>CM060944.1:109455840-110705840 GCA_030765085.1 Allium cepa | reverse complement strand
AAGCAGTAGTGTGGCTTGTTTCTCCGATGGTTCAGGAATCTTGTGGTTCTCTTTCAGCAGTCGGGGCTGAGGGTGGAAGTTTTCTTGAAGAGTTAACTTTTGTTTGGAAAAGCTTAAAGTTGTTCTAATTGGTAAAGGGGGGACAGTTTTATTTGGAATCCGAACTGGGATTGGATCACAAAAGTGACTTGCGATTTGTTTGGAAAATTTTCTTGAGCATTCGTTTGTTGAGACTGAGGATTCTCATGTGGATAGGAGCTACTGAGGTAATTAGAAGTTTGTCTGCATCTGGAGATGAGTTCCATATTGTTTTGTTCCCAGGAGCAATTTCGGTAGTTAGCCTGATAGTAGGATGGTTCTTGTAGTAGGGAGAGTTGGTATAGCAGGTCAAAATTATTTTTGGAATTTGAATTGGACTGATCTAGCTCTTGAATTGGATTCTGTTATAAGGTTGTGTGACTGAGTCAGATGGGTCACTTAGATTTTTTATGGATTTGATGAACAATGTTTCCCGGATATAGTGGATAAGTTTGTATTCGTGTTCATCAACAGTATTCTCATCTATTTCGGAATCAGAGTTGTGCAGTGGAAGCAAGGTAGCTGTTGTGCAAGGAAGGAAGTAAGTTCAGTTTGCTATTGCTTGGCGGTAAAGCTTGAGTTCTGGATTTCAATGGATTTTGGAAGACTTTTCTGTTGGATAGGATCCATAAATTGGTTTGCTTTGGTCTAGTTATTTCTGCAAGTATCAGCATTGGTTGAGCTGATCAGAAAGGGAAATTGGCAGTCCAGGATTATCTGTTGAGTTATACAGATATGAGATAAGGAGTTTGGAAATTCGAAGTTGGAGACTTCATTGTTATTAGGATTTCTCTGGTTAAGAGAGAGCGGTATTGGGTTAGTTTGGATGGCTAGTTCTGAGGCATTTGAGATTTCTTATCTGTGTTTTGATAGGATGAGATTGAATTGCCAGTTTGGATAGCTAGAATTCATTATATTTCACGTATCTCTGAGGGAGTACGTGTATGATTCATCGATAGATTGTAGAATCTGTAGTTCAGTTGGATTTGGAAGTTGAGATAGGCTTGAGTATAGTCTGATGTTTTGTTCAGATTGAAGGATCTATAGATGAGCGGAGCTCTGGATTTTAGTTGTGTAGTTAGTTTGTTGGCTTTTGTAGAGCGAGTATCCTGGTGATTTATCTTGGGAAACTCGAGATAGTATTAGAGATTTATCCTGATTTGTGTCAGAATAAGTAGTTAAGTTTGTTTTTTTATTTGATTGCTATGGTTGTTTATAACTGGTTGTTAGTAATGCTTTGCTGTTTGGAATTAAAATCTGTACTGGGTTATTAAATTACCTTTGCTTTTAAATTTTGGGGACGAAATTCTTTTAAGGGGGAAGGATTGTAACGACCCGGAATTTTGGGCAATATAAATTTAATAATCTGTATAAATAATTTAACTGGTTTGATAAATTTTCTTTATAATTTTAATTTAAACTGATAAATTTATTCTTTTTAAAGGTTAATAAATATTTAGTCTGATAATTGTGACTAATATCTTTTTAACAATTTAAAATGGATAAGATTTTTTTCCAGAGTTAATGAAATTTTATCCTATTTATAATATATACATTTGATATATATTGTGAATAGGAATATCTTTGGTTTAAATAAAAAAAATGAATTTTCAAATTGTAATATATATGTTTGTATATGTTATAATTTGATATTGCTTTAAATTTAATTTAATCAATTGATAATTTATAATGTATGAATATTATAGATTGAAGCTTTGTTTTAGAATCAATGTTTCAAAAGTTAATTTAAAGATTTATTCAATTTGTTAAAATATGAGATTGTTATTCATTTTAAATATGATAGTTTAAAAAGGATTTAAACATTTTGTTTTGTTTTCTTTATATTGCTTATTATAAAATGGTTATAAATGTATGTATAAATGTTTTAGTTTTTTTTTAAATAACATGTATAAGATATATAATTATATTTGTATTTATTAGCTTTAGAATAATTTCTTTTAAAAGTAAATTTATAAATACTTATGTAAACATTTATTCATTTTAGTAACTTAAGAAAGTAAGTTTTGTTTACATTTAAATTAAGTAAAAATTAATTTTAAATTTTTTTTCTTAAAGACATGTGTAAACATTTTAAACACTCTTAATAACCTTTGTAAAGGAATTAAAATATTGAATGACATTTGTTCAATTTTAAGACAAGTGTCTTCACTTTAGAATTTAAAACCATAACATGATTCATATAAAAATAAAAATCTTTTCATCCCTTCTCTTTTCTTCAATCTAATTCCTATTCTCAGCTGAACAAAGAAATTTGTTCCTTTTTCAATTAATGGCAAAATAGAATTTATTTTACTTCAAACCTAAATTTAAAGCAAAAGAAAATCTGCAAATTAAAGTTCATTCACAACAATTAAAACTGCAACTCTAAGTCCTTTGCAAATTCAAATGGAATTCATCAGCAAGTCTCAATCTTTTAGTAACACCAAATTGTAAGCATGCAGAGTGATTCATTTTCAACAGCATGCAAATTAAAAACACTTTCCAGATTAAAGATTTAAAGCCTGGACATCAAGAACCTGCTCTGCCTTTCAATGTTGTGAGTAAATCATTTTCTTTAAAAACAGTTTTGGTTTAACTTGTGATTGAATTGAAGATGCATGTGGTTAAATATGCTTGATGATTGAAAATTTGTTATTTGACTGCGTGATAAATCTGTGAACCTGTAATGAAAATGGAAGTTCTGTTATTTAAAAGATCTAAATTTTTCCCTCTTAGAATTTAATAACTTACTCTTTGATCATTATTAGCTTTGAATTTTTGAATAAAACTTGTTTGTAAGTGATTAATGATGACTGTAATATAGTTTCTATAATTTTTAAATTTACATATAATTTTTAAAATAGAAGACACGGTGAAACATTTATATATGATAAAAATCAACTTATTTAATTTTGGATTTGGATTACATGATTGTAATCATGGCAGCAAATAATGAATTTAGGAGTTAATATCAAAAAATTCAGTTGACAAATTGATTAGAAATTTGGTTTTGTTCGAAAAAGGGGTTTTTGGCAATTGACGATTATCCATACATTGAATTGGTGTGGAACTTGGATCGAAGCTTGTTTGTAGGATGAAGATGTTAGGAAAAATGCAAAAGAATTTTTATATTAGTTGAATCGATGGGAATTGGCACGATTAGGGTTTTAGAGTAGTTTGATTTCGGCCGAACTGTAGGAGCTTTTGCATCTTGAATTTTCGATCGAGCTTGTTCATTTTTGGGGTGGATGTTGTGCTTGGATGTGGTGTTCGATGGTGAGTCTGGCAGTGTTCAACGGCGGCGAGGATGGTCGGCGATGGGTTGGTTTGTGCTTGTGTTTCTGTAGAGTGTTCGAAGCTCGTTACTAGAATTCGATTCGAGGGTGCTTTGTTCGATCTTGGTTTGGATTTGTAGTCGCGCGTGATTTTGGGACCGTGTGGGTCGTCGCGATGGACGATGGAGGTCAGCGGTGAAGGTGCATGTGCACCGTGATTTGGTTGTGCACTGGAAGTGTCAGGTTGGGGAAGACAATGGGAAACTCGAAGAAGCTCTCGGGATTTTCGCGTGTTCGAGTCGAAGACAGGAGGGTTTGGGTTTGCTTCGGTGTTGTCTCGGGTTGATTCGTTGGTTGCTTCGGGGTTTTTGAGCTGTTGTTTTGGTAGTTAGATTTATGACTAAGTTGCAATATAAACTTGAGATGATTAAATTAAAATTCAAGCATTCTATTTATAAGTTAATAAAGGAATCAAAATGCAAAGTTTAAAACTTGTTGTTTAAAATTAAATGTTAATCAAACTTTTAAAGTATAAGTTGAAAATTATTTATTTTATTTTACTTTAAATTTATTTAAAGTGAATTCATAGTGAAAGTAATTTAATTACATTTTGGAGTTCAATTTAAAAGGATATTTTGAATTTAAATATTAAATCAAAGTTAAGTTTAAAATGTTAAGTAATGATTCAAACTTAAGATTTCAAATTTTTATTTGAAACAAATAAGATTAATTTAAATGTTTTAAAGTATTGAAAATTTTGAAATTTGTTTCTAAATTTCCTATTTTCAAATAAGGTTATCATTGTGATTTTGAAAACCAAATAGGATAATTTGTTTAAGATGTTAAAATTTGTTTTATTCAAATAATTCATTACAAGATAAATAAGGTTAATTTATCTTTGATTTGAATATAAAAATATTAAACTTGATTGTTAATAAGTAAAGTTTAATTAAGATTAATGTTCTCTTCATTAATTTAGGATTTTGAAATTATAAGAAGTTAATTAATTAATTGTTTAATTAATTTTAAATAATTAGTTAATTATTTATTTAATTTTAAATAACCACTTAATTATGAATTAATTAAGTGTAATTACTTAATGTAGTAATCAAGGGTTAATATTTGAATATAATTAAGAACGAAAGTAATTAATTATGGAAGTAATTAGTAGAGGTTACTCATAGAGTAATTAAAGTTGAGTGATTATTAGGTAATCATTTGATGATATCAATTAAAGAATTGATTAATATAATTGTTGAAGTTAATTAATTATGAAGTAATTGATTAATAAAAGAATTAAGGATTTGATTAATGACGGAAGTAATTAATTATTTGTAAGGTAATTAATTAAGAAAGTAAATAAGATTTATTAATGGAAGTAATTAGAGATAATTACTTATGTAAGTAATTAAGAGTTAATTACTTAATTATTTAGTTCATTAATTAATGTGATTAATTAATTAATGAATGAATTTAACGTAAGATTAATTACTAAATGTAATTAATTAAAATTGAAATTAATTAATAAAGTAATTTATTAAGGATTTATTTATTTAATTAATTGTTTAATAATTACTAAATAAGTAATTAAAGATTAAATAATTGGATTAATTAATCAAGAATTAATATAACTAATTGAGAAGTTAATTAATTTAGTTAAGTAATTACAAATTGTTAATTACTGATTATGATTAATAGAATGATTAATTATAAGTTAATTATTTAATTAATTAAAGTATTATTTATTAAAAAGGATCATTAATTAATGTAATTAATGATATTAATCAAGCTTGATTAATATAAGTAATTTATTCAGAAGTGATTAATTAATTGTAGTTAATTAAGGTTTAATGTAATTAATTATAATTGATTAATTAATAAAGTAAATGTAGGATCATTAATTATTGTAATTAATAATAGTAATTAAAGATTAATTACTGAATATGGTTAAGGATAATTACTTGAATATAATTAAGATAATTAATCAAGGGAGATTAATTAAGGAAGATCATTAGAGATGATTAATTTATTATTTGAAATAAATAAATGAAGAGGGATTTAAGGTTAATCCAATTGATTTAGAGTTGATCAATTCTGTTGATGGATGATTGATTGTTATTGATTAATCGATGTTGGATAATTGATTAATATTGGATGGTTGATATTGGATGATGATATTGGGTAACTGATTGATAATGGATGATTTGGTATCTATGATATGTGATATGCTGTTGTGAGATGAATGTTGTTATAAATTATCTATATGATAATTATGATTCATCTATCTGTTAATATCATCCTGCATATAACTAAACTGTTTAAACCCTTAAGTATAACTTGGACATTAAAATGGCGTTAGGTTTCGGTGAGATCGGGATCGGGTTTCCATATTTGGATATTCGAAAACCACATCGATTCCAATTAAATGTTAGGTCGTAAATCCAAGTGGAGCTTTGTGAAGACTCGAGGTGTAAGGGCTATACGTCAGTATAACTCTATGGGTGATTCCGTAATGAGTTGACGGAATAGTGCTTATAGATTCGAGATGGTGAATCAGAGTGCAAGGGCTATGGTAGTTGACTCTGAGGGTGATTCCAAATTGAGTGCAACGAGATAGTGCCTTCGGTTTCGTTCGAACCCGGAACGAACTTGTATGGGTTGAATGCTTTCAGAATATCGTCAGGTGGACGGTGAGCATTCTAAGATAGATGTGTTCTATAAAGGTAATCGCAGCCTCAAGCATCATCAACCGGAAATGGCTAAAACATGGGAGGTGCAGCAAGGCTTCATGGGTAGTTCCCATTTGAGAGCGAGATTTACCCTTGTCTAGAGGTCCCTTTCTATTTCGGCTTAGTGTGTGGTTGGTCACGCCAACTGCAGGGTTGTCTTGTTCGAGACTGTCCAGTAAGGGATGGTTTCGGCCTTGTGTTGCAGGGGAGTGGGCATACTCCTCAGTATGTTGATCTAGGCCACGTACCGTGATGGACGGTACCCCAGTAGCCCTGCCATTGATGGAAACCCATTCTTCCTACGAGACCCTACGGTTTTGATTGTATTACCCATTTTTGTGGCTAGTAGCTGGAATTTAATAGATGTAACAATTTCGGCTATTTATTATTTATTTGAAAACCCTAGACACTATCATAATATCACTGGATTTCCTATCAAATGTTTTGGTTAGAGTACGGTAAAAACTTTTCCATGTTTATGAGTGGGAAGTCTTACGTGATACCTTTTCTTTTCAAAGGTCTTCTAAAGTTAAACAAATTTTAACCGTTTACTCACACCCGACCCCCGTCTGACCCGAGTGTTTATTTCCTGTTTTATTAAACTCTTGGGTACTCATATTATGTATGAGTAGTTAAGTGATTCAGGTTTGCTTGACGAATTCTGGAGGAGATATGGAGCAGGAGGCTTCGACGTGTAGATATATTATGTTTCCGCTGTGTTTGTTTAGTATCTGTTTCTGTTGTAATTGAGTTGTATAGTTAGACAGATGTTATAACTGTCTAATTTGTATTGTTTAAGTTGTGTACTCTGGTTTAATAGGATACTATGTAATATTTTATGTTATTTATTATATTTCATTCGTTCCGTTGTGAGTATCTGATGTTGTTTGTGTTCTTCTTTCTCTTTCTTTTCTTCTTATGTCCCTTTCTTTCTTCAAGATGATGCGATTTCCTGGGAATTGGAAGTCGGGTCGTCACACATCCCGTGCCAAACAATCTCCAATACTACTCGATCGAAACTCGTGTTCAACCCCGAGTAAAAATATCCTTCTTCTCGAAGCAATCAACATGGCAACCAAAAGCAGATACGAGATGATCTATGTTTACGTGCGCATGAGTTCGTCAACGTTCCCATCGTCAACGACTACGCCTATGAGTCACCAACGACCTCCTTTGAGCTTCCCTCTACTCAGTTCCCACCTAAATGCCAGGAAGCAAAAACGAGCTAGACAATACACCAGAACCCAAAACCTGATCAGTCAACAACCCCTCGCGCCACCTCTATTGACCACCGGTAACCCTGTCGCCATGCCTAAGAATGTACCAAACCCCTCTCTTCCATTTCCCCCTACCCTAGCTCAACTCGACGCTGCCTTAACGTCGCACCATCCTCACAAAAACTGACAACTTGAACCAGCTCTTAAACCCTAGTTCATCCTTCCCTGCCCACCACGGCGAATCGGCATTTCTTCCAGTATTTTTCCCACGTCACTCGAGTCTCGAGCCTCCTCTAGATCAAAACCAAATGAAGGTCTTGCCGTCGATCAACGGCACCCGCCGATAATCCCTAAATATGAACAATTCTGCATATCTCGATCTTTAGCAAGCTAAAAATTATGATTTCAGTGCCTAAATTCATTATTTGCCAAGACAATTCATATCATACAATCTAAACTTGAAATTTAAATATTTGGATTTTCTGATTTAACAGGTTTTACTGTAAAAACTTAATTTTTGAAATGTTAACAAAATAATTCCACCAGAAATTATTTTTGAAAATGAAATTACCTTATTATAATCATTTTCTATTCTATTATCATAGCTTGAATTTACTTGGGTATGAAGATTTAGATTTTTTCTTTTCTTGAATATGTGAATACAACAGACAAAAAGACTATAGGTATATGTTTACAGACATATATACCATATATACAGAGAAGTTTAAATCTATATTCAAACTTAAAAACATCCATACACCAAATATTCATCATTGCTACACATACATGCAACAATTTATAATAATTCTTGGTTTTCAAAAGTTACTGTTTATGTGACGACCCAGATTTTCCAACAATTTAAAATAGAATTGTTAATTGATTTTGAACTATTTAAAAGTTAATTTTAACTTGAATTTTAGGATATCAATATTTACTTGATAATTAAATCATTGGATTGTATAGTTTAAATATTGAATTTAATAATTGAAATTGGGTAAATTGTTGAATCTGGGATTTCGAAGCCTGTTTAAAATAATTTGAAGGCTTATAAAATTTATAGGAATGATTTTGAAGATAATTGAATGGTTAAAGTTTAAATTAAAGGTGATTCGTTCAATTTTAATAATTTATCGTTTAAATTGAAATTTAAAAATAGCCTTCCGAGGCACAGTCTCGGAATTCGACGAAACAAGTTCCATTGGATCCGTAATGATTAGTTATTATGGGATTTCAATTTTCGGAGCAATCAGAGTTGTCGTTTGATCCTGGCAGCTCAAAACGCTTAGAACTATTTTAATCGATTTATTTTAAAATTGATCGTTTATTTCTATAACTCGCACATACGATCAAATTAGCCTCCGAAAACACATTCCATTGTGTTCGGAGTGCGGGTAAACCCTTATAAACGCCTGCCGGCATGTCTGATTTGAGATTTGGGATTTCACGTCATGCTTAACGTGACGTTTGGAATCTTTATAATATAATTAAATTTAAAGTAAGATAGCAAGATATTTTTATCAACTCGAGATATTTTCATTTGCAAGCGTTTTCAAGAAGCTTCCCCATCCCATTATCTTATTCCTGTCCTCTCTCTTCTCAATAGCAGAAATCGAACTCTGATAAAAAAAAATGGAAATGAAATTTGTTCTCTTCTCATAAAACATGCTGAAAACCCTACATCTTTCTTCGCAATCCCTCTTTCGTCTTCTAGTTGAAACCGCACTCACTCTCCTCTCTTCGAATGAATTCTTGCAGTTGAATGGATCATGGCCGAAGCCTGTGGAAAAAAAAAGGGAAACTCTTTTCGAAGTCATGGGTTCCCTTTCCTTTTTCCCCCTCAAATTCGAGTTGAGCGAAGTCGATTCCTGCCCTAATTCTCGAATTGACGTTACCGCGTGCGCATTTGAGCAGCAGTCAAGTGGGGTGTGAACTAATCAAAAACACGTCGCGTGTGGAGCTCGAGATTCGAAGCCGCTGGATACGCTCGAAGGCAGAAGGGGATGCGCGAGGGTTAGCGTTCTCGAAGTCGCGGCTGAGTCGAAGGGTTCGAAATTCATCGGAGATGCCGCGATAGCATATGTAGGGTGGTGTCTCTTCTGAGGGTTCGTCGATGGGGACTGCGACCAGACTTTGGAGCCGTAGCAAAGTTCGTGAGTGACTCGAAGGTGGCGACGGGTTGGTGACAGCTGCAGTCTTTCGTGAATAGGGTAATTTATCAGTTATTTCTGTAATTTAATTTGACTAATTCTCTTATCAAAAAGTTTTAGTTATAAGATATAAATAAAATTTATTAGTTAGAATTAAATTATAAGTTAATTTAATTTAATTTAATGGCAATTGATAGATGAATATTAATAACCCGTGTAAATATTTATACAAGGTCTAAATCTGGAAGGGAACAAGTCGATTGGATCAGATTTGCATGTTCAAAATTTAAAGGTGAGTAAATCTCACGTTGTTGGGTTTTTATTTAAATTTAAATGATTAAATTTAAATAATTAGATGGATGATTGAATTGTTTGGATGTGTACTGATGATTTGGTGATTTAGTTTTTGGTTGTTCTTGAGTTAATTGTGATTGACTCGAAGTATTTGGGGTTTAAAATTTTCTTACACTTAAGTCATAAATACGAAAATGTTTCCATTGTTAGTAAAAGTTTAATGAATTGTGATTCATCAAATTTGAAGGTAATTAAATGTATAATTAATTAATTTAATTAATTAATGATTCGGGTTGATTTATTTAGTAATTAAGGGTTTTGAATTAATTAATGAAAGTTCAAGTCAATTAATTAGGTTTGATTAATTCAAAATAATCATGGATAGCTTGTTAGATAATCACTGAAGGTAATTAATAAAATAAAATTACTTTGTGAAATTTATCAAGAGATTTATTAAGATAGTTAAGTAAAGAGTAATTAATGTATGAACGAAGTAGAATGAAGATAGTTAATCACAGTTTTGGGATTTATCGAAAGGATTAATACGGTGGTTTGAATTAATGAAATTAAATTTGATTATGATAAATTAAATAAAAATTGAAATCCTTAATTTATATAATTAATGATGAAATCAAAGATTGACTAATTAAGATTGATTAACCCATAAAAGAGACTTATGAAGTTAAGTAATATAAGTTATTACGGATTACTGTAATTTAAACAGTGAATTAATTCATGAGGTAATTAAGATTGCTATTGATTGTGTTCAAGAAGGATTATATCGTGATAATTAATTAAAGATAATTATTTGAATGCAATCGAAGGACAATTAAATCCAATGTGATTGATTAAGATGAAAATGAAGGGTTGATTAATTAATTGATTTGAGATCAATTAATATTTAATGAAGGAGCGGAAGTGGATGGTATTGGTAATTCCATCAGGATTAATTTAATTAATTTGGAAGTGATTAAGTTTTGCTTATGAATGATTGGATGGTATTGAATGCTTTGGATGAATTGATATCTCTGATATGAAATATTGTGTATTCCATTTGGATAATTTGGGTAAGTGTGGCATGAGTTGCGAAGAGGCCGAGGTCGGGTATTGGGAAATACCCGAAACTACTTCGAATTTTTATATAAATTGATTTGTGAAATTAATAGGCTGGAATAAAATAATTTAATTGAATTGTGTTATTTTATCTAAGTTTCGTACTTTGAAATTTATATGTGAAATAAGCAGTGTCTATAGTAAATTGGGAGTTGGTTAAATTTATATAAGTTAACCCTGTTTATATAAATTGTTTGCTTTGGTATTCCATGTTAGTTGGGTTTACTCACGCTGGTTTCCAGCCTGACCCGGGTGTTACTTTGGTGTAATGCTCGGGTCAGACCGAGTATTACAAATTTTCAGGTTAGGACGTTCAGGAGCTCAGGAGGCGAGCTGGTGGCAATATCGTATGGAGTTTATCCGCTGTATTTATATTAGTGTTTATATGAGTCATGGTAATTGTATAGATATTCAGTGACTGTATATATGTAAAACTCTGATGTACTAAAATGTAATCGACAGATATAGTATCCTTTTGCAACTGTTATTATTTATTATTATATTTTATCCGCTGCGATTGTGGGATGTTTGGTGTTTTTAATCTTCTTCTTCTCTCTCTTTCTTCTTTTTCATAACTATCTGAAATTTTCGGGTTAGAAAATTTCGGGTTGTTACATTTGGTATCAG
Organism: Allium cepa; assembly: GCA_030765085.1. Lineage (NCBI taxonomy): Eukaryota > Viridiplantae > Streptophyta > Magnoliopsida > Asparagales > Amaryllidaceae > Allium > Allium cepa. Next base: position 110,694,360 of record CM060944.1, on the reverse strand, counting down.
AGCTGAAAGGTTAAGCGAGAACCTTGGCTCTGGTGGGAATTACTCATTTAATAGAGTCCGTAGTACTCTAGAATGAGTTGAGTATATATATGTATAAGCGCGTACTTGTTATTTTCCTATAAAAAGATTTTAAATGATTTTATATAAAAATATATTTTTGAATATTAAGATGATTGGTTGTTAAACTGTTAGAATTAAATTAAGATGTAATATAATATGACCAAACTGAAAATGTAATAAAGATAAGTTTGAAATGGATTCAGACTGAAACTGAAGTTTAGGATTGGAATCAAATTAAGTTAAGAAGTAAAATAAGATATGACCAAATTGAAACTTATAACCAAGTTGAAGAGTAAACTTATATAATTAAATAGCTAAATAAAGGTACGCCTACGCAATTAAAATAGGAAATATGAACTGTTTTTGTTTTTCCGACCGTGTGGGTCGATGTATACATATTTATATCTTTTGTCAAATTGCAAAAGCTCCTCCGTACAAAGGAAACTCTGCCAAAAATTTTCGAAAATTTTGGGAGTTAGAAAATTTTGGTTAACGACAAAACAATTTCAAAGGGGAAACTTAAAAATAACTAGTAAATGTAACTAATGTGGATCAGTTTAAATGAAAGATATAACTCCATATTAGAAATCGAAAATAAATCGAATTCATATGAAACGGTGGAAACTAAGTTGAATAGAAGTAATGCGAAGGCTTCTGTAAGAAAATGTATACAATGATTTGGAAAATTACGATTGGATATTGTGTTAAATAGAATATGCAGGTGTTATAAAGGAAAAAGGAAATTGGATTTGGTTCTAAAAGATAAATTTGAATTGCCCGACAAAAAGGTATGTATTTAAATTTTTGTATGAAATTGGATTGGGATTTTGATGTAGCCACTTGGCTTTTGTTTTCTTTTTGGAATGTGGGAGCCCGTAGAGGCCTTTTGTAGTAGTACCGAGCTAGCCGCGCAAAGGAGACGCTGGCAAAAAATTTCGGGAATTTAGGGAGTTAGAAAAATTCTGAGATAATTTTGATAGTTCAAAAATCAGATTTTAAATTGACATTCAAATGATCGAGAAAAGGGGTATCGTTTGATATTGTGGAAGAGTTTGGGAGATAGTAAGAATAATAAAGGGGTTTTTTATAAAAGATAATTCTTAAGTTGTAGAACTGTTTGGTTTTGGGCAAAAGTTGACAGATATGGGACATTCTTCCTAACTAGTAATTTCGGGGACGACTTTTAAGGGGGGAGGAATGTGACGACCCAGATTTTCCAACAATTTAAAATAGAATTGTTAATTGATTTTAAACTATTTAAAAGTTAATTTTAACTTGAATTTTAGGATATCAATATTTACTTGATAATTAAATCATTGGATTGTATAGTTTAAATATTGAATTTAATAATTGAAATTGGATAAATTGTTGAATCTGGGATTTCGAAGCCTGTTTAAAATAATTTGAAGGCTTATAAAATTTGTAGGAATGATTTTGAAGATAATTGAATGGTTAAAGTTTAAATTAAAGGTGATTCGTTCAATTTTAATAATTTATCGTTTAAATTGAAATTTAAAAATAGCCTTCCGAGGCACAGTCTCGGAATTCGACGAAACAAGTTCCATTGGATCCGTAATGATTAGTTATTATCAGATTTCAATTTTCGGAGCAATCAGAGTTGTCGTTTGACCCTGGCAGCTCAAAACGCTTAGAACTATTTTAATCGATTTATTTTAAAATTGATCGTTTATTTCTATAACTCGCACGTACGATCAAATTAGCCTCCGAAAACACATTCCATTGTGTTCGGAGTGCGGGTAAACCCTTATAAACGCCTGCCGGCATGTCTGATTTGAGATTTGGGATTTCACGTCATGCTTAACGTGACGTTTGGAATCTTTATATTATAATTAAATTTAAAGTAAGATAGCAAGATATTTTTATCAACTCGAGATATTTTCATTTGCAAGCGTTTTCAAGAAGCTTCCCCATCCCATTATCTTATTCCTGTCCTCTCTCTTCTCAATAGCAGAAATCGAACTCTGATAAAAAAAAATGGAAATGAAATTTGTTCTCTTCTCATAAAACATGCTGAAAACCCTACATCTTTCTTCGCAATCCCTCTTTCGTCTTCTAGTTGAAACCGCACTCACTCTCCTCTCTTCGAATGAATTCTTGCAGTTGAATGGATCATGGCCGAAGCCTGTGAAAAAAAAAAGGGAAACTCTTTTCGAAGTCATGGGTTCCCTTTCCTTTTTCCCCCTCAAATTCGAGTTGAGCGAAGTCGATTCCTGCCCGAATTCTCGAATTGACGTTGCTGCGTGCACATTTGAGCAGCAGTCAAGTGGGGTATGAACTAATCGAAAACACGTCGCATGTGGAGCTCGAGATTCGAAGCCGCTGGATACGCTCAAAGGCAAAAGGGGATGCGCGAGGGTTAGCGTTCTCGAAGTCGCGGCTGAGTCGAAGGGTTCGAAATTCATCGGAGATGCCGCGATAGCATATGTAGGGTGGTGTCTCTTCTGAGGGTTCGTCGATGGGGACTGCGACCAGACTTTGGAGCCGTAGCAAAGTTCGTGAGTGACTCGAAGGTGGCGACGGGTTGGTGACAGCTGCAGTCTTTCGTGAATAGGGTAATTTCTCAGTTATTTCTGTAATTTAATTTGACTAATTCTCTTATCAAAAAGTTTTAGTTATAAGATATAAATAAAATTTATTAGTTAGAATTAAATTATAAGTTAATTTAATTTAATTTAATGGCAATTGATAGATGAATATTAATAACCCGTGTAAATATTTATACAAGGTCTAAATCTGGAAGGGAACAAGTCGATTGGATCAGATTTGCATGTTCAAAATTTAAAGGTGAGTAAATCTCACGTTGTTGGGTTTTTATTTAAATTTAAATGATTAAATTTAAATAATTAGATGGATGATTGAATTGTTTGGATGTGTACTGATGATTTGGTGATTTAGTTTTTGGTTGTTCTCGAGTTAATTGTGATTGACTCGAAGTATTTGGGGTTTAAAATTTTCTTACACTTAAGTCATAAATACGAAAATGTTTCCATTGTTAGTAAAAGCTTAATGAATTGTGATTCATCAAATTTGAAGGTAATTAAAATGTATAATAAATTAATTTAATTGATTAATGATTCGAGTTGATTTATTTAGTAATTAAGGGTTTTGAATTAATTAATGAAAGTTCAAGTCAATTAATTAGGTTTGATTAATTCAAAATAATCATGGATAGCTTGTTAGATAATCACTGAAGGTAATTAATAAAATAAAATTACTTTGTGAAATTTATCAAGAGATTTATTAAGATAGTTAAGTAAAGAGTAATTAATGTATGAACGAAGTAGAATGAAGATAGTTAATCACAGTTTTGGGATTTATCGAAAGGATTAATACGGTGGTTTGAATTAATGAAATTAAATTTGATTATGATAAATTAAATAAAAATTGAAATCCTTAATTTATATAATTAATGATGAAATCAAAGATTGACTAATTAAGATTGATTAACCCATAAAAGAGACTTATGAAGTTAAGTAATATAAGTTATTACGGATTACTGTAATTTAAACAGTGAATTAATTCATGAGGTAATTAAGATTGCTATTGATTGTGTTCAAGAAGGATTATATCGTGATAATTAATTAAAGATAATTATTTGAATGCAATCGAAGGACAATTAAATCCAACGTGATTGATTAAGATGAAAATGAAGGGTTGATTAATTAATTGATTTGAGATCAATTAATATTTAATGAAGGAACGGAAGTGGATGGTATTGGTAATTCCATCAGGATTAATTTAATTAATTTGGAAGTGATTAAGTTTTGCTTATGAATGATTGGATGGTATTGAATGCTTTGGATGAATTGATATCTCTGATATGAAATATTGTGTATTCCATTTGGATAATTTGGGTAAGTGTGGCATGAGTTGCGAAGAGGCCGAAGTCGGGTATGGGGAAATACCCGAAACTACTTCGAATTTTTATATAAATTGAGTTGTGAAATCAATAGGCTGGAATAAAATAATTTAATTGAATTGTGTTATTTTATCTAAGTTTCGTACTTTGAAATTTATATGTGAAATAAGCAGTGTCTATAGTAAATTGGGAGTTGGTTAAATTTATATAAGTCAACCCTGTTTATATAAATTGTTTGCTTTGGTATTCCATGTTAGTTGGGTTTACTCACGCTGGTTTCCAGCCTGACCCGGGTGTTACTTTGGTGTAATGCTCGGGTCAGACCGAGTATTACAGATTTTCAGGTTAGGACGTTCAGGAGCTCAGGAGGTGAGCTGGTGGCAATATCGTATGGAGTTTATCCGCTGTATTTATATTAGTGTTTATCTGAGTCATGGTAATTGTATAGATATTCAGTGACTGTATATATGTAAAACTCTGATGTACTAAAATGTAATCGAAAGATATAGTATCCTTTTGCAACTGTTATTATTTATTATTATATTTTATCCGCTGCGATTGTGAGATGTTTGGTGTTTTTAATCTTCTTCTTCTATCTCTTTCTTCTTTTTCATAACTATCTGAAATTTTCGGGTTAGAAAATTTCGGGTCGTTACAGTTTACTTACAGGTATAAACAGAGAAGCCTGTTTTTAAATGATCCTGGAACTATACTTTTAAATATATATATTTTAATTTGAATTACACCATTACATCTAAATTCTTTAATCACAATATGCTAAAATAAATCAGGGAAAAATTCAAATTTCTTTGAATATATTCAGTCTGTCATGATAAACAGAGATGCACATATGCGCACTCAGGCATGCAAATCAGAGTTTCTATCTACAAACTAACAATCATTATCCCATTCATGCACATCAATTTAAAGTTATTTTCATCATCAATTGAGGCATGTGCCAATTTTACAGTTGATTTTAACTTAAAAGAATTATAGTCTACTCACCAATTTTGAAACCAGAGAAGCCTGGGAAATGTTTCCCTTTGAATCAGAAAATCTGGAGTTTTCCTACTTGCTTGATTTATGAATTAAATCTCTCTTAGTTGCTGAATTGTTGAATTTTATTCTACTACTTGCTGCTGAGTTGAAACAAATTTGACTCTTGCATTTGCTTTCCAAGTTTTGAGATGAATTATAGCTTCAGATTTTTGAAATGAATTCAAGTTGTGAAAGAGAAATGGTGAAGCTTGTTTTCTTCTTTTCTAAAAACTTATTAAAAAAAATTATTAAAAATAAAAGAAAATAAATATAATTGAGACACTTTTAAAATTATGGAGTAAATTAATTACACTTGTATTTGCATGTAACAATAGGTTGACACTTGTAATTATAATGTATTAATGTGTTCTAAAAATTTTCTCTTTTTTTATATATCTTATTATAGTTAAATTTTAGTTTTATATTAATAATATCTTAAGTGTAATCAAACTTCTCTTTGTTCAAATTTTATTTATTAAACTTACATTTGTAATTATGCATAATATATTTATTTTAAATGTTTATAAAGCTTTTTTATTTATTTTATTAATTAACAATCACTTTCTTAATTTATATAAAGAAATTTCCTTTAAGGAAAATAATATAAAACAAATCCTGTTTTAAATCCAAAATAATTTAAAATATTTATCTTTTAAATTTCAATTTAAATCCAGAATTCCAATTCTAATTCAAAATTAAAAATCAATTCATAAATATAAATATACACTTTTAAGCAACACATCTTAAATTTGTTTAAAAAAAATAAAAAAAATTCTATTTAAAATCTACTTATATATATATATTCAATCTTTATTATTTTCAGATATTTAAAATTCAACTTTTGTTAAAATTTTAAATTCATTTATATATCCAGATGTCTTTATTTATCAAATTTCATTTGTTTAATCAAATGAAATCAGTATCTCAATTGTTTAAAATTAGTTAACTATCAAATTAACAGATGTTCAAAAAATCTGGGTTATCACAAATTTAGTTTATGATGGTTTGATAAATTATATAAAACATATTCTATAAAAGTTGACAAATTGGATCACATATCGATAAATCGATGTCGTATTTTTATAAATAGATTCAGATACTATTTTATATTATTTGATAAGCCAAATATACCTTTTTTAATTATTTGAAGATAATAATAAATTTATTTTGAAGTTTGGTTTACATGAATAAATAGTTTAACAAAAATGTCAAAACGTGACTGGAAAACGTTTTGTCGAAAATCAACATTTTGTTCAAAATAAGTTGCCGCAACATTATCGCACCTTTTTTAACATGTATTAACATATATATACATATTTTAATAACTAAACATGTTTAATTTTACTAAATTTAATTAGAAAACTTCTAGAATATCATTAAGAAAAGTAAGTAAGTTTAAGAGAAGTCAAAAGTAAACATCAAATTCAAACCACATAAAAATCCAACAAAATATTTACTTTTCGTTACTTAATCTTTAAATGGCTAATACATAAAGCAAGAAAGTGAATGGAAGATGTTAAGTATTAAAAAAGCGGAGATTGCTTTAGGCTGAAGTAAGGTTAGTTTGGTAATTTGATAAGAGGTTATTTTGGTAAATTACTACTTATTTCTGTTTCTATAAATACCCACCTCCTTCTTCACTTTCATTCAATTTTTTTATTCTTCTTTTCTCAATCTTCTTCATCTTCTTACTCTCTTATTTAATGGCTTCCAAGCCATAGGAAAAAAATTTGAAATAAATAATGTCAAAATATTTATAAAATATTCAAAAGAAATCAATGTTCATTCTCTTCGAATCAAATTCCTCTTTCCATATTTTACCTCTTCTTCTCTTTGACATAACTTATTCAAAACCAAACCAAAATACGAAAATCCTTTTTGTAAATAATTTATTTTTCCATTGGCTACAACTTTTATGTTGACCACTTTGTCTTATTCTAAACTTAACCATGTCAAAAATCTACTTCTTTCCAGTGCATTCTCTGGCCTAGTTTTTCAGCCAGAGAATAGCCCATCTTGTTTCGATCATTACTTGATCAAAACTGATCCAAATTAAGAAATTATGCTTTTTAAACCATATAAAATTCTAGCGGCAACAACTTTTAATTTGATCACTTATTCCAATTTTGAGATTTGCTATATTTGAAACTCAATTATTTGAAGTACATTTTCGGGCTTTATATTTGTGAATCCGAGAATAGCTCTTTTTATTTTGACCGTAACTTCTTAAAAACAAATCAAAATCAAGTGATAATTTTTTTAAATTCGAGATAAAAGAATTTTTACCAACATTTTAGTTAACAATTTTTCTAAATTTTGAGATTTAGAGGACCTAAATCAGATATAAGATAGCCTATTTTTGGATCTTAATTTTAGGAATTCAAGTCAAAGCACCAAGACTTCTTCTCTATGCTTTCGACCAACCTCCATCTCAAGATTTGGCTAAGATATTAGAAGGGAGTGTGTGTTGTTTGATAGTGTCTAATGGAGTAGAAAGTAGTTGTTGAAATTTTGGTTGATTATAATGTTGGTAGGAACTTGTCGCTTTGGTTTATTGTGAGAAACTCTATTTAACATCTCTATTTATTCATACAAGTTTGATGATGTGTTATGATTGCTATTGATGCTTATATATGCTTTTATCGTCAAGTATTTATTATTTGACATGTGTTAAATTGTTTTACCAAGTCACGTTAGTATACGTCGATAAGCACAAAGGAAATCACTTTCCTTTTGAAAATGAAATGGTGTATATGGAATGCTTAAACCATTTGGAAATAGTTTTAAAATGAGTTAGAAATGTTTTATAAATATTTAATACATTTAAATAAATAAAGAAAGAAAATCAAGATTTCATCTTGTATATTTTAAAATATGTCCAAATCAATTTCCTAGAAAAATCAAGCTAGTGCAGTTAAGTGACCATTACGGGGAATCATGTTAAATGAACGTTTTAATTATGGAAAAATATGGAATAAATTTGATAAAAAAATTTAAATAGTTTAGAAGAGATTTGAATCGAAAAATATGAATTTTCAAATATCAAAAAGTTGTTTAAATCAAATAAGCATGTATAACACTTCCTGCAGCAATTTTATGCTGCGAATTCTATAATTTTTAGAATATAAGTTAAAAGTAACGATTTTTCCTAGAATCTATTGTGAATGATTTTAAAGGAATAATTAAGTCATTTAAATATGATTTGTAATTTTAATAAGAGTTTGAATAAATGGTTAAGAGGAATTATTTATAACACTTAGACAATAATTGAAGAACATTGAATATAATAACAAATTGATTATGCGGAAACGACTAGAACATTTGTCCTGCTTGTGAGAGATAAATGGTAAAACAAGGTGTGTAACGAAGGCTAGAAATGGAGCAACCAGTGCCCTAAACTTACCTGGCCTTTGCTTTATCTTTAAGATGAGGGATGGAACATATCGAAAGGAAAGCCCGGATGCTCTAAAAGATTATATTTAAAGTTTTTTCCAAGATAAATGAAAAGATCTTCATGATGTAGGATTACTTGCCACAAGTCCCTGGAGGTGAAATTTACCATATTTAAGGTGGCAGTAGTGCTCTGTTATAAAAAACTTGGATTTGCAAGAATATGATTTGAAGTTAAGAAAGAAATCTTTGATTTTGATTAATGAATGATTTGGGAATATTGTCCCTAAGTTAAAAGTTATAACTTGAATGAAAGAAATCTTTGATTTAAAATTAATGAATAATTTGAGAATATTTTCCCTAAGTTAAAAGTTATAGCTTGAATATAAGAAATCTTTGATTAAGATTTAATGAATGATTTGGAAAGGTTTTACTAAGTAAAAGAGAAAATGATTTGGAGATATTCCTTGATTTAAGAAAGGTTTAAATAAATCAAATGATTTAATAAATGAGGCTTAATAATTTCATATACTCTTGAAAAGAAAATGGAATAAATTGAAGAGAATATATCTAAGAAAGGTATTTGATTTAAATAAAAGATAAAGTAATTAATTAACTAATGATATCCATATATCAACATAACATCTTTTACAGCGATGATTGGCTTTGAAGGAACCGGGGTCAGATTTGGGTGATTCCAATCCCAAAACAATTTCGAACCAATTTACAAGTTCAAAGATTGAAGATGTTTGAAAATGAAGAAATTGAGATAAATAATAACACGGGACTACTTGTTTATTAATTGGGGGTAAAATCTCGATTTACTTTTTGTAGCAGTGGTCTCTTTGTTATTAAAAATCTCAAAAACACGAGGACTTCTTGCCTAGTAATGGCCGAGGAAAGTACCTTTGGTTTTATTGAAGTCCCAAAATGAACTTGTATGAATGGATGTCTGAGTGCATTTTCTAAGATTACGTACATTGGTTTTTACAAACATACATCTGTGGTGGCGGGGAAGGAAACTTCTCTTAGCTTAACACCCTCCTTGAAACGTACGAGCTCAAGGGTTGTATTTTTATGGAAGGCAATTATTAGTCAACGGAAATGGCAATGTGGCATTCAAAGAAGATGTGCTATATGAAAAGGTAATTGTTTACCCCAGGCCTTATCACTCGAAAATGACAGAAACCGGGTAGAAGCAGCAAGGCTAAATGGGTCGCTCCCAATTAGGAGATGTCATTATCCTTCTAGATTTACTCTACACATGTCTAAGTAAGTGGTGAATGTATGAATCGGGTACCCGGAAATGGTCGGTAACGACTGGGGTGATGACATATTCGTTACTATCCAGCGTAAGGGGTAGGCCGGTTCTGTGTTGGCTTAGGCATTCAGTATCTGGACCCTAGGTGCATCCTTCTAGATGTGTACTATCGGATGGTAGTACCTTACCTTGTCTCCATTCTCCAAAAAGAACTTGCAGTTTTGTTTGTATTGGCGTAATGAATAGCCCCCGAATTTAATAATGGTAACAATTTCGGCAAAGAGTTTGTAATGTTGTTCAAAGATATGTCAGTAAGAATAATATTAAATGTTTTGATATATAAAAGCGTTTTAGTTATCATAAGGTAAAAATCCGTTCATGATTATGTGTAGGCGCAGTCTTATGAGATACTCTTTGTTTTCAAAGGATTTAATTCCAACGCTGATAAATGACACTGTCATTTATGTTTTGACTTTCTCACGCTGGTTTATCAAGCCTGATCTGGGTATTTTCAATACTCAGATCAGATCCGAGTAGTTTCAAGTTTACTGAAGACGGTTGGAGTTTCCAGAGGAGAGCTAGAGATGTTCATCTACATATGAACGTATTCTATTACCCACTTTGCTTAGTGAGGTTCGTCCGCTGTTAGTCTTTTTTGTTGATGTTTGTCCGCATTTGTAAGGATAGATGTTTATAACTATCCAAGCTGAATTTAGATTAGACTCTGATATATGTATCTTTAAAAAATTTCCGCTGTAAAGATATTGTTCAATAATATATATTGTTGAGACTTAGTTTTGATTCATGATACGAAGTTATCACTACGACATACAGATTTGATGACTGCTATGACAAAAAGAGACAAGGAGATGGGACTTTAAAAACCGGTGCATCAACTATGGTATTTTGTTTTTAAGTCTTAGGTCAATATTGTTAAAATCTCTCCTCGATTATGTCTACATTAGCTTATATATTTAATCATTATATTTACAAAAAATTTATACATATATAATCATATGTTTAAATTATAAAAGTATTTTAAAATTATAGAAATTCATATACATATGGAAACTATGCTTACTGTACAAAATTAACTAGTCAGTCGACTGACCACCTGAGACAGTCGACTGATACTGCGTATTTTGTATAGCACGCACAGTTATATAAATATAAAAAATTTAAATTTAATAATCACTTTGAATATTCAGTCGACTAACCCAGAGGCTCAGTTGACTGAATTTCTATAAAAGCCACTTTTCGAAAAGACATGACTCTTGCGAAGAGTTGCGAACCTTTAACGAAAAGATTCGGACACAACACTTCGATCAGAACTCTTCACCAACAATCGTTGCTTTCTAACCTTTATAAATACAAATTTCAACTTGATTTCAAATCGCTGAATCACAATCGATTTCTCTTATTTTCTAATCTAAGTTTCTGAAACCTATTTGCCATTATACTTTCAATTATTCCGCATTAAAACAATACTATACCTCTCTATTCTTCATACACTTCAAATATATATTTATACTCAAGGAGAATATTATAGGAAGGGTGTACTACAAGTGGCAAATCCGTGTTATCATAACACACAAAAGTTAAAACCGTTTTTCTGTTTTTGCTGAAGTCCTGTTCTGCTGCTCAGGCGAGTGAAGTCCTCTTCGGATGTTGAGGCGAAATCCTGTTATGCTGCTCAGGTCCTTGTTCAACTGCTCAAGGGTGTATAAACATGTTCCTCCGGGTTAAGTAAGGGTTGTTGTTTTAGTGAAATTCCAGAAGGAGTCTAGGACTGGACGTAGGACGGTGCTTCGAACCAATATAAAAATCTCCGGTGTAATTTTATTATACTGCTTTTATATTCTACACCATTTACAGTATTATCATCATCGTTATACTCTGTATTATTGTAAATCCATATTACATGATCCACATCACACTTTCATTTGGTATCAAAGCAAGTTCATCATATAACCGTAACATAGTTATCTGATAATCTACTAATATGGACACTAACATTAGCACTAACACAAGCATTAACACTAGCTTGATTGAAGGACAATCTACTACACGTCCACCACTATTTAATGGCATGAATTATAACTATTGGGAAACACGAATGAGAATATATATGCAAGCAAATAGTTTTGAGTCATGGAACATAACTCAGACAGAATATCCTATTCCTATAGAAGAATATTCCACTTGGTCAAATACACAGAAACTAGAAGCCACAGCTAATGCAAAAGCCATGAATATGTTGTTTTGTGCCTCAGATAAAAATGAGTTTAACCGTGTTAGCATGTGCAATACTTCATATGAAATATGGCGTACACTCAAAGTTACGCATGAAGGAACTAACAAGGTCAAAAAAAGCAAAATATCCATGCTCAAGAGTCAGTTTCAAAACTTTAGAATGAAAAAAAAATGAATCTATAAATGACATGTACTCAAGATTTCAGGATATCTATCATTCATTAGTAGGATTAGGAGAAAAATATTTAGACTTTGATATTGTATCCAAAATCCTTAACTCTTTAACAGAAGAATGGGAAAGAAAAGTTCTCGCTATTGAAGAAGCGAACGATATTTCCAAAATAACTCTGGAAGCGTTAATAGAAAATCTAATGTCTTATGAAGTGAATTTGCAGGCAAAAAGAGTTCAGGCTCAAGATAAAAAGAATATAGCATTTCATGCAAAATAAGAAGAATCAGACTCAAACAAAGACAACTTAGCCTTTATTGCCAAGAACTTCAAGAAATTCTTGAAATATAGAAAAGGAAACATAAATAATGGCAAGAAAAGCTCAAACATCAATAAACCACTGTCTTTATCTGTTATGGAATGTTTTAATTGTCACAAAAAGGGGCATATGCAGAAGGACCGTCCAGATCAAAAGAAAGAATATTGAAATAAAAAGACAAATTCAAAAGAAAAGCATTTTTAGTCACATGGGATGATTCAGATTCCTCATCTTCTTCTTCGGGAAGTGAAAGTGATAGCGATAAGGAACAAGCTAACGTGTGTTTTATGGCTAAAGCTAATGAGGTTAGTGATTTTACTTTTGATATGATAGAAATAAATTCTGAATTATTAGATACTTCAAAAATTCTCAAACGAAAATATAATGAGGTTGTAGAAAATCAGAACAAGGCAGAATTCGAAAGAGATATGCTTAAAGACGAGAAGAAAATATTAGAAGAAGAACTTGAGAAAACTCAAGAATCTCTTTCAAATGTTAATTCTCAACATATATTATTGAGTTAAGAAATTGAAACTCAAAAAGAAAAGAATGACAGTCTTGTTTCTGAAAATCATGTTTTAAAAACTAATATTAAAATGGTAGAACTAGAAAATTCAAGCCTAAAGACCAAACTAGATGGAATCGCTAAAAATGCTTCAAATTTTGATAAAGGAAGAAAAAATTTATCTATAATTATTGAGAATTCACAATCTGTTATTAATAAAAATGGTTTTGGATATAAGAAGAAAGTTAAAAAGTCACAATCTAGTAATTTAAAAGTTAAAAATGATAAAATACCCACATCTTCAAATAAACTTGTTTCTAAAAATATAAATATATGGGTACCTAAAACTAATAACAAGTTAATAAGGAAAAGGTATATTAGTTCATTCAAAGAAGATGTTTATAATAATAAAAATTACATTTATAAAAGGGATACTAAACCCTCTTGGGTTTGGTTTCCTAAAATCTAACTCTTAGGACCTATTAAAAAGTGGGTACCAATGTTATCTTATACTTTTTGCAGGTCCCACTCAAGAAAAGAGGAAAATGGATACTTGAAAATGGTAGGGGTAAGCTACCAATGGCGTGAGATGTTATCTTTCCTTTTATCCAAAACATTTGTTTTCAATTCTTATGGCTTATACTAAATGGCCATTCTAGTTTATTTATTTTGAACACTCGTGACTATGAAACTTAAATGTGTGGATGATTGTTCTTGTTTTTATCTCATATTATCTTTCACATTATAATTTCATATTATTTAACCCTTTTTGTCGATGACAACGGGGGAGAAATTTTATTGCTACTAATAAGAATGCAGGATATAGAGCATCAAAGATTCAAGGGGAGTAAGTATTTATGTTATATATATACAGTCGAAATCTATATCCATTTACAGGTTGTCATCAATCAAAAAGAAGGAGAATGTTGATACTTGGTTTTGATTCATGACACGAATCTACCATGACGACATACATATTTGACGACTGCTATGACAAAAAAAGACAAGGAGACGAGACTTTAAAAACCGATGCATCAATTATGGTATTTAGTTTTTAAGTCTTAGGTCAATATTGTTAAAATCTCTCCTTGATTATGTCTACATTAGCTTATATATTTAATCATTATATTTACTAAATATTTTATACATATATAAGCATATATTTAAATTAAAAAAGTGTTTTAAAATTATAGAAATTCACATACATATGGAAATTGTGCTTACTGCACAAAATTAACTAGGTCAGTCGACTAACCACCTGAGACAGTCGACTGACACTGGATATTTTGTATAGCATGCACAGTTACATAAATATATGAATTTTAAATTTAAAAATCATTTTGAATATTCAATCGACCGACCTAGAGGCACGGTTGACTGAATTTCTATAACAGCCACTTTACGAAACGATACGACTTTTGCGAAGAATTACGAACCTTTAATGAAAAGATTTGGACACAACACTTCGATCGAAACTCTTCACCGATAGTCACTGCTTTCTTACCTTTATAAATACAAACTTCAACTTGATTTCAAATCACCGAATCACAATCGATTTATCTTATTCACTAATCTAACTTTCTGAAATCTATTTGCTATCATACTTTCAATTATTCTGCATTAAAGCAATACCTTTCTATTCTTCATATACTTCAAATATACATATTTATACTCAAGGAGAAGATTATAGGGAGGGTGTACTACAAGTGACAAATCCGTGTCATCAGAACACAGAAAAGTCAAGACTATTTTCTGTATTCGTTGAAGTCCTGTTTTGCTGCTCAGGCGAGTGAAGCCCTCTTCGGCTGTTGTAGCGAAATCCTGTTCTGCTGCTCAGGTCCCTATTCGGCTTCTCATGGGTGTATAAACCTGTTCCACCATGTTAAGTGAGGGTTGTTGTTTTAGAGAAATTCCAGAAGAAGTATGAGCCTGGACGTAGGACGGTATTCCGAACCAGTATAAAAATCTCTGTTGTCATTTTACTATACTGCATTTATATTCCACACCATTTACAGTATTATTATCATCACTATACTCTGTATTATTGTAATTATATGATCCATAGCACACTTTCACACACACACACACACACACAGATATATATATGTATATAATTTCATTCATGTAAGATTCTGTTCTGGCTTTATTTTCTTTTTCACCCCTTAAAGATTCGCTTATTCGTGCAATTTGAGTTGCACATCTGTGGTTTATTGTCGATTCAAAGGGTATGGAAATTCAGGCTTTCACATTTGGTATCAGAGCTGAAGGATAAGCGAGAACCTTGGCTTTGGTGGGGCATAGACTCATCAAATATAGGGTTAGTAATACCCTAGGATGAATAATTGATTATAGATCGGGTTAGTAACACCCTAGAATGAGTTGAGAGTATTATATATGAGTGCGTAATTGATAATGTTATATAAAGGTTTTGCTTTGAAACATTGGTAAATGGAATAATTTTTATCTAGGATTATATTTTGATTACAAAGTATATATTTTGAAAAGTTATATAGTTAGAAATCAAGATTAGTGAAATTTAAATATGAACATCTTGTAATTAGAATTTCACTATTTGACTATAAGATGTTCCGTAAAGCTAATCGATAAGTAAGAAATTTGATAAGGTAATTAAGACTTTAATACTTATTCCAAAATGATAAACTAAGAAATGATAATGTTAGGTTACTATCATAAATTAATCAAATTGTTTGATTTAAAAGTTTAAGTGCAAATATCTTGTGAATTAAGTTTCACAATTTGACTATACGGTATTTGATGATAGATTGGTTTAAGAAATGAACATATAAGATAAAAATGATATAATATAAAATGATTATGTAAAAGGGAAATATAAAAGGAATGAAGGTTTAAAATTCGAGCAATTTAAAAGAATTATGATAATTTAAGTGAATATTGATATAAGATGAATTTATAAAATAGGTTTTATAAACAAAAGTTACCTCTAAAGGATTATGAAAAGAGATATTTTATGATAACTAGTTCGAATGACTCAAATATAAACTAAAAATGGGTAAGAGATGTGTTCGGATGGTAAGCACTTCTTTTAAATATTACTCTTCTTGTTAAGAGAATATATAATACTATTGGTAGTACCTAGTTCCTTGGTATTGTCTTGGAGTTACTCGACCTATATAATTTTCTTAAGTTAAAGAGATAATGTGAATCATTAATTGATAAATTGATTAGTAATATTTATAAAAGTGTTTATGCCAAAGATAATTTGGAATCGCTAATTGATAATATAAAGCGGGATTCTCGATGATTGTGGACAGTTGAAAATTTCTGAATCACACCAAACTCAAAGCTAAAGAATTTATGAAAATGTTTGGTAAAAGATAAACAATTGTGAAACGTTTTGAGTAAATGAAATTGGATAAGTATAATTTATAAATGTGATTATAAATAAAAGGGTTTTACAAGTGGAGAAATTTATAATTGCATTAAATTAGAAATAAATTTTATAGTTATGAATTTGAAATGATAGCAACCTACAACAAATTTTAAATTTATAATTCTCCCAAATATAAAACCGATCAGGAATTTGGGAGTGTACATATACTATTACGATGTAAAAGGGTATTATACAAAAATAGATTTAAGTCATGTACTCTTAAGTAAAACAATGACTCTTATAACATGGAAAAAGTTTTATTAATGAATTCTACCATTAATTAAGGATTTAGACTTAAGTTTTTAAAAGCGATGGATTTACATAGTTGTATTCATAAGATATAATAAACTTAAGTAACAATTTACGAAATGATTCATAAAAATATTAGTATTAAAGTAAGTACGTAAAAAATTGAATGTGAATAATAAAGCATGTAAATAAAGATAATTCGGTATAACTATGAAAAACCAATAGGAATAAATACGTAATTTATACGCAATTCATTTCGTACACAAATTTTGATCTAATATCCGAATATAGAACTTTGAGTGTTTACACCGATCTGGAAAAGCATTTATCACTCGATTTCTTAACGGCGAGCATTGATGATGGTTTGGGGTTCATTACTCGGGTTTTCTATCATAGTTGAGAGCTATGCAAAGAAAGCAAGTATATCTGATCTAGAAGCTTGATCAGAATACGCTCTGAGGATCGGGGGACCGATACTAGTTTGGAAATAAAGTTATGGATTTGAATAGAATATCAAATAAGATATTTTATACGGATGATTTGGGTACATCTTATGGGTTTAAGTTTGTGAAATAATGATTTAGGTAAAATAATTGTGGGTGTAGGTTAAGGGTAATTTCGGGGACGAAATTCTTTTAAGTATAAGAGAATGTAAGGACCCGTAATTTTAACACTTTGAAAATGAGATATTTAATTATTTTAAATATTCAAAAGTAGAATTTTCAAACATTAAACTATCATTTTTTATATGATAAATAAAAATGGTAAACTTATTTTTGATATTGAATAAAGATTTTGGATTTCCATTGTAAAATTGAAAAAAGTCGGATTCCGATAAAGTAGGACAAATATTAGAGATTTTTTTTAAATGATATATAATTCCTTATATATATATATATAATCGATATCAAACTCATTTGATAATAATAGTAATTTAATTTATAACGGTTTGATAAATTATATAAAACTTATTCTATAAAAGTTGACAAATTTCGTCACATATCGATAAATCGATGTCGTATTTTTATAAATAGATTTGGATATTATTTTATATTATTTGATAACCCCAATATAATTTTTTAATTGTTTAAAGATAATAAGAAATCTATTTTGAAGTTTGGCTTACATGAATAAATAGTTTAACAAAAACACCAAAATGTGATCAGAAACGTTTTGTCGAAAATCAACATTTTGTTCAAAATAAGTAGCTGCAACATTATCGCACCTTTGTTAACATGTATTAACATATATTACATATTTTAATAACTAAACATGTTTACTTTTACTAAATATAATTAGGAAAATTCTAGAACATCATTAAGAAAAGTAATAAGTTTAAGAAAAGTCAAAAGTAAACATCAAATCCAAATCACATCAAAATCCAACAAAATAATTACTTTTCTTTACTTATTATTTGAATGACTAAGACATAAAGTAAAGAAGCAAAAGGATGATGTTAAGTACTGAAAAAGTGGAGATTTCTTTAGGTTGAAGTAAGATTAGTTTGGTAATTTGGTAAGAGTTATTTTGGTAAATTACCACTTCTTTCTTTTTCTATAAATACCCACCTCCTTATTCATTTTCATTCACTTTTTTATTATTCTTTTCTCAAGCTTCTTCACCTTATTACTCTCTTATTTAATGGATTCTAAGCCATAGAAAAAATTAGAAAGAAACAATGTCAAAATTTTTACAAAATATTCAAAATAAATCAGTGTTCATTCTCTTCAAATCAAACTCCTCTTTTCTCCAAATTATACCTCTTCTTCTCTCAGCCATAACTTCTTCAAAACCAAACTAAAATACAAAACTCCTATTTCAAAATCATATATTTTTCCAGTGGCTACAACTTTTATGTTGACCACTTTGTCTCATACTAAACTTAACCATGCCAAAAATGCACTTCTTTCCAGTGCATTCTCTGGCCCAATTTTTAAGCCAGAGAAAAGCCCATTTTGTTTTGGTCATAACTTGATTCAAACAAATCCAAATTAAGAATTTTTTTTTCAAACCACATAAAATTCCAGTGGAAATAACTTTTATTTTTATAACTTTATCCAGTTTTGAGGTTTGCTATACTTCAAACTCAATTCTTTGAAGTACATTTTCAGGCTTTATATTTGTGAATCGGAGAATAGCTCTTTTTATTTTGACCATATCTTCCTCAAAAAAAATCAAAATCAAGTGATTTTATTTTATAAAATTCAAGATAAAAGAATTTTTATCAACATTTTAGTTAACAATTTTTCTAAATTTTGAGATTTAGAGGACCTAAATTTAGATACAAAGTAACCTATTATCTGGATCAAAATTTTGGGAATTCAAGTCAAAGCTCCAAGATTTCTTCTCTATGCTTTCGGCCAACCTCCATCTCAAGCTGGGCCAAGATATTGAAAGGGAGAGTGTGTTGTTTGATAGTGTCTAATGGAATGGAAAGTAGTTAGTAAAGTGTTGGTTGATTAGAATGTTGGTTGGAAGTTATTGCTTTGGTTTATGGTGAGAAACTCTATTTAACATCTCTATTTATATATATACATGTTTGATGATGTGTTATGATTGCTATGGATGCTTATGTATGCTTTGATCATCAAATATTTATTATTTGATATGTGTTAAATTGTTTTACCAAGTCACGTCAATACACGTCGATAATCACAAAGGAAATCAATTTCCTTTTGAAAATGAGATGGTGTATATGGAATGCTTAAAACTTTTGAAAATAGTTTTAAAATGAGTTTAAAATGTTTTATAAACATTTAATATGGTTAAAGAAATAAAGAAAGAAAATCAAGATTTCATCTTGTATATTTTAAAATATGTTCAAATTAATTTCCTAGAATAATCGCGCTAGTGCAGTTAAGTGACCATTACGAGGAATCCTTATAAATGAACGTTTTAATTATGAAAGATTATGGAATAAATTCGATAAACTATTTAAATAGTTTAGAAGAGATTTGATGCAAAAAATATGAATTTTCAAATATTAAGAAGTTGTTTAAATCAAATAAGCTTGTATAGCACTTCCTGCAGCACTTTTATGCTACGACTTCTACAACTTTTGGAATATGAGTTAAACGTAACGATTTTTCTAGAATCTATTGTGAATGATTGTAAAAGAATAATTAAGTCATTTAAAGATGATTTGAAAGTTTTAGTAAGACTTTGAATAAATGGTTATAGGAATTGTTTATAACACTTAGACAATAATTGAAGAATGTTGAATATAATAACAAATGGAGTATGCGGAAATAGACTAGTACATTTTTCCCGCTTGTGAGAGCTAAACGATAAAACAAGGTGTGTAACTAAGGTTAGGAATGGAGCAACCAATACCCTAAACTTACCAAGCATTTTCTTTATCTTTTAGACGAGGGGTAGAAAGATCGAAATGAATGCCCGAACGCTCTAAAAGATCATATTTAAAGTTTTTTCCAAGATAAAAGAAAAGATCTTCATGATGTAGGATTACTTGCCACTAGTCCCTGAGGTGAAATTTACCATATTTAAGGTGGCAGTAGTGCTCTGTTATGAAAATCTTTGATTTGCAAGAATATAGTTTGAAGTTAAAAAAGAAATCTTTGATTTTGATTTAATGAATGATTTGGGAATATTGTTCTTAAGTTAAAATTTATAACTTGAATGAAAGAAATCTTTGATTTAGATTTAATGAACGATTTGGGAATATTTTCCCAAGTTAAAAGTTATAGCTTAAATATAAGAAATCTTTGATTAAGATTTAATGAATGATTTGGAAAGGTTTTACTAAGTAAAAGAGAAAATGATTTGAAGTTATTCTAGGATTTAAGAAAGGTTTAAATAAATCAAATGATTTAATAAATAAGGCTTAATTGATCAATATACTCTTGAAAATAAAATGGAATAAATTGAAGAGAATATATCTAAGAAAGATATATGATTTAAATAAAAGATAAAGTAATTGATTGACGATTGGTACCCACATATGAACGTAACATCTTTTACAGCGATGATTGGCTTCAAAGGAACCGGGGTCAGATTTGGGTGATTCCTATCCGAAAACCAGTTCGAGCAAATTCATGTGTTTGAATATTGAAGATGTTTGAAGACAGAGATATTAGGACGAATAATAACAAGGGACTACTTGTTGATTAATTGGGGATAAAATCCCGATTTACTTTTTGTAGCAGTGGTATCTTTGTTATGAAAAACCTCAAATCCACAAGGACTTCTCGCCTAGTAATGGCCGAGAAAAGTACCTTCGGTTTCGTTCAAGTCCTGGAGCGTACTTGTATGGATGGATGTCTGACAGTGCATTTTCTGATATTAGGTACATTGGTTTTTACAAACATACATCTGTGGTAGCGGGGAAGGCAACTTCTCTTAGCTTAACACCCTCCTTGAGACGTATGAGCTCAATTGTATTTTTATGGAAGGCAATTATTAGTCAATGGAAATGGCAATGTGGCATTCAAAGAATATGTGCCATGCAAAAAGGTAATCGTTTACCTTAAGCCTCATCACCCGAAAATGACAGAATTAGGGTAGAAGCAGCAAGGCTAAGTGGGTCGCTCCTAATTAGAAGATGTCATCATCCTTCTAGATTTACTCTATACATGTCTAAGTATGTGGTGAATGTATGAATTGGGTACCCATTAATGGTCGGTAATGACCAGAGTGATGACATATTCGGTACTATCCAGCGTGAGGGGAAGGCCGGTCATGTGTTGGTTTTGGCGTTCAGTATTTGGACCCTAGGTGCATACCTCTAAATTGACACAAATAAGTTAAATATAAGTTCTGATCATTATCAAGAAATTTAAGTCCTTTTACTGGTCAAAACTTCCAATGAAGATTAAGTTATCATCACAATTAGACTTTAGTTTTGCTACTTGTTTTGATGGATAACATAGTGCAACTATGAAATGGATCCTTAGTTGATTATCAAAGCTTTACAGAGTGGTATCTTCATTTCTTTTGAATAACAAGTCGAATCAAGTAAGTGGAAATAGTAATTGGATTTCAATTGCTTACTCTCTCTATTTCCGAAAAGTATTAACATTATTAATATTTACACACCTAACTCAGATAAACCGAGGCCAGATATACCGATCATGCACTGCCTTTCGAACTTACTTAAGAAGAGCATAGAGCGTGGCGAGTGTACACACTTGCGTATGAACACATGACTGTAGGTGGTTATTTTTATTAAATCTATTTAAATTCATCTAATTCAGATAACTAGCTAGGTATACCGATCATGCACTGCCCCTCGGGCTTACGTGAGAAGGGTATAGAGCATGGCGAGTGTGCACACTTGCATGTGAAAACATGACTCTAGGTGTTTCTTATTTTTCACAAAAAACCATTATTTTATGTTTTATATATTTTTCTAAGAGAGAGTTTTGCAAAATCACCCTAGCACCACTTAACTTACAAGATCAAAAATGTCATCGCCTTTACTTTAGATTAACCACTTTTTTAAACAAAGATTACAATTAGGATTTACTTCATAATTAACACCCATGAACCTTCCTCTATGCTAGTTAAATCATAGTAACTTGTAATCAAACTTTATTTTTATTTTTGTTGAGATAAATAAAATTTTCAAAAATTTCAATTTAATAATAAAAAAACGTATACTTATCCTGTAGTGTTTTTTCAAAAGTAAATCAATATGCTAAAAAAAATTGTATTGGGATTTTTTTGTTTTTGAGTTTTGGAAAGAAAATGCAAAAAATGAAGATGACACCCCCACTTAATTCTGACTGTACCTCCACAGTCAGTGCATGATGTAATGAGTGTAAAGGGAAAAATATGTACATATTTAAAAAAGAGGGTTAGCATTTCTTACTAGACATAGTATGGCTCATGAAGAATCATGAGCTCCTCCTCTTAATTACTTGGCAATTCCAAGTATGGTTTCAAGCGATGAAAATTGACTTTGAAAATTTTTTCATCCTTGGGGTTTTATATTTTTATGGCACCGTGGAAAAATATTTCGAACCACAAATGGTCCTGTCCATCTTGATTTTAATTTTCTAGGGAATAAGTAAAGTCTAGAGTCATAAAAAAGAAATTTTTGGATTGGCAAAAACGTTTTTCGTAGGATAGACTTGTCATGAAAAACTTTTGTTCTTTCATTGTAAATTTTCTCATTTTCATACGCATCGTTCCTAAGTTCTTCTAATTTATTGATTTTCTCTGTTTTTGTTAGCCTTTTAAAGGTCAAAGTTTAAGTTCTTATTGCCTACAACGATATGCGTTCGATTTCAAAGGAAAAATGGCATGCTTTACCATATATAAGCCTAAAAGGAGATATTCTAACATTAGTTTTAAAAGCGGTACGGTAAGCCCATAGCGCGTCAGTCAATTTCTGAGACCAATCTTTTCAATTTTTATTAATACTTTGCTCCAAAATTTGTTTGATTTGACGATTTGAAACTTTAACTTGGCCACAAGTTTAAGGATGATATGGAGTGGATAACTTATGGGTTATTGAGTACTTCTTCATTAGAGTTTCAAATGATTGATTGTAGAAATGGTTTCTGTTATCGGTTATTATTGTGCAAGGTGTATCGAACCTCGAAAAGATGTTTTCATTAAGAAATTTCACAATAAATTTATGGTTGTTGGTTTTACACGAAACTTCTTTGACCCATGTGGAGACATAATCGATGGCAAGGAGAATGTACAAATTTCCAAAAGAGTTTGGAAATGGTCCCATAAAGTCAATACCCCAAACATCAAAGATTTCGATAGTAAAAATGAGGTTAAAAGGCATCATATTTTGTTGAGAGATTCTTCCTACCATTTAGCAGCGATCGCAAGTTTTACAACATGCAAATGAGTCTTTGAAAGAGAGGGCCGGTAAAATCCATATTGAAGTACTTTTTTACCGGTTTTCTTCGAACCGAAAAGTCCACCACAAGCTTGGTCTTGACAAAATGAAAGAACGCTTTTGATTTCACAATCTGAAATGCAACATCGAATGATTTGGTCGAATAGTATTTAAATAAGTATGGATCATCCCAACGGAAGTACTTGACTTGGGAAATAAATTTATGTTTATCATATTTCGACCAAAATGAAGGATTTTCTTTAGTGGCTGAATAGTTCACAATGTCTATATACCATGGATCGACAGAAAAAGAAAGGAGTTGTTCATCGGGAAAGTTCTTGCCGATCGGTAAAGAAGATGGTGTGTTTGGAAGAAGAGACAAATGATCAGTAATGATGTTGTCGGATCCTATTTTATCTTTGATCGTAAGATCAAATTCTTGGAGGAGAAGGATCCAATGGATCAAATGAGACTTAGCATCATTTTTAGCGAAAAGGTATCTAAGAGTGCAGTGGTAAGTGTAAATAGTAATGTGTGAGCCAATCAAATAAGATAAAAACTTTTCGAGCACAAAGACTACCGCTATATGCTCTTTTTCAATGGTCGTGTAACTGAATTGGGCATCGTTTAGAGTCATACTAGCGTAGTAAATAACATGAAGAATTTTGTTAATTTATTGTCCTAAGACAACACCAACTACAAAGTTAGAAGCATCACACATTATTTCGAAGGGAAGATCCCAATTAGGTGAGCAAATGATGGAAGCGGAATTGTGTTCATTTTTGAGATGTTCAAAAGTAGAAACACAATCAAAATTAAAGTCAAATGGAATGTCTTTTCCAAGAAGAGTCGTAAGAGGTTGAGCAAATTTACTGAAGTCCTTCACAAAGTGTCGATAAAAACTAGCGTATCCAAGGAATGAATGAATGTCTTTGACAGATTTGGGAATGGGTATATTAGCAATTACATCAACTTTCGCTTTATCTACATGTTTGAAATGACATTGCCCAAGGACAGTACCGTATTTGACCATAAAATGGCATTTTTTCCAATTTAACATTAAGTGTTTGTCCTTGCATCATTTAGGAACCAACTCGAGATGGTGTAAGCATTCGGAAAAGGAGTTTCCAAAGATAGAAAAATCATCCGTAAACACTTCAAGAAAGCGTTCGATCATATCTAAAAAAATGCTGACCATGCATCTTTGAAACATAGAAAAAGCATTGCAAAGGCTAAATGACATACGTTGATACGCAAAAGTGCCAAAGGGACATGTGAAAGTTGTTTTCTCTTGATCTTCAGGAGCGATTGGAATTTGGCTATAACCGAAATAGCCATCGAGGAAACAAAAGAATTCATAGCCAACTAAACATTCAATCATTTGGTCGATGGAAGGAAGAGGGAAATGATCTTTACATGTTGCACATTTAATTTTTGATAATCAATGCAAACATGCCAACTTATTTGAGTATGAGTTGGAATGAGTTCGTTTGAGTTGTTCTTGATAAAGGTAAGTCCAAACATTTTAGGCACAACACGAATTGGGCTAACTCATGAACTATCAAAGAATGGGTATATGATTCCGTTATCGAGGAGTTTAATAATTTTGTCAAATCGCATCCTTCATTTTTAGGTAAAGCCTTCATTGCACGTCACGAATAGGCTTAGTATCGTCAATTAAGTGGATGTGATGTTGAACAGAGCGGGACTAGTTCCCTTTATATCAATGATCGACCATCCAATTGCTTCTTTATTTTTTGACAGAATTGAAAGATGGGAGGTTTCTTGATTAAGAGAGAGAGATGAAGAGATTATGATAGGAATATATCATTGTCACCTAAGTATGCATACTTAAGGTGATCGGGAAGGGGTTTAAGGACCAACCTCGAGGTTTGATCAATCAATGAATTAGGTGGAAATTCTGACTCAATAGTAAGAGGTTCAAACGGAAGCACAATTTCAAATTCGTTAGGCTCGTCTTGAAATAGTTGTTCATATTTGGTCACGCGTTCATGGTTTAGTCAATTATTTTATTATCAAAATTTTCTTAAATGGAGCTAATTTTCAATGTTTGGTCATGTGTTTCATTTGATTGATTTTCAAGATTGAAAATGTTAAGATCCAAAGTCATGTTTCCAAAAGAAATTTTCATCCAACCATTTTGACCATTGATGAGAGCATTTGAAGTAGCTAAGAAAGGTCAGCCTAAAATTAATGTAATTTGACTAATTGGATTATTCACGAGTTGAGTCTCCAAAAATGATGAAATTTATAGGGAATATGAATCGATTGATTTTGATAGGTATATCCTTGATTTCTCCAATAGATTTCTTTATCGAACGATCCAAAAATTAAAGAGTTACTTTTGTCGAGTGACCTGGGTTCGATCCACGGAAACGGCGCCAAAAATTTCATCAACGACGATTTTTCTATCGGTTAGAAAATCATCAAAAAATATTGTAATAAAAATAACCGCAAGCGCACAGTGTACAATTTTAGTACATGGTGAGTACGAATTCATTAGCAAGGAATTGATTTGATTATAAATTTTACTCAATCCAATTAATCCAAATTTGCAAGTTTGTATAAACCAAAAAAAGCGAAAGTTAAACTAGAACAAAAGCGATTAAATATATAAGATTAGAAGACCACTTAGGGGCAAATCCACTCTCATATATTTTTACATAAATCAACACAAAAATAATATATGATCTCTCTATTTTGATCTAAGTAGAATTAGTGATGTATTTATCATAAGTATGGTCTATTTATGTTATTAATTAATATAATTTAAACCATCAAACTTTAATACGAAAACTAAACCACTTATTAATTGTAATGAAAATGAACAAGAAGTCAAAGCAAAAAATATTTTAAGTATGATCTATTTACTATTTTGTTTACTAATATAGATCATCAAATTTTGTTTGTCCTTTAATTCAATGACCAAAATCACTTAGTTAGATGATGATGTAAATTGTGTTAATATTGGATTAAGCATATCCCATTTGTGATTACAACATAGGCTATCAAATTCCCTTTATAAATTTACATCAAAATCCAACTCCTCATGAATCATTAAAGAGATCATAAATGACAAAATATGTTGATATTACATAATTTAAGAGAGCTTCACTACCTCTAAATTGAATGGGTTTAACTACTCATTTGTGTTATCATTTCAACACATGTAAATTAAACTAAACAAAAGAAAGTGCAAGCTAATTAAAATAAAAAGAGAACTAAACTACTTGCATAAAAATAAAACTAAGCTACTAACATAAAAGGAAAGAGAGCATGTAAATAAAAATGAGCATAAAATGAAATAAAAGCATGTAGCAAAAAGAAGGAAGAAGAAAAGGCTTAGGAAGCCATTTTATTTCACATTTAATTTGTGGCTATAAGTTGCATAATGTGATAGGTAGATAAAAACTTCATTACATGAAAATAAGAGGGTTATTTATACATGCCTAAAACCCTAATCCATATTTTAGGGGACTGCCTAAAATATCCCTTAGGAAGTGTGGCCACCAAGTTATCATTAGCATGTAATCAATCCTCCATTAAATGTGCATGTGCTTTTAATATCCACTAAAATGTGCATTAACTCTTAATTGTAGATCATGATAAGTAGGTAGGTGGGGTCCTTAATGATTACATGAATTCATTTATTTCCGTCTTCATTGTCTTCCATCCTTTGTGCATGCAAACATACATGAAGGCTTCTTCCCTTTTCCATCCAAATTCCTACAAATAAAACTAAAATATGCAAACAAATATTCACAAAATTAGTACATGCACGTTACCATTTTGCTTCTAAGTGAAGATGAATGAACGATGATTTGATGACATTTGGATTTTGATAAAAATATGTAAAAATACCTAATTATGACATTTATTTTAATAAAAGTAGATTAAATATGAAAGTAAAAATATGCACTTTTACATGCACATCAGTTGTCTTCATATCTTTTATTTAAGTGTATTGTCCAAATATCAAGTCGTTTGGAGTTAGTTTGATCATCCGTCTTTATAGGTCATCTGGTCCAGAAGAGTCATCTATAACTCGATCAGTCTTAACAAAACCAAACGAAACTTTGCAGGAACACTTTGGAGGGTATCGGCGACCCACCATAAATATTTGAGGTGGTTGGGCCCACTCTAGATAGGTCGTTAGCAGCCATCTAGTTAGATTGCTAGCGATCCATTAAATCAACTATAAATGATCTCATTTTTTTGCGATCCTTCTACTTTGTCTTCTAAATGCTCTTCCAAAATTTCAAGTCAATCCGACTTAATATGAGTTCGGTAGGTCCATTTTAAGTTAGCTATTTTTGGACAAATAGCTTGAATCAGATGAGTCTTCACTTCTCGAGCTAGATTTTTTGGCAAGCTATGAAACTTAGCAAGCGTCTCTATGGAGCATATTAGATCATGATGCAAGAGGACTAGAGGATCCATAGGTAAGATTTATGGGTCGCTAGCGATCCATCGGTCCATCGTCTTAACTTATTTTGGCATTTTTCTTCTTTGACCTTTTTTTTCTTTTCCTTCTAGCCATTTTGGTCGATTTTAGAGATATTTTGACTTGTTGTAGATGTTTGTTCTAGTTCCCTTTGAATTCTTTTAGGTTAAAAACACAGTTAACACTTGCCTTCCAAAGTACTCCTTTTGAGTGAAAGGTGTGCTTTGCTCTAGAACAATTCTAGTAATGAGTCTTTGATTGTTGAGATTTCCAGAGCCTTTAGCCTTGGCAAACCGTCCAGTTCCTTTGGATTCTTTCGCTAATTACAAGTCATTCCAAACCTGTTATAGCCTATGACTCTAAACTCTACCTAACTACAATTTATATATCATAATCATTCCGGTTTCATTTGGTGTTATTACATCACATGTCTCTAATTACATTACACGTCTTTAATTCTCCTGTGTTCATCTAGGATTTACATCATTACCGCTCAGATTTAATTCATAGTTGTAATAAAATATATTAAAATCACATCACATCTATATCAAAATCACATTATACATCATATATAAAAGTTGTCCATTGTCCATCTAGGATTTATCAGTTTTATTCTATTTATAAGGCATTCGAATCCTTTTATTAAATCAAACCTGCTTTAAGTCTCAATCTCTCATAATCATTTAGGTTTAATGCATGATCTCTCTGGATCATTTAATGTTTAATTTAAAGCACCATCTCTCTAGATCTTTTAACGTTTTATCTAATGTATGATCTCTCTAGATCGTTTAATGTTTTAAGTTAAGGGGACGATCTCTCTGTATCTTTTGTTTGTTAAGTTAAGGGGGGTGATCTCTCTGGATCATTTACTTATTAATTTAAGGGGGGTTAAGCAAGCCCATTTGCTCACTCTCTGATGAAGGGACTTACTTCTTGCACTCCTATGATGCCCCATCTCTATACTTACACTAGCCAAGGATAATACTAGGTAAAGCTGTCGACTAGCACGAAGAATAAGACTGTTAAGGAGCGACCATCTATGTAATTGATTTGAGCGAGAACCGAAATGTCAGATGGTATGTCACACATTTCATTTCAAGAAAATCTGACATATCCAATCCAAACTCAAATCGACTACACAATGGCTATGTGGCCTTCGAAATCAATACAAAATAAACATAACATAAAACCAGGCACATATGTTCATATCTCTAAGGTGAAAATAGATACAAATATAACATATAGAAGTGAATATCTTAGTAGCGGTCATAAAAGATCCACTATATCACAAAATAGGTACAAGTGCTTCTCAAAAGAATATGTGTACATCAAGGAGTCTCTATGTTGAATGTGTGAAAAACAAAAAAACTACTATGCTAAAGTGGTTAGCCAAAAGTCAGAAGCTATTCCATGCTAAGAAGTCAAGTGGAAGCCCTTGAAACACCTCGGTCTGACCTAAGTATTATTTAAGAAGAAAAATAATGAATGGATCAGTCTAGCTATAATTATCAAGCAAGATGAGATAGAACAGAAGATATAACAAATATAAATGATAACAGTAAAAATCATTTAATATCTCAAGTTTTATCAAATATCCATAAAGAATGTCATATTCTTTATTTTATTCACCAAATCTCAAATGTAGATAGAGTTTATCGGTGCAAATCACAAAAATTGGTGGAATACAAATTCCAGAAATCAATAACTAGAAATCCAAAAAACACTAAAAGGGGAGGCCTATCACAAACAGGAGCATGAAAACTCACCAACACGTTTATCATAAATGGAACGTTATCCCATGGGTCGCTAACCCATAAAAATACGGGGTACAGTCCCCCCTTGAGGATGAATGAGCCGAATATGAACACACCTAAAAAGATACGCCTCATGCACAGACTCATTGAGCTGACTTCTCCATGAACATTCAAAAGACCATGGTCGCTACCCCACCAAATTGAGCCAAAGCTCCACGGGATGGGGTTAAGTCCCCCATGTGGACAAAGAGACATCGATATCGCTAGTCTAAATTACAAAATGATCATCATTGATCAATAATTGTAAATTACATTAAGCTAGTAAATAGATGGGTTAGGCTTCATGTCCCATAGACATTGGCTTAACTTAAATATTTATGAACAAATTGTAGACTTCCACTCGAAAATTGCCATGAGATTTCAATCGCAAGTCCAAGAATTAATTGAAAAAGTAAATGCATGTGTTTCATATCACTTTTTTTGCTAAGTCGTATAATTGTATTTCTCATATGAATGAGGTAAAGATTTGTATATACTAATAGATTGGCAAATAGTTTTAAAAAGAGTTTGTATTAAAAGTAGTGTTAAAATCATTCTGTGTAAGAGTTTTAGTACTTACTACTGGTATAAAAACCTTTGTATTTTAAAGTGACAAATCATAGAAACGATTGTAAAAATAATCGATCACCAAAAATCCACATTTCAATAATGTGAATCAAAACCACGGAAATCGATATCAAATCCATAAAATAGAACACCAAAAATCTAGAAAAGAAATCATCAAAGTCGATATTGGATGACAATAACTATTCGGATCATAAAAAATGATTAAAATGGAAATTCACACCAAAATAAGCCGATTTCCAGAAATTAACAACGTCAGATGTCTGGGGGTTTTCCCAGACATCTGACCTGAAGCTCTGGAAATTCAGTCCAAGTCGCTCAAACGTCTGGGGATAAATCTCAGACGTCTGACATTGGGTTATAGAATGTTAATTCCTAAGGCCTATGCGTCCAATGGTTTTCCCAAACGTCTGAGCTAAAGCTCAGGGCAGAATATGCCTAGCCTAAAGATAGGCAAATGAATTCGAAAACAATCAAACGAGTGATGGAGGCTAGGGATTTATGCCAAGTGGCAACCCAGCCCTATATGCTCTTCAATACACTCGAATCAAAAAGCCTAAACACCCATACTAGGATTTTCATAAGTTTTGAGTTCAAAACACCAAAATTGGAAAATTCACCAAACCAATTCAATCCAAAAGCAAATGAACGTCAAATAGATGTTTGGGATTCATATTAACAACTATGAAAGCTATAGACGTAGATGTAAGTTCAAGAACCCACCTTTAAACCCAAAATAGAAAAGACAAGCTCTAAAACAAGCTAGGATTGATTTCTCTTCAACTGCACCTCAAAGATCTTTAACCTATTACTACATGAAAAGATTTTCCTAAGTTAGGTTATAGGAAAAATCAAGAATTAAAGAGGAATTGAGATGGATAAAATGAAGAGGATGCTTACCTAAGCTTCTCTTTGATTTTAGAACTTGAATTTGAATCCCTAAGAAAAGTTAAGGCTTAGGAATTTTGATTTTTCCTCTTTTCTCCCATTTTTTCTTTTCCTTGAGTGTTAAGAAATTGTGAGTGGAATAAATGTAGAGGAGAGGAGTTAGGGGTAATTTGTAGAAGATATTGGGTTATCTTGTTGGATTGGTGGGCTAAAACACAACCCAAAGCCCAAATGAAAATACCAAAATCCTAATCAACTCCAAACATATCAATGTTTATACTTCAACAAGTTATAAACGTCGTTTTGAACTCAATGAAAGTAGCCTGGAGTCCGAATTCGACCGTTTACAAAAAGTCACATTTTGGATTTTAATTCATCCAACGAAGCTACCTTTAAATAAAACATTTAAATATATAATCATAAAATATGCGGGTTGTTACAGACTTCCCTCCTTAAAGAAATTACGTCCTTGCAATATTTAAGAAGGAAAAAAAGAGTATCAACCATTTCGTGGCATATCAATCATAAAAGGAAAAATTGAAATGAGAAATTCGCCTTAAGGAGAACGAGAGAGTAAATCTAAATGTGTTCGCTCGATGAATTCTTTGGATTTTCAAGAAAAATCCTTAGGATTTGAGGACCATTGAACTT
Organism: Allium cepa; assembly: GCA_030765085.1. Classification (NCBI taxonomy): domain Eukaryota; kingdom Viridiplantae; phylum Streptophyta; class Magnoliopsida; order Asparagales; family Amaryllidaceae; genus Allium; species Allium cepa. The sequence goes on along the minus strand of CM060944.1, from coordinate 110,662,625 downwards.
TCACAAGCGCAACATCTTTATTACGAAGGCATTTAAACTCCATAGTAATGATGCGAATAAGATGTTTCTCATAAGTCAAATTAGGTGAAACCTTAATTTCTCAATAACACTAGGCTCAAGAATAGAATCGGAATTCCTAAGGCATTTCCGTAGCTGAGAAACATGAAATACGTCATGAATAACAGAAAATTGAGTCGATAATGAAAGATGATAATCCACGGAACCAATGCATTTGCTGATGGGAAATGGGCCAATTTATCGAGATTCTAATTTTCCCGATCAAATGAAACGCACAACACCCTTCATGGATGAAACACGAATGAATACCATTCTCCCATAAAAATTCCAAATTTCTTTTTTGGCTATCGGCATAGGATTTTTTCCTACTTTGGACATCTTTCATTCTATGATGAATAAGGTCAATCTCTGTGGTATCATGAATAAAATCTGGACCGAAAACCAGCTTCTCACCGATTCTAAGCTAACATGAAGAAGGTCGGCGTGGCCATCCGTAGAGTGACTCGAAAGGTGCCATACCAATACTTGATTGAAAGTTATTATTGTAAGAAAACTGAACAAGGGAAATATGATCTTCCCAACTTCCACCAAAATCAAGAACATATGCACGAAGAAAATCTTCAAGAGTTTGATTCATATGCTCTATTTTTCCATCGGACTAAGGATGATAAGCGGTGCTAAAACTAAGCTTCGTTCCCAAAGCTTTTTGAAGACCCTTCTAAAATTCACTAGTGAATAATGGATCACAGTCGCTAACAATAGAAATAGAAACTCCATGCAATTTAACAATTTCTTTAACATAGATTTTAGCCAAAAGAGGTATGGTCCGGTTGGACCGAATGGGAAGAAAATGGGCGGATTTTGAAAGTCTAGCTACATTCAACCATAAACTATCATGGCCCGAACGAGAACGGGGAAGACCTTCAATAAAGTCTATGGAAACTTGATCCCACTTCCAAACAGGAATGTCCAATGGTTGCAATAACCCACCGGGCCTCTGATGCTCGGCTTTTGTGAGTTGGCAAGTCATGCAACATTTAATGAAGTTGGAAATATCAGATTTCATTCCATCCCAATAATAAAGTCGCTTCATATCCGCATACATTTTACTACTACCGGGATGAATGGTAAATTTAGAACGATGAGAATCTTCGAAAAGTCTTTACAAAGATAACTAATAATTGGCACAATAAGTCTAAAAAATTTCGAATGCCTCCTCGGGGTCGTGCTTTTGAGCTTCATGGATGCGGTCTAAAAAAAGGGAGGAGCCTCAAGGCTACATAAAACAAGAGATGAACATGAATCAGGGTCACGATCTCAAATCTCACAAGTGGATAAAGTCTTGATATCATTCCATTCTGATATCATCATAGAAACAACAGCTTGTTACTTACGACTAAAGGCATCGACAATACGATTTCCTTTTTCGGAGGTATAAAGAACATTAAGATCATAAGATGCAAGGAACTCGAGCCAATGTTGTTGACGTAATTTAAGTTCCTTTTGAAAGAATAAACATTTTAAAGATTTATGATCGGTGTAGAGAACAAATTTCTCTCCCAATAAATAATGACGCCAAATTCTAAGAGCAAAAACAATGGTCGCGGGCTCTAAATCATGAGTGGGATATCTAGTCTCGGCAGGCTTTAATAACCATGAGCGATAACATGTTCCCTTTGCATGAGAACGGCTCCCAAACCAATAAGACTAGCATCGGTGTAAACAGTGAAGTCTTGGTTCCCTTCGGGAATCACATGAATAAGAGCATCGAAAAGGAGGTCTTTTAATTTCTGAAAAGCAGCTTCTATGCCGAATCATTTATTTCATGATCCTCTTCCCAAGAAGCTAAGACATTCAAAATTATAGTTAACTTTACATAGTCATCTTTTTAGAAAAATTTACTTATTATACGTCAATTTACTGTGTCTGACTGTCTAATCACAATGTTTAGGAGACTCCTATTGATAACGTTGATCGGGTGCATCGACCAGAATTTTTAAGGCACTCAACAGACAATCCAACAAAATATTGTCTTTTACATGATAAACATGCCTTTTATAAAATTTACGAATATTCTTTTTTGTCTTAATAACAAAATCCAATTATACTTAAAAATTACCTTATTAGAATGATTTGTAATTTTAAATTGTTGTTTTTACCCATCATCGATGAATACAAGGACGGACTCATCGAGATATTCCCAGAATACTCGATTCATAAAATTGATGAAATAAGCTGGAGGGTTCTTCGAACCGAATGACATAACAAGCCACTCATAAGAATCATAACAAATGCGGAATGCAATAAGGGGAACGCTATCCTCCACAACTCGTAGCTGATGAAAATCGGTGGCAAGGTCGAGTTGAGAAAATATCTTAGCACCACTTAATTGATCGAACATATCATCGATCTTGGGCAATGGATACTTAATTTTAATGGTCAACTCTTTAAGCTTGTGGTAATTGATGCAAAGCCTAAGAGTGCCATCATATTTTCTTTACAAAGATAGTTGAAGTTCCTCATAGAGAGGAACTAGAATGAATAAATTGTTTCTCTTCCAATTCGGATAATTGTTTACGCATTCCCGCATTTTCCTTATTGGACATATGATAAGGAGGATAAGTAATAGGAAGAGCTCCAGGGATTAAATTAATTCTGAACTCAATTTCTCACTTAGGTGGTAATCCTAAGACAGGCTCAAAGATATCAGAAAATTCACGAACTACTTGAATGAGGGAAATAACATCTTCCTCATCGTCATTATCATCATCATGTGGGTTTAAAGAATAAAAATATGCCACCAAATTGGAACCAGAATCTTTAAGAACAATAGAAATCTGCTTAATATATTGAAGATGTCGAAGATTTATAGTCCTCTCGGGACATAGGATATGGGCTTCGTATCGGTTAAGCCAATCCATTCCCAAAATAATTTGAAAATATAGGAAACGCATACATGCAAATCGGCTTGGAAAGCATAATCACATAAAATAATCTCAACATCCTTCAAAATAGACCAAGTGTTGCGGATCCACCAACCAGATTCGCAATTCTCAGTGAAGTCATCAAGCCCAAAACTTTTAAAGAGAAAGTATCAACAAGTTCCTTGGATACAATGGAGTGAGGTGCACCCGTATCAAAAAGAATTTGAATAGGATGATCACAAAATATAATAATGCCATCAAGGATAGAATGAGAAATACCTTGACTAAGAGAAGGGTTACTAGAAGCTTGCATAACATTCAGCTTTCCCTCTTTCTTGTTTTGAAGTCTGGGACATGAAGAAATAAGATGAACCGAACTTTTGCAGTAGCGACAAGTGAGGGACTTCAGACACTTATTTGCATAATGGCCCTTAGAACCATAATTGTAGCATTCTCCATGACTAAGGGTAGGATTCTTTGCTATTGAAGTTGACTGCTGTCCTTTCTTGTTGGGATTAGGGCTTTTGAACTTATTGTCAGGATGCCTCTTCTTATTATTGTTGAAGTTCTTCTTGGCACCCACAACTTCACCATCATTTTCTTTATCGGTCTCTTAAATCGAAGAGCGATATTTACCAACTAATCAAAAGGCACTTCTGGAACCAAAATTGATCACTGACACCTTGAATAGAACTGTATAGGGAGATTAATGAAGAAAGTAAATTAAAGCATGGAAGTAACATGGTTGAATGCAAAAAGAACAACAAAAATGAGAACACCGGATTTATAGTGGTTCAGCGTAATTGCCTACATCCACTTTGAATATAATCTTCATTACTTTTCAAATCACTTCAGTACAGATACAATCCGTAAACAAACAACTACTTGTTTTAACAGAAAAGAAGTGAGTACAGAAAATGGCAGAGTATCCTTGGAGTTCTCCTAAAAAAAGGTCCCCTCAACTGGACTCGTACCCCTTTATTTATAGACGAAGATAGGTTGCTTCCTGTGTCCAAGCCTATGACCAAGATAGTTTGTCCCATAGCTGCTAAGTTAGGGTGACTGACCCAGGCAGGTCGATCCACTACCACCGATCCATCTGTTGCTGATCTAGGGGATGTCCCTAGCTGACTCGAAGCAGGCTCTCAAAGAACTCAGAGTAGCTAGTGGTGCATCTCGAAGAAAAACACTACCGACCACATCACCTTGCAGTAAATCTAGGAACATGCTAACTCTCCTAATGTGCGTCGACCCAAATATGTCGAACCACCCAGGCCGAACCAACATAGCCGACCCACTAAGGCCGATCCATTAAGAGCCGAGCTATATGAAAAAATTCTTCTAAGGCCAATCCCGCTCACACTGAACTACCTAGGCCGACCCATAACTGCCGACCCACGTATGCCGATCCAATACACAACTGACCCACCTCCATTTAAGTATCTTGACCGATCTATTGCCCAATACCGAACCATTATAAACCATACACCGACCTACACCTGACTTTTATATTGGAATCAGTCCCATGAATGCCAAACCACAAACATACCGAACCACCTCAAACATGCCAAACCATAAAATACTAAACCAATCAGGTTACACCAAACCCTTATATTTCCATATCTATCTTGGCTTGAGTCATGTCTAGGCTCAACCATAACCTCTGCAACTATCGCTTTGTAGCCGAGCCAAGTAGCCGGGTAACATGCTTAGAACCAATTGTAGCATTCTCCATGACTGGGGATAGGAGTATTTGCTACCAAAGTGGCCTGCTTTCCTTTCTTATTGGGATTAGGGATTTTGAACTTAGTGTCGGGATGCCTCTTCTTATTGTTGTTGAAGTTCTTCTTGGCACCCACAACTTTACCATCACTTTCTTTATCGGTCTCTTCAAGTCAAAGAGTGATATCTACCAGCTGATTGAAAGGCACTTCTAGTTTCAGAGGTAAAGCCTTTATGGGGTTCTTATTCAAACCATAGATAAACCTTTGATTCTTTACAAGATCCAAAAGTTGTTGGGTATACATGAATACGTCATCCTGAGGAGGACCACTGAATTGACAAGTGCTAGGACGGTCAGGTCAAACCATCTCTTCTTCTTTAAGAAAGAAAGAAAAAAAGAAGAGGAAAAAGGTTATTATCAGAATGAATTCAAATAACCTTGATTGATAATACAAGGCATCGTAAAATAGGATAGGATAGAATAGGTCTTAAAACTCGAATTAAGCCCTAAGGCACGATTCCTAAGAGAGACATAGCACAATGATCCTTGTCAAATGATTCTATATTGTTCTGAAGTTTAGCTTTGATACCATGCCATGACGCCCCACCTCTATACCCACACTAGCCAAGGACACTATTGGGTAATGCCATCGACTAGCGCGAAGAATAAGGTTGTTGAGGAGTGGCCATCTGTGAGTTGATTTGAGTGAGAACCAATACGTCAGATGGTATGTCGCGCATTTCATTTCAAGAGAAAATCTGACATATCCAATCCAAACTAAAATCGACTACACAGTGGCTATGTGGCCTTCGGAATCAATACAAAATAAACATCACATAAAACTAGGCACAAATATTCATATCGCTAAGGCGGAAATATATAGGAATATAACACATAGAAGTGAACATCGTATTAGTGGCCATACAAGATCCACTACATCACAAAAGAATAGGTACAAGTGCTTCTCAAAATAATATGTATACACCAAGGAGCCTCTGTCTCGAATGTTTGAAAAAACAAAAAAGCTACTATGCTAAAGTGGTTAGCCAAAAGTCAGAAGCCAGTCCCTGCTAAGAAGTCAAGTGGAAGCACCTAAAACACCTCGGTCTGACCCAAGTATTATTTAAGAAGCAACATAATAAACAAATCAGTCTAGCTATAATTATCATGTAAGATGAGATAGAATGAGAGATATAATAAATATACATGATAATAGTAAAAATCATGTAATATCTCAAGTTTTCTCAAATACCCAAAAAGAATGTCATATTCTTTATTTTATTCACCAAATCTCAAATATTGATAGAGTTTAACAATGCAAATCATAAAAATTGGTGTAATACAAATTCCAGAAATCAATAATTAAAAATAAAAAAAAAACTAAAGGGGAAGGCCTATCACAAATGGGAGCATAAAAACTCACCAACACGTGTATCACAAATGAGATGTTATGACATGGGTAACAAATCCATAAAAATACGGGGTACAGTCCCCCCTTAAGGATGAATGAGCCGAACATCGACGCGCCTAAAAAGATACGCCTCATGCACAGACTTATTGAGCCGACTACTCCATGAACATTCAAAAGACCATGGTCACTACCCAACCAAATTGAGCCAAAGCCCTACAGGACGGGGTTTAGTCCCCCACGTGGACGAAAAGACATCGCATATCGCTAGTCTAAATCATAAAATGATCATCATTGATCAATAAGTGCAAATTACACTAAGCCGGTAAATAAATGAGTTATGCTTTATGGTGGCTTAACTTAAATATTTACGAACAAATTGTAGACTTCCACTCAAAAATTGTCATGAGATTTCAATCGAAAAGTCCAAGAATTAATCGATAAAGTAAATGCATGCGTTTCGTACCACTTGCTAAGTCGTCTAATTGGATTTCTCATATGAATGAGGTAAAGGTTTGTATATACTAATAGATTGGAAAATGTTTTAAATAGAGTTTTGGATTAAAAGTAGTGTTGAAATCATTTCTGTGTAAGAGTTTTAGTATTTACTACTAGTATAAAAACCTTTGTATTTTAAAGTGACAAACATAGAAATGATTGTAAAAACAATCGATCACCAAAAATCTACATTTTAATAACATGAATCAAAATCACGGAAATCGATATCAAATCCATTAAATGGAACACCAAAAATCCATGACTGTAACTATTCGGATCATCAAAAATCGATTAAAAGAGAAATCCACATCTCGATTCCCAGAAATTAACAGCATCAGATGTCTGGGGGTTTTCCCAGACGTCTGAGCCGAAGCTATGGAAATTTGTTCCAGATCGCTTAGATGTCCAGGGATAAACCTCAGATGTCTGACCTTGGGTTTTGGAATTCTTAATCCTAAGGCCCAGATGTCTGAGGGTTTCCCCAGACGTCTGGACTGAAGCTTAGGGTAGAATTTGCCTAGCTTTAAGATGGGCAAACGAATTCAGAAGCAATCAAATGAGTGATGGCTGCTAGGTATTTATGCCAAGCGACAACCCAGCCCTATAGGCTCTTCAATACACCCGAATCAACATTCCTAAACACACATATTAGGGTTTTCATAAATTTTGACTTCGAAACACCAAATTTAGAAAATTCACCAAACCAATTCAATCCAAAAGCAAATGAACATGAAATAGATGTTAGGAATTCATACCTGATAACTATCAAAGCTATAGGCATAGATGTGAGTTCAAGAACCCACCTTTAAACCAAAAATAGAAAAGACAAGCTATAAAAAAAACTAGGATTGATTTCTCTTTAACTACACCTTAAAGATCTTCAACGTATTACTACTATAGTATTCTGTTTTACCATAGAACGTATTACCTAGAATGTATTACCATAGAAGGTGAAGAGTAAGGGACGAACCTGCCCCTTATAACAACTATGGTATTCTGTTTTCGGCTCATGTGGTCATGTATTCGTACTCTTATTTGCTACTTTAGCACCAACATCACCCGTTCTAGGCATTAAAGCTCATCCTAGATCCAAATCTATCGTGCCCCTGAGTTGTGTGGGCATTATTTCAGTTTGTTTTGCTCTAACTTCAGATGTTCCTGCATTGGGTCATATTGTTGATTCTAGCATTGCCCTCAAGTATCGGTTGTTCTTAGTGTGGAGGCGGTATTCTTGCCTGTTCCAATCTAACTCCGGCAGCTCCTGCGTTATTCCTTAGAATTTGATTCCTATTCCCTACATATTTAGTCATCCTTGATATTCTATCCTCTAGAAGAACCTGTCCATCATCTCTTGCTGTCTAGCTAAGATTCCACCCTGCATCTCTTTCATCATCCTTTCCATCTCCTCCTTAATCACATAGTTGGGTTGATGAGAATCCGAGGACATCCCCTGGCTGCACCAGGCTCCATTTGACTTGCTAAAGCTTAAGATCTAGTATTAGGCCTACACATCTTCTTTAAATCATAGATTCAAACTCCAATTCTTTAAATCTCTTTCAACAAAGAAAGCAAAAATGTTAACCCAAAAAATGGATCAACGCATAGGATCAAGTGTAAAAGCACCAATGCATATAATCGGTAGCACAAATCTCAGATAAACAGAAATAAATATTAGAAGTAAGTGAAGAGACACGAAATTTTATAGTGGTTCGGCTGACTGTAGCCTACGTCCACTTTAATCAATCTTTATTATGATCATACTAGTTGAACCTCTCTGGATATCAGCTAGTTAGTTCTTAGATCTAAGTTACAATGAGTTGGAGTAAGTCACCAGTACAAGGGTTCACTTGAGAATCACAATAACCCCCTTGATAAGTGTTGTGAGGGAGAAGAAAGTTCAAGAAGTGAAGGAATTCCAGTAGAGTAATGGCAGCTCTCTCTTCGGAAAAGGTCCATCTCTAGTTGCATGTATGTGAGTATTTATAGAGGAATTCAGTGAGCATATGGCCAGAAGTCCAAGTGTACAAGAGTCCAGTTGTTATGCCAAGTCATCACCGAAAATCTCAAATCAATCTGAGTCATTTCTATGGATCGCTAGCTATCCATAGATGATGGATCTCTAGCTATTCATAGGGGATAGATTGCTAACTATCAATCAACTTAGCATATTTTTCTACCTGAAGCCTTTACTTAGTGGTATGAAGGAGCTTGGAAAGTTTGAGGGCGATCTAACCTATCTTGATGGATCGTTATCCATCCATAGAGGATGGATCGCTAGTTATCTATCCAATTAGCATATTTTTGAGTGATCTTTATTTGGTTGTCTTTCTATCTTCTATTTAAGTGCCTTTTCCAAATATCAAGTCATTTGGAGTTAGTTTGATCATCTATATTTATGGGTCATCTAGTCCAGAAGAATTATCCATAACTCGATCAAATCTTAACAAAATCGTACGAAATTTTGCAGGAATGCTCTAGAGGGTATCAGGGATCCACCATAAAAATTTAAGGTGGTGGGGCCCACTCTAGAAGGGTCTCTAGCGATCCATCTAGTTCAGTCACTAGCGATCCATCAAATCAACTCCAAATGATCCCATTTTTATGAGCCTTCTTCTATGTCTTCAAAGAGTTCTTCAGAAATTTCAAGCCAATTTGACTTTATATGAGTTCTGTAGATCTTAAGTCAGCCGTTTTTGGTCAAACAGCTTAATTCAGGTGACTCTTCACTTCTCGAGCTAGATTGTTTGGCATGTTATAAAACTTGGCAGCCATCTCTAGGAAGCATATTAGATCTTGATGCAAGAGGACTAGAGGATCCATGGATAAGTTTATGGGTCGCCAGCGATCCATAGGTAATGGATCGCTAGCAATCCATCAACTTAGCTTGTTTTGGCATTTTTCTTCTTTGGTCTTTCTCTTCTTTTCCTTCTGACCTTCTTGGTCAATCCTCGATATATTTTAACTTGGCGTAGATGTTTGTTCTAGTTTCCTTTGAATTCTATTAGGTTAATGGATCGCTAACGACCCATCACCATAGGTTGTTTTGGCATTTTTCTTCTTTGGTCTTTCTCTTCTTTTCCTTCGGGCCTTCTTGGTCAATCATTGATATATTTTGACTTGTTGTAGATGTTTGTTCTAGTTTCCTTTGAATTCTATTAGGTTAAAAGCCCAGTTAACAACTTCCACATTCATTCCATAAATTGCCTATTAATTGGAGTTATAGTCTTTAATTCCTATACTAACCAATAGTAATCCCTAATCTAATGCTATCCATTATTTGACATTAATATGAATCTCTACCTTTTCTAATTCTAACTATTCGCTTCCCTAAGTATAATAACAAATAACGAATGTGACGCATAAATAACGCACGAATAAACATTGTTCTTCTTTATTGATGCAATAAATATGTGTAAACTGCCTAACAAAACTACATGTTCGTAACCAAATATATTCTAGTCTTAAATATATAACTAGAATATGCTTTCCATATTTAATTTGCTAGAATTAACTTCTTTAGGAAGATTTTCCGCTATGATTTCCATAAATTGGTTTAACAAAAAAAGGGAAGATTGATTCCATTTGAAATTGCAAGGAATGGTTTCTATTTAATTGGAATAGACAACGTAATTATGAAGAATGAATTTGCACTTTATATATCTTTTTCCTTTTTATTTGTGGATATTACTTGTTAAATCAAATAAGTCACCCCTTTGAATCAGAAATGGAAAAATTAAACAAATTTATAAGAACCAAACAGAAGTCCTTCCCATAAGTTACACTATGGAAAATATATAACCTAGCACAAATTGGACAATAATTTGAAACTCCTATTTTACACCCAAGTACAGATCTGGAATGAAATATAAAAAATTCTAATTCTAAAATCTTTGGGACTGATTTGCGGATCTAGGTGTTAACATATTTCAAAATAGAACTAAAATAAGAATATGTAGGCAATAGTTTTCTACACTAATTTAAGCCTACAATTCAGAAATAAAATATATTTAGGCATAAAAATAAAATACATGCCAATAGAATATATTTGAAATCATAAACAATATACAAAATTTCTTACTTACCTTTTAAAAGCGATCCAAATATCCAGATCTGAAGTAGAACCTTAAATTCATCTCCAAATCCTTTTTAATCCAAGAATTATGAATACAAAGGGTATATTCATACATTAGAATTACAAATCTAAGAAGATATTTGGAATTGGAAGAGAAAATAGATACAAATATATAAATACATATACATATACATATATATATATATATGAATTACCTCAAATACGCGTATAGTTGATTATTCTCCCTTCTACTTTTTATTAAATTTCTATCCTTCTCCAATTTATATGAATATAGTTATAAATATATTATTTATTATAATTTAAAAAGAAAGTGGAGAAGGAAAAATGGTAGAGCTTCGCTGCTACCTTCAGAAAAATATGAGAAGAGAAGGGAGGATTAGGCGTGATAGACGCAAGAATCAACCTCAACTGTCAGATCGAAATATACAAAATCTGTACCATAGTTCCAATACTAACCCTAGCCGCCATACAGGGTGCGGTCGACCATCCTTGGTCGACCGCTCCAATATAAGGGTTGACATATGGGTCCCAGATTATTAATTAAAAACATTAGTTTATCTAATCGTATTATTTTCTTTCCAAATTCATTTTCTGTCCGTAACTTCTTCATTTGGACTCTGATCGCAAAACTCCAAATATGAAAGTTGCTTAGAATTTTTCTACAAACGCAATGGTGCAAGTTTCGTGGTTAAATTCCATCATTTGCACAAATTTCATTTTTGAAGCCTATTTAATTAACCAACTAACTAGTTAAATAACTAACGCCAAATTACAGGATGTTACATTCTTCCCCCTCTTAAAAAGAGCTTTATCACTGAAATTTCACCAATGATAAGTCATGGTTTTGACTCCTAGTTACCCTAAATTACATAACCAATGAGTGTTCAATGGATTTTGCAACCAATGTGCACAATTGCATGGTGTATTATTGTATCACCACACAGAAAGTATGTTTGCAGAAAGATTCTAAATTGGATTCTCCTATACGAATGCATTTCTTTTGTATTTTTGAAAACATTACGTAAGTAACCTAAATATTATGGCAGTTCTATATGTATTTAGTTTTTTAAAGATATTTTCGACCAAAACCCATATACTCCTATGAGTAGAAGTATGAAACAACCAATTTTGCATTCCTTGGATAACAGATTGTCACATCGGCATCGAGCATGAGAGTAAAGAAGACTTCTCCAATAGTGAAACGCATCCAGCTCTAGTGACCTGTTCCTCTAAATCTATCATATGAGTTGTAATGAGGAGATGGTCGAAACAACATTCTGGTGATTGGAAAATCTATAAACTGTCCATAACTTAAATTTATACTGATTGATTTTTATTTTATTGTTATGTTTATTAAGGTTAGCAATTCTAATATAATATTGCATTGCACACATGATTACTTACCTACCCATTTCCAAGGTAAAAAATATAGACGAAGCCTTATCAACCACCTAATACTTCTATACCCATTGCTACTTAATACTTCTAAATATGAAGCAAGCTTTTACTATCACCACATAATGCTTTTAAAAGAGAAATAGGCAAACTTTACCATTTAAGAGCATAACCGAGGTAGACTTCGTCAATTCAGACCAATTACTAAGGTGGACTTCTAGTTCATCATTATTAGTCTATTGATCCAAACTACAGAGACCTTTGACCACTATATGCGGCCTTATTATTTATAGTAGACATACCATTGATGCATCTATCGTTATTAAAGTCTTAACAATGTGAGAGATCGTACATAAGCCATTTAATGCCATTAATAAGAACTAGGAAGGTCTCTAATCGTTTAACACCTATTTATAGGTATGCCTTTTCCATTTAGTACCGAACCCCAAGGCGGATTCCTCGTGGGTACTATCTAGTTGACATTGCTTGGAAATCTCATTAGGCTAGTACTTCTTTTATAGGAGAGAGGCAAACCCTAGATCAGTCACTTAGTACCTCAGACCCAAAGCGAACTCTTCTTGAGATATCCATTACCACTCTTAATTATAAACATAAAATATCATTAGGTTACTTCTTTGGTAGGGAGGTGGGCCCTAAGAAAGCCACTTAATACCTCAACACTGAAGTAAACATTTTTAGAAATATCCCTCACGCTTTCTAATTCCAAATTTGAACCATTTAGTACTTTTCAATTAAGAAAGTAGGTCCAATCTCTCATGCCGTCATGGGTCCTAAGATTAGTGACATGTCACATCAGTAGTAAGTGCAATTGACTGCTAGTAGCCTCAAAGTGAAGGGAAGTCTTCCATCGAGTGACTCTACCAACCTCGCATCACTAACCTACTAAGTCAAATTAACCATCCTAAATCTTTACTTATACTATCTTATGTTGACATTGGACTTAGCTTACTAATTTCCTTTTCATTTAAGGTAATAAGATTTACCATAAATACTTATCTACCAATAAATTATCTTTTAATGCTCATAAATGTCAATTTGTTCATAAAATCCTAACGGACATTTCCTTAGACATTTATGTATAATTATTAATTTCAAACTAGTAACCTTCAATATCTATTCCATTTTTATCGGTCTCATTAATCCACTTGTCCCTATTAATTGTAACCCTTAATACCATTCAATATTTCTCGTTAATTGCCTATTAATTTAGGTTACAATATTTCATTTCCTATTGATTAATTAGTAGGAATTCTAAATTTAATTTTCATTAATATGAATTACTATCTTTTATAATTCTAACTATTCGCTTCCCTAAACATAATAATAACCAACAGACATTATGCATAAATAACGCACGAATAAATGTTGTTCTTCTTTACTGACACAATAAATACGTATAAACTGCCCAATAAAACTACCTATTCGTAGCCGAAGATATTCTAGCCATAAATATGTGACTTTAATTTGCTTTCCATATTTAATATGCTCGAATTAAATTCGTTATGAAGTTATTCTGCTATGATTTCCAAAAATTGGTTTAACACAAAAAGGAAAGATTGACTCTATTTAAAATTACAAGGAATGGATAATTTCATATTCCTTGTTAAATCAAATGTCACCCTTGTGAATAAGAGTAAAAAAAATAAACATATTTATAAAAATCAAGTGGATGTTCTTCCCACAAATTAAACTAAGGAAAATCTACAACTTTGCACAAATTAGGCAATAATCCAAAAATAATATTACACCCATACAATGATTGGAATAAAAATATGCAACATTCAAATTCTAAAATCTTTGGAACTGATTTACAGATCCAGGTGTAAACATATTTCAAATAAGATCTAAAATAGAGTATACAGGTGATAGTTTTCTATACTAATCTAAGCCTACAATTCACAAATGAAATTGATTTAGGCACAAAAATCAAACGTATGCCAACGGAATAGATTTAAAATCATAAAAAATATATAAAATTTCTCACTTAGGATTAAAAGCAACCATAATCTCCGGATCTAAAGTAGAACCATTGATTCATCTCCAAATCCTTTTATTCCAAGAAATATGTATAAAAAGAGTATATACATGTGCTAGAATTACAGATCTAAGAAGAGATTTGAGATCGGGAGAGAAAATAGATACAAATATACAAATATATATAAATTACCTCAAATATGCGTAGAATTGATTCATTTCTCTTCTCATTTTTATTAGATTTCTTTTCCTCTCCAATTTGCATATATATATATATATATATATATATATGTCTTATTTTTATAATCTAGAAAGAAAGTGGAGAAGAAGAAAAGGCAAAGCTTCATTGCTCTATTCAGAAAAATATGAGAAGAGAAGGATGGTTAGGTCTTTATTTATAAGCGCTAGACCAAAATATAATAGATCCGGGCAATTAAGCCAGTCCTTAGCCGCCACCTTAAGAGCAGTTGAATGCCCCTTTCATTGGGGTCAAACGCCCTAGATGGACCACTACACTAAGCAGGTCGACCTATTGACCCCATTCAATTAATTAAAAACGTTAATTTCTTAAAAGAATTATTTCCTTTTCGAATTCATTTTTCGTCCATAACTTCTTCATTTGGACTCTGACAGCGAAACTCTAAATATGAAATTTGGTCGTAATATCACTACAAATGCAAAGTGCGAGTTTCGTGGTCAAATTCCATCATTTGCACAAATTTCATTTTTGGACCCTAATTAGTTAGCTAATTAACCAATTAAATAACTAATAACAAATTACGGGATGTTACATTCTTTCTCCCTTAAAAAGAATTTTGTCCCTGAAATTTTTCCATTGACTAAGTCATGGTTTTTTCTCATGATTATCCTAAACTACACAACCAATAAGTGTACAACCAATTTTGTAACCAACGTGCACAAGTGCATAGTGTATTATTGTATCACCACATAAAAAATATGTATGCAGATTACTTCTAAATTAGATCCTCTTATATGAATGCATTTCTTTGAAAATAATTTTAAAAATATGGTGCAAATGTACACTCGAAGTTCTATATGTATGCAGCTTTTGAAAAAATCTTTCAACCAAAACCCGCATAATCCTAGGAATAGAAGTATGAAGCAACCAATTTTGCATTCAATTCATACCATCCAAAGTTCTAACATGTCAAAAACTCGTTTCCTAAACTTTACTCCTATGCCAAAGAAGGAATTTAGGTGGAGAACTTAACATTCTTACCACTCTATAATCTTCTTATTCTCGTAATATAGTGGAAATTTCCTCACTACCCCTAATTTACTTTAAATTTTCCACGCACAAAATGCATAAGAAGGCTTATTTCAGACTCTAAAATGGAATTGAGTTTAAAAATAGACTTGCCTACGTCATTGACAAGGTGTGAAACTAGAAATTCCAAGACTAAAACAATTTTTCCATTGTTACCGCTTGCATTTATCGCATCATTGATCCTAATGCACCGCTAAATCCACAATTTCTAACTCTATATATCTTCCCTACGCTTAATATGTAGCCTCTAAAATCAAATATTTCACAAAATTATTTCTCACTTTTCAAATTTATACATCATTTGAAAAATAAAATACCAAAATATTTAAAAGCACATTTTTCCTTGAAATCAATTTTTTGGACAAAAATTCTAAAGATAAATTAAGTGGAAAAATAACTAAATCCATTTTTTTTTCAAAAGAGAAGCTTTTCAAAATATTTCTTCAAAAATTTTGGTAAATTAAGCTACAATTTCAACGTAGTCGAAAGTTGATTATGCGCAAAACGCATAAATCAAATTCTAAAATTCTACAACTAACATTTACCCATAAAATTTGACATTTTATTTAAAAATGTCATCATGTCCAAGCACCCAAATTTTTTAGCTTTTAAGAAACATGAGCAATGACTCGTGGTGCCAAAACAACTTTATCATACCCTTCACTAAAATTTTCCATCTATTCTAAACTTTCAGTCTTATATTGCATTTACTGTTAGTTAAGTGTTTTTTATGGGATTTTCGTATTTATACCAATTCTTCACTATGCATATATAAGTGCAGTTTGCAAATCCAGAAATAATAACAGGGTAAATAAATATGAACTCATAATATCGTGCGTGCTTTTACAAGAGACGATTAATAATTACAACCCAAACAATCTAAAAGAAAAGAACAAATGTCGAAAGGGAAAAGACAACAACAACATAAATCCTAAAATAATGTCTACAGACAACGAGATGTCTTTCTTCATGGCTGGAGTTCGATCCACTGATGGGACCTTTGAATTATCGTAATATGGCTGCTATACACCCGATCTTGTGCCGCTGGCTCTGCTGGCATTGCTAACGGCTTCGGAATTGTCATTTTCCTAAGAAAGTACCTAATAATTGTAGAAGGAACCTTCTATTAAACTACCTCTCCACCGAGGTTCACCAGTATTACCTAAAGATGAGAGTGGATAGGTGAAAAAACAAAAAGTGACTCTGTGCAGTGCTAATCCTTGGTCAACAAATTGCATCATAAGGGTGCGGATCCAGTTGATGGCAATGCCTCCAATACTAGTATAGGTTGTCATCTACACCATGAGATAAATCTAATCGTAACTTCCCATCATAGGGATAGCGTTATGCTGAATGATGCGTATAACCTGACCGACAGTCGGACATAGATTATCCATCTTCCAAACATCGACATTTCGGGAAAAGATCTGTTGTGAAATATTTGAATCGATCACTTCAAAATCATCTAAGTCCACGTCCTTCGTGGAGGCCTCCAAAATCTTAGCGCGATCATCATTAGTCGGCTCAGTCAAGACACCCTTCACCTTCGAACGAATCAAACTTTTCCTCCATCAAAATTCTAGACTAACAGGACATCGAAAAGGCAGATGCAGCACGGGTAACATTCCTGGTCAAAGGTCTCAAAGCATAGGACCGATGCATATCCTACCAATCTCTTCCAACCCAAAAGCGGTAAAACCTTCGGCTCATTCCGATTTAGCCAAGTGGTCTCTTGAAGGTCAAGACTATAATGGTGTGAGGAAAAATCGAAAGTGTGGAAACATGTCTTAGGCTAAGAAGTAGTCGGAGAAAGAAAATATGGTATGGATCTGGAATGGTGATGGGGCTAGATCTAATGTGTAAAACCGACACAAGTGGGAGGTGAGGCTGCTGCTTCTAGTGAAAAACGGCTTTGTCTAGAGGAGTAATGGAAGAGAGGTTGGTACTTGTAGGAGGAGGAGGATAGAGATTGGGTTCTGCTTATTGAGGAAGGAGGAACAAAATATGACAACTGGGGGAATTCGAACATGGCTTTTGTAGTCCCATTTCAGGTTCAAGTTGTGCCAAAACTCGTTAACTGGTAGGTCACCCTAGGTTTAGTGCTAGGTGGTCAACCGCTTGATGGGTATTGGGCATTAATTAAACCTAGACCCAATTAGGGTCGGATTAAATAATAATAATTGTTTCACGCCGTCTTCATCGATATGACACGATCAAAAAAAATTCTATCCTCATCACGATGGTGTCAAAGCCCACCGCCTAGTCCCGAACCATGCTCAAGCAATTCATAGTAGTCCTAAGAAACTGATGCGACCAATAATAGTTCCAAAAAGCTCAAATATTCCACCTGATATTTCCTACCTACTTCACATGGGAATATTTCTACCATTAACCGGTGGTACAACAACACTTCAAACTACATACCCTAATAAAATCAAATGTCATTCCTATTTTTTCTACACCTTAAAGAGAGAAGATTTTAAAAACCTCAATTTAATAAACCGAAAAATCACTGAGCTAAATATATGCTCCTTTATACTTGTTTCTAAATAATAGAAGCTATTTCTTACCAAAACTTCCCTTAAAAGTCAAACACACACACACACACACACACACACATATATATATATATCAAGGTTCCCAAAAACCTTTTTTCTTAAAACAAAATTTCTCAAATTGGAAAACTATTTTCCTTGCCAAAAATCAAAATCAAGCCTTTACTAATATACACACACACACACACACACATATATGTATATATATACGTAAGGATTTCAAAAATTAATCTTTTAAAACTAAAAATTTCTTAACATGGCTAACGTAGTAGTGTGCATGTTTCTTTAAAAATTAAAATTTCAAAACTTTCCCAAAATAAAATTTCCAAAATAAATCCTTGGAAAGTGAAACCCTTTGAAAATCTTTTTTCAAAATCTAAGGATTTTCAAAACATACTTTATAAAAATTCTCTCGTAGGTTCTAGGCTAAGGAATTGAAATTAATTATTCAAATAAAAATCTGATTTACTATCGAAGAGGTAATCAACAAATGCACCCTAGCAAAGAGTTACCTTTGGATAATTGCGATGTACAAACTCTAATTTCCCACCCATCTGGAATAAATGTGTGTCTCCGACTATATCTCATCATTAAAATCCAAAGTCACAAGGTTGCTAGAATCTTAACCATCAAGTCGAACACCTCCAATCTCTGAGATTCTGCTATATGTCATACTCATGCTCTTCGTCATCAGTGCCTTACGCATTGCTAGCACTCTGTGGAGTACATCGGAGTCAACATGAAAATCTTAAATCTAAGATATTTCCAACCCATGATAGCTTTTCCCATTCCTTCGGAGTGGAACTACAATTACTTTCACGGTTGAAATCTTAGAATCCAACGTAAAAATATAATAATGCTAGATAGAAAAGTACGAACGCGTTCTCTTAATTTATCCTAATTCCTCTGATCTACGAAACTAAGCTCTGATACCAAATATAACACAACCTATATCTTAACGACCTAAATTTGGACAAAAATCGAAACCCAAGTCCATCAAACATAGATCATTGGATTTGGTACCTACAAATAAGCATGAGCATCATCAGAGATTGATATAAATCTAAACTCACGGCGGAAACAATAATAGGATAAGAATGTTGGTTGTGACTACTACATTGGAATTAATATTTTTCCCTGCATAGCAGATTATCACATAAGCATCGAGCATGAGAGAAAAAAACACTTCTCCAACAACTAAACACATCCAGCTCTACTGACATGTTCCTCTAAATCTATCATATAGGTTGTGGTGAAGAGTGGGTTGGAACAGTGTTCCAGTAAATGGAAAATCTATAAACTTCTATAATATAAACTTCTATAATATAAATTTATATCGATTGGTTTCCATTTAATTGTTATGCTATTAAGGTCGGCAATTGTAATCTAACCTTGCATTGCCCACACCATTATTTATCTATCCATTCTCAAAGTATATAATACCGACGAAGCCTTATCAACTGCCCAATACTTCTATACCCATTTGCCACTTAATACTACTAAATATGATGCAGGTTTCTACTATCACCGTATAATACTTTTAAAAGAGAAATATGTATAATTTACCACTCAATAGAGGTAGACTCCGTCAATTAAGACCAATTTCCAAGGTGGGCTTCTAGCATTGTCATTATTGGTATACTGGTCCTAACTACAGAGACCTTTGACCTCTATACATGGCCTTATAATTTATAATACCTCAACATTGAAGTAAACCTTTTTAGAGATATCCCTCACCGCTTCCTAATTCCATATTTGCACTATTTAATACTTTTCAATTAAGAAAGTAAGTTCAAACTCTTACGGGTCCTAGGATTAGTGATATCTCACATCAGTAGTAAGTGCACCCCACTTCTCGTAGCCTCAAAGTGAAGGGTAGTCTTCTGTCAAATGACTCTACTAACCTCACATCACTAACTTACTAAGTCCAATTAACCATCCTAAGTCTTTACGTGTACTATCTTAGGTTGACATTGTACTTAGCTTACTAATTCCCTTTTTATTTAAGGCAATAAGATTTACTTTAAATACTTATCTACTCATAAATCCCCTTTTAATGCTCTAAATGTTAATTTTCCCATAAAATCCTAATTGGAATTTCCCTAGACATTTTGTATGGTTACTAATTTCAAATTAGCAACCTGTTATATCTATTCCATTTATATCAGTCTCATTAGTCCATTTGTCCCTATTAATTATAACCCTTGATTTAATTCTATCTATTATTTCTCATAAGGTGCCCACTAATTTAGGTCACGATCTTTCATTTCCAATTAATTAAGTAATAGGAATTCCTAATTTATTTTCCATTAATATGAATTACTACATTTTCTAATTCTAATTATTCACTTCCGTAATATAACAATAACTGACGAACGTTACGTGTAAATAGCGAATGGATAAACGTTGTTTTACTTTATTAGTGCAATAAATACATATAAACTGCCTAACAAAATGCATATTCGTAACTAAATATATTCTAGTCATAAATATGTAACTGGAATATGCTTTCCATGTTTAATTTTCTAGAATTAAATTTCTTAGGAAGATTTTCCGCTATGATTTCCAAAAATTGTTTTAACACAAAAAGGAAAGATTGACTCCATTTGAAATTATAAGGAATGGATAGTTTCTTATTCCTTATTAAATCAAATATCGCCCTTTTTAATGAAAAGTGGAAAACATATACAAATTTATAAAAGTCAAACGGATGTTCTTCCCATAAACTAAACTATGAAAAATTTACAACATAGCACAAATTGGGAAATAATCCAAAAAAATCAAATTTTGCACCCAGGTGCAGATTTGGAATAAAAATATACAACATCCAAATTCTAAAATGTTTGGGAATGATTTTTAGATCTAGGTATAAACATATTGCAAATTAGATGTAAAACAGGAATATGTATGAAATAGTTTTCTACACTAATTCAAGCCAACAATTTGCAAATAAAATTTGTTTAGGCATAAAAATCAAAAGTATTGCAATGAAATAGATTTAAAATCATAAATAATAAATAAATTTTCCAATTACCTTTTAAAATTGATCCAAATCTTTAGATCTAAAGTAGAACCTTTGATTCATCTCCAAATGCTTTTTAATCCAAGAAATATGTATAAAAAGGATAGGTAAATATATTAGAATTACGTATCTGAGAAGAGATTTGGGATTGGAAGCGAAAATAATACAAATACACAAATATGTACATACACTACCTCAAATATGCATATAGTCGATTCTTTTCTCTTCTCCTTTTTATTAGATATCTACTCTTCACAAATTTCAATGAATATAAATATCTTATTTTTATAATTTAGAAAGACGGTGGAGAAGAAGAAACGATAGACTTCCATTGCTTTATTCAGAAAAATATGAGAAGAGAAGGAAGGGTTAGACCTGTATTTATAGGCGCTATAATCATATAGAGCCGTTAAATCAAAATATAATAGATCCGAACTATTGGGCTACGGAAAATCCTAGCCATCAACTTTAGAGCGGTCGACCTCCCCAGGTCGACCGCCACACTAAGTGGTTCGACCTATGGACCCATTTAATTATTTAAAGATGTTAATTTCTTAAACAAATTATTTTCGTTCCGAATTCATTTTTCGTCTGTAACTTCTTCGTTTGGACTTCGATCACAAAACTCCAAATATATATGTTGCTTAGAATTTTGCCACAAACATAATGGTATAAATTTCATGGTCAACTATCACCGTTTGCACAAATTCCATTTTTGGAGCCAATTTAATTAATTGACTAATTAAATAACTAATGCTAAATTATGGGGTGTTGTACTCGGCTTCTGGTAATAGCAAATAAAATAGCACATATAATAGCAGTAGCGGTAATGAGAATAAAATGAAGAAATCAAATATTGCTAAATAAACATGAATGAAATGATGTTTGATGTGTGTTGTATGTTGTGTGCGACGGTTGTGATGTATGCTTTACGCAACGCGTGATGTGTAGATGTGTGTGATGTATAATGTGCGGTTATGTGATTTGCGCAATGGATGTTTGATGTATGTTGTATGATGGTATGATAGTGATTGATGTCTGATGGATTTTTTTATGTTTGATGTGTGATGATTGTGTTATCATACTTCGGTTAGCTTCCTTTATCATATTGTGCATGTGTTACTTCTTGAGATACCATTTATATCCTCATCGTCGAATCTAGACGTAATTCGGCCCATTTATTATTTATATAATCTCGGGTCAGTTCTGAGATATTTCAGGTTCAATAAGGATTGAGTTTGTTTATTGGGCTTAATTAGAGGTTGTATTACTAGATGTATCGTACATTATATATTTTGGACTCATGTATGTGTATGAAGTTGGACTAAATGTATCGAATTCATCTTGTATATAACTGAGACTTAATAGGAACTTGATTTTTATATCCTACTAGGATATATGTGATATATTATATTTTTATCACTACGTTAATGATTCTGTGTTCTCTGTGATTTATTTTATATATAACATATTTTGTTATATCAAGGGGTACCATAAGTGTTTATTACTTTGTACCAAGATTGTTTGTCGAGGTGAGCGGTTTATATATTATGTGATGTATTCAGTGTTAGTCTAAGGAAATATTCATGTGTGTTTCACCCACGTCGCCTCATTCTTCATGTTACTTGACGGTATTATGCAGTAATACACTTGTGTAATATGGGTATAGAGGTGGAGTGTCACAAGAAATATGGTCATAATGTTTTGCAAGGATTTCAAAGTTTGGAAAAGATTAGAATATTTTCCAACATATTAAAAGCTATACTTCGAAGAATAGTATAATGTTTAGAAAGGTGTTGTTAATTATATTTTGAAAGAAAATGGATATTTTGAAAAAAAAATGTAAAAAGTATTAGTACGGTTTAGAAAAGGATATTTTGTAGATAAAGTTATATCTGAAAGAAGAACCCATAGATAATATTTATCAATCATATAAATAGATTGTAATGAAAAAGTATATTATGGGGAAAAGTAAAAACTTGATTTGGAAAAATATTTTTGTGAATATTTTAGCATAAAAGTACAAATATATATGTTGCGTGTTAAAATTAATTATGTGTTGATTTAAGAAAGATTGTGTATGACTTGAATTAGTTTTATGGATATTTTAATTAATGCGAGGATGAAATATTACATATATCTTACATATTTTAATTTGTTTGAATGTGAAATATTTAAGAGGAGTATAAATTTTTGAATTTAATATTTTGAGACTAATAAAAAAATTACAAGGGAAATGTGTGTTATTTAAGAGTAGTAAGATTATATTATTATGATATAAGATAAATTATATACTATAATGGATTTGCAATGTCAATATGAAAAGAAACTTTGGAAATGTATTTATATTAAGGTTGTTAAATAATTTAAGGAAAGGAATTACTTTGCTTATGTACATTACTAACTAGTAAAAGAAAGAA
Organism: Allium cepa; assembly: GCA_030765085.1. Classification (NCBI taxonomy): domain Eukaryota; kingdom Viridiplantae; phylum Streptophyta; class Magnoliopsida; order Asparagales; family Amaryllidaceae; genus Allium; species Allium cepa. The sequence continues at coordinate 110,639,286 of CM060944.1, read as the reverse complement.
TTTTGTATAGTTGTATTATGAGATTGAAGAATATTTTAAAATACTGATATATATTAACAAATTTTATTTGAAAAGTGAAGTATAGGTAAGATTCTGTGGAATGAATACCCAAAAAGAAATATTTGAGAAATATTTATATTATTTTTAAACTGAAATTTTTGAGAAAATTATTTGGGAAACGTTTGTTTTTTATGAAATGTGTTGAAATTAAGAAAGCATTTTTAAATTCAATAGAAGAAAATTCAAATTTCGAAAATATTTTGAAAAAGAAAGGGATCTATATAAAATATATACATATCTACATCTTTGGAAAGAAAAAAAATCTATGAATTTTTTTTGGTATTTTGAAGCTAAATAAAATGTTTGGGATTCTTAAATATAAAAGTGTTTGTTTTGTGAGTGTATATCATACTAAGTATTATTTCGAGCATTGTGGATTTTCGGGATAGACCTCGTGTCATAGTGATTGCTCCAATGCATCCTAGAGATTTCATTTTATATGTACTGTATTTTGATTAATTGTGTAAAAAAGAGAGGAAAAGCTGAAATCTTCTAAATGAGTTCATTTGAAACTCAAAGTACTAGCTATAAATATTGGGCAAGAATGGTAAATTTGAGTCTTTTGATAAGCCACCGATGAAAGATCTAATCAAGTATTTTATGCTACATTATTTGATACTTATCGGGTCGATGTAGATATTTATAAGTGCTGACACGAAATAGTAAAGATAGAGTATTATGAAGAAAAAAATTGATGGTTGTTTGCTTTGTGTTTAAATATAAATTATTGATGATGTAGTTAAACGAGAAGTTATCATCTTAGTTATAGATTTTCATTAAGAAGGAATTACGAGGATACAATTTTCTTAAGAGTAGAGTCTGAAATAACCCATTGTTACGAAGTAATTAATTAAAATTATAACCATGATCTAATTGATTAAAATGGATTTTAAGGATTAAATGGTAATAATTGGATTTGTTTAGGAATAATTATTTGTTTAAAAGGTTATGGAATAAATTATTTTGGTATTAAATATTTTGAATTATGCATTATTAATAAATGGTGAATTAAATTATTTTGAGGTAATAATGATATTTTGAGTTATAAATGATTTTAAATATATATATAAGTAAATCAATATTTTTATAAAGTTTAATAGTAAAGTAAATAAGATTAGAAATATATTTCAAAAAGAAAAAGGGATTTATTTTAATAAATAAGGAGTTTTTAGTATTTATTAATAACTAGGCCAAATAAGATGGTTTTGGAATAATTAATTAAAATAGAAGAATTTATGGAAAATAATGTTAGTCCTTGAGATGATGGTTTTGATGACAACAACCTTAGAATAAGATTATAAAATATAAATACTAACATTATAGTTTAGATATATATGTATATGCAGGATTTAACCTTATAGTTTAGACATTATAGTTTAGATATATAAAATACAATAATCTTTATTTTCAAAATAAAATTATCCTTAGTTTTAAACTATCTTTTAATAATAATATATTTAACTTTTAATATTTATACTTATATTTAAATATAAAATTATAGTAAAATTTTATATATATACCAAAATATTATTCTCTATATTTACTTATGTATTTTAACTATAGTTAAGTATATTTATAAAGTTTAAAATAGTTTTAATACAAGATAGAAGTTATTTTCAAAGAAAAGCAAATTACCAAAAATACCTTAGGCATATCGACATCCTCAAGTACCCCTTGTCGACATGGTAGCAGTTTATTTCAAAATTTTAAATTTCAAAGGAAGTGTCTATTCGTCATCTCCTTTCACGAATGGACATGGCTGTTGTTCTACTATAAATAGGGGTAGTTTTGAACGAATTTGTAATTTATATTTTCTCTGATTTCACTCCTCTTCTTCTTCCACATTTCTTTATACACATTTTTACCATTACTCTACCGAAATCAACATTGAATCTAACTAGATCATCTCTGGTTTAATTCTCTATCACTATCTCAACAAGATCTCAGTGCTATTCAGAGTTATAGGCTTCTTTGTAATAAACTAAGCAAGAAAAGGTGTGATTGTAGCCTATGAAATCAATCAAGTGAGAAAAAGTGTGATTTTGGCCTTGGAAATCAATTGGGTGAATTTGTTGCCCGTGAAATCAAGTATCTCTACCTAGATGATTGTGAATCTGGAGTGGTGTACCTTATAGCCTTGGAATCGAGGGTGTAATGTACAATTGCTTTTGAAAGGAAATCCACACTTGTGTGCGGGACTGGATGTAGGGTAACTCCGAACAAGTATAAAATCCGGTGTATTCTTTCGTTTATTACTTTTAATTTATTTATGCATCTGTGTTTGTTTCTGTAATCATATCTGTGTCTGAATATTGCATACATTTGTGTTCAAATTAACAAAACCTCAAAAGATTTAGTAATTCCTTAAAACACTATTCACCCCCCTCTAATGTTAATCCTAGCCTTAAGATCGTATTCCGCATTTCTCACATTTGGTATCAGAGCAAGATTTTCAAAGTTTTTTATAATCTGAATTTTGAAAAATTTTAAAGTGGCAATTTTTTTAATAAAATTGTTAACACTATTTTCATTTGAATATGTCACAGAATCATCATGATATTGTTGTTTAAAACTATATTTAATTATTTTGAAAAGTCACATGATTCTTTAAAAAGTTATGTTGTTTTGCAGGAGAAGAGTTATGTCTAATGACCGTTGATTAAAAGATACCAGATAATCTTTCATCGATCAAGAAGAACAAATGGATATATAATGGAAATCAACAATGAAATAGGTACTAGATCAATAAAAAACTTTTGGTTCTCATATACAACTTGACTTGATACTGTACTTCTCTCCATCTTCTTCGTAATGCCATTGGTTTTGTGCGAATCCGTTAAGAAATGACCAAGTTATGGTCAAGTGAAGTTTTGGTGAACAAAGAGGAAAATGAAAGCAAAACCGTCAATGGTATTTTTCAACTTGCATCCATAGATTTGATTATTTTGTCCCAACTCCTTTTCTAGACTATAGTTGTTGTTCTCATGGTCATTTTGATGGGTGGATCATCAAATTCCGATCAAAATTGAGTGAGATATGACAGTTTGAAGTTGGCTATCCAAAACTAAAAATTGTGTACGGGATTTCCTGTATTTCTCTTATTGTTTTGCCTGTTGCACCACAATACTGTACAAATTCATCACCATACTATTATTGGATCGTATCCTTTGCCTTCCTCTTCGATTTGGCGCTGGTTTCATCCAATTCCGTTAAGAAACGAAGGAGATATGCCTTTTAGAAGTTTGATAGTAAATAGAAAAAGGGGAAGAAGAAGAAGATGAATTTTTATGAAAAGTGGTGACTGTTGGGCCTATTTATAGTGGTTGAAGTGTCCACTCATTCAAAATTCAAATTCAAAGTTTTGGCGCCAAGTTGGTCAATCTACTAAATCATTTGTATTTTTCTCGTACGTTCTTCAAATTCAGCAAATGAATATACTACGCTGATTAGAAAAACGAGCCCGTCGCAATAGAACAGATCTCGTCGTTAAATTCTGAAAGATATAAATGTGTGGTTCACGACAATGGAAGAACAACAAAGTTAGAAAGATGGAGTGCAAAAAATTGGTACGCTTTACTATTATTTTATCTTTATTGTTGCATTTAGGAATATATATTTATGCATTTAGTTAGGTATAAAATTTTATCTCTTTTATAAGTTTTGATATTTAGGTCCATGTATCAACACACCATAGTATAAATTTCGATATACCAGTCTAAATTTTTCTAAAAGTTTTTTTAGAATGTGTTTTCTTTCAAATAAAATCTTACTATTAATTTATTACAACTATACTAAGTAGAAAAGCCTTTTTACATGCATAATGCCAAGTGTCTTTACACATGTTTTCTCATTATTTTTTATATGTTTTTTAAGTACTTTAATTATATTAAATGCTATAAAAAATTGGGTAAAAAAATCAATTATTTACATGTCAATATCTAGTCATAAAATTAGTGAAAAATCATGTTAAAATCAGGCCCAGAACTTTAGATAGCATTTCTGAGATGCTGTCCTTGCTTCAGTTACGCTGCAAATACATTTTTATAGCATTTCTGTGTTTCAAAATGCTGTAGTGTTTCAGAAACATTTCACAGCATTTGGTAGATGCTGCAGATTCTGTTTTTACAATGTTTTGAATATATTTTATTGCAAAAACTTTTTATAGCATTCTATGAATGCTGTCTTTTCTATTTGAAACTTTAAATTATAAAAAAATGATATTTAAACTAAGTATTTTTTTTCTATTCTTTTTAGAGTTATTTTCTAACTTATATTAGAATATTTTCAAATTAATTTCAAGTTTAAATATTTTTTAATAATTAATTAAATTTTTTAATGTAAGAGGCCTTAATGTAACACATGTTTATTTCAGTTTTTTTCCAGTCTTTGATATATCATATTTCATTATGATATTTTTTAACTCAAAAGTGTTTAAACATGTTTCTAAATATTATATATAGGTTTTAATAGTAGTTAAGTATTTTATAAACATAGAAGTTTGGATTCTTAAAAACAGTTAAGTTAAAACAAAAATTATTTTAAAAGAATTAAATAAGGAGGTTATTATTTTTTAGAAAAACCATATTTGATCATATATAGTTTAACTCCATATTTCTTAGATTTGATTTTGATATTAAATTTGATTACTACCTTTCATGAACATGTTATAGTTTTAATACAATTTATTACCTTTAAACTCTTGTGTTTACTACTTTTTTCGTCCCATTCATTAGTTTCCTTAACCTAAGTCTAGTAATTGGTGTGTATTTCCGTTGTTTGGTTGAAGTGATTTATAATAAATAGTTTGACATATATATATGCATGTCAATTAGATATTACTTATCACTCATGTTTATCTTATAATCTGAATATCTCTTACTATAGTATATATACATCATTGTAACAACCCTGAGTTTTCGGCCGAAATCAAAATTTTAAATCCATTATTTTAATATAAAATTTAAAATTTATATACGATCTCAATTAACGTCCAAACTTCGTTTATAAGATGCGTCCAGTAAGTTATGGATATAGAAAAAGTTTCATCGTAAAATATTGCAGTAAATTTTGTTCGTGTTTTTATTGAATATCAGCTTATTTTAAACTGCTGAAAATTATCTTTCGAATCCAAATATTTTTACACAATAATATGATAAAAATTTATCTGATCAAGACGATGCAATTCTTTCGTCTAATTCCGTCATCGCCTGCTTCATTTAAATTGTTTTGACAAACGAATAATTTAATCGGCATAAAATTTGAGTTTTTATAAAAGTGTTGTATCGCAATTATCTGTGTACCGTTGGAAGCGTCTCGTCGCGCTGATCAAAACGGTATATTCATTTGTGCGAATCGGAGTCCGACGTAAATCGTCGCGTAAATTTAACCTTTCGGGGAACCGGTTAAATCATATTCAGCCCAAAACAAAACACCCATATCCATTCAAAAATTTGAAAATAATTTTTGGCTGGATGTATTAAATGAGGTAGTTGGAAGTTAGGGGTTAGCTTGGAAATGGGTGTGACGGTTCGGGATTCAAAAATGAAATTTATTGATAAGAATTATAAAATTAAAAGGAAACGTACTCATAGCCATTCGTTGAAAATTTCTACAGGTACGAACTACATACTTCTCTATCTTTATTTCCTCCCTCCCTCTTCTTCTTCTTCTTTATTCTTCTTTCATATTTTACTGTCAAACAAAAAAAAGATGAACTAAAGCTCGCACAGGCATGCGCACTCCACCCCTCCTCGTTCATATGCGCAAGTCACAACCCCTCTCACCCATAACCGAACTTCCACCACTTCCAGCCAACGCACACGCAACCCACTTCCACCCTTCACCTCAGCCCGAAGCTACTGAGTCCCCTCCCTTCCTCTCTCGGCTTCAACCACTCAGGCTCGCGTTCACCGTTGACAGCCGCACTACTATTGCACCGCCTTCATCCCCACCCACTACCTGAGCTTCGGCTGAGTCCACCTTCACTTTGGTTCCACCTTTCTCTGTCTTGCCCAGCCTCTGACCGCCACCTGACATCGGTCCTATCCTCCCTCATCTCGCCTTCACCATTCATCGGCCGCACGTCCTTTACTCTAGCCGCGCCACCACCCCCTCCTGGCCTACGCGTGTGCGTGCATGTGTTTGGAGCGTGTGTGTGCTGTGTGTGTGAACAAAATGTGTGTGTGCTGTTCGAATCTATTGTGTTTGAAGGGATGAGTCACTGTGAAAAGTAAAGCAACAGTATCGTTTAAAAAAAGGAAAAAAAGTGCGTGCGTGCGAGTCATTGTGTTTGAAGTCTCGGTTTTGTTTTTTAAAGAAAATTTGAAGCAACGGTATCGTTTTAAAAAAAAGAAATAGTATTGTTTTGTAAGAAACTGAAAGTGTACAGTTTTCCATATAATAAAGGAAGTGTTATTGTGTTTAAATTGTAGAAGAGAATATACGCAGGATGTATATTTTGTTACTGAAATATAGTAACCACTTCTCTTCTCTGTTTGTTACAGCAACCGGTTGAGTTCCTTTTGCAGCAGCATTGAATTTCTCAGCTTTCGTTCTTCTCTCCGTCATTGGTAAGCGAATCTATATAATTTTTTAAATTATATATGAACGTCCATTTGAATTAATATCGTCTTTCTTTTGTCGATAATTACAGTGTTCCATTGTTCGTGTTGAACCGATTCCATTCGTGCTTCTTCGTGCTTCGCTGTCAATTTCTCTAACCACGAAAGGTGGATTAATTTTCACGACTTATATTCTTATACGATGATAATCCAGTTTGGTTGATAAATGATTGATTGTTTGATGTTGACATTGGATGTTAAATTGTTAATATAGTAAGTGATAAATAATTTGAAATTGAAATTGACGTAGGATAGTTAGATTTGATATATGTTGAATTTGATTAGATGACATTTTCATAATATGACCCCTTTAAATGTTTAAATAAATTGACACGTAGAAATATGGTTAATCACACTTTGAACCATTTAAATGTATGTTGTATAAATTGATCTAGTATGAAATTGAATAATAGATATTAAGTGAAGAATCGTATAAATATTAGTGTAATAATCTTTAATCTACATGAAATGATAGTGTAGATTCTAGAAATAATTATATTGATTTGCATAAACAACAAATGTAAATACAACGATTATTTTGGGGTTATTTAAATAAATTATTGGATTATTATTGATGTTTGCCATTGCTTGTTTATTTACTTTGACACCATCCCAGTTATCACACTGCAAGTTCCCTTTGCTATGCTTTTATTTTTGAATTGAAATGGAATCGGGTTGAAATGCTAAATACTCAAATAAACTTTTACTTAGGATAAAGAATTAAATAAACCTGATTGGTCAATAATTTGATTTAAAAATAAAATAAAGATTTTATTTGAATAAATAATAAGGTTTTGAAATAAAGTTGGAATTTAAATTTTAATGAAAGGAAAATGTTAATATTTAATAATTTGAAACAAAATATTAACAATAGTAGTTGGTGAAAGAACGTTGTTTTTAAATTTAATTATTTAATAGTTAAGTTGGGAATTATTTAATAATTAAGTTTGGAATTATTTAATAATTAAATTTGGAATTATTTAATAACTAAGTTTGGAATTGTTTAATAGTTAAGTTTTGAAATTATTTAATAATTAAGTTTTGAAATTATTTGATAATTAAGGTTTGAAATTATTAAATAATTAAATTTTGAAATTATTTAATAATTAAATAAGATTGAATTATTTAATAATTAAATAAATTGAATTCTTTGATAAGTGAAATTGAACTTCTTAATAAGTGGAATTGAACTTCTTTAATAAGTGAAATTGAGTTTTGTAATAACTAAGTTTTGGAAATTTGTTTAAATTAAATAAGTAAATAAGGGAAATTGAATTTCTTTAACAAGAAACAAAATGTGATTTATTGAAATTAATATAAAACTTGAAATTTAAAGAATTTAATTTGACGAATTTAATTAAATTAAATTTATAAGTTTGATATGATATAGAAAACTTAAATTGATTTAATGAATTAGAAATTAAATAGAAATTGTTTTGAATGATAATTAATTTAACGAATATTGAATGAAATCGATCAATGAATTTAAATTGATTTGAATGTTAAATAAATTTATTTAAATGATTACGGAATGAAACTTATATACAAGTTTAAATAAATATTTGAATTGTTTTAAATCAAATTCTGAAGATGAATCGTAGCATTTTGAAATTATGAATTTAGAAGTTTGAACGTAAATTATGGAAATTGATTTAGAAAGACAAATGAAATGTTGGTTTAAAAATTCTAATTCTAATTGAATTTGATTTGGTTTTGAAATATATTAAACGACCAATCGGTGTAATAATTACGAAAGTTATTAAAGAGACCGGAATCGGTTAGGGACATACTCACTGTCTAAACTGAATACCACTTTAATAACTATATGCGGAGTGTGATCCAGAATGAAGTGGTTAGAATGACGTACGTGATGATTGAAGAAAGAGAACGATAATGGATAGCCTTGACACTTATGTCAAATTGGAAATGACTAAAACATGAGCCGTGCCGGGCCAAATGGGGTTAGTTACCTCGAGCGAACACACTTCTTCGTAAACTACTCATTACTTGTTATTGATTGGTGCGCACCCTTGAATTTGGGTGTTGTTTCGCAGTGTTGCGATCGTTGCGGCGATGCATTCTCACTAGTCCGGATCAGGCAAATGGTAGTTTCACTACCTTGGGTATTGCCTCATGTGCCTTGTCATACTTGTATCCCTATATATGCGGCCACTACGAATTTGTTTTGTATTATACCTATGGAGTACCTTCTGATATCCCACTAGTTTGCGGCGGAGTTTACAGTGCTGTATAGACTGTAATGCTATATAAATGTGTTAAGGGGAACAATGGTAACTCCTTAACGCTATTTTGATATTTTATTTTACCGTTAGACATTATCTACTTATCGTACATTACTATGTATAGATAGTTTAACGGATCCTGAAAGATGTTATTCCATTCATCTTTGAGTTATTGTTAGTTTAATTTGAACCATATTATCTGTATAAGAATATATGTTCTGATTCGAGTGTTTGTTCGCGCATATGCTCGGGTCGGACTGAGGATTTCTGTTGCTGTGCTGGTTGGAGCTGAAGGCTTGAAGACTATCATTATCTTTATCTTATCAGTATTGTTCTTTCCTATTTGGATATTATCGGACATCTATGTTGTTCTATTTCATTTACTTAGGACGTTGTTGAATTTTCTTAGTAGCCTCATGAACTATTATTATGATTATGTTGTAATTCCGCTGCACTATTATGTTGTGTTATATTTTCTTTGATTCTGTGATGATTCTCATATACATATATACCCCATTAATAATTCATGTTTTGTACTATTCAAGTTGACATGTGTGGATTATTGTCAATTTAAATGGTACAAATATACGGGTTGTTACAATCATCATATCATTCTGCATATTATAATTTTTTTTTACTTCGTTATCATTTTATTTCATATTATATATCATTATGCATCCTATTTCATATCACATTTCATTGCATATTGCATCATAAATTACAATGCACGAAATATCATAATAATTTGCATCACAAGTTGCACTTCATTCTGCATATCATCTCATGCTATATGCATATGTCATGCATTTCATACTGCATTACAAACTTCATATTGCATACATGTATTCATAACGAGTGTATTTATTTAGGAGGAGTTTGTAGTATAGTCTTATAGTGCAGGGTTATTAGTGTTTGATTTGTTTGGTATGTTTTGATTGACTTAATTGTCTTGTTTGACTTGATTGACTTGTTTGACTTGATTGACTTGTTTGACTTGATTGATTTGTTTGAGGTGTTTGACATGATTGGATTGGATTTGATGTGCGTGTTGATTAGATTGTTTGAAATATACTTATACATATTTATGTATTGAATAATTATAATATAATTATGTCAATGTCTTTCACATTCCATTTACTATACTTTGTTCTAGTATTAGTTTAAGGGGGACTTGTATAGTTTTATGGTTTTAGGATGGTTTTTGTTGATGACAAAGGGGGATAAATATAAAATATGATAGTTAGGCATAGATTAAGGGGGAGTTATTAGTTTTAGGGGGAGCTATTAGGATAGAAGTAATATTTTATAAACAAAGGTTGGCATCATCAAAAAGAGGGAGATTGTTAGTCCTTGAGATGATGGTTTTGATGACAACGACCTTAGAATAAGATTATAAAATATAAATAATAACATTATAGTTTAGATATATATATGTATATGCAGGATTTAACCATGCAGGTACTAAGAATGAAGACTATACAGTATAGAGACTCAAGATATCAAGATTGAAGACTCATGAGTATCAAGATTATCAAGAACTCAAGATTTCAATAATAAGTAATCTAATTAGGAATTTTGTTAAACTTCTAGAAAAGAACTGGCATCTTAAAATCCAATTTATTCGTGGAATGGAATCCACTTCGAGCCTGTTAAAGGGATGGAACCCTAAGTAGGATAGAACCTATGAAAAATCTAGTGGAACAGTGTTTTGTATCCGCTAACCTTTTATTCAAATGTTTTTACAAAATCATATCTTGTTTTCAAAATGATTTCAAAACCTTCCTTTTAAAAGAATCAAAAACATCTATCCTGGTTTTAAATACTTTTAGCCTCAAAATAATCTTTATTTTCAAAATCAAATTATCCTTAGTTTTAAACTATCTTTTAATAATAATATATTTAACTTTTAATATTTATACTTATATTTAAATATAAAATTATAGTAAAATTTTATATATATACCAAAATATTATTCTCTATATTTACTTATGTATTTTAACTATAGTTAAGTATATTTATAAAGTTTAAAATAGTTTTAATACAAGATAGAAGTTATTTTCAAAGAAAAGCAAATTACCAAAAATACCTTAGGCATATCGACATCCTCAAGTACCCCTTGTCGACATGGTAGCAGTTTATTTCAAAAATTTGAATTTCAAAGGAAGTTTCTATTCGTCATCTCCATTCACGAATGGGCATGGCTGTCGTTCTACTATAAATAGGGGTAGTTTTGAACGAATTTGTAATTTATATTTTCTCTGATTTCACTCCTCTTCTTCTTCCACATTTCTTTATACACATTTTTACCATTACTCTACTGAAATCAACATTGAATCTAACTGGATCATCTCTACTTTGATTCTCTATCACTATCTCAACAAGATCTAACTGCTATTCAGAGTTATAGGCTTCTTTGTAATAAACTAAGGGAGAAAAGGTGTGATTGTAGCCTGTGAAATCAATCAAGTGAGAAAAGGTGTGATTGTAGCCTTGGAAATCAATTGGGTGAACTTGTTGCCCGTGAAATCAAGTATCTCTACCCAGAGGATTGTGAATCTGGAGTGGTGTATCTCGTGGCCCTGAAATCGAGGGTGTAATTGTACAATTGCTTTTGAAAGGAAATCCGTACTTGTATGCGGGACTGGATGTAGGGTAACTCTGAACCAGTATAGAATCCGGTGTGTTCTTTCCTTTATTGCTTTTACTTTATTTCTGCATCTGTGTTTGTTTCTGTGATCATATCTGTGTCTGAATATTGCATACATTTGTGTTCAAATTAACAAAAACTCAAAAAGATTTAGTAATTCCTTAAAACACTATTCACCCCCCTCTAGTGTGGTCCTAGCCTTAAGATCCGTATTCTGCATTTCTCACAAATAAATTCTACAAAATTCCATAATGTTGAATGAATATTTGAGTGTTGTAAATATAATTTTTACTTGAATTTAAAAATGATTGGAATTATGCAGAAAATAGTTTTAGTAAAAGAAAAGAGAAGAGGATATTTATTTCAATGACTAACTTGAAGCCCGAAGCCCAAAGTCCAGTGCCCAAAATTGTGTAAACTTCCTTCTTTATTTTTTGCACTTCTCTATACTTCTCCTTTTCATTATATAATTCATTTTCCACCTCAGGAAACAAAACACGGCTTTCATTTTCCACTTCCTGATGCTTCTTGTTAGGTAATCCTCCATTTCTGAATTCCTAAAAAAATCAAATACATGATGCTTTACATCAACTTGGCAATGAAGAATCCAATGTTTTGAGTATGTTTTGGAGTTCTAGATATAGAAAATGAAGAGGAAAGGAATGTAACATCCTTAATTTTTGATAACATTATTCAAAAAATTAATTAGATAAATTAAATACAATAATGATGATAAGGGGGTTGAGATTTTAATAAATTGTATAATGGGCCCTGCTTAATAATAAAAATTTGACGGGCTTTAAATTGGTTTATAGGATAATTAAATTACACATGGGAATATTAGTAAATTAGCCAATCTATTATACGCGTATATAACTTCTCATTTTTGTTCATTCACGTTTCATTATCACGAACACAAATCTAAAACCTAAATCAAAGCCGGTCATTACCAAGGAAGAAAGGAAGAAATTAATCAAAAGCTAGAGAGGATTAATTAACAACAAATCTCAAATTCCTTATCAAGTTTAAGATGAATAATAATTCATTCCATCTATTTTTGGTTTGATAATCATGTGATTTCAGATTTGAATATTTATCTTGTTTCTATGATATATTGGATGATGATATGCTTAGTTTATGGATTGTTTGATTTAAACAATTTATTTATACATGTAATGTGTATAGTTTTAAGGTCAAAACTTTGGGTTGTTGATTTTAAAATTCCATGGAAAAATTTTATGTTAAGTAGGACATGATTTTGGAGATGGATTTTAATTTTCAGAATTTTCCAAGCTAAGGAAATTTTATTATGAATTTTTGAAGGAAAATATGTTGTAATTGGGTTTAAATTTATTTTTAACATTTTACGTAGAAATTGGATCTAAAATTTTAAAATGTTTGATTACATAATGAAATTGAACTTCTATGATTTTTGGGGATTTTCACAATTAATTTACTAAGGGAAATAAATTATTTTAAAAGAAGGGTTTTGCAGCAAATGTTGGTTTTTGTTATATGGAAAGGTTTTAATGTTAAAATCCTTTAATTTAGATCTGAATAGGTGTGGCAGTTATGAATGAAAGGTAGTTGAAAAGTTATGCATCAACCAATTAATGGTTTACAAATAGGCAAGTCGTTAGAAACTAATTACTAAAAGTTGTTATAATTCAGCCTTTAAATCAGAAAAAGGTGTTCCACCTCTGTTAGTAAGTTCCTTTCGACTCCATTAACTCTGCCTTGTCCCAGTCAAAACCAACATAGTCGAAACAACCATAGTTGAAACTAATACACAAGATATCACTTAGATGGTATGCAGTGGACTGGAAGGAGGGTGGAAGCCTTGGTGTCCAAAGGGTAGCTTCTGATGGAGTCAAAACCCTGTTTTGTTTTTAAAAGTTAAAGTCTTGCCTTGATTTTACTAAAAGCTTTCGACATAGTCGAAACACCTGCTTTCGAAAAGGTTTTATGAATGGCTTTCAAAGAAGATTGTTGTAATATAGATAGGAATTAGCTTTCGAAGGGGTAACTTTTCCTTAAAATAAGAGCTTTCAAAAGGACTTGTTTCGACCAAGTCGAAACCAAGCCACTAATTTCTCTTTCGACTGCATTGAAGTCATCTATGTTATCGAAGGGGTTATTTTTGTTTTAACCAAAGCATTTTTCTGAATGCTTTCGAAGGGGTTGAGGGTTTCGAAGGTGATGGAGTCAAAAGGGGGTTTCGACTCTGCCCTTGAAGTTTTGATTTTAAAGGCCTTCGCTTTCGATTAAGATGGTTCTGGCACCATCAATTTTTCCCCAAACTAATTTTGTTGGTTCCAAAAGAGATACTTACGTATATAACCATTTTGACCTAATTGATGTTTTAAAGAGTAGTTCCAATTAAGGGAGTTTCAACTCTGTCCTTCGAAGTTTTGATTTTAAAGGCCTTTTCTTTCGATTAAGATGGTTCTGACACCATCAATTTTTCCCCAAACTAATTTTTGTTGGTTTCAAAAGAGATACTTTCATATATAACCATTTTTAGCAATGATGTTTTTAAAGAGTAAACCCAACGCTTTCGAAAGGGTATTTTATTTGTTTCGAACCTATGTTTTAAAGGATGTTTGCTTCATACCATCGAAAGGGTTCATTGGTTTCGAATAGTATATACTTAGAATTTTGAGAAGAGGTTTTCTACGCTTTCGAAGGAGGTCAACAAGGGGTTTTCAAGGTGATGTTTTAAGGTTTCAAAACAAATAAACCACTCCCCCTTTTAAGGAAAAACCATGGCATAAATAAAGATTTTGAAAATGTTATTCACATTGTTATTATCCCATAACTGTACTTTGGGGAAAAGGCGGAATAACTAGTTAGGTTGACCCAGTAGTGAATATAACTTAACAAATGTTAAATTCTTAATTTAAAGATATTGGCAGGGGCCAATAGGTTTGCAGTAACCCTATGAATACTATATGATGTGATAGGAGTCAACAGGTTCATAGTTAGCCGATGAAAACTATGATTTGATACTGGCAGGGTCCAGTAGGTTTGTACTTAGCAGACGAAAACTATATCCGAATTTAGATATTGGCAGTCAGCAAATAGGTTACTAGTTAGTCCATGAAATCTAGGATAAGAAATAAGATATTGGAGTTACCAATAAGTTCTTAGTGATCCTATGAAAACTAAGTAATTGGACAGATAATCCATAAGCATATAACAGGTTAATAGTAACCTTAGAAAATATAATTGAAACAGATAGTTATAATGAATGGGGAGGAGTAATCCAAAATTGATTTATTTATTTTCCATATCATCATAATGTTTTGAAATACTATGTTTTAACCTTTGTGGATGAAGGAGCATGGTATATGGTTTTATAAATGTTTTAGGATACTAGTAAGGGGAAAAGCCGTTCCGCTATGCAGTATGGTCTCACTTGATATCCAAATGGTTTGAGATGGTAAATTGTTGTTCATACCTGGCTTTATATCCGAATCGAAGTTTTTGTTTTCCCCTTAAACTCTCGGGTACTCAATTGATCTTGAATAAGTTGCTAATTAAGGTTTCCATGTGTTCTTTTAAACGGATATAGCTTCTGTGGACGTGCTAGAGGCAAGCTTGTTATTAGAGTTATTTTATTTTCGTTGTGTGTTTTTTGTAAGGCAAAGTGTTTTCTTGCCTATCTATATACTCTGATCTACCAAGGGGGCATCTTCATATGTCGCTATTAGCATATGTTGTAATAATTATATGTTATCTAAATGTGGTCTACGAATTGGGATTATGTAATCAATTTGGAATATTTTGAAATGGACTGTGGAATTTGTTTTTTGTTTAATTTTTTTCCATATTCTTGTGTTCTATGTATCAATGTATCTAATGTCGCTGCATTTTGTCACAAAGGATTAATAAATTTGGATGACTACAGCATTCGTAGCTACTAAATTTTAGCCTCCAAGTAGGGGGGTGTTACAAGTTGGTACCAGAGCTAGGTTTATGAAACTTTAAAAGAAACTTAAACCTAAAAGATTTTTCAATCATAATCCAATGAATCAGATAATAAGATTAAGGTTTGGGATAACGTTGTAGTAACGTACTTGTATTTTCTATATATAATTATATGTGTGTGTGTGTGTGCACGCGTGCGCACGTGTGTGTGTATTCCTCACTCTCCTAGGCCATCCTTCTGTATCTTACTAAGTCTCATATGCAGGTTTACGAGAAAGGAGATATGGAAGTAGGAAAGGAAAGAGGAAATCTCGGTGGAGGAAGCACCACAACTAATGGAAATGCTCGACCCACTACCAGAAGAAACCTGGGTCGATCGGCTAATGCCGGTAATCAAAATGCTGAAGCCAATGTGGGTGCTAGAAATTCACCAATTGATATAGGGGAGATGTATCAGTTCCTTGCCTGTTTGATGCAAGCTGGAGCTATAGCTTGAGCTGCTAGAAACGTATGAGGAGCTAATCCTATGGCTCCAGTTGGGAATATTGCTTTGCTAAGTAGAGATTACACCAGTTTGGTTGGGAAGCCATTCTTGGGAACGGAGAGTGTCGTAGAGGTTCAAAATTGGTTGTTGCATTGTGAGCGTATATTTATTGATTTAGGCCTGAACGATCGACAAAAGAGGAGGTTTTCCTCTAGACAATTGCAGGGGTCAACACTACACTGGTGGAATGGCATCGCTGCCGAAGTTTCGAAAGAGCAGTTAACTTAGGCTAATTTTAAAATGAGATTTGAGCAAAAGTTTGTGGCTAGGTTTGCTAAGTCTAAGATGATGAGGAAGTTTATGGATTTAGTGCAAGGAGAGATGTTAGTAGTTGAGTATGCTACTAAGTTTGAAGAACTGTCTAGATTTGGATATGCTATTATAAATAATGACATCAAAAAGAATGAGAAGTTCATTCGAGGACTAAGGCCCGAGTTTGCTAGAATGACCATGACACATGTCCATGATCCTTGTAATATAGTGGTGGAAATGGCCATTCGCCATAAGGAGTTACTTACTGATTTAGCTAAAGAGAAGTCAGTGGAAACTCAGGGATCTCAGATAAAGAAGAGGAAGTTCTTTAAGAAGAAGGGAATCCAAAAGGGGGACACTGCCAAGAAGTCAAAGGCTGAGATAGTTTGTTATAAGTGTGACAAAAAATGCCACTTTGCTAATGAATACCAGTCAGGAAGCGGGAAGAAAGCTGCAGTAAAGAAGAATGTGAAATGCTTCAACTGTGATCAAGTTGGGCATTACAAGAATTAGTGTCTGAAGCCAGTTAGGGAGGACAAAGGAAAGGTCTTTGCTATTGGATCAGCTAGGCCTACTACGGCTGATATAGGAAAGACGGTGATGGAATTTATGCTTTTGATTCAATGTATTTCAGTTAGGGTACTTTTTAATCCTATTGCGTCACATTCATTTATATCTCAGTGTCTACTTGATAGATTATGTCTAGAACCCACCTACCTTGTTATTTTCTTAAGGGTTGCAAATCCAATAGGAGGGTATGCAACTAGTTAGAACTTGATTTGTTGGATCATAAATTTGCATGCAGTTTATATGATATTGATTTCGTAGATTTTAGGATCATTTTGGGTATGAAGTGATTGACTAGGTATGAGGTAAGAATATTTTGTCAAGATAGGGAAATATCACTGAGACACCCTGATGGTCATAACCGAGTGATATTATCAGTAGAGAATACTGACCGGAGTGTTAGTGTCATGCTTAAAGCTATAGGGATAGGAAAACAGTTAAGACAAGTTCAGATAGCAAGAGAATTTGCAGATGTTTTTGAGCCAGTCACTGGACTACCCCCAAAAAGAGCTATTGAATTTAGAATAGATCTTATGCCTGGAGCCGAACCTGTAAGTAGACTACCTAGAAGGATGACACCAATTGAAATGAAGGAATTGAAGGTGCAGCCAATGGATCTAGAAGGAAAGAATTTTATTAGACCAAGCAGTTCGCCTTCTCGAGCGGCTGCGATGTTCGTAAAGAAGGATAGGCCCTTGAGGATGTGCATTGACTATCGTAAGTTAAACGGAAGGACGATTAATAATATGTATCCTTTGCCAAGAATAGATGATCTGTTTGATCAGTTGAGTGGAGAAGACTGTTTTCGTAGTTGGACTTGGCGAACGGTTTCCATCAGTTAAGAGTGGCGGATGATAGTATTTCTTTGACAACATTTCAAACTAGATATGGTTCATATGAGTGGTTGGTAATGCCATTTGGATTGACGAATGCACCAGCTTTCTTTATAGATTTGATGAACCGAGTTTTCCAAGAATACTTGGATAAGTTTGTGCTAGTGTTTATAAATGGCATTCCAGTATACTCTAATGACGAGAGAGAGCATAAAGTTTATCTTAGAGTAGTACTTGAGATGCTGAAGCAGATCAGCTAAAGGCGAAGTTTACCAAGTGTCATTTCTAGAAGAAAGAGGAAAATTTTCTTGGTTACATGGTTTTAGAGAAAGGGTCGCCCATCGATCCAAATAAGATCGAAGCTCTAAATAATTGGAAGAGAATAGAGATAGTGACTGAGATCAGGAGTTTTCTTGGACTTTCTGGCTATTACCGGAGATTCATTAAGGATTTCTTGCGGATAGAAGAACCCTTAACTAAGATATCCAGGCAGAAGATGAGATTTGTTTGGTCCGATAAACGCTAGGAGGCATTCCTTAAGTCAAAGCATATGTTGACCAACCAATGCACCCGTGTTAGTAGTTCTAGACCAAGGGTTTATGGTTTATACTGATGCATATGGAACTGGATTAGGAACGGTACTGATGTAGAGTGGTAAAGTCATTGCCTACGCATCTAGGCAGCTTAGACCGCATGAAGTTAGATATCCTACTCATGATTTGGAGTTGGCAGTTGTGATCTTCGCATTGAAGATTTAGAGACATTATCTCTTAGGAGGGAGATTTGAGTTATATACTGATCATAAATGCTTACAGTATTTATTCTCTCAGAAGGAGTTGAATATGAGGCAGCAAACGTGGTTGGAGTTTCTGGCTGCATATGATTTTAGTATATAATATACACTAGGAAAAGGTAATAAGGTGGTTGATGCTCTAGCAGGAAACATCAGAATGTGGTGTTAGCTATGTTGGCGGAGTGGAAGGATTTGAAGCTTTAGTCGGTTGTGATGTGAAGTTAAGATTGTTTGCTGGTTCTAGTCATAGTTCCGCTAGGTTGTCTTATTTAGAAGCTCGACCAATATTAATCTAGAAAATTGCTTCTAAGCAGAAGGAGGATCCAATATTAGCTAAAAGGATCAGAAGACTTGAGGTTAGAACAGAGATCGATGATTTAAAGGATTTTAGCCTTGATCAAAGAGGGTGGCTAAGAAAGAAGGGACGGTTGTGTGTTCCAAATATGGAGGACTTGAGGAAGGAAATTCTTTGAGAAGTCATCGATCCAAGTTTACGATTCATCCTGGAGGGACCAAGATGTATCAAGATATGAAAAGAAGCTTCTATTGGGAAGGCATGTAGAGGGCTGTTGGCTTGTGACTTATACATTATGCAAACTATCAACAAATGAAAGTCGAACATCAGAAGCCTAGTGGGCTGCTTCAACCTTTAGAAATTCTAGTTTGGAAATGGGATTCAATATCCATGGATTTTATAGACGGGTTGCCAAGGTCAAATAGAGGTAAGAAAGTATATGGGTTATAGTGGACAGATTGACCAAGAGTGCCCATTTCTTTTTGTTAAGGCAACTAGAACGACACCTGTTTTAGCTAAGTTGTTCCTGAAGAATATAGCCAGACTGCATAGAGTTCCTAGTAGTATAGTTAGTGACAGAGATGCATTGTTCACTAGTGAATTCTGAAAGAGTCTACGAGAAGTGATGGGCACTAAACTTAATATGAGTACTGCATATCACCCTGAGACGAATGGGCAGATGGAGAGAGTCAATAAGATACTCGAAGATTTATTGAGAGCTCATGTATTAGACTTTGGTGGATCTTGGGAGGATCACCTACATTTGGTTGAGTTTTCCTATAATAATAGTTACCAGACCAATATAGGAATGGCGCCATTTGAAGCTTTGTATGGAAACCCACGCAAATAACCGGCATGTTGGTTGAAGACTGGAGGCAGATTAGTCTTAGGTCGAAATTTGGGTAGAGAGTCTTTAGAGAAGATTGAGTTAATCCAAGGAAGGATGAAGGAAGCTCAGTCCAGACTAAAGAGTTACGCAGATTAGAGACATAGGACCTAGAATTCTCAGCTGGAGATAAGGTTTTCGTTAAGGTATCGCCTATGAAGGGTGTGATACAATTTCGAAAGTCGGGGAAGTTAACCCTAAGATATATAGGTCCATTCCAGATTATAAAGAGGATTGGAAAGCTCACATACAGAATTGAGTTGTCGAGCAGTTTGGAAGGTGTCCATAATGTATTTTGTGTGTCACATCTTCGCAAGTATGTGCATGATCCAGAGAACACTATTCCTCCGACAGGGTTGGAAGACTTAGTGGTAGAGCCCAATTTGACTTTTGTTAGACAACCAGTTCGGGTTGTAGCTGTAGATGAGAAAAGATTAAGGAACAAGACAGCCAGGTTGGTGAAAGTTCAAAGGAGCAACAACGAGAAGGACTGTACTTGGGAGACTGAGGACAAGATTAGAGATACTTATCATGGTCTTCTTTAAGGGTATGTCTATATTAAATTTATATAGATAGTTGCTAGTCAGTTAGACTAGTATGTTTGTTAGGTATTGTTACAAATGATTGCTATGTTTAATATTTAGTCATTACTGAATTTTGAGGATGAAATTCTTTAAAGAGGGAGCCTGTAACATCCCTATTTTTTTATAACATTATTCTAGAAGATTTAATTAGATAAATTAAATGGAATAATGACGATAAGAGGATCGAGATTTGAATAAATTATGGACTGTGCTTAATAATAAAGATTTAATGGGCTTTTAATTGGTTTATAGGATAACTAAATTACACGTGGTTATATTAGTAAATTAGCCAATCTATTATACAAGGCTATAACTTCTCATTTTTGTCCATTCACGTTTCATTTCTCACGATCACAAACACAAATCTAAAACCAAAACTAAAACCGGCCATTACCAAAGAAGAAAGGAAGAAATTTATCAAAATCTAAAAATCAAAAGCTAGAGAGGATTAATCAACAACAAATCTCAAATTCCTTATCAAGTTTAAGATGAATAATAATACATTCCATCTCTTTTTGGTTTTATAATCATGTGATTTCAGATTTGAGTATTTATCTTGTTTCTATGATATATTGGATGATGATATGCTTAATTTATGGATTGTTTGATTTAAACAATTTATTTATACATGTAATGCGTTCAATTTTAGAGTCAAAACTATGGGTTGTTGATTTTAAAATGCCATGGAAATTTTTTATGTCAAGTAAAACATAATTTTGGAGATATGTTTTAATTTTCAGAATTTTCCAAGCTATGAAAATTTTATTATGTATTTTTGATGGAAAATATGATGTTATTGGGTTTAAAATTTATTTTGAATGTTTTAAGTAGAAACTGGGTCTGAAATTTTAATATGATTGGTTGAATTTCTGTGATTTTTCCCAATATGATCGGGTCTGAAATTGGGGATTTTTCCCAATTGATTTACTAGGGGAAATAAATTATTTTAAAAGAAGGGATTTTCAACAAATGTCAGTTTTTGTTATATGGAAAGTTCTTAACATTAAATTCCTTTAATTTGGATCTGAATAAATGTGCTAGTTTTGAATGAAAGAAATTTGAAAAGTTATATAGCAACCAATCAATGGTATACAAATAAACAAGTCATTAGAAAGTAGTTACTAAAAGTTGTTATAATTCAGCCTTTAAATTAGAAAATGGTGTTTCGCCTCTGTTAGTAAATACTTTTCGACTCCATTGATTCCGCCTAGTCCCAGTCGTAACCAACATAGTCGAAACCACCATAGTCGAAACCAATACACATGATATCACTTAAATGGTATGTAGTGGATTGGAAGGAGGGCGGAAGCCTTGGTATCCAAAGGGTAGCTTCCGATGGAGTTGAAACCCTGCTTTTTCTTCAAAAGTTAAAGTATTTCCTTGATTTTACTAAAAGCTTTCGACAGAGTCGAAGCACATGGCTTTCGAAGAAGGTTGTTTTACTATAGAAAGGAGTTAGCTTTCGAAGGGATACTTTTCCTTAAATAAGAGATTTCGAAAGGACTGGTTTCGACCAAGCCGCTAATTTCTCTTTCGATTGCATTAAGTCATCAATGTTGTTGAAGGGGTTACTTCTGTTTTAACCTAAGCTTTTTTCCTGAATGCTTTCGAAGGGTTTGATGGTTTCGAAGGTGATGGAGTGGAAAGGGGGTTTCAACTGTGTCCTTCGACGTTTTGATTTTAAAGGCCTTTGCTTCTGACTAAGATGGTTCCAACACCATCAATTTTTTCCCAAACTAATTTTTGTTGGTTTTGAAAGAGATACTTTCGTATATAACCATTTGAGCCAATTGATGTTTTTAAAGTGTAAACCCAATGCTTTCGAAAGGGTATTCTATTTGTTTTGAACCTATGTTTTAAAGGATGTTTGCTTGATACCATCGAAAGGTTTCATTTATTTCGAAAGGTATATACTTAGAGTTTTGAAAAGATATTTTCTGTGCTTTCGAAGGAGGTCATCCAAGGGTTTCGAAAGTGATGTTTAAGGTTTCAAAAAAAAACCATTTCCATTTTTAAGGAAAAACCATGGCATAAGTAAAGATTTTGAAAATGTTATTCACATTGTTATTAACCTATAACTGTATTCTAGGGAAAGGGCAGAATAACCAGTTAAGTTGATCCGGTAACGAATATAATTTAACAGATGTTAAATTCTTAATGTAAAGATATTGGCAAAGGCCAATAGGTTTACAGTAAGCCTATGAAAATTGTATGATATTGGCAGGGGCCAATAGGTTCATAGTAAGCCCATGAAAACTATGATTTGATACTGGCAAGGGATAGTAGGTTTGTAGTTAGCCGTGAAAACTATATTTGTATTAAGATATTAGTAGTCAGCCAATAGGTTCCTAGCTAGCCCATGAAAACAAAGATAAGAAATAAGATATTGGAATTACTAATAGGTTCTTAGTGATCCCATGAAAACTAAGTTATTGGACAGATAGTCCATAAACATATAACAGGTTACCTTAGAAACTATAATTGAGATGGTAGTTAGAATGAACGGGAGTGGGTAATCCAGAATTGATTTATTTGTTTTGCTATCATCATAATGTTTTGAAATACTATGTTTAACCATTGTGGATGCAAGAGCATAGTATATGGTTTTATAAATGTTTTGGGTACTAATGAGGGGAAAACCGATTCCGCTAGGCTGCGTGATCTCACTAGATATCCAAATGGTTTGAGATGATAAATTATTATTCATACTAGGCTTTATGTCTGACTTGAAGTTTTTTTCCCCTTAGACTCTCGAATACTCAACTGATTTTGAATAAGTTGAGAGTTAAGGTATCCAAGTGTTCTTTTAGACGAATATAGCTTCCGAGGAAGTGCAAGAGGCAAGCTTGTTATTAGAGCACTTTTATTTCCGTTGTGTGTTTGTTTGTAATGGCAAAGTGTTTTCTTGCCTAACTATATACTCTGATCTACTAATGGGTCATCTACATATGTCGCTCTAATGTATTTTGTAATAATTATATGTTATTTAACCTGGTCTACAAATTGGAATTATGTAATCAATTTGAAATATTTTGTAATGGAATGTGGAATTTGTTTGATGTTTAAATTTTTTTCGATATTCTTTTAATTCTGTGTATTAATATATCTAATGTCGCCGTATTTAGTTGTCGAGGATTAATAACTATGGATGACTGCAGCATCCGTAGTTATTAGTTTTGGGCCTCCAAGTAGGGGGATGTTATAAGGAAGCAGGAAGCTTCGAGGTGAGTGGTTTTACTTACAAATCTATGTCTAGATTATGTGATTCTATATATTTGTTTTGATTAGCTTGAACTATGGATGAACAGCTGTATGTGCATCGAATCGAAGGATAAATTAGGAAGAGGATGAAGAAGGGGAAGCTAGAAATCTATCAAATATCGAATTAGGGCTTCAAGTGCGCCTGGCACCGGTGGGTAGCGGTCGATCGGTGGTGCACCCCGTGCATAATGTTGTGCATATATTTAAAAATAATAATAATACATATATAAATAATAAATTATATTTGCAATGAAAATAAAAATTATAAATTTTATAATCTGAATAAATAATTTTATGAAGAAAAGTTTTATTTAAAATTTAGGATTTAAAATATATTTAAAGATATTAACTTATTGAAAGGAAATTTATATTTGATTTTAAATAATTATTTAAAAAAATTTATATAAATTTTGAAAAATAAGACACATTTTCTAAATAAATATTGTAAGTATTTTAAAGTATATTTTACAATTAATAAGTTTAAATTAGAGTATGTCTTATACATTTGATTAGTAAAGTTTTATTGTGCTTTCTGATTTATCATCTCTTCTATATTGATTTTAGATGTTATGGATGATTCACCGTTGGATTTTTTTTGATTAGTTTCTCTTGATGTGATTTCGGTGATGATGTAACGACCGGGATTTTCGACCCTCGAAAATCAACACTAATACATCCCCTATATTGCATGCCAAGCAATCGAATGCCAGAAATCCCGAAAGTTAGGGAAAAAGAAAAAAGAAAAAAGATAGGAAGAAAATTAAACGACACAGAATCTCACAGCGGAATGAATAATATATAATATACAACAATCTTTACAAAAAAGTAAAAACTGCAATAGGTATATTTACATAAATCAATCAGAGTATACTAACCTATTTCAGCACGGACAATTATAATAGCCTTTCCTTACAATTGCTGATAGGCATAACTTACAACGGAGAAATAAGCATCCACGTGAATACGTCTTCGGGCCTCCAACTCGTCTCCTGAAGCTCCAAAGCATCCAAACTAATCTGTAATATGCTCGGTTTGACCCGAGCAATATAATAAATCAATACTCGGGTCAGTCTGGAAAACTTCCATGAGAAAACACACCCAACTGAATTTAAAGTTATAAGAAAAATCTTTGAAATCAAAAGTATCTCGTAAGACCATGCTGCACATAAACATGGACGGGTTATTTCCTTATGATAACCAAAGCAATTGTATATAAAAATCCAGTGATATTATAATAATGTTTATGGTTTCAAATGATATCAAAATAGCTGAAATTGTTACCATAATAAATTCCAGCATACTAGGCTCCACAATCGAAATCGTAAAGGCACGTATTGGAGATTGAATCCATACTATGGCAAGGTAAGGGACTACCTTCCGATGGTACACCCCTAGAAAACGCGCAAGAGTCTGATAAGAACTTCTAATACCTCTACCACACAGAGTCGGCTGCCTCTTTAACATGACAAGCCAGATTACCTCATCTCTTTTTGACGCCAAGGTCATAAATTATGTGACGACCCGGTATTTTGGCAACATTATTTTAATAAATATTTAATCCAATTAAATAAAATGTAAACTTATCATTTTAAAATAAATCAGACTTTTGGAAATATTTGCCATTTTTTATTTAGATTTGTATTTTAAAAAGGAAATTTGATTTGAAAATTTTAAAAAAATAGAATCTCTTAAAAATATTTACAATAAAATCTATCTTATATAATTAAATTAAAATGCCTTACCTTATTTACATTTGGTAAAAATATATACATGGATAATAACGTTTGAAATAAAATCAATTTCTATCAATATAAAATATAAGTATAAAATGTAAGTCAAACATATGAATATAATTTAAATATTGATAGTTAAAATAAAAAAATAAAAAAAAATAAAAGCAAGAATTAAGTAGTTAAAGTATGCATACAACGTAATTTTAAAATTTTAAGAACAAAGTATAAAATAAAATAAGGCAAGTGTATATATATGAATTGTGAAAGCTAGAAGATAATAAAACAAATATCTTCATGCATAATATCTATGCACATAAAAAAAATAGTGTGTAAATATATGAGGAAACCATGGCATTTAATGCTATATTCTCAGCCAAAATTTTGTCATTTCAAAATTCTTACAAATCTTTTCATTTTTCAGTAATAAAAATCTGATCAAGATAAAACAAAAGGAGAAAACAACTAAACCAGTTACAACCTTCCTTAAGCATCCTGTTCTTTTATATATATATGTATGCATTTGCTATTTTAGTTCGTTCAGTAACAATTTAGCAAAACCTGAGAATAAGAGAGAAGCATCTTCATTTTTTCTTCAAAGCTCAAAATCATTTAATTCAAACAAAAACAGAAAGTACTCAAGGCAGATTCATACTGCAGTTTCAAAAACCTCAAATTGTTCTCTGTTCACATTACCTTCAGGTGAGTAAACATAAAATTTTCAAGTTTAAGTTTAATTAAAACAGTAAAGATGAATTCGTTGACTATATGATGTTGTATTTGTTCTATTTTGATATGGATCTGTGTTTACATACAGGTTGTTCTATGAATATAGAATATGTTTGTTCTTCTCTGCTATTTGTTACAGGGTTGATTATCATTCAAACTCAAATTTATTTTCATCTGATCATTGTAAAACTTTAAGTTTCAATTAAATAAGAAGTTTAAACCTTAATCAAGTTTTTTCAAAGCTGATTAAACATGTTAGTGAAATATTACTATAGGAAATATTGTTTTACTGGTAATCAAATAATACTTTGATAAATTCGATTGTTATAAAAAGTTAATTCAAGTTTATATTTTGAATTCTTACTGCAATTTATGATTTTTAAAACAAAAATGAAAATTTTTAGTTTTGTATTCTCAGAGCAGTTTGTATTGGATAAAATTTGCATTTTTCCCATTTTCTAACAATCGAACCAATTTAAAATGTTGAAAATTTGTTTGAAGCTTGTATAAACATCATTGATTTTGAGAAAATTATAAGAGAATTTTTCCATTGCATAAATTAAAGAAACAAGGCCGAATTAGGGTTTTTGTTCAAGCTTTTGGACATGTCTGTAATGTGACGAGTTCGTCATCTTTACGTGATCGAGCTTCGCGTAACTTCTGGGAATGGTTGCTTGGTGTGTTGTCGAGGTGTGGTCGAAATTTGGGCGACTCCAGTGGCCTGTACGGCGGTGGCGAGGCATTTTGCTGAGAGTAGTTGGTGACAGTCTTTCGAGCCAAATACCTAAATTTCGTTTTGAAATTTATGAAGACGAATCGAGGTTGGTTTTCGAGTCTATAGGGGATTTGCGACTTGCCGGGGGTCTTGGGGTTCGCCGGAGCTACGGCGCACCTCCGTGCACGTGTACGGCGAAAGGGGTTGTGTCAGTGTTGCGTTGATGGGTAATCTCGAGTTGTTACTGAAGATAGTTAGGTGATTTTCTTCGAGGTAGTAATCGAGTTGGAGAGAGTTACCTCAAAACTATACTTATGTTTAAACTTAACTACATAAAAAAAAGAGAAGGAGATGGAGTTCGAGAGGAAGATGGGACTCGGGGGAAACTGGTGAGAGACTCGAAGTGTTACTCGAGTTTAATAGGGGGAGTTCCCGGGTTGTTTCTTTCAACATGTAATGTTATAAAAAAGAAAATATAAAGCCAAGTAAATTGTGATTCTACAAGATTCAAGCACTGCAAACTAAGAAGGTTTAACAATTTGAATTAAAACTTTAATACAAGTCTTAATTATTTTAGTTAATACTTTAAAATGTTTCAACTCTTAATTATTATTTTAATTAAGTAATTAATTTAAGTTAAGTATAAAATCAACTCACATTTAAAGTTAGTAGTTAATAATAAATTGATTTTTAAAATTTAAAGAAGACTTTAAAATGTTAATTAAGAAGAAAAATTAATATTAATTAATTAATTATTTTGGGAAGTGATTAAGAATGATTAACTTTTTAATAGTAATTAGAGATTGGTTAATTAATGATTAAGTGATAAATAAATTTGTAATTAACTACCTAAAGTTAATTAATGTATGATTAGTAGTTTACTAATTAAGATTTAATTACGAATTAATAATTGATTAAATAAGTAATTAGTGAATAATAAATGGGTAATTAAGTTTTATTGATTAATAATTAAAGTCATTAATGGATAATTAATTTAGATTAATTAATTGATTTAAAGATAATGAAGAGGAGATTATCGATTTTGGGAATTTGTGACATTGTGGTATCATAAGAAGACTACAGATTTGTGAATAATTCATAATTGTTTTTAATACTTTGTTAATGATAATTCAATCATAAGTAAGAATAAGATTTATCTTAATATTAAGTAGGATTTGAATTTATTAAATTATTCAGTAATTAAAATGGATTAATTTAATAATTAAGAATTTAAGTTAATTAATTAAGGTTTAAGATTAATTAATCGAGAATAATTAATTTGTAATTAATAATGGTTAATCTAAATTTAATTACTGTAGAGAAGTAATTAAAGAATTGTTAATGAAGGACGTTAACTTCAGTTTATTATACAATTAATTAAGTTCAGTTAATTAATTAAGGATAATCATTCATGGAATTTGGTTAAGTATAATTACTTAATGAAAGTAATTAGATAATGATAATAATCTTAATGTAATTAAAGAATAATTAATCAAGGGGGATTAACTAAGATGAATGATTATGGGATGGAAAATCGATTGGGTTATAATTAATTAATAAGCAGGACTTAATGGTAATTGGTTTAATTCAATTATGGTTAATTAGATTTATTCGAGATGGTGTGATTGATTTATCTTGCTTATGTATGATTAAATGATGATTAAATGCCTTAAATTGATTGATACCTCTGATAGAAATGGTTCGTGATATGATGTGTTTGAGTGGACAATGATAATGTGGTTACCTATCAATGATGAATTGCAGGGTAAAAAGGGTGACATCTTTTATTTAAAGTTGAATTGCATTTCACTTGAATAACATGTGTTAAGATGAACTGAATTCGAAGAGACCGGATTCGGGTATTAGTTAATACCCGAAACCACTTCGATTCTATATAGACTTGATATGTGAAATCAATAGGTTGGAATAGAATGTGTTAAGTAAAGTGAACCATTTAACCTAAGTTTTGGTACTTAGAAATTGAGGTGTATAATAAACAATGTCTATAGCAAATTTTGAATTTGTAAATTGAGACGAGTTACCCCGGGTTTTAAGTAAGCTTTTTGTACTAGTATTTTTGTTAGATGGGTTTACTCACGCTAGTTTCCAGCCTGACCCGGGTTTTACTTTGATGTAATGGTCGAGTCAGACCGAGTATTACAGATTTCCAGGTAAGGACGTTCTGGAGCTCAGGAGTCAAGCTGGATGGCAGGAAAGTATGGAGTGTTTTCGCTGTATTATATTATTATATATCTGAGGCTTGGTAATTGTGTATATCTAGTGTCTGTATATATGTATAACTCTGATGTATTAAAATGTAACCGACAGATATAGTATTCTTTTGTAAACTGTTATTATTTATTATTATTTTTTGTCCGCTGCGAATGTGAGATGTTGATGTTTCTTCTTCTTTTTCTATCTCTTTCTTCTTTCTTCCTAACTATCTGAAATTTTCGGGTTCGAAAATTTCGGGTCGTTACAGTTGGTATCAGAGCTGAAAGGTTAAGCGAGAACCTTGGCTCTGTTGGGATTACTCACTAAGGATAGGGCCAATGGTACCCTAGAATGAGTTGAATATATATATATATATATATATATATATATATATATATATGAGAGCATACTTGTTATTTGCTTATAAAATTTTTTAAATGATTTTATATAAGAATATATTTTGATATATAAGGCAATATTTCTTTCTAATAAATATTAAAACAATGGGATGTTAAATTATTGGAATTAAATTAAGAGGTAATAGAAATACAACCAAATTGAAATTAAATGAAGGTAAGTTTGATAAGGATTCAAACTGAAATTAAATCTTGAATTTGGGGAAAAGTTTCAGAAAAAAAAAGAAATGGTTTTCAGATATGATAATCTTGGTTATTATCATAAATGATTGTTGTGTGTTTAATAATAAGATGTGTATTAATGAGTAAGCAAAATGAAATGTTTTAAAGAAGTAAACATTTAGGTAAAGTATGACTTATAAATTGAAAATACCTAAATTGTGAAATTTTAAATCTAGGTCCAGAAAATTTGAAAAATTGTTTCAAAGTGCTAAAAGAAATAATAAATAAGTATTATTTGAATAAAAGAGACTTGTTGCAAACAATGGGTTGTTCGAAAATTTGATTTGAATTTAAAACCAAAGGTGGTTTAAAATTTAAAAGTAACTCGGTGTGTAAGGAAATAAATATGGAATAAACCCTAAGGTTGAGATTTAAATTTGGAATGAAATGTGATACCCAAGGAGATAAGTCTTTGAATAGATAAAATTATTAATCTAAAGTTTAAAATTTGAATGGGAATTCAAATTGTGTAAATTGACTGAATTAAGTAAGTTGAATTTAACTTTGGGAAAGTTAGATAATTTAATGATAAACCTGAATTAGAAATTTCAAGATGAAATTGGAAATTAACTTGGAAAGTTAAATGGTTAATTTTAATTGGGAATTTGTGTGATCTCAAAACGGGTTTGAGATCTAGAAATTGAAAATGGGTGGATGTTTAAATAAATCGGATGATATCGTCATATTGTTATTAAAAATCTTTAAATTGTGAATCGGATTTGTTTAAATGAATGGGAAATGAAGTGTGGTAATATATTCATTATTGAGATAAAAGGAAAATCTAACGTTAATTTGAAATTAAGGATGTGGAATTACTTGAACTGAAAATTTGAATGATTGAATTTGTAAATTAAACTTGTTTAAGAACTGGTTTCAAAACTGGAAGATAAAATTGGGTAATAAATTAAATTTTTAAGATAAAATTGTTTTGAACTCTTATTTGAACTTGGAAAAGGTTAAGTAAAGATAATTTAAAATGGAATTTTGAGAATTTAACTCGAATTTATATAATTCGAGATGGTTTAGAATTGAAGTTGAGATTGAATTAATTCAAATTGAATCTGATTTGAATTAATTGGATTTGAGATTGAAGGTGTACAAGTTTAAAATTTTAAATGGAAAATTTGGATTGGATTAAATTGAAATGACTTGAAATTGAAGTGGGTTCAATTGATATTAGTCCAAATTGATTGGAGTAATTTGAAATTATAATTAAATTTGAGCAGGATTAAAATCAAATGGATTTTGATTTGGATTGGGAAAGAAATCAAGATTGATTTAACTTGAATTGGGGTTAAATAAATTTCAATGGAAATTGAATTTCTTCAAATTGGAATTATGTCAATTAAATGGAAGTGGAAATTTAAGTTGAATTGTTGGGGTAGTGAACAGTTTTGACTCTGGACTATTTTTAATATAAATTGTTTAATATAAATCTATTTATTTTCCAAGCTATTTATTATATATACAACCTTTTTTTAAAAGCCAAACTATCTTAAACTTGTCTTACAATTATTTTTGGAACTGTTTAACAATTTTTGAACTGTTTTATAAACTAATTTCTATTTTTCAACTATTTCACAAATTAATTACTATTTTACAACTATTTTGCAATTATTTTAAATTTCTATAACTATTTGACTATTTTTCAACTATTTTACAATTACTTAACTATTTTACAGTTATTTTACAAACTAATAACTATTTTTCAACTACTTGTCTATTTTAAAATTTTCAAGCTATTTTCTAAATATAAACTGGTCGGAGTTCAAACTGTTATTGATTAAATACTCAACTGAGATAAGAATTGAAGTAATAATCCAAATGGGGATTAAAGCAAATGTGAGTAAGTGGATAGAATCTGAATGAATGTGAATAGAAAGGGAATTGATTTGGCTAATAATCAATGAAGTTAAATACGTAGGATGTACGTATATTATTCTATTCGCATAGTGATTTGATCCAGATTCGAGCATAGAATTTCGATATAGTTTATCGATCCGAGTCGGGACTTTTCACTCGATTTTCGACGGTGAACCTGAATATGGATTGTTGATTGGTTCTGGATATTCTTTATCATAGTTATATCTATGCAAGGAGAATGACGGTTTCTGATCAAGAAACCAGATCTGAGTCCGCACTAGGAAGTCGGGTGGACGATACTAGTTCGAAAATGATATTTGTGATCGAGCAAGCGATCAGATTGGTATAGCGTACGGATGATATGTGTACATCGTACAGATTTGAATGAAATTAATATTGAAAAGAGTAATCAAATTCGAATATTTGATTTTGAATAAACAAAGTTATGTATCTTTGTTATATATAAGATAAATCTCCCCTTGTTGTATCTGTTGACGGAAGAAAAGGATTTTGAATGTGTTTTGAAGTATAAAAGGAATTTTATACAAGATTGAAATGATCCAAAGTTTTAAAAATTATATATATTTATGTACATATAAAGGATCTTATGAGGATTTTGGAAAAAGGTTTTGGGAACCTTTAGATTTGGAAAGGCTTTTGATTTTTGGGTAAAATCAATATTGGAATTTGGAAATCCTAGTTTGAAAATTATCGATTTTTGGATAATCGATTTTGTGTAAAGGAGATTTATATGAGATCATACTAGGTGTATGATTTGAAAGATACTATATGTGTATAGTATAAAGTGTTTTGATGATGGCTCTGGGGAAAAAATGCGTTCCCTTGATATGAACTTCTCAGGAGTGCCACCGGGTGGTGCTGCCTTGAGCCCCAAAGGGGGGTTCTAAAGTTGATCCTGTGAGGAGTCCGGACAAAACTAGTTCCTAAGGATTATGAGTAGTGTGTACCATAGCGGAAGTTGTGTGTGCCGCTGAGAGCCAATAGTCTACATTTGATTTTAACTATGGTAACATAGCGGAAGTCGTGTGTGCCGCTGAGAGCCAACAGTCTACGTTTGATTTTATATCGGTAGACTGCGACCTATGGTAACATAGCGGAAGTCATGTGTGTTGCTGAGAGCCAACAGACTACATTTGATTTTACATTGGTAGACTGCGACCTATGTAGGAGTGGAGAAGTTTCATTTCGACAGTGAAAATCGAGGGGCGATGATGTCTACAGTTACATGGACTTTTGCTGCGATGGCAACGTAACCCCGGAATGTAACTGCGATTTGTTGTGGGTTCCATGGCGTAATCGAGGGGCGCGGAGTGCCTACAATTACATGGACTTTTGCTGCGATGGCTACGTAACCCAGGATGTAACTACGAGCATGGATGGGAGTGATAATTTCCAGGGCATTCTCACCAAAGATATTTCCTCTATTTTCAAAAACTGTTTTCTATATTTTCAATAAAATTATTTTTCAAAATATTTTCACTGGATGTTGGAAACGGGTCTGCTAAGCACTTAAAGATTTTCAATCGTATGCCTGATCAACGTATGACCGAATTTCTGTGAGAACAAGGATGGGCTTGTCGAAACATCGAGTTATAAAGTATTTTTATAAAAACTATTTTAGAAATATTATATACATTTTTAAAGTAGTTTAAAAATGATCAAAGAAAATTTATCTGATTTTAAGCATTTTAATAAATCTGACTTCGTTCCTTTTCAAGGACAAAAAGATTCAAAAGGGGGAGGAATGTGACGACCTGGTATTTTGGCAACATTATTTTAATAAATATTTAATCCAATTAAATAAAATATAAACTTATCATATTAAAATAAATAAGAATTTTGGAAATATTTTCCATTTTTTATTTAGATTTGTATTTTAAAAAGGAAATTTGATTTGAAAATTTAAAAAAATAAAATCTCTTAAAATATTTACAATAAAATCTATCTTATAGAATTAAATTAAAATGCCTTGCCTTATTTACATTTGGTAAAATTATATATATGGATAATAATGTTTGAAATAAAATCAATTTCTATCAATACAAAATATAAGTATAAAATGTAAGTCAAACATATGAATATAATTTAAATATTGATAGTTAAAATATAAAATAAAAAAATAAAAATAAAAGCAAGAATTAAGTAGTTAAAGTATGCATACAACATAAGTCTAAAATTTTAAGAACAAAGTATAAAACAAAATAAGGCAAGTGTATATACATGAATTGTGAAAGCTAGAAGATAATAAAACAAATATCTTCATACATAATATCTATGCACATAAAATAAAAAAATAAAAATAATAATAGTGTGTAAACATATGAGGAAACCATGGCATCTAATGCTATTCTCTCAGCCAAAATTTTGTCATTTCAAAATTCTTACAAATCTTTGCATTTTTCAGTAATAAAAATCTGATCAAGATAAAACAAAAGGAGAAAACAGCTAAACCAGTTACAACCTTCCTTAAGCATCCTGTTCTTATATATATATATATATATATATATATATATATATATATATATATATATATATATATGTATGCATCTGCTATTTTAGTTCGTTCAGTAACAATTTAGCAAAACCTGAGAATAAGAGAGAAGCATCTTCATTTTTTCTTCAAAGCTCAAAATCATTCAATTCAAACAAAAACAGAAAGTACTCTAAGGCAGATTCATACCGTAGTTTCAAACACCTTAAATTGTTCTATGTTCACAGTACCTTCAGGTGAGTAAACATAAAATTTTCAAGTTTAAGTTTAATTAAAATAGTAAAGATGAATTCATTGACTATATGATGTTGTATGTGTTCTATTTTGATATGGATTTGTGTTTACATACAGGTTATTCTATGAATATAGAATATGTTGTTCTTCTCTGCTATTTGTTACAGGGTTGATTATCATTCAAACTCAAATTTGTTTTCATCTGATCATTGTAAAACTTTAAGTTTCAATTAAATAAGAAGTTTAAACCTTAATCAAGTTTTTTCAAAGCTGATTAAACATGTTAGTGAAATATTACTACAGGAAATATTGTTTTACAGGTAATCAAATAATACTTTGATAAATTCGATTGTTATAAAAAGTTAATTCAAGTTTATATCTTGAATTCTTACTACAATTTATGATTTTTAAAACAAAAACGAAGATTTTTAGTTTTGTATTCTCAGAGCAGTTTTGTAACTACCCGGGATTTGCATTACCAATTAATAAATAAAAGTTAGGATTTTTATTTATTCTTAATGAAGCATAAAAGGATTTGGAATAACAAAATTTATTTGAAAAAGGCTATTTTAATTAAATGGGAAATATGGGATTTTAAAATGAGTATAAAATGTTATTTTGGAGAGTTAAATATTTAGGAGAGATTTTAAAACGGGTTTGGGTAAGAAAAATGAGTTCATAAACCTACATGAACACTTAGAAATTTTTTGGAAACATTGTAAATAACCCTCTTCTTATTGGGTTACTAGACTTAACCCAATAACCCACCCTAAACCTCCCCTATATATTATCTCAAACTCTCATAACCTCCCTCATTCAACCCTAATCAAAACCCTAATCATTCCTAAAGCTTTCTTAACAAAAATGGCCTCCATCTTCATCTCCTTCAAGTTTTAGCTTATGCAAATCATTCTATGTAAAGGTAATGCAAAGATCCACCTCAAATCCATTCTTATATCTTTTCTAATTTCTGAAATTAGTTTGCTAACACATGTTTTATGTGTTTTTATGATCTTATAGCCTCCTAATCCTCTTTTGCTAACTTGGGTTGATGCTATTATGATCATTATTGCTTTTTAAGAGAGGTATATTGCTAAAAACTTCTTATAGTATGTGTTTAATCCTCTTTTGATATCATAAATCAATTAGTAACACATGTTTTATTATGCAACATGTGAATCATAGCTCCTTGATCATTTTTGCTTGCATTTTGGGTGTGCTCATAAGGTGTTTGTGTAATTGCTTCATAAGGTAATGCTAAGCTTTGGCCCTTTGTTGCCTTTAATTTAGTGTATTAATCATTATATGCTAGTTAATGATTGTTGTTAGTGAAATTTGATGCCAAAAACTTGAAAAAAACACCCCAAACCATCAAAAAACTGCAAAATGTTCAGGCTGAAAATGGGCTGAAAACAGGGTTCTGGGTGCACCAGGGCAGGCCTGGGCTGCACCCAGGCACAGCAGGCTAGCCCAGTTGGGCAAGCCAGAAGTAGGCCAGCCCGCATGGGCTGGCCAGCATGGCCTCCCCAGCCCGTGTGGGCTGGGGGGCCGGCCAAACCCCCCAGCCAGCGTGGGCTGGGGGGGGGGGGGGGGGGGCGGCCAAACCCCCCAGCCCACACGGGCTGGGGGGCCGCCAATCCCCCAGCCCGCGTGGGCTGGGGGGGGGGCGGCCCTTTTCCCCCAGCCCAAGCGGGCTGGGGGGGTGGGCCTTCCCACTCCCCAGCCCAAGCGGGCTGGGGGGCATTTTAAAGCGTCGCTGTGACTTTGAAGCGTCGCTGCGACTTCATTTCAAGTCGGAATCGAGTAATTCTTTTTGTGTTCTGAAGTAGGAATGTCGGACTACCTTCCTACTAATTTTCATGCCATTTGGATTCAGTTTTCTGGTCTGAATAATTTTCCGAACTTCGGTTCGCATCAGTTTTAGACTATTTTTCAACACTTAGAATATTTTTAGTGATTCTCTGATTTATCGATTTCTTTGAGATTTGTCTCTGGATTTCATGCAAGGGTTTTTATAAACTATTTTAAAAGGATTTTCCACTCCTAAATGGCTTTCGAAATTATTATATAATATTATTTTTAATTATTAAATTAATTACTCCATAATAGGAGAGTTTCCAAAAGCCGTTTTAAAGTGATTTCAAAATCAATTATAAATCTGTTTCGCACCATTATTTTCTATAATAAAAATCTCACACTCACTTTTTAGCACGTCGAGCGAAGTGGAAAAGTGCTTAAACGGTTAGGAAATCTCCGGCCTATGGAACCGTGTGTATTTTCTTTCCGGTTAATCCCCGACCTATTCGGTTGATCGTTTTGACCTTTGGGTCTAGTTTACCGATGATACGAGGTGGACTTTTTATTGTTTGGAGTGTGAGCTTGCTATTGGTTAGTAAACTGTTTAGTGCGAACATGGGGTATGGGACTCATTGTTAACACTTTACGGGTTCCTCTCCAAGAAGTTAGTGACACATTAGCCTCTGGGCGGCCAGTACTGGACCTCTGGGTCACCACGCCTCTGGGCAACCGTCTCTGGACACCTGCTCTATGGAGCAGTTTATTTTTCGGCGTGCGCCTCTGGCCCTTTATCCTTCTAGGAAGGATCTCGCCGGCTCGCGCGTTCCGCATCTGTGCGAGTGATCGATCACAACTCTACAGTACTTGGCAATAACGACTCTGGTCGGTGCACGTGCAATATTTGTATTATCTGATGATTTTATATCCATTCGAGTATCGCCATTCGGTGTTGGTTCTATGGAACCATACGATGTAAGTGCGATTACCTTGTGGATTTACAGTGTCTCTGGACACTGCTTTTCAGTATTCGATTTCATTGACTTTTCAGTATATCCCTATTGCTCTTTGGAGCATCGATCTTTGCTTGGGCATTGATTATAGACTCTGGTCACTCTTGGGATTATTGCCTATGGGCAACTTTATATAGCTTTGGCTACGCCAATGATATGAGGCGATTTTATTTATTCCACACTTTGGTGTTTGTATTCTCTTTGGAGATTTTTACTGTTTATTGATGATTAGGGATCGTCATTATATTCATGTAGTCCATATTACTCTTCTCTTTGGAGAAGTACTGTTTATTTATGTACTGCATTATTATATATCTCAGTTATTACTGATTATTTAGCTAGCCTGACCCGAGTGTTTTCGCTCGGGTCAGACCGAGTTGTTTCAGGTTAGGTCTCTGGACTTAGCTTTCTGTGCTTCCGCTTGGGCATTATCTGCTATGCTGATAGATAGCTCTTTTTATTTGTCCACTATTCCGCTACTCTGTTATTTCAGACTCTTATGTATATATTTTTGACTCACATGTGTGAGCGGTGGCTTTGTACCCACCTCTTTGATACTTGGATCTGTATTGACAATATATTGTACCTATGTTCTGTGACTGTTATGTGACTGTTCTGTGATGATGATGATGTTATCATTTAGTGTTATGTTTGTTCTGAACCAATTTTCCTTAGCCATTGTAGTTTCGTTATAAATATCTATTGGATATGTCGAACCAATTGAGAAAAGAAAACCGCCTATTTGACGTATTTAGTAGATAGTTATAGCTTGATTACATATGGTCGCTTCCATTATACTCTATTCTCCATTCTAGTAGACGGTATTACTCCGTAATACTCTTTACTAGAGTGGGTCTCGGAGTGGGGCGTTACATCTTGGTATCAGAGCTAAGGTTCAGAATTAAGCATAACAAACACAGAACAGATACACTTAGTACAATACATTTTAATTGGATCCGAATTAAATCAAATCCCTTCCTTATGCCTATCGATAGATAAGTTAGGAGTATGTGTAGGAATTTATTATATTCCGTAGTATTCCTTAATTAAGTATCTATCATTGAATCATGTCTAACTCTAATTCCCGTTTGGATTTCAGTATGTCTAGAAGGGGAAGAGGGAGAACCACATGTCAGACCAGTGCTGCTGGGCAGTCCAGCAACACTCATCCAGAGGGCTTGTTCATGACCACCGACCAGATCATGGAGCTGGTTCGGAACTCCCAGTCTCATTCTCACTCTCCAGCCCCAGTTGCTGATGCTCCGTGCAAGTCTGCTTTTGCGCGTCTCTGCAGTTATTTTACCCATCTCGGAGGGAAGCCGTTCAGTGGCTCCGAGAATGTCTTAGAGGTCCAGGCTTGGATTCGGATATGCGAGCGCATTTCACTCGTATGGATATCCCGGATCATGACCGTGTTCTTATTGCTTCTAGTCAGCTTCTAAGTCGTGCCCTATATTGGTACGAACTCCTTATTGCCGAGATCGATGAGACCACACTTACTTGGGCTCAGTTTTGTGAGAGATTTGAGCTCAAATTCATCCCAGAGTCAGAGAAGAACTCCTTTGCCCGCCGCTTTCTTGATCTCAAGCAGGGGAAGTCTTCCGTATCCGACTATGTCTCTTCCTTCGAGGACCTGTCCAAGTACGGCCTTGAGTTTATTGCTACTCCTTATAAAAGGAACCTCAAATTTGTTGAGGGCTTGAAGAAATATCTGAAGAGGCAGATTATGCTTCAACTTGAGCTCTCATTCGAGAAGCTAGTCGATGCAGCTCTACATCTTGAGTCAGTTGAGATGGAGCATAGTGATGGAGATGGTGAGGGCTCCAAAAACCCCAATCAGAAGCGGGGTCCATTTCAGAAGACCAAGCCTTGGAATAAGAAGAAGAAGACTGGCGGTTCTGCTGTCCAGGCTCAGCCTCAGACTCAGCCTCAGATTCAGTCACAGCCTAGTGGAACCCGTCCTCTGAAGAAATGCTTCAAATGCGGTTCTCCAGATCACTTTATTCGAGAGTGCCCCAAACCTCTCCATTGCACCTTCTGCAAGAAGGAGGGACACAGGATCTCCACTTGTCCTATTGCTCCAGCTAGTGCCAAGCCTGGCAAGCTTAATGCTGCTAAGGCTCCTACATCTTCAGCTCAGCCTCGAGGTACGCATCCTTCCGTTCTCGAAGGTTCTATTTTATTTCATGGTAGATCTTGTAGAGTTCTCTTTGATACGGGTGCCTCTCACTCATTCGTATCAAATGAGCTAGTAGATGCTTTATCCTTGGATGTTACTTGTCTGATTTCTTCACTAAGGATTGTGAATCCCATTGGTGGATCCACGACCCTTAGCTTGCTTTGTGAGGATATGGATATTGATCTTTGTGGATTTTCTTTCCGTGCGAATCTGCACGTTATGGAGTATTTGGGCTTTGACATGATTCTTGGCATGGATTGGCTTGCTCAGTACGACGCCAAAATCATTTGTTCGGAGCGGATATTATTTCTTCGTCATCCTGACTCGTCCGTTCCGTTAGCTATTGCTCTTCAGGATGTTGGGATTTCTGACATTACTTTATTTTCTCTTGATTCACGAGATGAGGATTTGGACATATCTCGTATTCCTGTTGTTCGGGATTTCTCCGATATATTCGAGCCAGTATCTGGCCTGCCGCTAAAGCGGGCCATTGAGTTCCGCATCGATCTCATTCCAGGCTCCCACCCAGTTGGGCGTCCTCCCACGAGAATGTCTACTAAGGAGAATGAGGAACTCAGGAAGCAGTTAGTTGAGCTTGAGGCGAAGCAGCTCATTCGGTCCAGTTCTTCGCCATGGGGTGCTGCTGTGGTCTTCGTTAAGAAGCTCGATGGCTCTCTTAGGCTTTGCATTGACTATCACAAGCTTAATGAGTTGACCGTCAGAAATCGTTATCCATTGCCACGGATAGACGATATGTTTGATCAGTTGAGCGGTGCGAAGGTCTTTTCCCAGCTCGACCTTGCCAGCGGAATTCATCAGCTCCGAGTTGCGGAAGATAGCATCCCTCTTACCGCTTTCCGCACGCGTTATGGTTCTTTTGAGTGGTTGGTCATGCCATTCGGCTTGACGAACGCACCGGCTTTCTTCGTCGATCTTATGAATCAAGTATTCCGGGAATACATCGATAGATTCGTTCTGGTTTTCATCGACGATATTCTTATTTACTCTAGATCCGAGGCAGAGCATGCTCATCATTTGCGGATCGTCTTAGGTACTCTTCGTCGGCATCAACTTAAGGCCAAGCTCTCCAAGTGCCATTTTTGGGAGAGCAAGGTCAAGTTCTTGGGTCATATTGTATCATCTGAGGGTGTTTCTGTCGATCCTGCCAAGATCGAAGCTATTCAGAATTGGCATCAGCCCGAGAACGTTCATGATATTCGCAGCTCCCTTGGTCTGGCGGGTTATTACCGTCGGTTTGTCAAGGATTTCTCTCGAGTTGCACTTCCCCTTACGACGCTGACTCGTAAGGGTGTTTGCTTTATTTGGTCTGATAAGTGTGAAGCTTCTTTTCAGCGATTGAAGAAACTTCTCACTCATGCTCCTATTCTTGTGGTTCCTGAGAGTAACCAGGATCTTGTTGTTTACACCGACGCTTGTGGTAGCGAGCTCGGTGCTGTGCTTATGCAAAAGGATCAGGTAGTTGCTTATGCTTCTAGGCAGCTACGTCCGAATGAGGTTCGCTATCCGACTCATGATCTTGAGTTGGCAGCTATCGTCTTTGCCTTGAAGACGTGGCGTCACTTTCTATTAGGCGAACGCTTCACTCTTTACACCGATCATAAGTCTCTAAAGTATCTTTTCAGTCAGAGGGATCTCAATATGAGGCAGCGGCGATGGCTTGAGTTTCTTGCCTCATATGATTTAGATATTCAGTATACCCCTGGCAAGGGTAATCGTGTTGCAGATGCGCTCAGTCGCAAGCACTCGGCGGTAGTTTCTATGATGATTGCCGAGTGGGATGTTCTTGAGACTCTATCTTTATGTGATATTAGAGATCGAGCTCACATTGCCCATGCTCAGCGGCAGGATCCAGACTTATTGCATCTTATTCATCTTCTCGAGTCGGGATCCAGTGATGAGACATTGCTGGATTATTCTCTTGATTTTCATCGGTGTCTTCATAGGAAGAACCGTATTATTGTACCATCTGATTTATCACTTAGGCGTGACATTCTGGACGAGTGCCATCGCACTAAGTACACTATTCATCCCGGGTCGAGTAAGATGTATGCCGACATGTGTCGCCTATATTATTGGGAGGGTTCGAAGAGAGATGTCGCAAGTTATGTGAGTGGTTGCATGACTTGTCAACAGATCAAAGCTGAGCATCAGCGTCCGTCTGGTCTTCTTCAGCCGCTAGAGATTCCATTATGGAAATGGGATCAGATATCCATGGATTTTATTGACGGTCTGCCTCGATCGAGGTCAGGCCATACTTCTATCTGGGTTATTGTTGATCGTTTGACCAAAGCGGCTCATTTCATTCCTATTAAATCCACTCAGACTGCTCCTCAGCTTGCCAAGCTATATGTGAAGGAAGTCGTTCGACTTCATGGCATTCCTAGCTCTATCGTCTGTGATCGAGACACTATCTTTACTAGTCACTTCTGGAAGTGCCTACAGTCAGCTTTGGGCACAAAGCTGAATCTCTCGACTGCTTATCATCCTCAGACCGACGGTCAGACGGAGAGGGTGAATCGGGTTTTGGAGGATCTTTTGTGCTGTTGTATTCTGGATTTCGGAGGTAGTTGGGAGGATCACTTACCGCTCGTAGAGTTCTCCTACAACAACAGCTTTCAGTCTAGTATCGGCATGGCACCTTTCGTGGCTCTCTACGGAAGGCCATGTCGCTCTCCTGCTTGTTGGTTAGAATCTGGCGAGAAGCTTATTCTTGGTCCAGATTCAGTTCGGGAATCTTCTGAAAAGATTTCTTATCCGTCAGAGAATGAAAGAGGCACAGGACCGCCAGAAATCCTACGCGGACAACCGTAGGAAGCCTCTTGAGTTCTCCATTGGTGATTTTGTCTTCATTCGGATTTCTCCCATGAAGGGGTTTGTGCGTTTCAGCTCTACAGGGAAGTTGGCTCCTCGCTATGTTGGACCATTTCCTATTACGGAACGCATCGGCCCCGTTGCTTATCGTGTGGCTCTACCTGCTCATTTTGCTGGAATGCATGACGTGTTCCATGTTTCTCAGCTTCGCAAGTGTGTTCGCGATCTTGACTCTGTCATTGAGCCGCATGTCGTACCTGATTTAGAGATCTTACCTGACTTATCTTTGGAGCAGCAACCTCTCCGTGTGCTTGATTCGGAGGTTAGACGCCTTCGCAACAAAGAGGTTCCACTCATGAAGATTCAATGGTCACCAAATCCTAAGGACTGCACTTGGGAGACCAGAGAATCTATCAAGCGCTCTTATCCTGGCTTTCTCCCATCTTCTTTTGTGGGTAAGAATTCTCTATTTTATCTCTATCACTTCTTTTGTGGATTTGACGTTATAGACGACATCTATCTTAAGGAATTGCGGGGACGCAATTTTCTTAAGGGGGGAGTCTGTAACAACCAGGGATTTGCATTACCAATTAATAAATAAAAGTTAGGATTTTTATTTATTCTTAATGAAGCATAAAAGGGTTTGGAATAACAAAATTTATTTGAAAACGGCTATTTTAATTAAATGGGAAATATGGGATTTTAAAATGAGGATAAAATGTTATTTTGGAGAGTTAAATATTTAGGAGAGATTTTAAAACGGGTTTGGGTAAGAAAAATGAGTTCATAAACCTACATGAACACTTAGAAATTTTTTGGAAACATTGTAAATAACCCTCTTCTTATTGGGTTACTAGACTTAACCCAATAACCCACCCTAAACCTCCCCTATATATTATCTCAAACTCTCATAACCTCCTTCATTCAACCCTAATCATTCCTAAAGCTTTCTTAACGAAAATGGCCTCCATCTTCATCTCCTTCAAGTTTTAGCTTATGCAAATCATTCTATGCAAAGGTAATGCAAAGATCCACCTCAAATCCATTCTTATATCTTTTCTAATTTCTGAAATTAGTTTGTTAACACATGTTTTATGTGTTTTTATGATCTTATAGCCTCCTAATCCTCTTTTGCTAACTTGGGTTGATGCTATTATGATCATTGTTGCTTTTTAAGAGAGGTATATTGCTAAAAACTTCTTATAGTATGTGTTTAATCCTCTTTTGATATCATAAATCAATTAGTAACACATGTTTTATTATGTAACATGTGAATCATAGCTCCTTGATCATTTTTGCTTGCATTTTGGGTGTGCTCAT
Organism: Allium cepa; assembly: GCA_030765085.1. Taxonomy (NCBI): domain Eukaryota; kingdom Viridiplantae; phylum Streptophyta; class Magnoliopsida; order Asparagales; family Amaryllidaceae; genus Allium; species Allium cepa. Next base: position 110,595,998 of record CM060944.1, on the reverse strand, counting down.
AAGGTGTTTGTGTAATTGCTTCATAAGGTAATGCTAAGCTTTGGCCCTTTGTTGCCTTTAATTTAGTGTATTAATCATTATATGCTAGTTAATGATTGTTGTTAGTGAAATTTGATGCCAAAAACTTTAAAAAAAACACCCCAAACCATCAAAAAACTGCAAAATGTTCAGACTGGAAATGTTCAGGCTGAAAACAGGGTTCTGGGTGCACCAGGGCAGGCCTGGGCTGCACCCAGGCACAGCAGGCTAGCCCAGTTGGGCTAGCCAGAAGTAGGCCAGCCCGCATGGGCTGGCCAGCATGGCCTCCCCAGCCCATGTGGGCTGGGGGGCGGCCAAACCCCCCAGCCCGCCTGGGCTGGGGGGCGGCCCGGTCCCCCAGCCCGCGTGGGCTGGGGGGGCCGGCCCTTTTCCCCTAGCCCAAGCGGGCTGGGGGCGGGCCCCAAGTACCCCCAGCCCGCGCGGGCTGGGGCCCGGAAAAAAAATAAAAAAAAAGGGAAAAAAAATTAAAAAAAAATAAAGCATTTTTATTCTGTTTGCAGTTTTGGGACTGAATTTTGTGACATCGCCACGGTCACCTCCGTGGTCGAAATCCAACGTTTTTGGACTCGTTGGAAAGCTAGAGTTCTAAACTCCATGTCCAGAAAGTTTGATTAGTATCCGAATTCATTTAACTCTTCGAAATTGCTGTCGAAGAGGGACCCGGATCTCAGCCTGAAACAGTGTATTCACTGTTTCTGGGTTCGACTTTGAAGCGTCGCTGCGACTTCATTTCAAGTCGGAATCGAGTAATTCTTTTTGCGTTCTGAAGTAGGAATGTCTGACTATATTCCTACTAATTTTCATGCCATTCGGATTCAGTTTGCTGGTCCGAATAATTTTCCGAACTTGGGTTCGCGTCAGTTTTAGACTATTTTTCAACACTTGGAATATTTTCAGTGATTCTCTGATTTAACGATTTTTTGGAGATTTGCCTCTGGATTTCGTGCACGGGTTTTTATAAACTGTTTTAAAAGGATTTTCCACTCCTAAATGGCTTTCGAAATTATTATATAATATTATTTTTAATTATTAAATTAATTACTCCATAATAGGAGAGTTTCCAAAAGCCGTTTTAAAGTGATTTCAAAATCAATTATAAATCTGTTTCGCACCATTATTTTCTATAATAAAAATCTCACACTCACTTTTTAGCACGTCGGGCGAAGTGGAAAGGTGCTTAAACGGTTAGGAAATATCCGGCCTATGGAACCGTGTGTATTTTCTTTTCGGTTAATCCCCGACCTATTCGGTTGATCGTTTTGACCTTTGGGTCTAGTTTACCGATGATACGAGGTGGACTTTTTATTGTTTGGAGTGTGAGCTTGCTATTGGTTAGTAAACCGTTTAGTGCGAACGTGGGGTATGGGACTCATTGTTAACACTTTACGGGTTCCTCTCCAAGAAGTTAGTGACACATTAGCCTCTGGGCGGCCAGTACTAGACCTCTGGGTCACCACGCCTCTGGGCAACCGTCTCTGGACACCTGCTCTATGGAGAAGTTTATTTTTCGACGTGCGCCTCTGGGCCTTTATCCTTTTGGGAAGGATCTCGTCGTCTCACGCGTTCCGCATCTGTGCGAGTGATCGATCACAACTCTACAGTACTTGGCAATAACGACTCTGGTCGGTGCACGTGCAATATTTGTATTATCTGATGATTTTATATCCATTCGAGTATCGCCATTCGATGTTGGTTCTATGGAACCATACGATGTAAGTGCGATTACCTTGTGGATTTACAGTGTCTCCGGACACTGCTTTTCAGTATTCGATTTCATTGACTTTTCAGTATATCCCTATTGCTCTTTGGAGCATCGATCTTTGCTTGGGCATTGATTACAGACTCTGGTCACTCTTGGGATTATTGCCTATGGGAAACTTTATATAGCTTTGGCTACGCCAATGATATGAGGCGATTTTATTTATTCCACACTTTGGTGTTTGTATTCTCTTTGTAGATTTTTACTGTTTATTGATGATTAGGGATCGTCATTATATCCATGTAGTCCATATTACTCTTCTCTTTGGAGAAGTACTGTTTATTTATGAACTGCATTATTATATATCTCAGTTATTACTGATTATTTAGCTAGCCTAACTCGAGTGTTTTCGCTCGGGTCAGACCGAGTTGTTTCAGGTTAGGTCTCTGGACTTAGCTTTCTGTGCTTCCGCTTGGACATTATCTGCTATGCTGATAGATAGCTCTTTTTATTTGTCCACTATTCCGCTACTCTGTTATTTCAGACTCTTATGTATATATTTTTGACTCACATGTGTGAGCGGTGGCTTTGTACCCACCTCTTTGATACTTGGATCTGTATTGACGATGTATTGTACCTATGTTTAGTGACTGTTATGTGACTGTTCTGTGATGATGATGATGTTATCATTTAGTGTTATGTTTGTTCTGAACCTATTTTCCTTAGCCATTGTAGTTTCGTTATAAATATCTATTGGATATGTCGAACCACTTGAGAAAAGAAAACCACCTATTTGACGTATTTAGTAGATAGTTATAGCTTGATTACATATGGTCGCTTCCATTATACTCTATTCTCCATTCTAGTAGACGGTATTACTCCGTAATACTCTTTACTAGAGTGGGTCTCGGAGTGGGGCGTTACAAGTTTGTATTTGAATAAAATTTGCATTTTTCCCATTTTCTAACAATCGAACCAATTTAAAATGTTGAAAATTTGTTTGAAGCATGTATAAACATCATTGATTTCGAGAAAATTATAAGACAATTTTCCATTACATAAATTAAAGAAACGAGGCCGAATTAGGGTTTTAGTTCAAGCTTTTGGACATGTCTGTAATGTGACGAGTTCGTCATCTTTAAGCGATCGAGCTTCGCGTAACTTTGGGGAATGGTTGCTTGGTGTGTTGTCGAGGTGTGGTTGAAATTTGGGCGACTCCGGTGGCCTGTGCGGCGGTGGCGAGGCATTTAGCTGAGAGTAGTTGGTGACAGTCTTTCGAGCCAAATACCTAAATTTCGTTTTGAAATTTATGAAGACGAATCGAGGTTGGTTTTCAAGTCTATGGGGGATTTGCGACTTGCCGGGGGTCTTGGGGTTCGCCGGAGCTACGGCGCGCCGCCGTGCACATGTACGGCACAAGGGGTTGTGTCAGTGTTGTGTTGATGGGTAATCTCGAGTTGTTACTCGAGATAGTTAGGTGATTTTCTTCGGGGTAATAATCGAGTTGGAGAGAGTTACCTGAAACTATACTTATGTTTAAACTTAACTACAGAAAAAAAAGAGAAGGAGATGGAGTTCGAGTGGAAGAGGGGGCTCGGGGGAAACTAGTGAGAGACTCGAAGTGTTACTCGAGTTTAATAGAGGGAGTTCTCGAATTGTTTCTTTCAACATGTAATGTTATAAAAAAGAAAATATAAAGCCAAGTAAATTGTGATTCTACAAGATTCCAGCACTGTAAACTCAATAAGGTTTAACAATTTGAATTAAAACTTTAATACAAATATTAATTATTTTAGTTAATACTTTAAAATGTTTCAACTCTTAATTATTATTTTAATTAAGTAATTAAGTTAAGTTAAGTATAAAATTAATTAACATTTAAAGTTAGTAGTTAATGATAAATTGATTTTTAAAATTTAAAGAAGACTTTTAAATGTTAATCAAGAAGAAAAATTAATATTAATTAATTAATTATTTTGGGAAGTGATTAAGAATGATTAACTATTTAATAGTAATTAGAGATTGGTTAATTAATAATTAAGTGATAAATAAATTTGTAATTAACTACTTAAAGTTAATTAATGTATGATTGGTTGTTTACTAATTAAGATTTAATTACGAATTAATAATTTATTAAATAAGTAATTAGTGAATAATTAATGGGTAATTAAGTTTTATTGATTAATAATTAAAGTCATTAATGGATAATTAATTTAGATTAATTAATTGATTTAAAGATAATAACGAGGAGATTATCGATTTTGGGAATTTGTGATATTGGGGTATTATAAGAAGACTACAGATTTGTGAATAATTCATAATTGTTTTTAATACTTTGTTAATGATAATTCAATCATAAGTAAGAATAAGATTTATCTTAATATTAAGTAGGATTTGAGATTTATTAAATTATTCAGATAATTAAAATGGATTAATTAATTTAATACTTAAGAATTTAAGTTAATTAATTAAGGTTTAGGATTAATTAATCAAGAATGATTCATTTGTAATTAATAATGGTTAATCTAAATTTAATTACTGTAGAGAAGTAATTAAAGAATTGTTAATGAAGGACGTTAACTTCAGTTTATTATACAATTAATTAATTAAGGATAACCATTCATGGAATTTGGTTAAGTATAATTACTTAATGGAAGTAATTAGATAATGATAATAATCTTAATGTAATTAAAGAATAATTAATAAGGGGGATTAACTAAGATGGATGATTATGGGATGGAAAATCGATTGGGTTATAATTAATTAATAAGCAGGACTTAAAGGTAATTGGTTTAATTCAATTATGGTTAATTAGATTTATTCGAGATGGTGTGATTGATTTATCTTGCTTATGTATGATTAAATGATGATTAAATGCCTTAAATTGATTGATACATCTGATATGAAATGGTTCGTGATATGATGTGTTTGAGTGGACAATGATAATGTGGTTATCTATCAATGATGAATTGCTGGGTAAAAAGGGTGACATCTTTTATTTAAAGTTGAATTGCATTTCACTTGAATAACATGTGTTAAGATGAACTGAATTCGAAGAGACCGAAGTCGGGTATTATTTAATACACGAAACCACTTCGATTCTATATAGACTTGATATGTGAAATCAATAGGTTGGAATAGAATGTGTTAAGTAAAGTGAACCTTTTAACCTAAGTTTTGGTACTTAGAAATTGAGGTGTAAAATAAGCAATGTTTATAGCAAATTTTGAATTTGTAAATTGAGACGAGTTACCTCGGGTTTTAAGTAAGCTTTTTGTACTAGTATTTTTGTTAGATGGGTTTACTCATGCTGGTTTCCATCCAGACCCGGGTGTTACTTTGATGTAACGGTCGGGTCAGATCGAGTATTACAGATTTTCAGGTAAGGACGTTCTGGAGCTCAGGAGTCGAGCTGGATGGCAGGAACGTATGGATTGTTTCCGCTGTATTATATTATTGTATATCTAAGGCTTGGTAATTGTGTATATCTAGTGTCTGTATATATGTGTAACTCTGATGTATTAAAATGTAATCGACAGATATAGTATTCTTTTATAAACTGTTATTATTTATTATTATATTTTGTCCGCTGTGAATGTGAGATGTTGATGTTTCTTCTTCTTTTTCTATCTCTTTCTTCTTTCTTCCGAACTATCTGAAATTTTCGGGTTCGAAAATTTCAGATCGTTACAAACTACCATAGTGTTTGTGTGCCAAACAACTCGAATATTGACAATCTTGAATGGATGGCGGCTTCTAATGGTAGCTGAACACATAGTTCTGCTATATACTCTGTTTTTGTCATTTCCCGGTTTGTGTGGCTCGTGAGGTCACGTCATTACCTTCTTCCTCCTAGCAAACCATCTTGGAATGCTAACACTGCCCTCCAGATAATAATCCAATACCAGCATTCCTCTGTACAAGTTCATTCTAGGATTGAACGAAACACTTGAGAGATCCATCTCCAATTCCATCATCTTCAAATTATTTTCACTTTGAAACACATTTATTGGATTGATGTGATTTTTGGGTAACATACCCAATCCCTGTCTTTTTGAAACAAATTTTCGATAATTCACAGTAAATTCAACCTCGATTCTTTAGGAAATAAACAGTTAAAGATAAGATCGGATAACACCTCCTAACTGTTAGTGCATGGATTTCCTTATCGTTGTCCTAGGAGAACGAAATGAGTTTTATATGCACAGTACAACATCATCGAAGATGACTGTGCCATATAACTCGCGTGTTTCTTCTAGAAATTTCCAAAGTAACGTTTGAGTTCAAATTCGATAGTCAGTTTTTTAACTATCGAATAACAATCATTCAAACTAGAATTTAATTCCATAAGGAAAACCAATATTGGTTAAGCATATAAGCAACCAATAGCCTTTTTTAATAAACCTTTCATTCACTAAAATCACTTTGTAAATTATTTGTATAAAAATACTTCTACAAAGGTATATTCATAACCTTTATATTTTCAATACATAGAAAATATCCATATATTTATCTCAACCGTATAAGTAAATCCATAAATTTGAGAAATATTTTCTTTTTATTCGATTTAAAAACCATTTATAAAACTCCATATAATTCTCTAAAATCATTTATAAACCATTTTATAACCTCTAAGAATCATTTATAATCCTTTTTGTAAATTTCAGCCACTTATAAATCCTCTTTATACTTTTCTATACTCATTTATAAATCCTTTATAAATCTCTACAACCGTTCATAAAACTTCTTTTGTAAATCCATAAACTAGTTTCTTAAGTACGTTTATAAATACCTAACCATTTATAAAACTCTTTCACCTTATAAGTAATCCTTCCTTACGTCTCCAAACCATTTTATAAACTTCTCTCATATATTCCAAGTTCATTTATAAAACTATTTATGAGTCTCGAACATATTTATAAACAAATAAAGATCATTTACTTCTAAAAAGTATTATATAAAAATAATTATTAAAATTATACATATGAATAAATAAATAATAATTATATCTTAAAATAATAATTAATAATTTTAAAAACAATAATAATTAATCTTTACCATTATTATAAATAGTAGTAATTTTTTTAGAACCTTATTAATAAATCCTTATTACTAATTTCAAACCATAATTATTCTTAGGTAATTACTTTTTTTCCAAGATATTAACATTCTGATAAATACTTTAAAACAATATTAATAATAAGAAAATAACTTTTAAAACAATACTAATATAATTAAATAACTTTAAAACAATATTAATATAATTAAATACTTTAAAACAATATTAATATAATTAAATACTTTAAAACAATATTAATTATAAGCAAATAGCTTTTAAAACAATACTAATATAATTAAATAACTTTAAAACAATATTAATATAATTAAATACTTTAAAACAGTATTAATATAATTAAATACTTTAAAACAGTATTAATATAATTAAATACTTTAAAACAATATTATAAGCAAATAACTTTTAAAACAGTACTAACATAAATAAATAACTTTAAAATAGTATTCATATAATTAAATAATTTAAAACCATATTAATATAATTAAATGCTTTAAAACGATATTAATATAATTAAATACTTTGAAACAATATTAAATATAATAAAATACTTTAAAAATATTAAAAATCATTTCCTGTCTCGAAAACCAATTCCAACTCAAAAGAAATTTATAGTATTTTTAAACAGGAAAATAGGCATAGGGAAGAAGTTGCAAAAAAAATTTGTCTCAGAGATAACAAGTTTAATTTTTGCATGAAGGTCATTTTTTAGTGTAAACAAAAAATGATGGTTATAATTATCATTATGTGGTTTAACTAGAAAGTATCCTTCAGCCTAAAAAGTAAACTTCTTGTCCCTAAAACTAATTTTTTCTTGAACTTTTTCCTTAAGCCTAAAAACCTCATTTTTAAAATACTAATTTGAGGCCACTTGTCAAATGCTCGCCCAACATCGACGTTGATTTTCTATTACTATTGGGTTTCAGTTTTTAACATATAACGATGTTATAACCAATATTTTCAAAAATTAGGTTTATTATCCAATAATTAATATGTCTGGAATATTATCAAAATCAATTCAACAATGACGAGGAATCTCATGGATCCCAACTCATATATATCAGCATATATATATAATCAACATTGGTGAGGAGTCCTGTTGGATCCCCCCAACATGCTTTTCCTACATCCCAAATGTTATGTAATCATAGTATATAAATCAACCGCTTCGAGGAGAGATTCATATACAAAGGGTCATCCGCTCTTGAATGGAAACGCAATAGGCTCTCATCCGCTCCAAGGGACGCAATATATTTAAACCAACTAATAAATATAATAATTCATCCAAACAACCATTCAACAATTTTTATCAACGTGGAAATTAGGTTGAAGGGCTTCTATTTGGAGGATAATAAGTTTTAAGGACAGCACTTCTGAATAATTAGTTTTAAGGATAATTTACGACATAATGATAAATTCATTTATCTTTTTAAGTTATACAGAAAAATGATAAATCCTTTTATCATTATTTTTGTATAACTAAAAATGATAAATTCTTTTATCTTTTTCTTGTAAAATATCCTTAAAACTAATTTTTCAAAATTGTGTCCTTAAAACTTATTACCCTACACAAATAAGCCCTTAAAGTAAAAATCCACTTTTATCAACTACATATTATACTAGTTAACCAAAAAGGTGAGTTTAACTCACCTTTATCCTAGACGTCGCTGGAACGTTCTAGATTTCGTCTAAATAGAACGACGTTCGATTTAATGCTAAATTTCTATAAGCTGCCATCTGACACCAATTTAATCCCATAATGTAGTATTCGTTGTAACGAGCGCAACGCAGCTTATCGCGTTCAATTTGGACCTAAAACGAATCATATATAAAATTTACAAAAGCATTATTTAAATAGTACTTTAAATTTGCTAATTATAAATTTTCTTGGTTTAAACCTTTAATTCCCCATGATCTTTCCTTCTCCCTCTCTTATTTTACGCACGCAAACCTACCCAAGCTATCTCCACTTCGACACTCTGCCACCTCAATTCACCAACAGCCCTTATCGTCATCCCTTCATGCTCCGTCGACTTCGACAAGCTTCCAGTCCCCACCACGTCGCCTATACAAGTTCCATCGTCGAGAATTTCCCTAAAATGTTGACGTCGTCCAATTGCTGCTTGCTGCCGCCACGCTTACCATTGGCCACCAAACTTCGGCTGAAGCTAGCCCTCCATATCCTCCACACTTCTTCTCTAGGAACCATCATCCAACGATCAGCCAAATCTCCAAAAAACCCATAAAAACGTTGCGCCATTCATCAATGAACTGCGGCAACCCCATCATGACCAGCGAGATTTTATGCCCACCTGCTTCATCTCGATTCCATGAACAATTTTCAAGTTGAGGCCATCATCTAAAAACGTCTCTAGGGGCTCAAATTTGATGTGTGCCGTTGGATGAGCTTGATTTGGTTTGAAAATTCAAAAAAACACCATTCTCTAATTTGAACTTGATATAAATAAGGGAAGGATAGTACGGTTAAGTCATGGGGATATGGGCTGAAGGGAGGATAGGGTATGCAAAGATATGGGATGACGTATAGGTATATAATAATATATATGTTATTTAAATTTTAAATTATCAAGCTATAAAACGTCCGAAAATCTCGAACTCCAAACAAGGTATTCCGCTGGGTGTTCTATATGTTGTACCCCTATTTCGAACATAATGGAATTTGTTTCGAGACCTAATTTGATCATATGCAGAAGATAACTTTTTAAATCCAGTTATTATATATAAATTCCTGAAATTAATTTATACGCATTTCGATCTCGCACGACCAAACGATACATCCAATTTCCATGAATTTACGTCCAATTTCCATGAAATTCATTATCATACAATAACTCACTATTGCGGACCCAATGAAACCGGTTTCGTCGAAACTCAAGACAGTGCCCCATAAGGCTTATTTTCATACGATAATTAAAATGAATTATTATAAAACAAAATTAATCACTTTTAAATCCAAATTAAAGTTTACTATCTTTCACTCTTATTTAAATAGAATTTTAAATAAATTTTCAAAATCATTTTCATTCTCATAAAACCAACATTCGATTATTTAAATGTAATGCCCATGAATTTTAATTAACATTATTTAGGATATTTAATTGCATAAATTAAATAGAATAATGTGAATAATTAAGGAGATGAGATTAATAAACCCAATGGCCGTGTCTTAAAATGAACTAAAATAAGACTTAACTAAATTTAGAAGGAGGAATTTTCCTAAGGGGTAAATTTGGAAACGGGGCTACATTTCTTAGTATAAAATCTCTTCCTCCACCTTAATAACCTCTCACTTTTCATTCATAACTCCTCAACTACTTTCGGCCAGCCATTAAAGTGCTTAGAGAAGAGCATAAATTGAAGAAAGCTAAGGAATTAAAGCTAGAAAATTACCTCATTCTCCAATCAACTAATCAAGGTGGATAATCATGTTTATCATCTCATTTTCTATGTTTGGTTCGGCTACGGACTTATATTCGATCCGTGTGTATGTTTTGATTAAGTTATAATCATTTAAACCTTTATTTGGATAAGATAGGTGTTTTTGAATGTTAATAAGCTAATTAACATGTTTTATTCAGTTTTGGTCAAATTTCAAGTTATTTTGATCTTCGTACGCTTTGAAATTTTTATATGTTAGAGAGAACATATTAATTGATTTTCTGGAAAAAATTCAGATTTTTTAAGGTGAATTAATAGTTATATAAAATTATTTAAGGTATGAGACTTAATTGTTTTATATAATTATAAAGAAGAAAGGGTCTTTTTCAAAATCATTTAAATTTCCAAATAAGGAAAGTCGATAGCATTTTGAACATAAAATTCTGGCAACCAATTAGATTTAGACAAAAAAGGCAGGTGGGGTACAAAAGAACTACTTTAAAGTACAATTTTCGCTATGTCAACTATTTCAGCAAGAGCTTCTGCCTCCATTTCAAACCTTCCGACAGGGTCGAAAGGTATAAAATCTTTCGACTAGATCAATAACCAATGTACATGGTATCAAGCAATTGGTACGTAGTGAATTGGAAGTGGTCGAAAGATTCAGGGATGAAAGATTAGAGCTTTCGAAAGAGATGAAATTTTGTGTTGATTTTAAAGAAAATATTCCTGCTAGCTTTCGACGTTGACAAATGGCTTAAAGGAAAAAGGTTTCGATTGGTTTGCTTTTTTGTTTTAATTGAGACGCATAGTTTCCGCTTCCAAACCTTTCGACCTAGATGGATTCAAAGGTAATCTTTTATTCGCTAAAATTTATCGCCTCTTCATTGATTTCGAAATGTTGGTTCCAACACCAACACTTCATTATTACCTAATAGGTTTCAAAAGTTTTAGGTTTTAAAGGGATTACCTTCAATGGTTTTGAAAGGTTTTTGGTTTCAATGATTTCGAAAGGTTTTGAGTTTCATTGCTTTCGAAAGGTTTATAAATGGTTTTATGGAGGGATACTCAAGGTTTACGACAAAGTCAAAAGGTGAAACCTTTCGACTAGGTTGAAAAGAAACCTTCCGATAAGGTCGAAAGATAGGACCTTTCGACTAGATCAAAAGGTATGGTTTTCAATGCTTTCCAAAGGATAATGTTTATTTTCTTTCAAATGGGGCTTCTTTCGAAGGGGTTTAAAGGGCTGTTTTAAGCCATTTTCTTAAGAAAATTTTTGCTAATTCGAAAGGGGCTAATTCGAAGAGTTATAGCATAAAATACTTATCTTTGTTTGAATATGTAAGGGGATCCTTGTATAAATAAATGTTATTTAATCTTAGGGGCACTGGGGTGGATCATGATATTTTAATTGGCCAAGTGGTAGGTTCTTGGTTAACCTAGGAAAACCGTGGAATGTGCGGTGGATAGCCCACATTAAATTTCTAAAGTATAGAATGTTTTGCCAGAGGTGGTTAGCCTTGGGATTTGGCACACATGAGTTCATAGTTCCTAGGAAAACTATGAAGTGTGTAGCGAATAGCCCATACTAACTTTTATGAAACAATGTACGATGGATAGTCTGCATTTATTTTAATGAATTTGGGACGGATAGTCCTATTAAAGTTTTTGGTAGATAGTCGTTTTAAAGATTTTTAGATGGGATATCTAATAAATTGTTTTTAGATGGGATATCTAATAAATTGGTGGATGGGATACCCAATATATATATAATTTATGGTTTTATATCATATTATGTTAAGACTAATTATTTTGTGTGTAGGGACATAATAAATGATTTGCGTGTCTTGTTTAGGGATACTAGTAAAGGGAAAACATATTCTGCTAAGCGGCATGGTCTCACTAGATATCTATTTATGATAAGAGATAATATGGGATTATTCATACCAGACTTATTGTCTGACTCGAAGTTTGTGTTTCTCCACAAACTCTTGGGTACTCAAAATTAATTTGAGAGTCTGAGAGTGGGAGACTTTCAGGTTTTTGACAAATAAGTTTCTGGTGACGTGCAAGAGGCAGGGTTAGCAACATAAAAGCTATTTTGTGTATTCCGTTGTGATGCACTAAGAACTGTAAAGTTCATATTTATTAGTTCTCTGAACATCATAAGGGGACATCTTCATATGTCCCTCTTATCGTATTTTGTACATGTATATGTGATCTGAATGTGGTTAGCGACTGGGATTATGTAATTAAATCCTAAATTGTAATTTGCATGAAATGAGAAATTTTGTTTATTGGAAGTTTAATTTTTTTTCATATTCATGTGTTCCTTGGTACCAATATTAATAATGATGCATTCAGCCGCCAAGAAATAACAGCTACGGATGACTGCAGCATCAGTAGCGATTAGTTTTGGGCCTCAGAAGGAAGGATGCTACAAATTGGTATCAAAACGAGGTTTATGTATTTAAACCTTAAAAGATTTTTAATGCATAATCTAATGAATCAAAAATATGGTTGGGCTTGGGTAAGCGATATAATAATGTATGTGTACTTTCGCTATAAATACCTAATTATGTTTTCCCCACTCTCTTAGACCGTTCTTCTGTATCTTAAAAAGATTTCAGGTAGTAGAGAAGTAAGATATAATATCCCGCTTCTGAAGGCTCAAAACTAACTGATACGGATGCTACAGTCATCCATAGGTGTTATTTCTGAGTGACCGAAATCAGAATCTTGAAATTATTGGCAATACATAAACACAAGAATATGAAAAAAAATAAACTTCAACAAAACAGAATTTCTCATTTCTTATGAGTTTCAATTTAATATTTAATTACATAATCCTAGACGTTAATCATGTTCAGATCACATATTCATGTACAAAATAAGATAAGAGCGACATATGAAGATGTCCTCTTATGATGATCAGATTACTAATAAACATGAACTTTACAGCTCTTAGTACATCACAGCGGAATACACAAAAAGCTCATATATAACTAACGCTGCCTCCTGCACGTCTCCGAAAGCTTATTCGTCCAAAAACCTGAAAGTCTCCCACTCTCTGACTACTCAAATTAATTTTGAGTGCCCCAGAGTTTGTGGAGTAATTAAAACTTCGAGTCAGATAGGTACGAATAATCCCCTATCATCTCTTCTCATCAATAGATATCTAGTGAGACCATGTCGCTTAGCGGAACGGGTTTTCCTCTCACTAGTATCCAAAACAAACATGCAAATCATTTACTATGCCCCTACACCCAAAATGATTAGTCTTAACATAATATGAAATAAAGCCATAATTTATATTTATTGGATATCCCATCCACCCATTTATTAGATATCCCATCTATAAAAATTAATTAGATTTCCCATCTAAAATCAATTTATCAGAGTTCCCCTCTAAAATATTTAAAATGACTATCGTCGTAATTCAATAGGACTATCCATTCAAAATAAATGATAATTATCCATAGTATATTGTTTTATAAAAGATGGTGTGGGATATCCACCGCGCACTCCGCAGTTTTTCTAGCATAACTATGAACCCTTGGGTGCCAAATCCCGAGGTTATCCACCTTTGGCAAAACATTTTGATGTGGGCTATCCACCACACATTTCACGGCTTTCCTAGGTTGACCAAGAACCCAACACTTGGCCCAAAATATAACGATCCCCATGATTATTTATAAAAACTCATGATCCCCATGATTTTTTCCCTCAGGTATACCACACATATTCACATTGGTAGCCCTAATTAGGTTAAATTCAATAAAAACACATTGATAGCCCCAATGTATAATTTCGAAAGCATATTTCTGTTTATAACCCCAAACTATGTGTCGAAAACTTTAAGCCTTATCCCAGTATCCCCAAGGTTTTGCAACATCAAATTTATACAAGGATCCCCCTTACATTTTCAAAAATAATAAGTATTTAATGTTATAATCCTTTGAAGTATCTCCTTCAAATTAGCAAAAATTTACTTGAGGAAAAGTGGTTAAAACAACCCTTCAAAACCCTTCGAGTGAATCCCCATCCGACATCCAAAGTTAGCTCCTTCAAAAATCTTTTTTTTGGAAGCATCACAAAATCATACCTTTCGACCTTGCCGAAAGGTCTAACCCTTCAGCCTTGACGAAAGGTTTCATTTCGACCTAGTCGAAAGGTTCCACCTTTCGACTCTGTCAAAAGCCTGGGGCACCCCCTTTAGAAAACCAATTATAATCTTTCAAAATCAAAACCTTTCGAAATTAAAGCTTTCGAAATAAACCTTTCGAAATAAAAAACTTTCGAAATTACTCTTTCGAAATCAAACCTTTCGAAATCAAACGTTCAAACTCAAAACCTTTCGAAATTAAACCTTTCAAAATCATTGAAGATAGCCCCTTCAAAACCCTTTGAAATAAATCTTTCAAAATCATTCAAAAACAATAAAGTGTTGGTCTTGGAACCAACACTTCGGAAGCATACTTCCGACCATGTTGGAAGGTTAACCCTTCGGCTTGTTGAAAGGTATTAAAACACCATTTCAGAAAAACATTTTACAAATAGTACTCTTGAAGGTTTAAGCTTTCAAAGATTCCCTTTGAAACCACTTCTTGAATATAAATATATAATTTAGTCTTTTATAAAATGATAGAGTCGAAGGATCCCTCTTCAACTTATTCGAAAACAATTTTTATTTATATCTAAAAGCAAAAGAAGCAGCCTCCTCATCCCTTCGCCCTTTTCTTCCCTTCGGTCCCCTGCCTACCTTTCGACATTGGGTGGAAGGTCACTGTTTACTTTCCATTTAGACGAAAGGTGCCATTTGACTTCATCGACAGGGTAAAAGCGGGCTTGTTGGAGTCGGAGGAAGAACTAGGCCCACTGAAATGATGTTTTATCTTGGTTGTCTAATTTTGATTAGCTGAGAAACCTTCTCCTATACTTTCAAACAGTGAAAATTTTACACAAGTTAACCTTTTTCTTAAAACACTATACTTCTTCACCATATATTTTCAAAAGCGAATTTCCCTCCGGTATTAAATAAACACATAAGCCATTTTTAGTTTAGCCCTTGGGCTTAAATAATTTTATTACCTTAGTAAATCACTAAGGAAAAATTTCCAAAAATCACCAAAACCAAAAAAATGTGTTAATTATCCCATTAACATTTTAAAAGACCTATGTCTTATCCAAACAAAGGTTTATATAGTTATATCCTAACAAAAATCACAAACATGAGTCATGTATAACCCATAACCGATCCACATACAGAAAAACGAGATGATAAACATGATTATTCACCTTGATTAGTTGATTGAAGAATGAGATAATTCCTTAGCTTTAATTACTTAGCTTATTCTTTAATTTAAACTCTTCCTGGAGCTTTTTAATGGCCAGCCGAAGTGATGAGGAGATAAGAATGAGAAAGTGAAAATTTATTCAAGTAAAGGTAGAGATATATACAAAGAAATGCAACCCCATTTTCAAGTTTATCCCTTAGGAAAATTTCTCCTTCTTAATTTATTTAGTCTTTTTATTTTTGTTCATTCTTTTAGACATAGCTATTAGATTTATTAATTTCATCTCCTTACTATTCACATTATTCTATTTAATTTATCCAATTAAATATCCGAAATAATGTTAATTAAAATTTGAGGTCATTACATAAAATATAGAGGTGGGAAACGGAAGGGTGAATCGGGGTGGAAGATGCACCACAACAAGTGGAAATGTTCGACCCAATACTAGAAGCAACCGAGGTCGATAGGCAAATGCAAACCCAGATGTACATGCTAATGTTAGTGTTGAGATCCCACCGGTTGATACGGGGATAATGTATCAGTTCTTCATAGTTGGAAATAATTATGCCAAGATGAGTAGGGATTATGCTAGTCTTGGAGGGAAGCCTTTATTGGGAACCGAGGATGCAGTAGGAGTGGAAAACTGTCCATTGCATTCTGAAAGGATATTTGTGGATCTAAGCTTGACGGATATGCAGTAGAGAAGGCTGGCTTCAAGGCAATTGCAGGGTGCAACATTTTTTTGGTGGAATGGGGTTACCATGGAAGAGCCAGGGGAAGACCTAACTTGGGCTGAATTTCAAGGAGGTTCGAAGAAAGATTTCTATTAGAGGTTGCCAAGTCGACATTGCTCGGGAAATTTGTTGATTTAGTCTAGGGGATAAATTAGTGATTGAGTATGCTATGGAGTTTGATGAACTGTCATGTTACGGATATGCTACTATTGATACTGTCATTTAGAGAAATGATAAGTTTATCAAAGGGTTGAATCCTAAGATCGCTAGAGCAACCATGCCAAACCTTCGGGATCCGTGCCATATTGTTGTCAAGATAGCTATTTTCAGAATGAAAGATGCTTTCTACTTTTGGAAAAGGGAAGCAAGCTAAGGTTTAGAATTTTCAGGGTAAGAAGCGGAAGTTCTTCAAGAAGAAAGGTGCCCAGTCGAGGGTGGCAGCCAAGAAGAGCAACGATGATATTGTCTGTTACAAGTGTGATAAGAGAATGCAATATGCTAATGAATGTCGTTCGGGCGATGGAGGAGCGGTTCAGTGAGGCCGAATGTGAAATGCTACAACCGTGGTTAGATAGGGCATAACAAGAACAAGTGTTCGAAGGTAGCTAAAGTTGGAAAATGAAAGGTCTTTGCGTCGGAACCATCATCCTCTAAACCAACGGCTGCTGAGAAAGGAAAAGCTATGATGGAAGGTATGCTTATGATTCATAGTACCCCAGTTAGGATACTATTTGATACTGGTGCATCGCACTAATTTGCATCTTAGTATTTGTTAGATTGCTTATGTTTGGAATCTTTATACCTCATTACTCCTTTAAGGATTACTATTACTATAGGAGGGTATGCAACTCTGGAAATGAGATATGACCAGTTAGAACTTGGTTTGTTAGGTCATATGTTTACATGCAGTTTATATGTTTTTTATTTCGTGGGTTTCGGGATCATATTTGGGTATGGATTGGTTAGATAGATATGATGCTAGGATATTTTTCCAAGAGGAGGAAATATCATTGAAACACCCTAATAGCCGAACCTGAGTTATTTACTCAGTGAGAAGTTCGAACGGAAATGCTTATGCATTATTGAGTGCCATGGGAACAGAAGCAGAGTTGAAGCAGGTTTATGTTGCAAGAGATTTGCAGATGTGTTTGAACTAGTTTCGAGCTTGCCGCCAAAAAGAGCGGTCGAGTTTCAAGTATATCTCATATTAGGAACCAAACTCGTAGGTAGACCACCTAACAAGATGGCACCAACTGAGATGAAGGAAGTAAAGGTGCAGCTAGTGGAATTGGAAGGAAAGGATTTCATCTTACCAAGCAGTTCGTCTTGGGGAACGGCCATGGTATTCGTGAAGAAGCCAGATGGGTCATTAAGGATGTGTATCGACTATCGTATGTTGAACGAGAAGACGATTAAGAATAGGTATCCTTTTCCCAGAATCGATGACTTATTTGATCAGTTGAGTAGAGCCAGAGTGTTTTCCCAACTGGGCAACAGGTTTCCATCAGCTAAGAGTGGCAGAGGATAGTGTTCCTTTAACGGCGTTTAGGACCAGATATAGGTATTATAAATGGTTGGTTATGCCATTCGAGCTTACTAATGTGCCAACTTTCTTCGTAGATTTGATGAACCGGGTTTTCCAAGAGCACTTGGATAGGTTCTTATTGGTTTTTATTGATGACATTTTGGTATATTCTAAGAATGAGAGGGGTCATGCAGATCATCTTAGAATAGTGTTGGAGATGCTAAGGCAACATCGGTTGAAAGGAAAAAAATCTCGAAGTGTCATTTTTGGAAGAAGGAAGTGAAATTCCTTGGTCGTGTAGTTTCCGAGGAAGGTTTACTCGTTGATCTAGATAAGATCGAAGCTATTGACAATTGGAAGACACCAGAGATATAAATGAGATTAGAAGTTTTCTTGGACTTGCAGGATACTACCAAAGGTTCATTAAGGGTTTCTCACGGATAGAGGCATCCTTAACTATGCTCACTAGGAAGGATGTGAAGTTTGTTTGGTCTGACAAATGTGAGGAGGCATTCCTTAGATTGAAACATTTTTTAACCAATGCGCTCGTGTTAGTAGTTCCATATGGGAATCAGGGGTTGGTAGCTTACACTGATGCATGTGGTACTGGGTTAGGTGTTGTGCTAATGCAGAATAGAAAGGTTATTGCCTATGCTTCTAGACAGCTTAGACTGCATGAATTGAGATACCCTACTCATGATTTAGAGTTGGCAGTGGTAATCTTCGCAATGAAGGTGTGGATACATTAACTTTTGGGAGAAATGTTTGAGCTATTCATGGATCATAAGTCTCTACCGTATTTATTCTCTCAGAAGGAGCTGAACACAGAAATGGCTAGAGTTTATTGCAGCTTATGATTTTAGTAACGAGTATACACCGGGAAAAGGAAATAAGGTGGCAGATGCGCTTAGCAGGAAACATAAGAATGTCGTGTTAGCTATGCTGGCGGAATGGAAAGACTTGGTGGCACTGGCTGCTTGCAAAGTGTAGTTGAGGTTGACTATTGGATATAGTCGAAATATCGCCATAATGTCCTGTCTGGAAATTTGACCAAATCTGATCAAACGAATTTCTTCTAGTCAGAAAGAGGATCCAGTGGTTGCTGAGAGGATTAGAAGGTTAGAAGCTAGAACTGAGATTGATGATTTAAAGGATTTTATTCTTGACTGCAAGGTTGGTTGGGAAAGAAGGAACGGTTATGTGTTCCGGATGTTGAAAACCATATGAAGGAAGTTCTTAGGGAATGTCGTCAATGGAAGTTTATGATTCATCCTGAAGGAACCAAGATGTATCTGGATATGAAGGGAAGTTTATTTAGGAAGGAATGAAGAGGGATGTTGGCTTATGGGTAAAACATTGTTTGAACTATCAACAAGTAAAAGCCGAACATCAGAAGCTAAGTGATTTGCTTCAGCCTTTGAATGTTCCAGTTTGTAAGTGGGACTCGATATACATGGAATTTATTGACGCGTTGCCAAGGTCAAACTATGGTATTGAAAGTTTATGGGTCATAGTGGACATATTGACCAAAAGTGCCCATTTCATTCTAGTAAGGTCAACCAGGACGACACCTGTTTTGGCTAAGTTGTTCATAAATCATTAGACTGCATGGAATTCCTAGTAGTATCGTCAGTGATAGAGATTCTTTGTTTGCTAGTGAGTTCTGAAAGAGCCTACAGAGTGTGTTAGGCACTAAGCTCAAGATTGAAGGTGTGCAAGCTGTGTGGCTAGCTAACACTTAGGATCGTGTAATATGAAATATTATATTAGTGCGGAAATATAAACTAGATAATAGATAATAGTAATAAAGTAAATGAAATAAGCACACCAAGACTTTTTATACTGGTTCGAACTTCCCACTCTACGTCCAGTCCCAGACTACACTCTGGATTTAAACTCTATAAACCCCTATCTTAACCGGAAGGAATAGGTATACAACATCTGAGCAGCCGAATAGGATTTTTCCACCTAAAACGGCCGAAGATGACTTTTACTGCCTCAATAAACGAATAGGACTTCTACTGGTACAAGTAAATAGTTGATGCTTGTGTTCTAAATAACACGGATATGTCTTTAATAGTACACCCTTCCTATAATCAAATCCTCAAGTATATATTATGTGTGTGAAGATATAAAAGGAAGATATTGCTTGGAATCGAAGAATATATTAATTAATTCGTAGATTCAAGCAATATATAGATTGTGATTGCTTTTAGATTGTAGAGATAGATAGTAGAGATTATCACAAGAAATCAAAATAAAATTCAGTAATTTGAGAAGGTATTCTAACGTGTTTATACCGTGAACAAATAATTACAACTATTCACTAAAAGTTTCAATCAAAAGGTCCAGCCATATTTCTTCAATTTGGTTCGAAACTCTTCGCAATTAGAAGTGATTCTTTAGGAAAAATAGCCGTTAGAGCCGGTCAGTCGACTGAGAAAAATCGACAAGTCAACTGAATATTCAAAAACAGTGTAAAATGATGCATATCTATGTACTGAACAGTTTCAGTCGACTGGTTGTTTTCGGCCAGTCGACTGACTTGGTCATTAGTGCACAGTTTGCATATATTTTAAAAATTTTGAACTTTAAAACTACTTTGAGTGTGTGCAAACTATTTGAGGATAGATTTTAACAATTATAAACCATATCTAAGGCTAAAACTTCAGTAAATAATCATACTATACTTAGATTTGTAGTCTCATCTCCTTTGTAGTTTAATAGCTTGCAAATCTCATTCTCTTTTTGTCACTTGATCGTATATTTTCATCACTGATCGTTTAAGCTTTTTGTCATGAATCAAAAAATCATGATTCAACATTCTCCCCTTTTTCGATTGATGATAACCTATTTTTGACGATGCTACATATTAAGAAATATATACCGAAAGTTGTATATTTCTCCCCCTGAATATGTGGCGACATATCTAATCCTGCAAAAATTGGTTAGTCATACAAATTTCTCTCCCTTTGTCATCGACAAAAAGGATATAAACAACCATATAATATGTTATCACATAAGCATTGTGAACTAACAGCATATTAAATAACAATCACAAACAAACATATTTTTCAAATTCTACTGGGCTATTTATACAAGCCCATCAACATTAAAGAAATTAAATGATACTAGAATGTTTTTAACTAAAAAGAAAGTAACTTACTACCACCATCATGAATTACCGTCGTCACTCATCAGAGTCTGTTTCTTCTTCCTCTTCTTCTTGCGCTGGTTCTTTATCTTATGAAGAGCTTTCCACATATTGTCTGCCACCACCATTTCCACTAGTGTTAGAACTTGTATGTTCTTTGGATATAGACCAAGAAAAATGAGGTCCCGGGTGCTTTCCCGGATTACGATGTCAAGGTTCTGCAGTGGTCAAGGAGGAACAGGATATTTTATCCCATAGAATCTCGAAAAAGCTTTTGATTTTGTCAAACTTCATGTCAATCTTCTTGTCGAGATTCTTAATGCGAGAATCCAAAATTATTTAATTACGTGCAATGAGATCAATGTATTCTCAGGTGCTTTGGGATAGGGTGGTGATGCGTATTTCATCTCCTCGTTATTGTGGAGTATCAGCTTGTTGGTGAGGCCTCGATTGCCAATCTTGGAATGACATGATAGTGAGTAGTCTTTGATGCAGTTTCATAAAACTAATTGTGCGGCTATTTAGTATTTTAACTGTTGTGGTATCGGATTCTAGAACTGGAACTTATAGATTCATTAGGAGCCGCGTAATATACTCGCCATAGCAAATGATGTCCATCCTTCCTTGGTTGAAGGCTAGGAATTCATCAAGTATAACTTAGGCCAATTAATTTGAACATCGCCCTAAATTGCATATAAAGCTATACAATTCTCTGGGTAGACAAGCTCGTAAAACCCGGTATGAGGAAGGATTGTGCGCATTAAGGCTCAATGCATAATTTAGGCTGAAGTACGTAAGGCGGTAGATTTTAATTCTGTCACATCGTCCTCCAAAAATCTATGACTCACTTCATCTTATTCCCCTAAAATAACATTCAAAACTTCTAGTGGAATACCATTTGTTGGTGTTTGAAGGATGTGTCCACTTCTATCAAACGACAAGAAGACTCGTTGACCACAAACTAACGCAGTTGTTATGGTTTCTTGGCTTTTGATGACCCAAATTCAAGTTAGCTAAAAGACCTTTACCATTGTATGATTTATCTTGAGATTGTTCCGGTTGTAGTCAAGGAGAGATTCTAGACGACTTCTTCTAGCAAGATCTTGAATTCTATATGTTCTGAAGTCAGGAAATACAACAAATGATCCTTTTAGAAAGCGAGCTTCCTTCATCTTGTTCCATCTCTGGATAGCAATGGCATCATAAAGCCATTGAGCTATTTGGGTGTCTATAGGTTTAGAGGCTGAGGATGAAGCTATTCTAGAGTGTTTTGGTTATCTTGGAGCCATTAAAATGAATAATTAAATAATTTATTTGAAAATTTGGAGGGCTAGGATTTTGAAATTTTGATGGTAGAAAGTAAAAGTGACGAGTAAAAGCGAAGAAGATAGATTATATGGGTAAAAAGTGGGTGAAATAGGAATTAATAGGCCCACATAAGCCGCTCAGTCGACTAATCGAATTTGGTTAGTCGACTGATCAATTTTCTCGAAACATTTTGTTTTCAGATTTAGTCGACTGACCAAAATTCGTCAATCAACTGAATGCTCTTTTTCAGCATTATCAGTCTTTCTGCTAAAAATATATATATATATATACAATATATTAAACAAGAATGCATACAAATTAGATTGAAATAAGAGAAAAGATAGATAAAAATTATTTAGAAGAAGAAGAAGTGGATGAATGCGGAGTCTTGTAATCTTGTGGTTCAACTTTAATCTTCTCTTTGCATGGTTACAATGAAGACCAGTGATTTGCATGCTTCCATGAATTTGGAGACATAGGAGGAGGTTGTGGTGACTGATCCCATGGATTCCGGTAGGAAGACGTTGTGGGTTGATGAACGTAGGATGTAGATGTCCTGTAGAATTTCCAGCCAAGTTGCTCCAGAAAGCTAAGTCATTTTGAATAAACCTTTTATTCATAGTATATTTCTCATTGTATTTCTATTGATTCCCATTGATAATGATGTATATCATCAATCTTTTGTTTTGTTGATGGAGAATCAAAGAATAAAGAATGATGTGCCTTATTATTATTTGGAGCATAACCAGTATGATATTCGGATGGTCTGGCGGGTTCATAACATGGAGTAGGTGTAGATAAGCTAGAAGAATCAGAGGATGGTGAGGGAAAATCAAAAAAAGAGTAAGCAGAGTCATTCTGGGAGTTGTTTTGGGAAGACATTGTTGCAAGGAATAATCAATATTTGAATCAAACAATCAAGGTGGAGAGAAAATAAACTAACGAACCTCAAATTTATATAAAATGGGTATTGTAAAAATAGAGTAAATGATTGGTTAAACCAGTGATAACCAATAAATATTGAAAGGAGTAGAATTAACAGATTTACATGGTTAAAAAAAACTTTAAACAACTGAAAATAATATAAGAATAAGTATATTATAGAAATAGTTGTGAAATAAAAAATAGAGAAATGGTATAGACATAGGACTTCCAATCTAGAGGTGTTGAGTTCAAGTGCTAGCAAAAAAAATTATTTTCATTTTATTTTTTATAAAATTTCAAATATTATAATTCTTTAAAAGATACCTAGTTCTCTTCTTAGTTTTACAAAAATATTTTCATTGAGTGGTTTAGTGAAAATATCAGCTAATTGATTTTCATAATTTACAAATTATAAATTTACTATATCCTTTTCAATATTATCGCGAAGAAAATGATGACAAATGTCAATATGTTTAGTTCGTGAGTGATTGATAGGATTTTTAGATAAATTAATTACACTTGTGTTATCATAGTATATTATGGTTTTATTTAATTTTATATCAAAATCTTGTAGTGTTTGTATCATGTATGACTTGAGCACATGCTAAAGCTGCATATATATATATTTTGCTTCACATGTCGATAGTGAAATGCAGTTTTGTTTCTTGCAAAACCAAGATACTAAGGACCGTCCGATAAAATGACAAGTTTCACTTGTACTTTCTCTATCCATCCAACTTCCTCCAAAATCAGCATCGCTATAGGATACTAATTCGAAAGGACATTCTTTCGGATAAAATAGTTCGAAATCCTTGGTCATGCTAAGATAACGAATTATACGTTTTTACTGCTAGCATATGCGATTCTTTAGAATTTGTTTGAAATCGAGCACATAAACAAAACTCATCATTATATCAGGTCGACTAGCAGTTAACTAAAGTAATGATCCAATTATACTACGATATAGTTTCTGGTCGACGCTCTTACCATCTTCATCTCTATCGAAATGTATAGTTGTACTCATAGGAGTTGGTTTGGCAGATTCCATACCAAATCATTTAATTAGATTATTACAAAAAAAATCTTGATTAATAAAAATACCATTTTGTAATTGTTTGATTTGTAATCCAAGAAAATATGATAGTTCTCCCATATGTGACATTTCAAATTCTTTTGTCATGGTAGTCGAAAATTCCTAACATAATTTTTCATTAGTTGAACCAAATATTATATCATCAAAATATATTTTTATAATTAAAATATCTTGTTTAGTTTTCTTAATAAATAAAGTTTGATCAACCTTCCTAATTTCAAAACCAGAGTCTATTAGATAGCTCTTAAGTCGGTCGTACCAAGCATGGGGTGCCTGTTTCAAACCGTATAAGGCTTTCTTAAGTTTATAAACATGGTCCGGAAATTTTTCATGGGAGAAAAGAGGAGGTTGTTCAACATAAACATTTCCTTTTATATATCCATTTAAAAATCACTTTTAACATCCATTTTATATAATTTAAAGTTATGAAAACATGCTAGAATATGTATAGCTTCTAATCTTGTGACAGGAGCCACGTTTCTTCATAGTCTATTCCCTCTTCTTGATTATATCCTTATTCTTCTAATCTAGCTTTATTTCTAGTTATATTACCTAGATCATTAACTTTGTTTTTGAAAACCCATTCTGTACCAATGAACGATTGATCACGTGGTCTAGGAACTAATTCCCAAACTTTGTTTCTTTCAAATTGGTTTAGCTCTTCTTGCACAACTATAATCCAATGGTCATCAGTGGATGCTTCCTTAATATTTTTAGGATCTATATTAGAGAGAAAAGCTACATGGCCCATTTGATTTAATTGGTGCCGTGTTCTTACATTAGAATTTACTTCTCCAACTATATTTTAAACAGGGTGATCTCTAAGAATTCTTGGAGGAGATCTTACAATATTTTCATCATGAACAATGTTTTCCTCTTCTATAGTATTATAAACAATGTTTTCATCCTCTCTAGTATTATTAATATTACTATCTTGAAAAATAATACCATTGTCTTCTGAAATATTTGTTATGATTTTATTAGAATATTTTCAAAGTTTGTACTATTAGAAAAAAATTTGAAATTTTCATCGAATGAAACATGAAGAGTTTCTTCGATTTCCTTAGTTCTTTTATTAAAACTCGATAAGCTTTGCTTCTCTTCGAATATCCTATGAATATTCCTTCATTGAATTTTGGATCGAATTTTCCAAGTTGATCTTTAGTGTTAAATATAAAACATTTTGAACCAAATACTTTGAAATAAGATATATAAGGTTTTCTACCATTTAAAGTTCATATGGGGTGTGTTTTGTTAATGGTCGAATAGGAACACGATTCAAAACATAGCAAGCAGTTGCAACAACTTCTACCCAGAAATGTTGTGGTAGAGTTGTTCCATTTAATAAAGTTCTTGCACATTCTTGTAACGTTCTGCTTTTCCTTTCTACAACTCCGCTTTGTTGTGGTGTTCGAGGAAAAGAAATAATATGATTAATTCCTTTCTTGTAACAAAAATGTTCAAAAACTTCATTTTCAAATTCATCTCCATGATCTCTTCTAACATATTTAACTTTTGAATTCTTTATATTTTGAATTCTTTGAACCAAAAATTAAAAAATTTCAAAGGTATCACTTTTATGTTTCATGAAAATAGTCCTTGTATATCTTGAAAAATCATCTATAATAACAAACACATATCTATTGTAATTAATAGATTGAACTTAAGTATGTCCAAAGAGGTACATATGTAGTGGTTGTGTTGTAGGTATGATTTTCTTAGATTTAAAAGAAGATTTTATTAATTTTCCTAATTGACATGCACCACGAATATTATCAATTTTGAATTTCATATCAAGTAGTCGTTTAACAAGTTTATTTTTAGTTATTTTATTAATAGTACTAATATTTATATGACAAAATCTTTTATGCCATAGCCAAGAATCGTTTTCTATAGCTACTAAACACATGTTTGTGTTATGATTTACATTCATATTTAAAATATAAATATTTCTATCTCTTATACCTTCAAAAATTAATTTTGATTTTTATTAGAAATATTGCATTTGTTTTCTGAAAAAGATATATTAAAACTTTTACCACATAATTGACTTATGCTCAATAAATAAGGTTTTAAGTTTTTAACTAATAAAACATTAGAAATGAGAGGTAAGTTAGAGATGCCATTATTGCTCGCATCACCTTTGCCAATGATATAACCTTTTGAATTATCTCCAAAAGTGACTAATCCTCCATTTGAGTAGACGATGTTAGTTAACATGTCCTTATTACCAGTCATGTACCTCGAGCAACCGCCGTCTAAGATCCATTTTCCTCTCTTTTTAAGTGGTACCTGCAAAAAATAAAGATTAAACTGGTACCCACTTTTCTTTTGGGGTCCTAAGAGTTAGGTCTTAGGAAACCAAACCCAAGCGGGTTCAGCATCCCTTTATAAATATAATTCTTATTTTTATAAATAGTTTCCATAAATGTTTTGATATGTCTATTCCCAATTAAATTGTTATTTGTTTTAGGAATCCATATCTTAGTAGTTCTAATATCTTTAGAAACTGTCTTCTTAATATCTTTCTTAATTTTGTTTTTAACCTTATTTTTAAACTTTCCAGATTTATTTGGATTTTCAATTTTCTTATATTCCTGTCCCATTTTATTTGAAGCATACTGAGAATTTTCTATTAATGTAGAAAGATTCTCCCGTCCTTTATTGAAGTTAGAAATATTTTTATTGATATCTTCTAACTTGGTTTTAAGACTAGAATTTTCTAACTTTAATATTTTAGTGTTAGATTTTAAATCATTAATCTCTACTGATAAATCATCTTTTTTATTTTTTTAAATTTCTAATTCCTGAGTTATCATAAAAAGTTGAGATGTTAAATTAGAATTAGATTCTTGAGTCATTTCAATTCTTCTTCCAGAAGTTTTCTTTTCATCTCTTAGCATACTAACTTCTAATTCAGATTTATTCAATTTTCCTTGTAACTCTTTATTTCGCCTTTTAATTTGTTTTACTAAGTCTAGTAGTTCTGAATTAATTTCAACCAGATCTGCAAAACTTAATTCACTTACGTCATCACTTGTAGCCATGAAGCATACATTTGCTTGCTCTGTGTCATTATTGCTGTCACTATATGATGATGACGAAGAATCTGAATCATCCCAATTTACTTAAAATGCTTTCTTCTTGAATTTGTCCTTCTTGAATTTGTTTTTCTTTTTCGCTGGACAATCTTTCTTCATATGACCCTTTTTATGACATTCATAACATTCCATGCAGAGGATGATGGTTTACTGCTATTATTGTTGTTGTTGGAGTTATTTTTGTAACTCCTGAATTTGTTATTCTTTTTTAATTTCAAAAACTTTTTGAAATTTTTAGCAATAAGTGCCATATCCTCTTCATCTAAATCTGAATCATCTTTTTCTGCTTGAAATGCTAGAATCTTCTTGTCTAGTGCCTGTACTTTCTTTGTCTGCAAATTCACTTCATATGACTTAGATTTCTTATCAATTCTTCTGGTTTCATGGTTGATAAATCATTAGCTTCTTCAATTTCTAATACTTTTTGTTCTCAATTATCTATTAAAGTATTGAGGATTTTTGTAACAATATCAAAATCAGAAAAATTTTGTTCTAGTGCCAATAGTGAGAGAGATATATATCTTGAAATTTAGAGTACATCTCATTTATAGTTTTGTTTGGTGTCATTTTAAAATTCTGGAACTGATTTTTCAACATAGAGATTTTGCTTTGTTTGACTTTGTTAGTTCCTTCATGAGTTACTTTTAGAGTTCTACATATATCATAAGCAGTTGTACACATACTAACCCTATTAAACCCATTTTTATCTAATGCATAGAATAACATGTTCATAGCTTTAGCATTTGAAGTAGAATCAGTTTTTTGTGCAGCGGTCCAAGTTGAAAAATCTTCTGTCGCCATGGTATATTCTTTTTGGGTAATATTCCAGGTTTCAAAACCATTATCTTTCATATATATTCTCATTCTAGTAGACCAGCAATTATATTTAAGACCGCTGAATAATGGTGGTCGTGCAGTTGATTGTACTTTAGTGAAACTAGCGTTAATGTTAATGCTAGAGTTCGTGATACTTTCCATATTACTAAATATATCAAATAATCATCTTACGGTAATAGGATGTCCTTGCCCTGATACCAAATAAAGGGGTATAAGCTGTGTGGCTAGTTAACACTTAGGATCGTGTAATATGAAATATTATATTAGTATGGAAATATAAAATAGATAATAGTAATAAAGTAAATGAAATAAGCATATCAGGAATTTTTATACTGGTTCGAACTTTCCATTTTACGTCCAGTCCCTGACTACACTATAGATTTAAACTCTGCAAAACCCTCTCTTAACCCGGAGGAATAGGCATACAACACCCGAGCAGTCGAACAGGATTTTTCTATCTCAAACAACCGAAGAGGACTTTTACTGCCTGAACAACCGAACATGACTTCTACTGGTATAAATAAATAGTTGACGCTTGTGTTATGAATAACACGGATATGTCTTAAATAGTACACCCTTCCTATAATCAAACCCTCAAGTATATATTATGTGGTGAAGATATGAAAGGAAGATATTGCTTAGAATCGAAGAATATATTAACCAATTCGGAGATTCAAGCAATATATAGATTGTGATTGCTTTTAGATTGCACGGATAGATAGTAGAGAATATAGCAAGAAATCAAAATAAAATTCAGTAATTTGATAAGTGATTCTAACGTGTTTATATAATGTACAAATAGTTACAACTATTCATAAAAAGTTTCAATCAAAAGGTGGAGCCATATCTCTTCAATTTGGATCGAAACTCTTCGCATTAGAAGTGACTCCTCAGGAAAAATAGCCGTTAGAGTTGGTCAGTCAACTGAGAAAAATCGACCAGTCAACTGAATATTCAAAAACAGTGTAAGATGACGCATATTTGTGCACTGAATAGGTTCAGTCGACTGGTTGTTTCGGTCAGTCGGCTGACCTGGTCGTTAGTGCAAGTTTGCATATATTTTACAAGATTTGAACTTTAAGACTACTTTGAGTATGTGCAAACTGCTTGAGGATAGATTTTAACTATTATAAATCATATCTAAGACTAAAACTTCAGTAAATAATCATATTATACTTAGATTTGTAGTCTCGCCTCCTTTTATTTTAATAGCTTGCAAATCTCATTCTCTTTTTATTGCTTGATCGTATAGTCTCAACATTGATCGTTTAAGCTTTTTATCATAAATCAAAAACTCATGATTCAACAATGATGAGTACATCATATCATCCTCAGACGAATGGGCAGATGGAGCGAGTCAACTAGGTCCTGGAAGATCTGTTGAGGGTTTGTTTACTGGATAGCGGTTCTTGGAAAGATTACTTGCACCTAGTGGAGTTTTCCTATAATAATAGTTATGAAACTACTATAGGAATGGCGTTTTGAAGCTTTGTATGGAAGGCCATGCAAATCACCGGCATGTTGGTTAAAGACCAGAGAAAGATTGGTCCTTGGTCCAGATTTGGTGAGAGAGGCGATGGAAAAGATCGGGTTGATCTAGGAAAGAGTGAAGGAAGCCCTGTCTAGGCAGAAGAGTTACGTAGACAAAAGGCATAAGGACCTAGAGTTCTCAGTTGGAGATGGATTTTTATCAAAATATCGTCGATGAAAGGTATGGTTCGGTTTGGAAAGATCGGGAAGCTAGCACCGAGATATGTTAAACCATTTCCTATATCAAAGAGGATTGGGAGACTCGCATACTAGGTAGATTTATCGAGCAGTTTGGTCGGGGTCCATAATGTGTTTCATGTTTCTCATCTTAGGAAGTATGTTCATGATCTAGAAACTACTATCACTCCGACAGCACTGGAGGACTTAGTGGTGGAACCAAATATGACTTTTGTGAGACAAACAGTTCGTGTTGTGGCAAAATATGAGAAGAGGTTAAGAAATAAGACAGTCGGATTGGTGAAAGTTCAGTGGAGTGACAACGTGAAGGACTATACTTGGGAGACAGAAGACATGAATAGGGCTACTTTTCCTAAGCTATTTGAGATGGTAAGTTCTACATAGGGTTTATATAGAATCTGGCTGGCAGGTTACACTAGCTTTACTTGCATGGGCTATATGCTTGTTTTGTCCTTACTGAAATTTCGAGGATGAAATTCTTTAAAGCAGGAGTCTGTAATGCCCCTAAATTTTAATTAACATTATCGAAATATTTAATTGGATAAATTAAATAAAATAACGTGAATATTTAGGAAGATGAGAATAATAAATCCAATGGCCATGTCTTAATGAATGAACTAAAATAAGATTTAACTAAATTTAGAAGGAGGAATTTTCCTAAAGGGTAAAATTGGAAATGGGGCTACATTTCTTAGTATAAAATCTTTTCCTCCACCTTAATAAACTCTCACTTTTCATTCATAACTCCTCAGCTACTTTCGGTCGGCCATTAAAGTGCTTAGAGAAGAGCATAAATTGAAGAAAAGCTAAGGAATTAAAGCTAGGGAATTATCTCATTCTCCATTCAACTAATCAAGGTGAATAATCATGTTTACCATCTCATTTTCTATGTTTGGTTTATCTACGGGCATATATCTAATCCATGTGTATGTTTTGGTTAAGGTATAATCATTTAAACCTTTGTTTGGATAAGACATAGGTGTTTTTGAATGTTAATGGGCTAATTAACACGTTTTATTCGGTTTTGGTTAAATTCCGAGTTATTTTGATCTACATATGCTTTGAAATTTTTATATGTTAGAGAGAACATATTAATTGATTTTCTGAAATTTTTCCATATTTTTTAAGATGAATCAATAGTTATATAAAATTATAAGGTATGGGACTTAAGTGTTTTATATAATTATAAAGAAGAGATTGGCTTTTTCAAAATCATTTAAATTTCCAAATAAGGAAAGTCGATAGCATTTTAAACATAAAATTCTAGCAACCAATTAGATTTAGCCAAACAAGGCAGGTGGGGTACAAAAGAACTATTTTAAAGTACAATTTTCATTATTTCAACTCTTTCGGCAAGAGCTTCTACCTCCATTTCAAACCTTCCGACAAGGTCAAAAGGTATCAAACCTATCGACCAGGTCAATAACCAATGCAGATGGTATCAAGCAACCGGTACGTAGTGAAATGGAGGTTGCTGAAAGATTCAGGGACGAAAGGTTAGAGCATTCAAAAGAGATGATGTTTTGTTTTGATTTTAAAAAAATACTCCCGCTAGCTTTCGACATTGTCAAATGGTTTAAAGGAAAAAGGTTTCGATTGGTTTACTTTCTTGTTTTAATTGAGACCTTTCGACAAAGTCAAAAGGTAGCATAGTTTCCGCTTCCAAACCTTTCGACCCAGATGGAGTCAAAGGTAATCTTTTATTTTTTAAAATTTGTCGCCTCTCCATTGATTTCGAAAGGTTCGTTCCAACACCAACACTTCATTATTATCGAATAGATTCGAAAGGTTTTAGGTTTTGAAGGGGTTACCTTTAATGATTTTGAAAGGTTTTGGGTTTCAATGATTTCGAAAGGTTTTGAGTTTCATTGCTTTCGAAAGGTTTATAAATGGTTTTATAGGGGGATACTCCAGGTTTACGACAAAGTCGAAAGGTGAAACCTTTCGACTAGGTTGAAACGAAACCTTTCGATAAGGTCAAAAGATAGGACCTTTTGACAAGGTCGAAAGGTATGGTTTTCAATGCTTTCCAAAGGCTAAAGTTTATTTGCTTTCGAATGGGGATTCATTCCAAGGGGTTTAAAGGGCTATTTAAGCCATTTTCTTAAGTAAAATTTTTCTAATTCGAAAGGGGATACTTCGAAGAGCTATAGCATAAAATACTTATCTTTGAATGAATATGTAAGAGGATCCTTTTATAAATAAATGTTATTAAATCTTAGGGGCACTGGGGTGGATCATGATATTTTAATTGGCCAAGTGGTAGGCTCTTGGTTAATCTAGGAAAACCATGGAATGTGCAGTGAATAGCCCACATCAAATTACTTAAGTAAATAATGTTTTGCCAGAGGTTGTTAGCCTTGGGATTTGGCACATAAGGGTTCATAGTTCCTAGGAAAACTATGGAGTGTGCGGCGGATAGCCCATACCAACCTTTATGAAACAATGTATGATGGATAGTCTGCATTTACTTTAATGAATTTGGGACGAATAGTCATGTTAAAGTTTTTGACAGATATTCATTTTAAAGGATTTTAAATGGGATATCTAATAAATTGTTTTTAGATGAGATATCTAATAAATGGGTGGATGAGATATCCAATATACATAATTTATGGTTTTATTTGATATTATGTTAGGACTAATCATTTTGGGTGTGGGGACATAATAAATGCTTTACATGTCTTGTTTGGGATACTAGTAAGGGGAAAACCTATTCTGCTAAGCGGCATGGTCTCACTAGATAACTATTTATGATAAGAGACGATAGGGGATTATTCATACTAGACTTATTGTCTGACTCGAAGTTTGTATTTCTCCACAAACTCCCGGGTACTCAAAATTAATTTGAGTAGCCTGAGAGTGGGAGATTTTTAGGTTTTTGACAAATAAGCTTCTGGTGACGTGCAGGAGGCAGGGTTATCTATATAAAAGCTATTTTGTGTATTCCGTTGTGTTGCACTAAGAACTGTAAAGTTCATATTTATTAGTTCTCTGATCAGCATAAGGGGACATCTTCATATGTTGCTTTTATCATATTTTGTACATGTATATATGATCTGAACATGGTTAACATCTGGGATTATGTAATTAAATCTTAAATTGTAATTTTCATGAAATGACAAAATTTTGTTTATCGAATGTTTAAATTTTTTTCATATTCGCATGTCCCGTGTATCAATATTAATAATGTTGCATGCAGCCGCCAAGAAATAACAGCTATGGATGACTACAGCATGAGTAGCTCTTAGTTTTAGGCCTCAGAAGGCAGGATGCTACAAGTTGGTATCAAAGTGAGGTTTATGTATTTAAACCTTAAAAGATTTTTAAAGCATAATCTAATGAATCTAAAATATGTTTGGGCTTGGGTAAGCGTTATAATAACGTATGTGTACTTTTGCTATAAATATCTAATTATGTTTTCCCCACTCTCTTAGACCATTCTTCTGTATCTTACAAAGATTTCAAGTAGTAGAGAAGTAAGATATAACATCCCGCTTCTGGAGGCTCAAAACTAACTGATAAGGATGCTGCAACCATCCATATGTGTTATTTCTGAATGACCGAAATCGAAATCTTGAAATATTGGCAATACAAAAACACTATAATATGAAAAAAAATTAAACTTAAACAAAACAAAATTTCTCATTTCTTATGGGTTTCAATTTAAGATTTAATTACATAATCCGGGACATTAATCGTGTTTAGATCACATATACATGTACAAAAGACGATAAGAGCGACAAATGAAGATGTCCCCTTATGATGATCAGAGAACTAATAAATATGAACTTCACGGTTCTTAGTACATCACAGCGGAATACGCAAAAAAAGTTCATATATACTAACGCTGCCTCTTGCATGTCTTTGGAAGCTTATTCGTCCAAAAACCTGAAAGTCTCCCACTCTTAGACTACTCAAATTAATTTTGAGTACCCGAGAGTTTGTGGAGAAACAAAAACTTCAAGTCAGACAGGTATGAATAATCCCCTATCATCTCTTATCATAAATAGATATCTAGTGAGACCACGCCGCTTAGCAAAACTGGTTTTCCCCTCACAGTATCCAAAACAAACATGCAAATCATTTACTATGCCCCTGCACCCAAAATGATTAGTCTTAACATAATATGAAATAAAGCCATAATTTATATTTATTGGATATCCCATCCACCCATTTATTAGATATCCCATCTAAAAGAAATTTATTAGATTTCCCATCTAAAATCAATTTATTAGAGTTCCCCTCTAAAATCTCTAAAATGACTATCTATCATAATTCAATAGGTCTATCCATTCAAAATAAATGCAAATTATCCATCATACATTGTTTTATAAAAGATGGTGTGGGCTATCCACTGCATACTCCATAGTTTTCCTAGGATAACTATGAACCCTTGGGTACCAAATCCCGAGGTTAACTGCCTCTGGCAAAATATTTTGATATGGGCTATCCACCGCACATTTCATGGTTTTCCTAGGTTGGCCAAGAACCCAACACTTGGCTAGAAATATCATGATCCCCATGATTATTTATAAAAGCTCATGATCCCCATGATTACTTTTTTTCCCCAGGTACACCACCTGCTTAACAAATTCACATTGGTAGCCCCAATTAGATTAAATTTAATAAAAACACATTGATAGCCCCAATGTATAATTTCGAAAGCATATTTCTATTTATAACCCCAAACTATGTATCGAAAACATTAAACCTTATCCTGGTATACCCAAGGTTTTGCAACATCAAATTTATATAAGGATCCCCCTTACATATTCAAAAATAATAAGTATCTAATGTTATAACCCATCGAAGTATCCCCTTCAAATTAGCAAAATTTTACTTAAAGAAAGTGGCTAAAACAACCCTTTAAAACCCTTCGAATGAATCCCTATTCGAAAGCATATAAATACCCAAAGTTAGCTTCTTTGAAAATCTTTCTTTTGGAAACATCACAAAATCATACCTTTCGAGCTTGCCGAATGGTATAACCCTTCAGCCTTGACGAAAGGTTCTACCTTTCGACTCTGTCAAAAGCCTGGTGTGCCCTTTTTATAAAACCAATTATAAACCTTTCAAAATCAAAACCTTTCGAGACCAAAACCTTTCAAAATTAAACCTTTCGAAATAAATAACTTTCGAAGTTAAACCTTTCGAAATCAATCGAACTCAAAACCTTTCAAAATCATTGAAGATAGCCTTTCAAAACCCTTTGAAATAAACCTTTCAAAATCATTCAAAAACAATGAAGTGTTGGTGTTGGAACCAACCCTTCGAAAGCATACTTCTGACCAGGTCAGAAGGTTAACCCTTCGGCTTGTTGAATGGTTTTAAAACACCTTTTTAGAAAACATATTACAGACAATACTCTTGAAGGTTTAAGCTTTG
This sequence comes from Allium cepa, assembly GCA_030765085.1. Taxonomy (NCBI): domain Eukaryota; kingdom Viridiplantae; phylum Streptophyta; class Magnoliopsida; order Asparagales; family Amaryllidaceae; genus Allium; species Allium cepa. The sequence goes on along the minus strand of CM060944.1, from coordinate 110,560,698 downwards.
AAAGAACCCCTTCGAAACCACTTCTTGAATATATATAAAATTTTAGTCTTTTATAAAAATGATAGAGTCGAAGGATCCCTCTTCAACTTATTCGAAAACAACTTTTATCTCTATCCGAAAGCAAAAAAAGCAACCTTCTCATCCCTTCGCCCTTTTCTTCCCTTCGGCCCCCCGCCTACCTTTCGACTTTGGGTGGAAGGTAGCTGTTTACCTTTCGTTTTAGACGAAAGGTACCTTCTGACTTCATCGAAAGGGTAAAAGCGGGCTTGTTGGAGTCGAAGGCAGAACTGGGCCCATTGAAATGATGTTTTATCTTGTTTGTCTAATTTTGATTAGATGAGGAACCTTCTCCTGCACTTTCGAATATTGAAAATTTCACAGAAGTCAACCTTTTTCTTATAATACTGTACTTCTTCACCAAATATTTTCAAAAGCGAATTTCCCTCCGGTATTAAATAAACACGGAAGCCATTTTTTAGTTTAGCCCTTGGGCTGAAATAATTTTATTGCCTTAGTAAATCACCAAGGAAAAATTTTCGAAAATCACCAAAAATATGATAAATCATACACTTCATCATATTAAAATCTGAAGATCAAAACAATTCGTAATTTAACCATAACCGAATGAAAACGTGTTAATTATCCCATTAACATTTTAAAACACCCATGTCTTATCCAAAAAAGGTTAAATGGTTATATCCTAACAAAAATCAGAAACATGAATCATGTATAACCCATAACCGATCCAAATACAGAAAAATGAGATGATAAACATGATTATTCACCTTGATTAGTTGATTGGAGAACGAGATAATTCCCTAGCTTTAATTACTTAGCTTATTCTTTAATTTAAACTCTTCCTGGAGCATTTTAACGGCCGGAGGAAGTGATGAGGAGTTAAGAATGAGAAAGTGAAAATTAATTCAATTGGAGGAAGAGATATATACAAAGAAATGTAGCCCCATTTCCAAGTTTATCCCTTAGAAAAATGCCTCCTTCTTAATTTATTTAGTCTTTCTATTTTTGTTCATTCTTTTAGACATGACCATTAGATTTATTAATCTCATCTCCCTACTATTCACATTATTCTATTTAATTTATCCAATTAAATATCCCGAATAATGTTATTTAAAATTCGAGATCATTACATAAGATATGGAGGCAGGAAATGGAAGTATGAATCAAGGTGGAAGACGCACTGCAACAAGTGGAAATGTTCGACCTAATACTAGGAGCAACCAGGGTCGATGGGAAAATGCAAACCCAGATGTACATTCTAATGTTAGTGCTGAGATCCCGCCGCTTGATATGGGGATAATTTATCAATTCTTCATGAATATGATGCAAGCTGGAGCGGCTGCGGGAGTGGCTGTAGGGAATGCTAGAGGAGCTAATCTGCTGGTCCCAGTTGGCAATAATTAAGCCAAGATGAGTAGGGATTATGCTAGTCTTGGAAGGAAGCCTTTACTGGGAACCGAGGATGCAATATGAATAGAAAAACTGGTTATTGTATTGTGAAAGGATATTTGTAGATCTTGGCTTGACGGCTATGCAGTAGAGAAGACTTGCTTCAAGGCAATTACAGGGAGTAGCATTTTTTTGGTGGAACGGGGTTACCATGGGAGAGCCAGAGGAAGACCTGACTTGGGCTAAATTTCGAAGGAGGTCCGAAGAAAGATTTCTATTAGAGGTTGCCAAGTCAACATTGCTCGGAAAATTTGCAGATTTAGTCCGGGGGGATAAATCGGTGATTGAGTATGCTACAGAGTTTGATGAGCTGCCCTATTATGGATATGCTACTATTGGTACTATCATCGGGAGAAATGATAAGTTTATCAAGGGGTTGAATCCTAAGATCGCCAGAGCAACCATGCCAAACCGTCGGGATCCGTGTCATATTGTTGTCGAGATAGCTATTCAGAATGAAAAGATGCTTTCTACTTTTGGAAAAGGGAAGCCAGCTGAGGTTCAGAATTTTTAGGGTAAGAAGCGGAAGTTCTTCAAGAAGAAAGATGTCCAAACGGGGGTAGCAGCCAAGAAGAGCAAGGCTAATATTGTATGTTACAAGTGTGATAAGAAAAGGCATATGCTAATGAGTGTCGCTCGGGTGATGGAAGAGCAGTTGCAGTGAGGCTGAATGTGAAATGCTTTAACTGTGATCAGATGGGGCATTAGAAGGACAAGTGCCCCAAGGCTGCTAAAGTTGGAAGAGGAAAGGTCTTTGCGTTGGAACCTTCATCCTCTAAACCAACGGCTGCTGAGAAAGGAAAAGCTGTGATGGAAGGTATGCTAATGATTCATAGTACCCCAGTTAGGATACTATTTAATACCGGTGTATCGCTCTCATTTATATCTCAGTATTTGGCAGATTGCTTATGTTTGGAACCTTTATACCTTATTACTCCTTTAAGGATTTCTAATCCTATAGGAGGCTAAGCAACTCTGGAAATGAGATATGACCGGTTAGAACTTGATTTGTTAGGTCATATGTTTGCATGCAATTTATATTTTTTGATTTCGTGGGTTTCGGGATCATATTTGGGTATGGATTGGTTAGATAGATATGATGCTAGGATATTTTTCCAAGAGAGGGAAATATCATTGAAACACCCTAATAGTCGTAACCGAGTTATTTACTCAGTGAGAAGTTCGAACAGAAATGCTTATGCGTTATTGAGTGCGATGGGAACGGAAGTAGAGTTGAAGCTGGTTTATGTTGCAAGAGAGTTTACGGATGTGTTTAAACTAGTTTCGGGCTTGCCGCCAAAAAGAGTAGTCAAGTTTCAGGTAGATCTCGTACCAGAAACTAAACTTGTAAGTAGACCACCTAAAAGGATGTCAGCAACCGAGATGAAGGAATTAATAATGCAGCAAGTGGAATTGGAAGGAAAGAATTTCATCTAGCCAAGCAGTTTGCCTTGGGGAACGGCCACGGTATTCGTGAAGAAGCCAGATGGGTCATTAAGGATGTGTATCGACTATCGTACGCTGAACGAGAAGACGATCAAGGATAGGTATCCTTTTCCCAGAATCGATGACTTATTCGATCAGTTGAGTGGAGCTAGAGTGTTTTACCATTTGGATTTGGCGACAAGTTTCCATCAGGCTACGAGTGGCAGAGAATAGTATTCATTTAATGGCATTTAGGACCAGATATAGGTCTTAAAAATGGTTGGTTATTCCATTCGAGCTTACTAATGCGCCAACTTTCTTCGTAGATTTGATGAACTGGGTTTTCCAAGAGCACTTGGATGGGTTTGTGTTGGTTTTTATTGATGACATTTTGGTATATTCTAAGAATGAGAAGGATCATGAAGATCATCTTAGAATAGTGTAGGAGATGCTAAGGCAACATCAACTGAAAGCGAAATTCTCGAAGTGTCATTTTTGCAAGAAGGAAGTGAAGTTCCTTGGTCATGTAGTTTTCGAGGAAGGTTTACTCGTTGATCTGGATAAGATCGAAGCTGTTGACAATTGGAAGAGACCATAGAAGCTAAATGAGATTAGAAGTTTTCTTGGACTTGCATGATACTAACAAAGGTTCGTTAAGGATTTCTCATGGATAGAGGCATCCTTAACTATGCTAACTAGGAAGGACGTGAAGTTTGTTTGGTTTGACAAATGTGAGGAGGCATTCCTTAGAGTGAAACATTTGTTAACCAATGCGCTCGTGTTAGTAGTACCAGATGGGAATCGGGGGTTGGTAGCTTATACTGTTGCATGTGGTACTAGGTTAGGTGATGTGCTAATGCAGAATAGAAAGGTTATTGCCTATGCTTCAAGACAGCTTAGACCGCAGAAGTGAGATACCCTACTCAAGATTTGGAGTTGGCAGCGGTAATCTTTGCATTGAAGGTGTGGATACATTATCTTTTGGGAGAAAGGTTTGAGCTATTTATGGATCATAAGTCTCTATGGTATTTATTCTCTCAGAAAGAGCTGGACACAGAGATGGCAGGAGCAGCTTATGTGTGATGAACCAAAATTTCGACCTCGAAAATTCGAATGCCGGAATTTTGGATAGTTAAAGAAAGAAGAAAAGAGGTAGAAGAAAAACAGAAAACAAAACTCAAAATCTCACGTTTCGTAGCGGATCAAAATATAATAACAAATAATAGCATTTATTTAAGGAAATTGTAATTGTTACTTTACATACAATTTATCAGAGTTATAACATTAAACAAATGCTAGGCTGTTAAAGTTAACTTGTCCTAGATACAAACAATAATACTCAACGACAAACTCCATACGTTCCTGCCATCCAGCTCGCCTTCTGAGCTCCCGAACATCCTAACCTGAAAATCTATAATACTCGGTCTCACCCGAGCATTACATCAAAGTAACACCCGGGTCAGGCTGGAAACCAGCGTGAGTAAACCTATCTAACATGAAATATAAAACAATAAACTTATTTAAAACCCGGGGTAACTCGTGCTTCACTACAAGTTTTAACTTGCCATAGTCAAATACACATCCTATAATCATCTAAGTATCAATATTTAGATTAAATGACCAAGTTTACATTATTTATTCCATTTCAGGCTATTTACTCCAAAGTCAAATTCATAAAGAATTATTTTTAGATTACAAATCGAAGTGGTTTCGGGTATGTACCAGTACTCGACCCCGGTCTCTTTGAATCCAATAACATCCTAAAAATAAAGTAGTTTAAGTTTTAAACAATTCCATCTATACCCAGAATTACATATTTACGTAGTCATTCATCACAGATAGACAAACCATATTATCTCAGTTCAATCCAATCGTACCATATCACATAGCATCACTTATCAAAGATATCAAGTAATCCAAGGCATACAATATTATTCAATTATTCATAAGCAAGATTAATTAGTCACACCATTCCAATTAGTTTAAATAAATTAAATTAATTCCTTTAATCACTTTTAATCCAACTTACTTAACATTAATTAGTTACAAACCATTAATTAATCATCCTTTAATTTTCCTCTTTAATTACATTAAGTAATTGGCCTTTAATAAATAACACAAATTAATTAACCTTCACCCATTCACATTAATTACATTTATCCTTAATTAGTTACTCAAGTTAATTATCCTATAATCACTTACATTGATTAATTATCCTTTAATTAATCACACTCATTAACTAACCCTTAATTAGTCTCCTTAATTAATCAATCCTTTAATTAATTACACTAAGTAATTAACCCTTAATTACTTCCACTAAGTAATTATTCTTTAATTACTTTTCATCAAGTAATTCCCCTTTAATTAATTACATCCAGTAATTACCCACTAATTATTTACACTAAGTAATTATATTTTATTAATTACATTAAGTAATTATACTTAACCAATCATCAAGTAATTATCTTTAATTAATTAAACTAATTAATTAACTTAGATTAACCATATTAAATTGATTAATTACATTGGGTAATTCATTCCTTTAAATTACTTCATTAAGTAATTACCCTTAATAATCCTTTAATGTTAAGTAATTAACCTCTAATTACATCCATTACTTAATTATTCTTCAACTAATTAACCTTTGATTACTTAGATCAATCCTAAATTAAGTAATCAACTACCCTTAATTAATTACACAGATTAATTAATCTTAATTTAATTTCCTAAATTAATCATCTTAGTTAATTAAGTAATTATACTTTAATTACCTTTGTTAATAAAACTTGATTAAATTAAGATGACCCATTTACCACATTAAACTCTTACCTACCATTTAAATTAAATTAAAAGCTTGAATTTGGTTTATACAAAATCATCATTCTTTGATTTATTAAAGTTAAATACCTTTCACTTTAATCACATCTAAATTTCATCAATTACATTTTATTTGAAAACATTTATGGACTAATTACATGATTTATCTAATGTAATATTTATATAAACCAAACTAATTTTAAAACAAAATTTAACTTTGAAAATATATACTTTTAAAGCTTAAATTTATTTAAACGTCTTGCTCTAAATTCAAACATTTCATACATCATTAAAACTGGTTAGCCTATACTTGGAAATTTCTTTTTAAAACTTTGTTAAAATTTAACTTTGCTTTTAAATTTGAAATTCATTTAACAATTTAAAAACCTAGAAAGGATTAAAACCTGGTAACAATTTGACCCAAGACATAACAGCAAAACATTCAAGGAAACCCGAGACAACACACGAGGGTACCCCACCTCAATATCTTCAAGTCGAACATGAGAATGACATCGAGTAAAACCCAAGCCAACTTCTTCTTCCCAAACCCACAAAACTTCAGATGCACAAATGACCACCGTGCACGTGCACGCTGGTTTTGATCACCGATGATCATCACCACAATCCTCGACATGACGACACAGACCTTGCCGACCCTCTTGACCACCAGATCGGTGAAACCACCATTGAAATGAAAACGAGCAGCACGGCGCTCAACAGGAATTAAACCTGAACAAAAAATCTCCTATCACCGATGATCTCGTCGACTGGAACTCCCAAAGCAGCACCACATCATAATGTCGCGATTTCTCAACTCGCGTTCGAGCTCGATGCACCATGGTCGTCGAGATAACCTCGACATCGACCAAGACAAAAACAGGTAACCCAACCCTAGATCACCTCTGACGACTCCCCACGTTCATCAGAGTAATATTCACATATTTTTCCCGAGATCCCTTATACCCTAGCCTCCTCCAACAGTGGTCTCATCGCTCACCATATCATCGTTCATCAGAATTTGACAAAAAAGAAAAATCCGTTCATCCCACTAATTCATGACAAAAACCATTTTAAAAATTACCAAATTCATATCAAAATTCATGATTCGTTTATACAAATCAGATTCTATAATCCCAAGATGAAATCATAGACATTGATTTTCAACTTATTTTAGATTTTAACTGTAGTCTTTACTTTCCAGAATGTTTACCAAATACATACACCTAAAATTATTTTGAAAAACAAGATTACATTGTTAGTATCATTTCATTTTCAATGATCCTAGACTAAAAGTGATGTTTTTGGGAAGAAGGAATTTTTAAAGTTGATGTGACGCCCCACCTCTACGCTCACAATAACAAAGAGTATTAAAAGAAATACTGTCTATTATTACGAAGAATAAGGCTGGATAGGAGCGGCCATCCGTAGTTAGGCCTTAAGCTAGTATTGGTTATCTCGATAGGATTGGTATATTTTCTTTTTTTCATCTCTTATTTATTTACTTCCATCGACATATCCAATTCCAGTATACAACGAACTACGATGGTTCATAATAGTTTAGGACAACATATATAATAATAACACAGATAAGCTAAACACAGAACACAGATAGTATAAAATCTCTCTCACACACACACACACACACACACACACACACACACACATATATATATATATATAACTGAAGTCAGTTACAATACATGTGATAAAATACATATGATACAACTACAACTGTCGACTCTGGAAGTTATATATATACAAGTACATTATCGTGAATAATATACATGAATACATATCATCCTATGCTATGACAACAACTACTCCAAAAGGTATAAAGAGACTTCATAGCTCAAGCAGCAACCCAAAGCAAGATATCAACAACCTGAAATAACTCGGTCTGACCCGAGTATAAATTCAAAAGAAAATAATACACGGGTCAGTCTAATTCAAACTCAGTTATTAATGCACGGAAGCAATAATAATTAAATAATCAAATAGATGACAGTCACAATAAATCTTACCTATCCAATCCTTTAATAAGGAATCAGATAATGATAAATATAACACGTAATAGTGTTAAATAGCAAATCAGAAAATTCAAATTATCAACAAAGATAAATGAAAGGATTATCAATGAAGATAATTTAAAAACAACAGGATTGCCTAAACGGCAATTAACAACAAAATATAATTATTAAATAAATAATTAGAAAATCGTAATCTAATTATCAAATAGATAATTATACAACAACAAAATGATCAATCAAACCAAATCAAAATACAATTTCAAAAATATTGAATTGGACACACAAAACAATTCAAGCAATTGAAATATCAATTAAAACGTCATTTCTGTTTAGCTGCAGTACACGCACTCGTGCACTGCCTCGCCAATACAGTGATGAATTACACAAAAGCTCGGTGAATCAAAATGCAAAAGAAATATCAATAAAGCAATACTATGTGGCTGCAGTACACGCTCGCGTGCACTGCCTCGCCACTACAGTATATGATGTCTTCACAACTCCAAATATTAACAGCACGACGAAACTGCAGAGGTCAAGTCACGGCTGTCATGACTCAACACAACTGCAAACAAAATGAAACTGCACCAAAGGAATGGCAAGATGGCATGGCAAGAATGCACAGGCCACAAGCTAATCCAAAAATCAACAAAGTCACCGATGAATCAGAAATTACACCCCAAAAGCTAACAGTTCGAGTCACGGCTACCATGACTCAAACATACAAAAGACTGCACAAAAAAAAACTATAGCCACCACATGAATACAAGGGCACACTGCAACAAAAGAAACTGCAGACGCCAAAGTGAAGCAAGAAAACTTCAAGTAGTTGACAATGCACATGAATCGAGTAACTCGGGTACACAAATGGAGATGCAAAGCAAACAGCATCAGAGGAATAACATGAACAATGCATGCTACAGGTCTAACTCGAGTACAAATGGAGATGCAAAACAAAATACAAGGGTAGTGACAACATGGAATAATGACCAGGTAGCAAGCATTATGCAACCTGAACCAACATAGCACAAAGGCTCGAATGACCAAGTGCACAAGGCAGTGGTACAACATGAAGACACAGTAGCATGAAGATGAAAGCAAACAAAGATATGGCCAGAACTATCTGCAAAGTCATATGATGATGTACAGTGGAATATACATGTGTGCATACACATTACCACTGACTCGAAGAAGTACAGTGACAAGCATAGTGCACAAGGGCAGTTGTACAAGAGCAAGTGCAGCCCTAATATGAAGCTTGAACACTTACAACAGAAAGTGGTGTAAATACAACCAGTAATCAAATACTGATTCAAATTATCAAAATGAAAACTCAAGTGAACCAACCATCACATAAATGCAACAGTTCAAGTTCCAAAATGTCACGAGAAGATGACAACAGTGGTACAGTGGACCACCCTGAAACCAAACCCGATGACTAACAAGGCTAAAATGTCAACTAGCAACAAGTGGATAACCAGACTACATGAAGCAGTCTAATATCCAAGTGCTAACAGGTACAACATGCTGGGGAAACTCAAATATCATGTACCAGAATGGAAACAACATATGCACGACCAGTTCAAGTTATAGTGGCAGTAGTGAATCTGCAATTATCAAAATGAAGCAAGAAAACCTCAATATGCAGAGAGTCAAGGAAAGTGATCGAAGAATCAATGCCACGGCTTCAACAGTAAAAGCATCATATATACAAACATGCTCAAGACAACCAAGCTAAATGTGCTAACTAGAGTACACACGAAGAGTAAAACTCAAGAACAAGTTCACCATGCACAGCAAGTGATAAACCAGAGTACACATGAACTACATGCCTCAAAGAACAGGCAATAAAGGAGGCAACAAGTGATGTACACCTGAATGCAATAGTGGACAATGCAAGTGAACGCATCATGAACCAAAGAACGCACCAGTAACAACTACATGAAACTGGATAGTGCAAACTCAAATAGAAGATGTATATGAACATGAAGCAGTAACAACTGTACATGAACATGAAGAAAACAGATACAACTGAGATGCAAACTATCTCAAACATGACACAGTGACAATACACAAAAAGAATGCAAAGTCAAAGTTCAATGAAGTCAACGTCGAACAATTCTTGCAGGTAAAATCGAACGAGGATGAAAGTGCTACCAGAGGCGATGAATAGTGTAGATAAGCCAAATACAATTACACACGGCAATGTATACTAATACTAGGGACTCAAACCCGGACCTGTGAGCAGTGCCAACAGACCAGGCAGCAAAACAAGCAGCTTCTACATGTGACTTCAATATAATGCGACAAGTAACATATAGATGTCCAGAAACCAGACTCAAACATACAATGAAGACCTGTACACAATGACCCAACAACTCAATATGCAACCATAGCATGCAGATTCAAGTCGGGGTTATCATGAATTCAAACAAGTCAGGATTAAATGCCGGAGCAATATCTTCACAAAAATCAGGGGTTTCAAAATGCCGAAGTTATGCAACAGCGGGTACTAGTAAATATCCCTGAGATGAACAGAAGTGCCAAATTCACAAATGACCAAGTCAAAAATGTCAAGTGACCGAAGTCAAACAAGACATAAATACCAGAGTCATGAAACAGTAAGAAAATCGAACAAGGTCGAAAGTCGAACAAATTCAACATCGTAAAATCAAGTGAAAGCTGAAGACAACAAGAAATCTAACCTAGTCAAAAAAATTATCAACGTCGAACAAAATCGAACTGCCGAAATAAACTAATTGACAAATTCAATAATTGCAGATTGAATTAGATGTGAGTGGATATTACTCACTTTGTTTCGAAGAACACACCCAAAGATCGCACAGTTCAAAATCGAAGCAGAGACGAACCCAAATCAAGCGGCCGAAGTCACCATCGAACTAAGTCAGATAAATCACCATCGATCAAACCCTAATTTTTGTTAAAGAGGAACGAACGAACCACAATTTTTTTCGTTTGTTTTGTTTTAGGGTTTTCGAATGAAAATAAAATAGAGGGGAACATGCATATGCTTGAGATAACACAGTACCAAGGATAAACGTGAGCCGAGATTAAATTTTAAAGCCCACACAATCCTTTAACCAATTATTAAAAGAATCACAACCCAACAAAAAACCCCAAATAGCAATTAGCAATCACCATTAATCGTCCAATGACGATAATTAATTAATGCGAAATCCCGGGTTTTTACAGACTCCCCTCCTTATAAACATTGCGTCCCCGCAATTTTAATAATTAAGGTCGTCACTTACAATTATTTTTCTAACATAAACTGGTTAAGTTAGAAAAATAAAGGTCAAGAACACGGATGCTAAAGAAAGCTTTTAAAGTCATAAAAGAAATTTACAAATTCTCAACAAATCTAATTATCAAAAACGATAATCTGAAAACTCAAATATCCAATTATCAAAAACGATAATCAAGAATCTCAAATCAACCAATATCTAATTATCAAAAACGATAATCAGAAACAACAAATATCTAATTATCAAAAACGATAATCAAAAATCTCAAATCAACCAGTATCTAATTATCAAAAACGATAATCAGAAATCTCTAATCAAAAAATATCTAATTATCAAAAACGATAATCAGAAATCTCAAATCAACCAATATCTAATTATCAAAAACGATAATCAGAAATCTCAAATCAACAAAATCTAATTATCAAAAACAATAATCAGAAATTCCTAATCAACAAATATCTAATTATCAAAAAGGATAATCAGAAATCTCAAATCAACTAATATCTAATTATCAAAAACGATAATCAGAAATCTCAAATCAACAAATATCTAATTATCAAAAATGATAATCAAAAGCAACAAATATCTAATTATCAACAAAGATAATTAAAACTCATAACGGCAAATATCTAATTACCTGTAGATAATTAGAAGCAACAAATATCTAGAATCAATCAAGATAACTAGAAAATCAACATAAAAGGTGGATCGATCCCATCAGATGGCGAGTTTTAGCTATGCCGCACGTGCATCAACAAATGGCCGAAGCCTACCAAGTACTATATTTTTGGCGCCCAACAAATGACCCGAAGGTCTAGTACTGTTATTGACCCGAAGGTCCATCATATGAGCCGAATGTCCAGTAGAGTGGCTCGAAAGCCCAACAAATGACCCGAAGGTCCAGTAGAGTGGCTCGAAAGCCCAACAAATCATCAGAATCATCAAACAGCAAATATTTCAATTAACGAGTCCGGAATTAATCGAAATAGCAAAGGCACATGTCCCATGCCACGAGTTTTACTAAATCGTTTAATTCTCTTCATCGTTTCCTTGAAAGTGCAAAATCATGTATTTTAAATTAATAACATTTTACGTTCTCAAACGGACAAGTCCGGAATTAAGCGAATCAGTAAAAGTGAGGGTTCGTAGTCCTCAATTTTGTTGAAGTGTTTAATTCGCTTCCTCGTTCTTTTGAAAGCGCAAACTGTAAAAATTTTGGAAAACAATTTTATTCTAAAACGGATTTTTTTAAAACACGTGATTAAAACAACAACATCTATCGAAAATTCGATAAGGAAATTGCACTTCTCAAAACACCGTAAAAACGGATCTCAAAATCAGCACTGCGGGATAACCGCTTGAAAATTCCCTTTAAATTTGACGGTTACTGAAGTCAAAGCGATAGTAATTTTTATACGTCAAAATCTCATCAAAATAATTCGCATCAAAATATAATACCAGTGAATTTTCATTCATTAAAAATGTCAACCAAACACTGTGCTTCAAAAATTTAGCGCCTGTGTAAAAATCCCGTTATAAAGATAACGGCAACAAAATACGTTTGAAACCAAACACCGGTTCAACGAAAAATTAATGCAGTAACGTGCAACTCATATTTGCATGCATACTACAAAATGAATAAAGAAATCACTCGAATGTATCTTCGATGAAGATAAATTTAAAATAGGAAAAATCTCAACAAAATCACATAACTGCAATCGCTTCGGATCCTCAAATCGGATTCGCATTTTCAAAGAAAACAAAAATAAACACATCTATGTAACAACATAATGAATTTAATTTCATTTTCATATTTTGATTTTTAAATTAAAAAGGTTATCAGCTGTACTCAGCGAAGACAGTCTCACTGTTTCCGCTGCGCACTCTAATAAACAGAACACAATTTAATCAATCATCAAAACACAATTTCACTTTTATTTTTAAATAATGATATTCAAAAATTTCATCATGATTTCAAAACTTTAGTTTTGACTCAAGGCAAAAATAAAAACATCAACGAATAGTTGTAACACATGTTCCATCTAAGTTATGTTATATTATATGTCCATAAACCCCTCGCTCTGATGCCAACTGTGACGCCCCACCTCTATGCTCACAATAACAAAGAGTATTAAAAGAAATACTGTCTGTTATTACGAAGAATAAGGCTGGATAGGAGCGGCCATCTGTAGTTAGGCCTTACACTAGTATTGGTTATCTCGATAGGAGTGGTATATTTTCTTTTTTTCATCTCTTATTTATTTACTCCCATCGACATATCCAATTCCAGTATAAAACGAACTACGATGTTCATAATAGTTTAGGACAACATATATAATAATAACACAGATAAGCTAAACACAAAACACAGATAATATGAAATCTTATATATATATAACTGAAGTCAGTTACAATACATGTGATCAAATACATATGATACAACTACAACTGTCGACTCTGGAAGTTATATATATACAAGTACATTATCGTGAATAATATACATGAATACATATCATCCTATACTATGACAACAACTACTCCAAAAGGTATAAAGAGACATCATAGCACAAGCAGCAAGCCAAAGCAAAATATCAACAACCTGAAATAACTCGGTCTGACCCGAGCATTAATTCAAAAGAAAATAATACACGGGTCAGTCTAATTCAAACTCAGTTATTAATGCACGGAAGCAATAATAATTAAATAATCAAGTAGACGACAGTCACAATAAATCTTACCTATCCAATCCTTTAATAAGGAATCAGATAACGATAAATATAACACGTAATAGTGTTAAACAGAAAATCAGCAAATTCAAATTATCAACAGAGATAAATGAAAGGATTATCAATGAAGATAATTTAGAAAACAATAGGATTGCCTAAACGGCAATTAACAACAAAATCTAATTATTAAATAAATAATTAAAAACTCATAATCTAATTATCAAATAGATAATTAGACGACAACAAAATGATCAATCCAACCAAATCAAAATACAATTTCAAAAATATTGAATTGGACACACAAAACAATTCAAGCAATTGAAATATCAATTAAAACATCATTTTTGTTTGGCTGCAGTACACGCACGCGTGCACTGCCTCGCCAATACAGTGATGAATTACAAAAAACCTCAGTGAATCAAAATGCAAAAGAAATATCAATTAAATCAATACTGTGTGGCTTCAATACACGCTCGCGTGCACTACCTCGCCACTACAGTATATGATGTCATCACAACTCCAAATATTAACAGCAAGACGAAACTGCAGAGGTTAAGTCACGGTTTTCATGACTCAACACTACTGCAAACAAAATGAAACTGCACCAAAGGAATGGCAATACGGCATGGCAAGAATGCACAGGCCATAAGCTAATCCAAAAATCAACAAAGTCACCGATGAATCAGAAATTACACCCCAAAGGCTAACAGTTCCGGTCACGGCTACCATGACTCAAACATATACAAGACTGCACAAAAAAACTATAGCCACCACATGAATACAAGGACACACTGCAACAAAAGAAACTGCAGACACCAAAGTGAAGCAAGAAAACTTCAAGTAGTTGATAATGCACATGAATCGAGTAACCCGGGTACAAAAATGGAGATGCAAAACTAACTACATCAGAGGAATAACATGAACAATGCATGCTACAGGTCTAACTCGAGTACAAATGGAGATGCAAAACAAACTACAAGGGTAGTGACAACATGGAATAATGACCAGGCAATAAGCATTATGCAACCTGAACCAACAGAGCATAAAGGCTCGAATGACCAAGAGCACAAGGCAATGGTACAACATGAAGACACAGCAGCATGAAGATGAAAGCAAACAAGGATATGGCCAGAACCATCTGCAAAGTCGTATGATGATGTACAGTGGAATATACATGTGTGCATACACATTACCACTGACTCGAAGAAGTACAGTGATAAGCATAGTGCACAAGGGCAGTTGTACAAGAGCAAGTGCAGCCCTAATATGAAGCTTGAACACATGCAACAGAAAGTGGTGTAAATACAACCAGTAATCAAATACTGATTCAAATTAGCAAAATGAAAACTCAAGTGAACCAACCATCACATAAATGCAACAATTCAAGTTCCAAAATGTCACAAGAAGATGACAACAGTGGTACAGTGGACCACCCTGAAACCAAACCCGATGACTAACAAGGCTAAAATGTCAACTAGCAACAAGTGGATAACCATACAGCATGAAGCAGTCCAATATCCAAGTGCTAACAGGTACAACATGCTGGGGAAACTCAAATATCATGTACCTGAATGGAAACAACATGTGCACGACCAGTTCAAGTTACAGTGGCAGTAGTGAAACTGCAATTATCAAAATGAAGCAAGAAAACCTCAATATGCAGAGAGTCAAGGAAAGTGATCAAAGAATCAATGCCACGGCTTCAACAGTTAAAGCATCATATATACAAACATGCTCAAGACAACCAAGCTAAATGTGCTAACTAGAGTACACATGAAGACTCAAACTCAAGAACAAATTCACCATGCACGGCAAGTGATAAACCAGAGTACAGATGAACTACATACCTCAAAGAACAGGCAATAAAGGATTCAACAAGTGATGTACACCTAAATGCAATAGTGGACAATGCAAGTGAACGCATCATGAACCAAAGAAGGCACCAGTAACAACTACATGAAACTGGATAGTGCAAACTCAAATAGAAGATGTATATGAACATGAAGCAGTAACAACTGTACATGAACATGAAGGCAACAGATACAACTGAGATGCAAACTATCTCAAACATGACACAGTGACAATACACAAAAAGAATGCAAAGTCAAAGTTCAATGAAGTCAACGTCGAACAATTCTTGCAGGTAAAATCGAACGAGGATGAAAGTGCTACCAGAGGCAATGAATAGTGTAGACAAGCCAAATACAATTACACACGGCAATGTACTAATACCAGAGACTCAAACCCAGACCTGTGAGCAGTGCCAACAGACCAGGCAGCAAAACAAGCAGCTTCTACATGTAACTTCAACATAATGCGACAAGTAACATATAGATGTCCAGAAACCAGACTCAAACATACAATGAAGACCTGTACACAGTGACCCAAAAAATCAATATGAAACCATAGCATGCAGATTCAAGTCGCGGTTATCATGAATTCAAACAAGTCAGGATTAAATGCCGGAGCAATATCTTCACAAAAATCAGGGGTTTCAAAATGCCGAAGTTATGCAACAACAGGTACTAGTAAATATCCCAGAGATGAACAGAAGTGCCAAATTCACAAATAACCAAGTCCAAAAATTTTCAAGAGACCGAAGTCAAACAAGACATAAATACCAGAGTCATGGAACAGTAAGAAAATGGAACAAGGTTGAAAGTCGAACAAATTCAACATCGTAAAATCAAGTGAAAGCTGAAGACAACAAGAAATCTGACCTAGTCAAAAAAATCATCAACGTCGAACAAAATCAAACTGCCAAAATAAACTAATTTACAAATTCAATTATTGCAGATTGAATTAGATGTGAGTGGATATCACTAACCTTGTTTCGAAGAACACACCCAAAGATCGCACAGTTCAAAATCGAAGCAGAGACGAACCCAAATCAAGCGGCCGAAGTCACCATCGAACTAAGCCGGATAAATCACCATCGATCAAACCTAATTTTTGTTAAAGAGGAACGAACGAGCCGCCATTTTTCTCGTTTGTTTTGTTTTAGGGTTTTCGAATGAAAATAAAATAGAGGGGAACGGGCATATGCTTGAGATAACACGGTACCAAGGATAAACGTGGGCCGAGATTAAATTTTAAAGCCCGCACAGTCCCTTAACCAATTATTAAAAGAATCACAACCCAATAAAAAAACCCAAATAGCAATTAGCAATCACCATTAATCGTTCAATGACGATAATTAATTAATGCGAAATCTCGGGTTGTTACAGATGCCTCTCCTTATAAAAATTGCGTCCCCGCAATTTTCATAATTAAGGTCGTCACTAACAATTATTTTTCTAGCATAAACTGGTTAAGCTAGAAAATAAAGGTCAAGAACACAGACACCAAAGAAATCTTTTAATTTCATAAAAGAAATTCACAAATTCTCAACAAATCTAATTATCAAGAACAATAATCTGAAAACTCAAATATCTAATTATCAAAAACGATAATCAAAAATCTCAAATCAACCAATATCTAATTATCAAAAACGATAATCAGAAACAACAAATATCTAATTATCAAAAATGATAATCAAAAATCTCAAATCAACCAATATCTAATTATCAAAAATGATAATTAGAAATCTCAAATCAACAAATATCTAATTATCAAAAACGATAATCAGAAATCTAAAACCAACAAATATCTAATTATCAAAAACGATAACCATAAATCTCAAATCAAGAAAAATCTAATTATCAAAAACGATAATCAGAAATCTTTAATCAACAAATATCTAATTATCAAAAACGATAATCAGAAATCTCAAATCAAGCAATATCTAATTATCAGAAACGATAATCAGAAATCTCAAATCAACAAATATCTAATTATCAAAAACGATAATCTGAAACAACAAATATCTAATTATCAAAAACGATAATCGCAAATCAACAAATATCTAATTATCAAAAACAATAATCAGAAATCTCAAACCAACAAATATCTAATTATCAAAAACGATAATCAGAAATCTCAAATCAACAAATATCTAATTATCAAAAACGATAATCAAAAATCTCTAATCAACAAATATCTAATTATCAAAAACGATAATCAGAAATCTCTAATCAACAAATATCTATTTATCAAAAACGATAATCAGAAATCTCAAATCAACCAATATCTAATTATCAAAAATGATAATCAGAAATATCAAATCAAAAAATATATAATTATCAAAAACGATAATCAGAAACAACTAATATCTAATTATCAAAAACGATAATCAGAAACATCAAATATCTAATTACCAAAAACGATAATCAGAAATCTGAAATCTGAAATCAACAAATATCTAATTATCAAAAATGATAATGAGAAATCTCAAATCAACCAATATCTAATTATCAAAAACGATAATCAGAAATCTCAATCAACAAATGTCTAATTATCAAAAAGGATAATCAGAAACAATAAATATCAAATTGTCAACAAAGATGGTTAGAACTCATAACAGCAAATAGCTAATTACCAAAAACGATAATCAGAAATCTCAAATCAACAAATATCTAATTATCAAAAATGATAATGAGAAATCTCTAATCAACAAATACTAATTATCAAAAATGATAATCAGAAATCTCAAATCAACCAATATCTAATTATCAAAAACGATAATCAAAAATCTCTAATCAACAAATATCTAATTATCAAAAACGATAATCAGAAATCTCAAATCAACCAATATCTAATTATCAAAAACGATAATCAGAAATCTCAAATCAACAAATATCTAATTATCAAAAACGATAATCAGAAACAACAAATATCTAATTATCAACAAAGATAATTAGAACTCATAACAGCAAATATCTAATTACCTGCAGATAATTAGAAGCAGCAAATATCTAGAATCAATTAAGATAACTAGAAAATAACATAAAAGGTGGATCGATCCCATCAGATGGCGAGTTTTAGCTACGCCGCACGTGCATCAACAAATGGCCGAAGCCTACCAAGTACTATATTTTTGGCGCCCAACAAATAATCCGAAGGTCCAACAAATGACCCGAAGGTCTAGTACCGGTATTGACCCGAAGGTCCATCATATGACCCGAAGGTCCAACAGAGTGGCCTGAAAGCCCAACAAATGACCCGAAGGTCCAGCAGAGTGCTCAAAAGCCCAACAAATCATCAGAATCATCAAACAGCAAATATTTCAATTAACGAGTCCGGAATTAATCGAAATAGCAATCGCACATGTCACATACCACGAGTTTTACTAAATCGTTTAATTCTCTTCATCGTTTCCTTGAAAGTGCAAAATCGTGTATTTTAAATTAATAACATTTTACATTCTCAAAAGGATAGGTCCGGAATGAAGCGAATCAGTAAAACTGAGGGTTCATAGTCCTCAATTTTGCTGAAGCGTTTAAATCGCTTCCTCATTCTTTTGAAAGCGCAAACTGTAGAAATTTTGGAAAATAATTTTATTTTAAAACGATTTTTTTTAAACACGTGATTAAAACAGCAACATCTGTAGCAAATTCGATAAGGAAATTGCACTTATCAAAACACCGTAAAAACGGATCTCAAAATCAGCATTGTGGGATAACCGCTTGAAAATTCCCTTTAAATTTGATGGTTACTGAAGTCAAAGCGACAGTAATTTTTATACGTCAAAATCTCATCAAAATAATTCGCATCAAATTATAATACCAGTGAATTTTCATTCATTAAAAATGTCAACCAAACACCGTGCTTCAAAAATTTAGCACCTGTGTAAAAATCCCGTTATAAAGATAACGACAACAAAATACGTTCAAAACCAAACACCGGTTCAACGTAAAATTAATGCAGTAACGTGCAACTCATATTTGCATCCATACTACAAAATGAATAAAGAAATCACTCGAATGTATCTTCAATGAAGATAAATTTAAAACAGAAAAATCTCAACAAAATCACATAACTGCAATCGCTTCGGATCCTCAAATCGGATACGAAATTTTCGAAGAAAACAAAAATAAACACATCTATGTAACAACGTAATGAATTTAATTTCATTTTCATATTTTGATTTTTAAATCAAAAAGGCTATCAACTGTACTCAGCGAAGACAGTCTCACTGTTTCCGCTGCGCACTCTGATAAACAGAACACAATTTAATCAATCATCAAAACAAAATTTCACTTTTATTTTTAAATAATGATATTCAAATATTTCATCATGATTTCAAAACTTTAGTTTTGACTCAAGGCAAAAATAAAAACATTAACGAATAGTTGTGACACATGTTCCATCTAAGTTATGTTATATAATATGTCTATAAACCCCTCGCTCTGATACCAACTGTGATGCCCCACCTCTATGCTCACAATAACAAAGGGTAGTAAAAGAAATACTGTCCTTTATTACAAAGAATAAGGCTGGATAGGAGTGGCCATCCGTAGTTAGGCCTTACGCTAGTATTGGTTATCTCGATAGGAGTGGTATATTTTCTTTTTTTTCATCTCTTTTTATTTACTCCCATCGACATATCCAATTCCAGTATAAAACGAACTACGATGGTTCATAATTGTTTAGGGCAACATATATAATAATAACACAGATAAGCTAAACACAGAACACAGATAGTATAAAATCTCATATATATATATATATATATATATATAACTGAAGTCAGTTACAATACATGTGATAAAATACATATGATACAACTACAACTGTCGACTCTGGAAGTTATATATATACAAGTACATTATCGTGAATAATATATACATATCATCCTATACTATGACAACAACTACTCCAAAAGGTATAAAGAGACTTCATAGATCAAGCAGCAACCCAAAGCAAGATATCAACAACCTGAAATAACTCGGTCTGACCCGAGTATTAATTCAAAAGAAAATAATACATGGGTCAGTCTAATTCAAACTCAGTTATTAATAATTAAATAATCAAATAGATGACAGTCACAATAAATCTTACCTATCCAATCCTTTAATAAGGAATCGGATAATGATAAATATAACACGTAATAGTGTTAAACAGCAAATTAGCAAATTCAAATTATCAACAAAGATAAATGAAAGGATTATCAATGAGGATAATTTAGAAAACAATAGGATTGCCTAAACGGCAATTAACAACAAAATCTAATTATTAAATAAATAATTAGAAACTCATAATCTAGTTATCAAATAGATAATTAGACAACAACAAAATGATCAATCAAACCAAATCAAAATACAATTTCAAAAATATTGAATTGGATACACAGAACAATTCAAGCAATTGAAATATCAATTAAAACGTCATTTCTGTTTGGCTGCAGTACACGCACGCGTGCACTGCCTCGCCAATACAGTGATGAATTACACAAAAGCTCAGTGAATCAAAATGCAAAAGAAATATCAATAAAATCAATACTGTGTGGCTGCAGTACACGCTCGTGTGCACTGCCTCGCCACTACAGTATATGATGTCATCACAACTCCAAATATTAACAGCAAGACGAAACTGCAGAGGTCAAGTCATGGCTATCATGACTCAACACAACTGCAAACAGAATGAAACTACACAAAAGGAATGGCAATACGGCATGGCAAGAATGCATAGGCCACAAGCTAATCCAAAAACCAACAAAGTCACCGATGAATCAGAAATTACACCCCAAAGGCTAAAAGTTCCAGACACGGCTACCATGACTCAAACATATACAAGACTGCACAAAAAAAACTATAGCCACCACATGAATACAAGGGCACACTGCAACAAAAGAAACTGCAGACACCAAAGTGAAGAAAGAAAACTTCAAGTAGTTGATAATGCACATGAATCGAGTAACTCGGGTACACAAATGAATATGCAAAACAAACTACATCAGAGGAATAACATGAACAATGCATGCTACAGGTCTAACTCGATTACAAATGGAGATGCTATACAAACTACAAGGGTAGTGACAACATGGAATAATGACCAGGTAGCAAGCATTATGCAACCTGAACCAACAGAGCACAAAGCCTCGAATGACCAAGTGCACAAGGCAATGGTACAACATGAAGACACGGCAGCATGAAGATGAAAGCAAACAAATATATGGCCAGAACCATCGGCAAAGTCATATGATGATGTACAGTGGAATATACATGTGTGCATACACATTGCCACTGACTCGAAGAAATACAGTGATAAGCATAGTATACAAGGGAAGTTGTACAAGAGCAAGTGCATCCCTAATATAAAGCTTCAACACTTACAACAGAAAGTGGTGTAAATACAACCAGTAATCAAATACTGATTCAAATTATCAAAATGAAAATTCAAGTGAACCAACCATCATATAAATGCAACAGTTCAAAGTCCAAAATGTCACGAGAAGATGACAACAGTGGTACAGTGGACCACCCTGAAACCAAACCCGATGACTAATAAGGCTAAAATGTCAACTAGCAACAAGTGGATAACCATACTACATGAAGCAGTCCAATATCCAAGTGCTAACAGGTACAACATGCTGGGGAAACTCAAATATCATGTACCAGAATGGAAATAACATATGCACGGCCAGTTCAAGTTACAATGGCAGTAGTGAAACTGCAATTATCAAAATGAAGCAAGAAAACCTCAATATGCAGAGAGTCAAGGAAAGTGATCGAAGAATCAGTGCCATGGCTTCAACAGTTAAAGCATCATATATACAAACATGCTCAAGACAACCAAGCTAAATGTGCTAACTAGAGTACACATGAAGAGTAAAACTCAAGAATAAGTTCACCATGCACAGCAAGTGATAAACCGGAGTACACATGAACTACATGCCTCAAAGAATAGGCAATAAAGGAGGTAACAAGTGATGTACACCTGAATGCAATAGTGAGCAATGCAAGTGAACGCATCATGAACCAAAGAAGGCACCAGTAACAACTACATGAAACTGGATAGTGCAAACTCAAATAGAAGATGTATATGAACATGAAGCAGTAACAACTGTACATGAACATGAAGGCAACAGATACAACTAAGATGCAAACTATCTCAAACACGACACAGTGACAATACACAAAAAGAATGCAAAGTCAAAGTTCAATGAAGTCAACGTCGAACAATTCTTGCAGGTAAAATCGAACGAGGATGAAAGTGCTACCAGAGGCGGTGAATAGTGTAGACAAGCCAAATACAATTACACACGGCAATGTACTGATACCAGGGACTTAAACCCGGACCTGTGAGCAGTGCCAACAGACCAGGCAGCAAAACAAGCAGCTTCTACATGTGACATCAATATAATGCGACAAGTAACATATAGAAGTCCAGAAACCAGACTCAAACATACAATGAAGACCTGTACACAGTGACCCAACAACTCAATATGCAACCATAGCATGAAGATTCAAGTCGTGGTTATCATGAATTCAAACAAGTCAGGATTAAATGCCGGAGCAATATCTTCACAAAAATCAGGGGTTTCAAAATGCCGAAGTTATGCAACAGCAGGTACTAGTAAATATCCCAGAGATGAACAAAAGTGCCAAATTCACAAATAACCAAGTCAAAAATGTCAAGTGACCGAAGTCAAACAAGACATAAATACCAGAGTCATGAAACAGTAAGAAAATCGAACAAGGTCGAAAGTCGAACAAATTCAACATCGTAAAATCAAGTGAAAGCTGAAGACAACAACAAATCTGACCTAGTCAAAAAAATCATCAACGTCGAACAAAATCGAACTGCCGAAATGAACTAATTGACAAATTCAATAATTGCAGATTGAATTAGATGTGAGTGGATATCACTCACCTTGTTTCGAAGAACACACCCAAAGATCGCACAGTTCAAAATCGAAGCAGAGACGAACCCAAATCAAGCGGCCGAAGTCACCATCGAACTAAGTCACGTAAATCACCATCGATCAAACCCTAATTTTTGTTAAAGAGGAACGAATAAGCCGCCATTTTTCTCATTTGTTTTGTTTTAGGGTTTTCGAAAGAAAATAAAATAGAGGGGAACGGGCATATGCTTGAGATAACACGGTACTAAGGATAAACGTGGGCTGAGATTAAATTTTAAAGCCCGCACAATCCCTTAAACAAGTATTAAAAGAATCACAACCTAATAAAAAACCCCAAAATTAGCTATCACCATTAATCGTTCAATGATGATAATTAATTAATGCGAAATCCCGGGTTGTTACAGTTGATCTTGAACTTGAGATTTAACAGAAACCATATATACAGACATGCTTTCCAAATAGCATAATCCAAACCAGATTCAAGTTGAACATTCATGCAAACATATATTTATCATCATCACACTGATATATCATATACATTAGCACCAAAGATTTTTTTTCTTTTAAATGTTTACTCACCTGTGTTTGAAGAAAACAGAGCCTGGAAGTTTTTGATTTACTACTAGTTTTGAAGTTGCTTGAAGATTCAGGTAGATGATCGCTTGATTAATTTCAACTTTGCAATTGCTGTTTTATAGGATTTGATCTTGTTATAGATTGTATTTGAAGTTGAAACCTTATTTGATAATTTTCTGGTTTGAGAAATTTGTTACAGGTTTTGACTTCTCTGATTTGTATAATATTCTCAGGATTTGTTTTTCTTTTGAGCTATAGATTTATGAAAATGAGATAGAAAATGGAGTGAAGAGAAGAGGGAGTTGAATATATAGACTAAATTATGGTTATTTAAAATAAAATGAAATGAAATTTAAAAAGTGACATTAGTAAAAATTTCTAACATTTGTCAATTACAATTGATTATTAAATTACACATGTTATTAACAAGCTTTTATAATTAAACACTTGTCATTATACATTTTCAATTATTTTTAAATGTTAATAAAAAGCTTTTGTATTTAATTTACTATTTAAATAAATACTTTCTTAATTTATATAAATATAACTTTTAAAAGAAAATAAATATAAAACCAATTATACTCTAAATAAAATCATATATATTTTTAAATCCAAAGTATTTTAAAATATTTATCTTTTAAATTTCAATTTAAATCCAGATTCAAATTCAATTTTAAAATCCAATTTAAAAAATCAACTTAGATATATGTATATATTTAAACAAACACAGATTCAATTTGTAAATAGTAATTCTATTTAAAATCCATTTATATATATAAAAACATCACATTATTATTGTTTGAAAATAATAATTTTTCCTATTTTAAATAATTTATAAACGAGACTATCACATTTATTTGTTCAATCAATAAATCAGTATTTTCAATAGTTAAACCAGGTAATTATCCAATTATCTGATGCCCGAAAATCCGGATTATCACATTCCTCCCCCTTAGAATCTTTTCGTCCTCGAAAAGGAACGAGGCCAGAATTTATTCTATACCCAGAATCGGATAAATTATTCTTTGATTAATTTCAAAACACATTTTTTTAAAATAATCCACATAACATTATAAAACGGTTTTATAAAACTATTTTTTATAACTCGATGTCTCAACTAGTCCATCCTTGTTGTCACAGAAATTCGGTCATATGTTGATCAGGCATAGGACTGAAAATCTATAAGTACTTGGCAGACTCATTTTCAACACCCAGCGAAAAAACTTGGAAAACATTTTCGGAAACTTTGTGAAAATATAGAAAACATCTTTGAAAATAGGGAAAATATTTTTGGTGAGAATGCTCTAGAAATCGTCGCCTCCGCCATGGTCACAGTTAACCCAATGGTTACGTTGCCATCTCGGCAAAAACCATAGATAACTGTAGGCACTCCACGCCCCCCGATTACACCATGGAACCGGTATAGATCGCTGCTACATCTGGGGTTACGTTGCTGTCACGGCAAAATACTATTTAACTATAGGCATCGGCGCCCTCGAATTTCACTGCCAAAAGAATGAAACTTCTCCACTTGACCATAGATCGTAGTCTGCCGATGTTACGTTGCCTTCCCGAAAAAATCGAACATAGACCGTTGACACTCACCTCCACACGATTTCCGCTATGGTCCACAGTAGATTGCAAAGACATCGAGTTACACTATCGTCACAGCATAACCCAAATGCCTCTGTAGGCATCAACGCCCTCGACTTTCGTTATCCAATAATCCTCAGGAACTTCAGTTTGTCCGGACTTCCTCACAGGATCAACTTTAGAACCCCCCTTAGGGCTCAAGGCAGTTCCAACCTCTGGTACTCCTAAGAAGTTCATTTCAAGAAAGCGCCTTTTTCCCCAAAGCCATTCTCAAAACACTTTATACTATACACAAATAGTATTTTCCAAATCATACGCCTAGTATGAATCCCATATAAATCTCCTTTTTCTCAAAATCGATTATCCCAAAATCGATAATTCTTAAACAAGGCTTTCCAAATTTCCAAAATTGATTTTTCCCCAAAAATAAAAAGCTTTTCCAAAATCCATAGATTCCAAAAACCTTTTCCCAAAATCATTCTCATAAAATCCTTCATATATATATATATATAATTTTGAAAATCTTTGGATCACTTCATACTTTTATAAATTTCCTTTTTATACTTCAAATATTTTCAAAAACCCTTTATGCTCTGGCTATAGATTCAACAAGGGGATTTTATCAATTATATATACATAAATTTATTTATGCCAAATCAATATTCAAGCTTAATTACTCTATAAAGTCACTTACTATATTACTTACTTCCATAAAGTAAAGTTCTACCACAGAAATATCCAATTTCCACTTTATTTCATCATATATTTCACAAAATATATTTTTCATTTCAAAAAAACCATTTTACGGTTCTTCTCCATAAATTTTCAATATCAATTCCATTCAAACCCGTACAATGTACACATATCATCCGTACGCTATATCAATCTGATCGCTCACTCGATCACACAATTCCACTTCCGAACTAGTATCGTCCATCCGACTTCCTAGTGCGGACAGGGATTTGGTTTCTTGATCAGAAATCGTCATTCTCCTTGCATAGCCTAACTATGATATAGAATATCTAGAATCAATCAAAAATCCATATCCAGGTTCGCCGTTGAAAATCGAGTGAAAAATCCTGACTCAATCGATATACTATCTCGAAATTCTGTGCTTGCATCTGGATCAAATCGTTATGCGAATAGAATAATATACGTACATCCTACGTATTTATCTTCATTGATTATTAGCTAAATCAATCCTCTTTTCTATTCACCTTCATTTTGATTCCATTCACTTATCCACAATTTCTCCCAATTTCCATTTAGGTTAACACTTCAATACTTATCTCAATTGGCATTTAATTATAGACGGTTTGCACTCTGACCAACTTGTATTAAGAAAATAGCTTGAAAGGTTTAAAATAGATAAGTAGTTGTAAAATAACAATAAAATAGTTAAGTAATTATAAAAGAGTTGTAAACAGTTAAATAGTTTGTAGAATAATTAGACAGTGGGAAAATAGTTGTAAAATAGTAGTTGGTTTATAGAACAGTTGTAAAATTATTGTAAAATAGTTAAATAGTTTCAAAAGTAGTTGTAAAATAAGTATAAGATAGTTTTGGGTTGTTTTTAAATGAAAAGTTGCATAGTAGATAGCTAGGAAAAATAGATATAAAATCAGTTATATTAAAACAATTTTATTTGAAAAAAAATAGTTCAGAGCCAAACCGTTCAATTCTCAATCTCCATTTCCAAACAATTCCACTTTTATTTAAATTGATCCAATTTCAATTCAATTTAAATTAACTTTAATTCCTAACCCAAATTCCAATCAACTCCCATTTGAATTTCAAAGTATTAAACTTTAAATTTTACTTCAAATTAATTCAATTCAAATTTTCCATTTGAATTTTATGGTTATCCGTCTTCAATCACAGTTCCAATTAATTCAAATCAAATTCAATTTGAACTTATTCAATTCAAATCTCAACTTAAAACCATCTCGAATTTCATAAATTCGAGTCAAATTTTAAAACATTTATTTAAACCTTTAAATCAAACCAACCCTTATTTTTATTTTAATTTTAATTTTAAATTAACAACTTAAACCTTTAAATAATTTAATTCTGAGTCCAAAATTCAAAATACCATTTTAAATTACCCTTTCTTAACTTATTTCAAAGTTCAAATAAGAATTCAAAAACAATTTAATCTTAGATTCTAATTTATTATCTATTTTTAACTTCAAAACCAATTCTTAGTTTCATAGATTATTTATAACAATAGAATGATACCAGGATAAATAAACATCCAAATTTATCCAAACACCAATTAACAGCATCCATTTCAATTTCCAGATCTCAAACCCATTTTGAGATCACTCATAGCTCCCATTTTAAACCAACCATTTAACTTTCCAAGCTAAATTTAAATTTCATCTTGAAATTTCCAATTCAAGTTGTTTGTTCTAAACTTATTTAACTTTCCTTAAGTTAAACCCACTTCAATTTTATCCAGTCAACTTTACCCAATTTGAGTTCCCATTTCAAATTTTAAACTTCATATTAATATCCAATCCCATTTATAAGTTCAAACACTTATCACTTTGGGTTTTCACATCACATTCCAAGTAACAATTTAAAACTCAGCACTTAGAGTTTATTTCAAATCATCTTTGATATTACGTATATCCCTCATATATACATATTTATTTCCTTTGCATACCAAGTTATCCTTAACTTTTAAACCACCTTTGGTTTTAATTCAAAACAAATTCCTTTAAATTTTCAAACAACACTTGTTTAAAACAGGACCCTTTTATTCAAATACATTAAATAATATTACTTATTATTTCTTTATCACTTTGAAACAATTTTCAAATTTCTAGACCTAGATTTAAAACTTCACTATTTAGATCATCTTCAATTCCAATTTATAAGTCATACTCACCTAAATGTTTTATTTCCCTAAAACATTTCATTTTACTTACTCATTAACACACATTTCATTATTAAATACAACAACCATTTATGATAATAACCAAAATAATCATATCTGGATACCAATTCATTATTATCTTATTCTAAAAACACTTCTACAAATTCAAGATTTTAGTTTCAGTTTGGATCCATTTCAAACTTATCTTCATTCAATTTTAATTTGGTTGTATTTCTATTACCATTTTATTCCAATTATTACTTTTAATTTAAATAATACAACAATCAATTTATCTTAATATATAGTGGTTAGAAGAATCATTGCTTTATATATAAACTTATATACTTATATAAAAATCATTTACTTTTAAAACCATTCTAAAACCTTTATATAAGAAAATAACAAGTACACTCCCTCATATAATTTACACTCAACTCATTCTAGGGTACCACTGACGCTATCCTTAATGAGTACACCCACCAGAGCCAAGGTTCTCGCTTAACCTTCGGCTCTGATACCAAATGTGACGACCCAAAATTTTGACCTCGAAAATTCAAATGTCGGGATTTTGGATAGTTAAAGAAAGAAGAAAAGAGGTAGAAGAAGAACGGAAAACTAAACTCAAAATATCACGTTTCGTAGCGGATCAAAATATAATAACAAATAATAGCATTTATACAAGGAAATTGTAATGTTACTTTACATACAATTCATCAGAGTTACAACATCACACAAATGCTGGGCAGTTAAATTAACTTGTCCCAGATACAAACAATAATACTCAACAGCAAACTCCATACGTTCCTGCCATCCAGCTCGCCTCCTGAGCTCCCGAACGTCCTAACCTGAAAATCTGTAATACTCGGTCTGACCCAAGCATTACATCAAAGTAACACCCGGGTCAGGTTGGAAACCGGCGTGAGTAAAACTATCTAACATGAAATACTAAAGCAATAAACTTATTTAAAACCCAGGATAACTCGTACTTCACTACAAGTTTTGACTTGCCATAGTCAAATACACATCCTATAATCATCTAAGTATCATTACTCATATTAAATGACCAAGTTTACATTATTTATTCCATTTCAGCCTATTTATTCCAAAGTCAAATTCATAAAGAATTATTTTTAGATTACAAATCGAAGTGGTTTCCGGTATGTACCGGTACCCAACCTCGGTCTCTTTGAATCCAATAACATCTTAAAAACAAAGCAGTTTAAGTTTTAAACAATTACATCTATATCCAGAATTACATATTTACATAGCCATTCATCACAGATAGATAAACCATATTATCTCAGTTCAGTCCAATCATACCATATACATTGCATCACTTATCAAAGATATCAAGTAATCCAAGGCATACAATATCATTCAATTATTCAATAGCAAGATTAATTAGTTACACCATTCCAATTAATTTAAATAAATTAATTTAATTCCTTTAATCACTTTTAATCCTGCTTACTTAACATTAACTAATTAAAAACCATTAATTAATCATCCTTTAATTTTCCTCTTTAATTACATCAAGTAGTTGGCCTTTAATTAATAACACAAATTTATTAACCTTCACCCATTCACATTAATTACATTTATCCTTAATTAGTTACTCAAGTTAATTATCCTATAATCACTTACATTAATTAATTATCCTTTAATTAATCACACTCATTAACTAACCCTCAATTAATCTACTTAATTAATCAATCCTTTAATTAATTACACTAAGTAATTAACCCTTAATTACTTCCACTAAGTAATTATTCTTTAATTACTTTTCATCAAGTAATTCCCCTTTAACTAATTACATCCAGTAATTACCCGTTAATTACTTACACTAAGTAATTATACTTTATTAACTACATTAAGTAATTATACTTAACCAATCATCAAGTAATTATCTTTAATTAATTAAACTAATTAATTAACTTAAATTAACTATATTAAATTAATTATTTACATTGAGTAATTCATTCCTTTAAATTACTTCATTAAGTAATTATCCTTAATAATCCTTTTAATATTAAGTAATTAACCTCTAATTACATCCATTACTTAATTATTCCTTAATTAATTAACCTTTGATTACATAGATCAATCCTAAATTAAGTAATCAACTACCCTTAATTCATTACACAAATTAATATATCTTAATTTAATTTCCTAAATTATTCATCTTAGTAAATTAAGTAATTATACTTTAATTACTTTTGTTAATAAAACTTGATTAAATTAAGATAACCCATTTACTACATTAAACTCTTACCTACCATTTAAATTAAATTAAAGGCTTGAATTTGGTTTATACAAACTCATCATCCTTTGATTTATTAAAGTTAAATAACTTTCACTTTAATCACATCTAAATTTCATCAATTACATTTTATTTGAAAACATTTATGGACTAGTTACATGATTTATCTAATGTAATATTTATATAATCAAACTATTTTTAAAACAAAATTTAAACTTTGAAAATATATACTTTTAAAACTTAAATTTATTTAAACATCTTGCTCTAAACTCAATCATTTCATACATCATTAAAATCGGTTAGCCTATACTTGGAAATTTCTTTTGAAAACTTTGTTTAAAATTTAACTTTGCTTTCAAATTTGAAATTCATTTAACAATTTAAAAACCTGGATAGGATTAAAACCTAGTAACAATTTGACCCAAGACATAACAGCAAAACCTCCAAGAAAAACCAAAGAAAACTTGAGACAACACACGAGGGTACCCCACCTCAGCATCTTCGAGTCGAACACGAGAATGACATCGAGTAAAACCCGGGCCAACTTCTACTTCCCAAACCCACAAAACTTCAGATGCACAAATGACCACTATGCACGTGCATGCTGGTTTCGATCACCGATGATCATCACCGTCACCCTCGACATGACGACACAGACCTTGCCAACCCTCTCGACTACCCTGATCGATGAAACCACCATTGAAATGAAAATGAGCATCACGGCACTCAACAGGAATTAAACCTTAATGATAAAATCTCCTATCGACGCCTATCGCCGACGATCTCATCGACTAGAACCCCCGACCCTACTCCCAGAGCAACACCACATCACAACGTCGATTTCCTACCTCGCGTTCGAGCTCGATGCACCATGGTCATCAAGATCACCTCGACATCGACCCAAAAAAAACAGGTAACCCAACCCTAGATCACCTCTAAAGACTCCCCACGTTCATCAGAAAAATATTCACATATTTTTCTCGAGATCCTCTATACCCTAGCTTCCTCCAGCGGTGGTCTCGTCGCTCACCATAACGTCGTTCATAGAAATTTAACAAAAAAGAAAAATCCGTTCATCCCACTAATTCACGACAAAACCATTTTAAAAATTACCAAATTCACATCAAAATTCATGATTCGTTTGTACGAATCAGATTCTACAATCCCAAGATGAAATTATAGACATTGATTTTCAACTTATTTTAGATTTTAACTGTAATCTTTAATTTCCTGAATGTTTACCAAATATATACACCTAAAATTATTTTTATAAACAAGATTACATTGTTATTATCATTTCCTTTTCAATGATCCTAGACTAATAGTGATGTTTTTGGGAATATAGGAATTTTTAAAGTTGATCTTGAACCTAAGATTTAACCGAGACCATATATATAGACATGCTTTCAAAATAGCATAATCCAAACCAGATTCAAGTTGAATATTCATGCAAATATGTATTTATCATCGTCACACTGATATATCACATACATTAGCACCAAAGATTTTTGCTTCTAAATGTTTACTCACCTGTGTTTGAAGAAAATAGAGCCTAGAAGTTTTTGATCTAGTCTGATCTTTGATTTTTATTTACTACTAGTTTTGAAGTTGCTTGAAGATTCAGGTAGATGATTGCTTGATTAATTTCAGGTTTGCAATTGTTGTTTTACTGGCTTTGATCTTGCTACAGATTGTATTTGAAGATGAAATCTTATTTGATAATATTTTGGTTTGAGAAATTTGTTACAGGTTTTGACTTCTCTAATTTGTATAATGTTCTCAAGGTTTGTTTTTCTTTTGAGCTACAGGTTTATGAAAATGAGATAGAAAAAGGAGTGAAGAGAAGAGGGAGTTGAATATATAGACTAAATTATGGTTATTTAAAATAAAAGAAAATGAAAATTAAAAAGTGACACTTGTAAAATTTTCTAACATTTGTCAATTATAATTCATTATTAAATTACACACGTTATTAACAAGCTTTTATAATTAAACACTTGTCATTATACATTTTAAATTATTTTTAAATGTTAATAAAAAACTTTTGTATTTAATTTACTATTTAAATAAATAGTTTCTTTAATTTATATAAATAAAACTTTTAAAAGAAAATTAATTTAAAACCAATTATATTCTAAATTAAATCATGTATATATATTTTTAAATCCAAAGTATTTTAAAAAATTTATCTTTTAAATTTCAATTTAAATCCCGATTCAAACTCAAATTCAAAGTTAAAATCCAATTTAAAAATCAACTCAAATATATGTATATATTTAAACAAACACAGATTCGATTTGTAAATAATAATTCTATTTAAAATCAATTTATATATATATTTATATAACAACACATTATTATTATTATTGTTTGAAAATAACAATTTTGCCAATTTTAAATAATTTATAAAGGAGGTTATCACATTTATTTTTTCAATCATAAATCAGTATTTTCAATAGTTAAACCAGATAATTATCCAACTATCTAATGCCCGAAAACTCGGGTTATCACATTATGATTTTAGCAATGAATATACACCGGGAAAAGGAAATAAGGTGGTGGATGCACTTAGCAGGAAACATCAGAATGTGGTGTTAGCTATTCTGGCGGAATGGAAAAACTTGGAAGCACTGGCTGCTTGCAGAATGTAGTTGAGGTCAACCGTTGGATCTAGTCGAAATATCGCCATAATGTCTTTTTTGGAAGTTCGACCAGTTCGGATCAAACGAATTTCTTCTAGGCAGAAAGAGGATCTAGTGTTAGCCAAGATGATTAGAAAGTTAGAAGCTGGAAGCAAGGTTGATGATTTAAAGGATTTTATTCTTGACTGCAAGGGTTAGTTGGAAAAGAAGGAACGGTTATGTATTCCGGATGTTGAAAACCTTAGGAAGGAGGTTCTTAGGGAATGTCATCGATCGAAGTTTATGATTCATCCTAGGGGAACCAAGATGTATCTAGATATGAAGAGAAGTTTCTTCTAGGAAGGAATGAAGAGGGATGTTGGCTTATGGGTAAAACAGTGTTTGAACTATAAACAAGTAAAAGCCGAACATTTGAAGCTAAGTGGTTTTCTTCAGCCTTTGGATGTTCCAGTTTGGAAGTGGGACTCGATATCCATGGATTTTATTGACGGGTTGCCAATGTCAAACTATGATAATGAAAGTATATGGGTCATAATGGACAGATTGACCAAGAGTGCCCATTTCATTCTAGTAAGGCCAACCAGGACGGCACCTGTTTTGGCTAAGTTGTTCATAAATCGTTAAACTGCATAGAATTCCTAGTAGTATCATCAGTGATAGAGATGCTTTGTTTGCTAGTGAGTTCTGAAAGAGCCTGCAGAGTGTGTTAGGAACTAAGCTCAAGATTGAAGGTATGTAAGTTGTGTGGCTAGCGAACACTTAGGATCGTGTAATATGAAATATTATATTAGTGCAGAAATATAAACTAGATTGTAGATGTTAGTAATAAAGTAAATAAAATAAACACACCAGGACTTTTTATACTGGTTCGAACTTCTCGTTCTATGTCCATCCCAGACTACACTTTGGATTTAAACTCTTTAAACCCCTCTCTTAACTCGGAGGAATAGGTATACAACACCTGAGCAGCCGAACAGGATTTTTCCGCCCCAAATGGCGGAAGAGGACTTTTACCGCCTGAACAACCGAACATGACTTCTACTGGTACAAGTAAATAAATGACGCTTGTGTTCTGAATAACACGTATATGTCTTTAATAGTACACCCTTCCTACAATCAAATCCTCAAGTATATATTATGTGTGTAAAGATATGAAAGGAAGATATTGCTTAGAATAGAAGAATATATTAATTAGTTCGGAGATTTAAGAAATATATAGATTGTTATTGCTTTTAGATTATAGGGATAGATAGTAGAGATTATAACAAGAAATCAAAATAAAATTCAGTAATTTGAGAAGGGATTCTAACGTTTTTATATAGTGAACAAATAGTTACAACTATTCACAAAAAGTTTCAATCAAAAGGTGCAGCATATTTCTTCAATTTGGATCGAGACTCTTTGCAATTAGAAGTGGCTCTTTAGGAAAAATAGTCGTTAGAGCCGGTCAGTCGACTGAGAAAAATCGACTAGTCAACTGAATATTCAAAAATAGTGTAAAATGATGCATATCTGTGCACGGAACAGGTTCAACTGACTGGTTGTTTTCGGTCAGCCGACTGACCTGATCCTCAGTGCACAGTTTGCACGTATTTTAAAAAGTTTGAGCTGTAAACTACTTTGAGTATGTGCATATTACTTGAGGATAGATTTTAACAATTATAAAACATATCTAAGATTAAAACTTCAATAAATAATCATACTATACTTAGATTTGTAGTCTCATCTCCTTTGTAGTTTAATAGCTTGCAAATCTCATTCTTTTTTTTGCTTGATCGTATATTCTCATCACTGATCGTTTAAGCTTTTTGTCATGAATCAAAAACTCATGATTCAACATTTTCCCCCTTTTTGATTGATGACAACCTGTTTTTGACGATGCTATATATATTAAGAAATATATGCCGAAAGCTATATATTTCTCCCCCTGAATATGTGGCGACATATCTAATCCTGCAAAAATTGGTTAGTCGTACAAATTTCTCCCCGTTTTCGTCGACAAAAAGGAAATAAACAGCCATATAATATGTTATCACACAAGCATTGTGAACCAACAACATATTAAATAACAATCATAAACAAACATATTTTTTCAAATTCTACTGGGCTATTTATACAAGCCTATCAACATCAAAGAAATTAAATGATACTGCAATGTTTTTAACTAAAAAGAAAGCAACTTACTACCTCCATCATGAATTACCGTCATCGCTCATCAAAGTCTGAATCTGTTTCTTCTTCGTCTTCTTCATGCGTTGATTCTTTACCTTGTGAAGAGCTTTCCACATATTGTCTGCCACCACCGTTTCCATTAGTGTTAGAACTTGTATATTCTTCGGATTTAGACCAAGGAAAATGAGGTGTCGGGTGTTTTCCCAGATTGTGATGTGAAGGTTATGCAGTGGTCAAGGAGGATAGGAGATTGTATCCCATAGAATCCGAAAAAAGCTTTTGATCTTGTCGATTAAATTTAGAAGAAGGAATTTTCCCAAGGGGTAAACTTGGAAATGGGGCTGCATTTCTTTGTATACAATCTCTTCCTCCACCTTAATAAATTCTCACTTTTCGTTCGTCACTACTCAACTACTTTCGGTCTGCCATTAAAGTGCTTAGAGAAGAGCATAAATTGAAGAAAAGCTAAGGAATTAAAGCTAGGAAGTTATCTCATTCTCCAATCAACTAATCAAGGTGAATAATCATGTATATCATCTCATTTTCTATGTTGGAGATATAACCATTTAACCTTTGTTTGGATAAGATATAACCATTTATATCTGATCCATGTGTATATTTTGGTTAAGATATAACCATTTAAACCTTTGCTTGGATGATACATGGGTGTTTTTGAATGTTAATGGGCTAATTAACATGTTTTATTTATTTTGGTTAAATTCCGAGTTGTTTTGATATTTGTATGCTTTAAAATTTTATATGTTGGAGAGAATATTAACTGATTGTCTGGAATTTTTCCTGATTTTTCTAAGATGAAGTAATAGTTATATAAAATTATTTAATGAATGTGACTTAAGTGTTTTATACAATTATAAAGGAGAAAGGGGCTATTTCAAAATTATTTAAATTTCTAAATAAGGAAAGTCGGCAGCATTTTTGAATATAAAATTCTAAAAACCAATCAGATTTAGACAAACAAGGAAGGTGAGGTACAAAACAACTATTTTAAAGTACAATTTTCATTTTTTCAACTCTTTCGGCAAGAGCATCCGCCTCCATTTCAAACCTTCCAACAAGGTCGGAAGGTATCAAACCTTTCGACTAGGTCAATAACTAATGCACATGGTAACAGCAATTGGTACGTAGTGAATTGGAAGTGGTCGAAAGGTTCAGGGATGAAAGGTTAGAGATTTCGAAAGAGATGAAGTTTTTTTATGATTTCAAAGAAAATACACCTGCTAGCTTTCAACAAAGAGCTTTTTACATTGTTAAATGGTTTAAAAGAAAAGGGTTTTGATTGGTTTGCTTTCTTGTTTTAATTCATACCTTTCGACTTGCCGCTTCCAAACCTTTCAAACCAGATGGAGTCAAATGTAATCTTTTATTTTCTAATATTTGTCGCCTCTCCATTGATTTCGAAGGGTTGGTTCCAACACCAACACTTCATTAATGGTTTCGAAAGGTTTTATGTTTTGAAGGGTTACATTTAATGGTTTCGAAAGGTTTTTAGTTTCAATGATTTTGAAAGGTTTTGAGTTTTATTGCTTTCGAAAGGTTTATAAATGGTTTTATAGGGGGATGCCCCTGGCTTTCGACTAGTTCGAAAAGAAACTTTCCGACAAGGTCGAAAGGTATGGTTTTCAATGCTTTCCAAAGGCTAATTCTTATTTTCTTTTGAATGGGACATCATTCGAAGGGTTTAAAGGGCTGTGTTAAGCCATTTTCTTAAGTAAAATTTTGCTAATTCGAAAGGGGCTACTTCGAAGGGTTATAGCATAAAATGCTTATCTTTGTTTGAATATGTAAAGGAGATCCTTATATAAATAAATGTTATTAAATCTTAGGGGCACCGAAATGGGTTTAATGTTTTCGATACATCATTTAGGGTTACAAACAAAAATATGCTTTCGAAAACATACATTGGGGCTGTCAATGTGTTTTTATTTAATTTAACCTAGTTGGGCCTATCAATTGGAATAGCTTACACATGTGGAATACATGGGAAATTTGAATAAATCATGGGGATCATGATATTTTAATTGGTCAAGTGGTGGGCTCTTGGTTAACCTAGGAAAACCATGGTATGTGCGGTGAATATCCCACATCAAATTTGTAAAGTAAAGAATGTTTTGCTAGAGGTGGTTAGCCTTGGATTTGGCACCCAAGGGTTCATAGTCATCATTGGAAAACTATTTAGTATGCGGTGGTTATCCCACACCAATTCTTATAAAACAATGTACGATGAATAATCTACATGCATTTTAATGAATTTAGGATGGATAGTCCTATTAAATTTTTTGATGGGTGGTCATTTTAAAGATTTTTAGATGGGATATCTAATAAATTGTTTTTAGATGGGATATCTAATAAATTGGTGGATGGGATATCCAATATATGATTTATGGTTTTATTTCATATTATGTTATGACTAATCATTTTGGGTGCAGGGGCATGGTAAATGATCTGCATGTCTTGTTTTGGGATACTAGTGAGGGGAAAACCAGTTCCGCTAAGCGGCATGATCTCACTATATATCTATTTATGATAAGAGATGATAAGGGATTATTCATACCAGACTTATTTTCTGACTCGAAATTTTTGTTTCTCCACAAACTCTCGGGTACTCAAAATTAATTTGAGTAGTCTAAGAGTGGGAGACTTTCAGGTTTGACGAATAAGCTTCAGGCGATGTCCAAGAGGCAGGGTTAGCTATAAAGGAGCTATTTTGTGTATTTGTTGTGATGTACTAAGAACTGTAAAGTTCATATTTATTAGTTCTCTGATCGTTATAAAGGGACATCTTCATTGTCACTCTTATCGTATTTTGTACATGTATATGTGATCTGAACGTGGTTAACGTTTGGGATTATGTAATTAAATCTTAAATTGTAATTTGCATGAAATGAGAAATTCTATTTAAATTTAAAAAAATTCATATTCATGTGTTCGTATGTATCAATAATAACATTTTCGCATTCTATCACTAAGAAATAACAACTACGGAGGACCGCAACATCAGTAGCGGTTAGTTTTAGGCCTCGGAAGGCGGGATGCTATATTAAACAACCCTAATTGTTAAATTCAATAATTAAATTATCTAATAAATCATTATATTTGAAAATCAAGTTATTTAATCTATAAAATTAACTTTTTATTGTTTAAAATTAATTAAATATTCCCATTTCAATTGACTAAAATTCTGGGTCGTTGCAGATGACATCGTTATGCATGATTTCATGATATTTTAGATCCCTATGATGAGGAATCTAAATAAGCCGAGTTATAATATCGTTTAGTATGTTGCATTTGGTAATACTTTTCCGGTTACTCCTATAACTCATGATATAGAATATTGTGGAGACTGAGTGTAGTTTATGAGCGATGAATAAACGATTGAGTATTACATGGTGTTATAGACGCTGATGTGATATCTATTCAGTTATTCATTGTAAGTGAATGTCGCTCATATGATGGGATCGTTGATACAGGGATAATATTACGTGAGATGATACTCATGGTAATGAGCAAGCTTATGTATTTAAGTTAGGTAGGTTACCTATATATGTAGATACTATGTGTTTATCTGTCATGATGTACACCTAGTTATTGGTTGGAGTGAACCAAATGGCTAGCATCCATCCTACCATCCTAAATCAGTTACACTGTAGTATTCAAAGTAGAGGGGTTAATTTTAGCCTTTTGTGTCACCTAGGCCAGTAATTTGTTACCATAAGGGCCAAAACCGGGTCATGACTGGGAATCCTTGAGTTGATGAGCACACTGGTAGATATTGTCACGTTTAATGTAGATTTGAAAGACTGTAGGAGCAGATTCGAGTTGATAACTCATACGCTTCTGAAGGTGGCATACGACCATTAGTCTCCCTTTTGGTTCTAGCGGAGTGATAGATTGGCATATACTATTAATACACCTTACCTAAGTATGGATATGGGTGGTCAACCTACATGTTCAAATATGACTTTATGTAGGACCCCATGTTTGTTGTACAATCAATTCTCGTAACCATTTATTTCTATAGGAGGAGATTATTCCCATGATAGGTGTCCAGAGTA
The DNA here is from genome assembly GCA_030765085.1 of Allium cepa. Classification (NCBI taxonomy): domain Eukaryota; kingdom Viridiplantae; phylum Streptophyta; class Magnoliopsida; order Asparagales; family Amaryllidaceae; genus Allium; species Allium cepa. The sequence continues at coordinate 110,521,031 of CM060944.1, read as the reverse complement.
TAGTGGATTCTCATATTATTCATTATATACGATTTTACTGATAGGCGGCCTATATGTATTATATTAATGGCGATATTTTGATTATTTTAGATTGAGAGATATCCTTGGGCATTACTGTGTGCTAGCCTGACTATATTTGATGATATCCCAAGTATAAATTATTCTTGGATATTTGATGATGATTTTTATATGGACGATTCACCCATTTGACATTGATTCTTGATTCATTATTTGACTTTATTTTAATGAGTGATGACATCTTTACATATGGGTTTTCTAGTGGTTGCCTTTTGATACACTACAATTAATTATGATATTTTTACTCTCTTTGCACTATATATATATATATATATATATATATCTTTTTGTATGTGTGTACACATGGGTAACTCCTTGATTTAAACATAGTCTAACCAACGTGTTATTTATGTAATACTCAAGTCAATCCGAGATATTTTAAGTTCAAAGATGAAGAGACCAGCTTGTGTTTTATGGGCTTAGTGAAAACTTGATATTTAGGATTTGATATATATTATTTGAGAGATACAGATTCATTTTATGCATCCCACTTTGTTGTATATATATAGACATATTATATATTATATGAGATAGTGTACATTTGAGATGTTTTGTATTCATACCATTTCTTATATATTTCATATAATATCTTGTCGATATGATATAGACTCTGCATTCTCAATCATTTAGTATATATCATGTATTGTTCAATCCTGGAAACACACATGTTTGTTGCTTGTGCTAATACTGTGTATGTAAAGGTGAGTTATTTATTTGAGTTCTGGATATGTACCAATGTTAGCCGAAGTAAATATTCATATGTGTACCCCATATAGCCTCATTCTCCGTATTATCTGACGGTATTACTTAGTGATACTCTTTTATATTTCGGGTATAGAGGTAGGGGTATTTTAACCAATGACTGCACTAGTAGAATAAAATTTTAGACAAGATATGGTTGTGGATGTATACAAGCTACCTTCACGAAATACAATGATAAATCCTTCTGAACGAAATTTTATCAAAATATAATATTTCCATGAATGTTTTTAAATATTTACTACCCATCTTAGCATCCGAACGACCTATCTGTTTTAATGAATAGAAGCTTTAAATATTTGTATGAAACAAAATTATGAGAAAGTACATTATAATATTATCTGCACATGTATTTTAACGCTAAAATGCTTATTGTGTATAGTTTTTGCTATTGATATTCTATGAATAGTATTACAAACAACACATAAAATAGAATAAAATAATAAGCATAAGTTAATCTAAACATAAAGAAATTTACAATTCTCTTTAATATCCCCTTTGGGTCTAAATAGCACATCAATACCTCCCTTCTCAATCATAGAATCGGCAAAATCTCCAAAGAAAAACTCTTGATCATAAGCATCAGCCCATACTAGTTCTAGTACACTTATACTTTCCTCTAAAATTAATGCTTCATCACTTTGTAATAGTCCAAAGCCTCAAAGTAAGTTTAGGTAATACTGATTATCGAACTTACATGAAGTTTTGATGTCCAGATGAACTAATACATTTTCTCTGCCATTTTATGGGCATGTATATTAAAGAGATGTACGAAAAAGATTTCAGTTATACATCGTTATGGGAAAAGTTCAATTATATCTACAAAAGTGTAGTACCTAAGAGTGCAACTAAGTAAACAATGTTGAGACCGTGTTCTTCCATTGATTGGTCTAGTCCTACCACTAGTATTATGGCATCTGACCCACGATCCAGATTCATTGCTGCATCAATGAGTTAAAGATTGTAACATCCAGTCAAAATTAATAAGAAATAAATAAAATAGATAAATTAATTAAATAATATAAGGATAAAAATGGAAATTTTGCAAAATTTATAATTTGACCATGGAAGTTATGCCATTGCATTTGTGGAAAAATTCCGATGAACTTCCATATATAATGTTTTATAAATGGAGCTCAAACAGAAAGGTTACTAACATTTGATGTTTTAGGATTTAAAATAACTTAAACAAAATTCAAATTCAAATAAGTATTAATCTTAATTTGAAATTTAAAAAGTTAATAGCAATTAGATTTAGGAGTTAAGTAAACGTTAAACAATTAATTAAGGCATTAAATAATATATGAATGACAACAAAAGAGTGGACCCGAAATAACTCCACTGCTCGACCGGTTGAGGTTCGACCGATGAGTAAGTGATGGCTAGAATTTTGTTTGCATAGAGAACATTATAGATTTTATTATTCTAAACTGACTTAAATTCCATGATTCTGGTACATTCTAACCACTATAAATAAGAGCGCTGCCCCTCACTTTTATTCATAGATTATTTTAGGAACCAAACGAAGCTCTGTCGGTCTCTCTCTTCAAAGATTCAGAAAAGTTCTTTAGGTTTCAGGTAACAGATTCTAGATGTTTATTATTTACTTCTAGTTCTATTTCTTCTCCAATCCCTAAATTTCTGAATCTAATCTATATGCTAATACCTTGTTGTATATATCAAAAAGGGATGATCTAAAAGATATTATTGAAGATGTGAAAAATCCAAAAGGGGAAGAGCCCAGGACTTATTGTGAGTAGAAATCTTAGTCATTTTATTTTAGTACTTGAATAGTGTAATTTGGATTTAATATATACCTTAGGAATTTTGTTTACGAAAACATCACAATAAAACCTCAAAATTCCCCCAAAGCGAAATGTCAATTCTTCAATTGAAATATCAATTTTTTTATATTAGAATAATGGAATTTGTATATAGTTTACAATTTTTTTACTTTCTATTTGATTTCTTATATGTTTCTTTGGATCTGATTAAGAGATTTTTGTCTAGAAAATGGTGTGTAAGGTATGGATTCTTATTTGTAGGTTGCACTGCCTGTTTCCACAGTTTAAATAGAAACTCCCTTTATCTAATTTCATGTAAAAAAAGAAGTTGAATAGAGCGTGAAGGCATTCAAATTTGCAAGTTTATACTATTGATTTATTCTATTATTTCAATATAAAATAATCCTATGTGGATTCTGTTTTTATACAAGTTTGTTGATTTGATTTTGATATTGGATTTACGGTATGTATGTTAATACAGAAATGGGACTTGTAGAAGTTTGACATTTAAACGCTAGTTTAAGGCATAAACTCTGCATGCTTAGAAATTTGCTAAGTGCATGTATGTGTGTGTCTATATATATATATATATATGTGTGTGTGTGTGTGTGTGTGTGTGTGTGTGTGTGTGTGTGTGTGTATGTATATGTATATGTATATTAGCATAAATAACGTAAGTATAATGTATTAATGGCATAGTTAATGGGTTGTTAATTATTATTGAATTCCCCTTTAGGAAAAAGATTAATTTTAGAGGTGAAACAAGAAATTTTCTTAAAAGGTCTTAAATAATGAATATGGTGTGATGTGTGATAACATGTTAAGAGAGTGTTATAAATTATGACTAAGTTATAGGGATGCGAGGTCAATCAAAAGCACACAGAAGTCTACTCAGTTACACACAGAAGTCTACTCAGTTAATCTGGCTAGCAGCACTATGACTATGGGAAAAATGTAAGACATCGCCTATAATAAGTAACCACGAATGACTCGAGGTTAGTCTCAAATTCCATAAGGTAAATCTACCCAGCTAATCAATAGTCGGACAAATATGAGACATATATGTTGGGTACGGGTCATAATACGAAGGACTTGCTTAAGGGATTAAAGGTATTAAGTGGCTATATGAGGACTTGTCTCTTCCCTGTGTAGGAAGTGGTAAATGGTCGGAGATAATGGTTAGGCATGATAGCAGATATCCTAGAAACTGCTTTGATATAAAGTATTAAGTGACCGAAAAGATTCCATGCAATGTCAGCTAGATAAGTACTGGTGAGGAGTCCAGCTTGGGATAGGTATTAGATAATGGGGGACTTGCTTCAAATGAGGTATTAAAGGGTCAGAGTCTGCTTAATTTCCATTAAAAAAGTATTAAGTGGCTTGGGTACAAACTCTTACATTAACATTATCAACGATAGATATGGGTTATTGGGTGGTAAGAGTAATGGTTATGGAATTGGAATTTAGAAAGCATTAGGGTTTAAAGTTGGAAAGACTTAGAATAAAGGCAATATACGAAAGACATTCCTATTTAAATTATACTACCCAAGTACTATTTTAATAAGGCTCGATATTTTTATTCACCAGACATATGTTGTTCTTACTCCCTCCTCATTACAACATAAGTTAAGAAAGGTGATGCCAAAAGCGAAGGCGAGGAGGAAACTTATGGCAGTTATTGTGTTATGGATTTAATGAAAATTGGATTTTAAATGAGATGGGCACTATTTCTGTTATTATATTTTATCATTCCATTGTGGTTTATAAATTTGTAGATAAATAGCTTTGTATTATTCTTTATACCAACCAACAGCTAGCTTTGGAACTGGTCTGAGTTTCGATAGGCCTTTTTGGGTTGGAATTTAGGTCCTTTTCAAGGCGAGTTATTGCATTTGGTATCAGAGCTTAGGTTACTTTATCAACGGAGATAGGTAGATGTATGAGTGGCGTACTTGTTATTTTTGAAAGTACTTTCCAAAAATCCTACTATATATAAATATATATTTATTTATTTTAAGCATATGCAAAAACATTGGGCAAATTTTTACCTCGGCATATAATACTATCTTAGGAAATGTAGATGGAAAAGATTATAAATCCAAATTAAATAGAGAGTTACAAGAATTTAAAAAGGATATAATTGGATTAATAGGACTGGTTTAAGAGATTGTTGGAGTAATTATGGAAAGATAAGGAACGCATAATAGGTAAAATTTGACTGAATAATAAATGTCTTTAAAAGTTAATCCGTTAGAATAATAGTCATTTATTACGGACAATTAACATTTATAGAAGTAGCAAATAAACATGTTTGGTAGTAATTAAATATTATAAGGCAGTATAATCCTCATTATGGTAAATTATATACCCTTAATTATATAGATGAAGATTAGTAAGCTTAGACCAATACATAAAATAGATGGAAGGTAAGAACCTATGTTTTCTAAACATCTGAAAGTAAGGAATGACAGGAGTAAAGCAAGATGTAGTGGATCAAGTTCCTACAAGAAGGTATACATTAATCATCATAAGGAGATAATCTGATTTTTATAAAGACTGAGTACGAAAGAAGGAAAGTTCTAAAAAAAGGACAGTTAAAGTCAATTTCTAAATTCAAACCCATGGGAAATAATTTGATAAAAGATATTTTGGAAATTTCCTTGAATTGTTTTGAATAGATTTTTTAAAGGATTTATTGGAAATTTGTTGTTTTGAAAAAGTAAAGAAATTTTGGGAAATCATAATTTTAAAAAAAATTGTTTAGTCAAAAGTTTCTAATTAAAAGGTTTTGGTTAAAATGATTTTTCATTTTTGAAATTCTAGTTTAAAATTGTTTGAGTTAAAAGTTTTTTTTAATTTTGTAGAGAAAGGGATTTATAAATAAAAAATAGAGAATAGGTTGGACATGATGGTTTTCCTTATATTTCATAAATTTGGAAGTTTCTTTTAAAAATTCTTTCTAAAAAGGGGAATAAATTGAAATGGAACTTAACTAAATTAAAGAGTAAAGAATATAAGGACAAGAACAACTAGGATAGGAGGAATATTTCTGTATAAGGAAATACGGAAAATAACAGCTGAAGTAGGAGTCAATTAATTACAAGAAATATAAATGGAAGCAATATTAGGAGATTTGGATAGAAATAGCATTAGGAATTTATATAAAACAGAATCGGTAGGCTAGTTAGAAATTAATAAGGTAAAAGCTTGTCTACTCCACTTTTCATTGTTTAAGATTATAGAAGATTTTTTTGAATTTTTTTATATAATTAGGTATAATTAAATGATGATAATTAATAAATGATTTGGGATAGTTTTGTGAATGTTATAAGGAAAAGCATTCGTGTGAGGACGATAATTTTATATGTTCATTTTTCTATTTAGAATTTGTTTGAATAATAATAAAATATTATTGAATTTAAAATGGTAATGAAAGAGAAATAAATTAGGATTGATAAGAAAAGGATTGCAAATGATCATAGGCATTTAACAAAGGTATTTAGTTAAGTGATAATACATTTTGAGTAATGAAGTAATAGGTGTTGATGTATATCTTTGGGATAATACAACAACTTGAAACTATAAATTTGGCATGCATGTGAATGGATTACAGTTTAAAGTCTGCCAAAATAATTATCTTGTAACTAGAAATATCTTTGAAATGAGAAATGTCTAATAAAGGAAAATTTGTTATTTTGAAATGTTATTGAAGTTATAATCTTTGTAATAGATTTAAAAGGAGTTAAAATTCGATAATAATGATAATAATATATCCTTAAATGGTAGTCGATGTTTTCGTAAGTGTAGGCAATCTTCGTAAATTAATGGAGTAACACATGCTGATTTTAAATTTAATGTAATAAGTTTATTTGTATGAAAAAAATTTATCAAAAATTATTTCGTATGATTTTTTCCTTGGTTTATAAAGAATGGTGAAAACATAACAAAACTTTTTGAAGTAGATGGAAATCACTACCTAGGTAAGGCAGGGTAAATGTTTTAGGATATGAATAAATAGGAATAGTACGTACAACCTGACCTAGGAATATTAAATTAGCCCCAGATATTTAATTGTAGAATACCGATAAAGTTGTGAAGATATTCCAAATTTATAATTGGGTTGTAAATTAGGTTATCCTAATTGACTTGGAATTTAAATATCTATGTTTTGATTTATTTGGAGCGGATTTCGTATAAATTCCATAAATTAGCCAACTCCATACAGGTATAAAGGTGTGCCGTTTGAATTAATAAGAGATATACCAAAAAGGAAAAGAGGTGTATAATATATGAATATTATTTTCCATAATTTACACTATCTATTTCAATAAGAGAAAAGGAACGATTCCTTGTAATTTCATACGAAGCAAAGATCTCACTTTGGTTAATTTATGGAAAATTATAACAGTTATTTTTTTAGAAGGACAGATTTGATAAATTAAAATATGAAAAGTAATATTCTAGTTTAGAAATTAATGATTAGAAATAAAACGCACACAGGTATAACCACGCTTAACATATAAAGATAAAAGTATATAAATAGCATAATTTACAATGGTATTTGTATTAATTATTATAGCATTAGGATTTATGGACATTAATTACAGATTTAATGAGCAATAAATTTGTAGTTAATAAAGAATTTAATATGGTATTGATGGAAGAATTGAATCGGTAGAATTGATGGATTTTGAAACTGGTAAAATGATTAAAAGGATTTAAATGAGGATTTATTAGAGATGATCCAACTTTGACATATGATCAATTTTTGTGGATATATTAACTTAAGTAATGGATGGACCACATTTATTAGAAACCAAGATGGGGAATTATGGAATATGGAGAATTAAGTGGAATGACATATTTAGAATGTTCATCTTAATTAAGTAAGAAGTATTAGGGCCCTAACATCATTAACACCATTCAACGATAACTGATAACTTCTAGCAAAATTTTCTTTTAGTGTTTTTGAGATTGTTGTCACTAATTGTCTCCCTTAGATTATTGGAAAAGCATATGATATGGTATAAGATATGTTTCTGTTTTATCATTGGATTGATTTATGAATGGGATTATACCACCAGATAAATATATATATATAATATATATATATAAAGGAATACTGTAAATAAGAAAATTTCATGAGGACACTTAACTAGCGATAAACTATAGTTAAGATTGGAAGTTAATGATAAAATTATGTCAGTAAATAGGAATAAATGATGCATTAACCCAAAAAAATCCTTTAGAATTTTGGGGAAAATTAATTTTAGCTTGCGAAGTGACACCATTCAAGGCGGACCATTCACCCCGGATGAGATAAGATGAATAGGGATATGAAGAGAATTTTCTATTGGAGAGGTATGAATAAGAAGTGGCAGAATTTGTCACTAGGTGTTTGACGTGCCAAAATGAAAAGGATAGAAATTAATTAGACAGTGAATGAATGCCACACAAGATTGCCAGAAATCTTGTAACAACCCAATATTTTTGAAATTAATTTTAGTTGAATTTATTTCACTTTGAAAATGTTTTAGAAATTATTTTACTTAAAATTTTGTTTTAAAATATTTTTAAAGTGAAGTAGAAATTTTTCTAGAGTTAATAGTGATTTTTTTGTAATTTTCATGCCCTGTTTTCAAATTTTAAACAATTTCTTTAGTTCTTTTTCTATTTTTCTCCAATTTAATTATTTTTTTCATTTTATAAATGATAAATAAATTATTTTATTTCAAATTTTTGCTTTATATTATTTTTAAAATGGAGTGGATATTTTTCCAAGGCCAATGATGATTTATTTAACACTGTTTTGGATTTTTAAGCAATTTCTTTTAATCTTTTTCTATTTTCTTTAAATTTAATTATTTATTTTCATATTATTTCACTTTGTTTCGGTTTTTAAGTGTATTTACTGAGTTTTATTTGATTTAAAAGAAATGGAAAATTGAAGAGATAAAGACTTTTCCCTTTCCTATGGCTTTCCAATTTCTAGACTTTTCAATTTCATAACTCTTCATTAATTTTTTGTTTGGCCATGCAAATTTTGTTTCTTATCCATGTATTCATTTACTTTTCATGCAAAAAAATATTACCTTCATTCTTCTTCACGGCTTGCAAAGAATTGGGTAATGGCGACTTTTTTCTTCTTTTCTTCTTATTTCTATGTCATTTTTGCCTTGTTTTCTTATGTATTTGGATCGGCCTCTCCTCCATAGACACGGCCACCACCTCCTACACCTCTTCCCTGCCATCATCACCAGCTACTCCTTTGGTCTTGACCAAGGCCGAGCCCACCATGGTGCCAAAACTCTAAAAAAAAATGCAACAATGTCCTTGAAACCATGCTAGTTTGACCACAGTTGCCTCATCTCCTTCAACCACCAGCACGGCCACCACCCTAGCCACCACCACTCCACTAACCTGACCACTACACATCCCTCCATCCACTGACCAGTCATGGTGCACCCCAGGACGAGCCCACTCACCCATGGCCGAACCACTTTGATTACCAAAACCACCCTACATTGCCTAAAACCCCTTCACCTTCTCATGTTATAAACTCCTCTCCATGTTCATGCATTAAACCCGAGCCATACTAGCCCAAACCTGAACCAAAACATGTCCAAACCTGACCATATTTCATTCCTAGGCCATGCAAAAGAATAGAGAAAGCAGGGCAAAAGTCGTTGCATTCATATCTCTTTTTATTCCAAAGTTACATCATTTCAAAGTATATTGAATTTATGGTTTGCTTTGATTTTGTTTGGGTTATAATACAAGATCTGTAGCATTGGATCTCGCTATCCACTCAAGTTCGTAGTCTTGTCTTTGTGTTTTGATTCCGTTGTGTCAGTTGTATTACAATCTCCAGCATTTAGAGGTGAGTAGATCTCACACGACATTACATACTTATGCAAATGTGAAGTAATAACATTTGAATGTGTAGAATTATAAACGATGCTATAACTGCCTGTGATTATTTATATATGATGTTAAACCTATTAAATTACATGTCATATCACCTGTTACTATTGTATAATGTTAAACTGTTCATTTATATCTGTTTATCACACTGCAAGTTCCCTGTTAGATTAGAAATCACCGTGGGTTGAAATGATACATACCCGAACGGACTTTAGAATAGGGAAAAATCATTATGGGCTGAAATGATAGGCCTGAACGGTTTTTAATTATTTATTTTGACTTGGGACTGCGGGTTTGAAATGATAGAACCCGAATTTTATTTGTAAACTGCGGACTGAAATGATATATATCCGTATCGCTTGACCTAGGTTAGAAAACTATATACAGACCTGTGGTTATTTTTATAAATTTTTTTGGAATTTTTAAGTAATTTTTAAAAGTGTATATATATCAAAATTTGATTTAAATTGGATTTCTAAATATTAAATATAGAAATTTGGAATTTTCTATAAGTTAAAAATGTTGGAAAATGAATAGTTACATTGAATTTTGAAAATATAACTTAAGTAGAAATTTGAATTTTGTTAAATAAAAATTTAGTTATATAAATAAAAATGGAAACTGAATTTTATTTGAAAAAAAATGGAGAAAATTTAAATGTTAAGTTGTTTATTTAAAAATGTGAAGAATTGGAAACTTTTACACTTGAATTTATTAAGTAATTTGTTGAAATTGGACTTAATTATAAGAAATTTATTTTATAAAAATAATATGTTAAATGATATGTTAATGAAAATTTTTAAATGTTAAAATATGATTTTGATAATGTTTAAAGGGTTTAAAATGAAGTTTATTAATTGCTGGATATACACTAAAATCAGGAAATCACTTTTAATAGCATTCAGAAATGCTATGGTTTCTGTAAATGAACTAAAAACTGAATAAAAGAGCTATTATAGCATTTCTGAAATGTTGTAGTTGCTGTAGTTAAACTAATAGGCTAAAAACTTAACTCTGGTCTATTATAGCATTTCTGTAAATGTTGTAGTGGACTGCTGTCTTTGCTGAAATGAATTAAAACCCTTGTTTTAAAACCTGAGCTATTACAGCATTTCTGGAAATGATGTCTTTGTTGTTTTGAATTAAAATTTAACTAAAACTAAGTTTTAACAGCAGTTTTTAAGTGTTGTCTTTGCTGAATTAAAATGTTTTCAAGTGTAACTTATAACAGTTTTTTCTAAATGCTGTGAAAGACTGAAATTTTAAATGTTTATGGTTTTTGACTTAGTAAACGAGCTCAGAATGACTTGAAACTTTGAAATTTGAATACTTGACTTGAAAGGATGATAACTTCACTTTAAAATGATTTAAATGAATAAATTTAATTGGAAAATGAATCATTTTAAAAGATGATTTGAATTGAAATAAATGAATGTTATCTTTGAATTTAAAAGGGTATTTAAATTGGATATTTGGATTTGATTCAAATAATGATTTGAAAAGGAAGTTTTGAAAGATATGATATTTTTATATATCGAAATGACTTGGAAAGTATTTAATCTTTATTTGATAAAGATTTGGATTTGAAGTGATATTTTATTTTGAAGTATAAAGTATTATTTTTAAAGTTATAACCACGGGTTATAGTAACGATTGGTTGGTAAAGAGACCGGGATCGGATATGGACATACTCTCTGTCGATACCGAAAACCACTTTGACAACTGTGTACGCGGTGGAGATTCCAGAATGAAGTAGGATGGTGGCGACGTTCATGAGGTATATTACGTGGACCTGACTCCCGTGAGTTGGCAGAAGTTGGCAGAAACAAGAGCGGTCTCGGGACAAAAGGGGTAGCTTCTCTGGTCGGATGCATTTCTTCGATACCATTCTATTACTTGTGATTGTTTGGTGGCCACCCTCCTATTTGGGAATGTGTTCCGAGGTGGGCGTATGTGGCTGCTGCATTACCATCAGTCCGTGTATCGTAATTGGTATACCTACCCTGGCATTGCCTTGTGTGCCATGTCACCTACCATATCGAGCCTTTACTACGAGTTTCTATTTGTGTCGTACCTATGCAGTATCTTCTCATAGTCTCCCGAACGGGAGATATGCAGGTACTGTATAGAGTATTGGCATTATTTGTGTTAAGGGGAATATTGGGTCACTCCTTAACGCTATTTTAAAGTAAGTTTATTTTACTGATAGATATTATTATAATAGCGCAATATTACTATATAGTAAATAGTTTAACGGATCCTTAGAGGATGGGCGGTCCCAAGCATCTTCTAAGTTACTTGTACCTTTACTACAGTTCACTTGAGTTGGTTTACATTGGATAAGTATGTATGTCCTGACTCGAGTGTTTGTGTTTTATTTACGCTCGGGTTAGCCTGAGTTATTCATAGATTTGGATTTCCACTCTCTGGAGGTCGGGAATTGCTGGAGATGATCGGCTTATCTAGTTATCTTTATGTCAGTTCCATTGTTCTATTTCAGTTCTGTTGTTCTGTTGTCAGCTTTGTATTAGTGGACTTCTTTGTATTTGGGATTTTATGTTGTATCTGTTTTCAGACTGATATTATGTATTTGGTTTTGAGACTTTGTGATAGTAGCTTCATGGATTACTATGGTATTTATTTTCCGCTGCGAGATATTCAGATGTTTTGTGTCTGTGATTCTGTGATTTGATTTGATTTGCTCCAAATTTTTATTACAATCTGTTATTTTGTACTATTCAAGTCCGGCATGTGTGGATTATTGTCAATTTGAATGGTGGAAAATAGCGGGTCGTCACAGTTGGGTATCAGAGCTTTGGTTTTTAGGCAAACCTTAGCCTGCGGAGCAAAAACTCATTACAGATACGGTAGAAATACCCTAAAATGAGTAAAATCAACTTCAGAATCATTTCTTTGTGAGAGAACATATTTTCAAAGTATAAAATGATTTTTTTTTAAATGATTTTTAAAGGATTTTTCAAATATTATTCTGATATAAAAAAATTCTTGTTTTAAAAGCAAATTTTTCTAACTTCTTTCCTTTCGTATCTACCTTGTTAGAAATTTCTGTAATTAGGATGTTCATCCAAGTGAATTTATCTTGTCTTGTCTTGTTTTATCTTTATCATCCAAGTGAATTTATCTTGTCTTGTCTTGTCTTTATCTTATATCTACCTTTGTCCTAATATTCATTCTTGAATTTTCAGGATGAATCGTAGAAATGTTAGAGGTCAGGGTCGTGGTGTTGCCCCAGTTCCAACCCTAGCTCCTGTCCATTTCACTGTTCTTTGCAAAGAATTCACTCAGCTTGGTGGAACCAAGTTCACTGGTTCTGAGTCTATCATTGAGGCTCAGCAATGGCTGAGGAGTATCGAGAGGATATTTACTGGTCTTGAGATTACTGATGCACAGAAGCGTCAGTTAGCCGCGTGGCAGTTGCAGGATGCTGCCCAAGATTGGTGGGAGTCTGTTACGGCTAACACCGTTGAGGCTGATCTCACTTGGGAACAGTTTAGGTATCTTCTAGTGTTTCTTTGAACTCTATTTTTTCTCGTGCCTTTTCAAAGCTTATCTATCATTCTTCTCAGGGAGGCTTTCGTTGCTAAGTGGATGCCTGAAGACGGGAAATCCCAGCTTTATAGGGAGTTCATGGACCTCAAGCAGGAAAGCATGTCTTTTTCAGAGTACGAGAGGAAGTTTAACAAACTTTCTAAGTTCGGACCTGGTCTGATAGACACTCCTCTGAAGAAGAATGAGAAGTTTATTGCCGGTGCTCGTCCCGAGTACTATAGTTGGCTCATTTTCCATGTTCATGGCACTTTTACCCAGCTTATGGATATGGCTCTTTGTTATGAGAACCCTACTTCTAAGGGTCCTGCTTCAGTTGGTGCTCCTTCATCTCAGACTTCTGCAAATTCTAAGAAGAGAAAGCTCAGTTTCCAGCAGCAGAAGAAGAATTGGCTCAAGAATCCTGGTTTGGGATCTTCATTATCTGCTCCATCTCAGAGGCAGCCAGTTGACCTTTCTTCCATCACCTGCTTCAAATGTGACTAGAAGGGGCACTATGCGAATAGTTGTCCTACTATTGTTGGTACTGCCATTCCTGCCCCTGCTCAGCCAGCTAGGCGTGATCTTTGTCACATCTGTCTCTAGCCTGGCCATTTCAGGAAAGATTGCCCTACCCAACAGAGGGGTAAGCCTTCTGGTATATCTGCTGTCACCTCTGCCTCTTCTCCAGCACCTGCTCCTCCAGCTCCTAGTGATGACCAAGGTACTGTCCTGGGTTCTTTTTCTTTATTTTAGCATCCTGTTCGTGTTCTATTTGATACGGGTGCATCCCACAGTTTTATATCTGTTGATTTGTGTGATAAGTTTGAGCATCTCCTTTCTCATGTGTATGTTTCTGTGCCTTTATGTGTTTCAAATCCAATTGGGGGCCCTGCAAACCTTAATTGGATTTGTAAACAGGTGAAGTTTCTTTATTCTGATCATTACTCCAGTGGTGATTTTTATGTTTTGGGCTTTGATGCTTTTGATTTGTTGCTTGGAAGTGAATGGCTTGTTAGGCATGATGCTTATATCTATTGTAAAGCCCAATCTGTTTATCTTGAGGATGATCTGGGTACTTCCTTTATTATTCAATGCGGCATACCTTTGGATTTTGCAGGTGGTTTTATTTATTCTCTAGATTCTGCTCCTAGTGATTTTCATTCGACCCGGATGGTTAAACTCTTTCCAGATGTTTTTGGTGAAGTCACTGCTTTACCTCCTAAGCGGGAGATCGATTTCTATATTGATCTTATTCCTGGTGCTCGACCTGTTGTTCTTCCTTCTAGAAGAATGGCACCTCGTGAGAAGGTTGAGTTAGCAAAGCAGATTGAGGACTTGTTCTCCAAAAGTCTGATCGGGCCTAGCCATTCAGAATGGAGAGCAGCGGTGGTTTTCGTCACCAAGTCCGATGGATCTTTGAGGATGTGTGTTGACTATAGGGAGCTGAACAAGCTCACTATTAAAAACAAATATCCAATGCCTCGCATCAATGATATGTTTCATCAGCTTTATGATGCTACTTGTTTATCTCAGCTTGATCTTGCCACAGGTTTTCACTAGCTCAGAGTTGCTGAGGAAAGCATTCCCAAGACTACTTTCCGGACTGAGAATGGGTTTTATGAATGGTTAGTTATGCCTTTTAGTTTGACTAATGCTCTTGCTTTCTTTGTGGATCTTATGAATCGTGTTTTTCGTGATGTGCTTAATAAATTTGTTCTAGTCTTTGTTGATGATATCCTTGTCTTTTATAAGACCAAGGCAGAGCATAAGTCGCACTTGAAATCTGTTCTGGAGATTCTTAGAAGTCATCAATTGAAGGCTAAATTTTCTAAATGCTATTTTTGGAAAGATGAATCCCGATTCCTTGGACATATTGTTTCTGGTAATGGAGTTTCTGTTGATCCAGCCAAGATCGTTGCGATTAACGTAAGTCTTTCCTTCTTTCTCTTTTCCTTTATCATTTAATTATTCTATCTCTTCTGTGGTTCTTATTTTCCCTATTTCTGTTACGGGATTGGGAAACTCCTAAGACTCCTTCTGAGATTCGTAGTTTTCTAGGCCTTGCCGGTTACTACCGGAGATTTATTGAGAATTTTGCTCGGATTGCTGCACCTCTCACTGCTTTGACTCGTAAGAATGTTAAGTTCATCTAGGATGAGAACTGAAAAGCTGCATTCAATGAGTTAAAGAGCAAGCTAACTTTCGCACCAGTTCTTACCGTTCCGAATGGAAGTGAGGGATTGACGGTATATGAAGAGGCTTTATTGGTTGGCAAAGAGACCGGCATCGGATATGGACATACTCTCTGTCGAAACTGAAAACCACTTTGACAACTGTGTACGTGGTGGAGATTCCAGAATAAAGTAGGATGGTGACGACGTTCTTGAGGTATATTATGTGGATCCGACTCCCGTGAGTTGGCATAAGGTGGTAGAAACAGGAGCGGTCTCAAGCCAAAAGGAGTAGCTTATGACGACCTGGAATTTTTGAGCATTTAAAATCGGAATATTTAATTGATTTTAAATATTTAAAAGTTAATTTTAACTTGAACTCAAATATCACTATTTATGTGATAATTAAACTATTGAATTAAATAATTTGAAATTGGGTAAGATGTTGAATCTGGAATTTTAAGCCCGTTATAAATAATATAAGGGTTTGTAAAATTTATACTGATAACACTGAAGGTAATAGAAGTGTTAAAATTGAATTTAACAGTGATTTGTTCAGTTTTGAAATTTTATAGTTTAAATTGAATTTAAAAATAGCCTTTCGAGGCACAGTCTCGGAATTGGATGAAACCACTTCCATAGGATCCGTAATACTGTATTATTATCGGATTTCGAATTTCGTATTGATTGGAGTTGTTGTGTGAGCGTACGGTAAGTAAACGCGCTGTAAATTTAATCGGAAATTCAATTTTTGTAACTGGTCCAAAAAGCTATCTTCTCCATACGATCGAATTAGGACTCGAAACATTTTCCTATGCGTTCGAAATAGGGATATAACATTATAAACGCCTAGTAGCACGCCTCGATAGAAGGTCAAAAAATTAAGTTGCATTTTCGAGACGATTTTGATTTGGAATTTAAATATAATATTGTATATTTTGACCAGTCAACCTACAGTTGAAATAATGTCACACCAGCATTTTTTCCGTTCACTTCAGAATACTGTAGCCCATCTACTTCATGCTACCTTATCTTCCTTTTTCTGAAAGCCAAGCCGAACCATTCTTATTAAAATCTCGCTCTCTCCTTCTTCTGATTTAGAACGAGCATCAGATAAAAAAAGGGATTCATTCGTATAAACCTTCTTCCTTCTTCTATTAATCGAAAACCCCTTTTTCCCCAAACGAAATCGAATCGAATCAGGTCGAGCTTTCATTTTCGTTTAAAAAAAAGAGAAAGAAGCAATGGCCGAACAACAGAATGGCAGCTAAATCAATTGACCTCTCCTCTAAATCTTTCAATCGACTTATTGTATTTGGTCATTCCTCGAGTTTGATTGGGTGAGGCTCCTTCGTATAGCACGACGTCTAGGGTTTCGAAGACTTCGAAATGGGTTGCGACAATTGGCCTGAGGGACTCGCGATTCTGGAAGACTCACGATTGGGTGTTTCAACGTCGTCATCGGTGTCGATCGAGCATCAGGAAGGCCGCGTTCATCTGCGAAGTGGAGCAATCGTCGATCGAGCCTTGAGGTACGGTCACGACGGATATTCGCTTTTGAAAAAATTGGAGTCGCGATGTTGTGGTGATGGTGCTGTGATCATCTCGGGTTTAGGATTTAAGCAACAAGGTATAAATTTCTGATTTCAATTTACATATATTAAATTTGTGTACCAAAAAATAAAAAAATAAAACAGTATTTGATTTTTTGATGTAAATATATATATATATATACCTAAATTAGATGCTCATGTTACAGTAAGAATAAGTTTTCAGTAAGGTATATCAGTTGTTTAATTTAGATTAATGAATGTTTATAAATTAAAAACAGAAATTTTAGGAAATTATTATAAATAGGATTTTTAATTTACAGAAAAATATATAGTTCTGCAAAGATATGTGTAAGATAGGAATCCGAAAGGGAAAACCAATTTTTTTATAAGATATATATATATATATATATATATATAAGCACATATATAGTTTCAAAGGCAAATAAATATACCTATTCACATTTTAATCTACTAGTTTATCTCAAAATACTGTAGTTCGGGTGGTTAACTTGTCTAATAAACCTATTTAATTATGTGTCACTAAAAGTATTTTATTAAAAGAAAATGGTTTAAATCAAATTATTGGTTAATTAAATTTGTTAAATAGTAATTACAATTCGAATAGTTCAAATGTTGATAAAACACCTAATGTTTATACAAGGTCTGAGAATCGTGGAATCAAATCGGGAATGAAGTGGACTACAACTAGGAGAGGTGAGTTAATCTCACCCAGCTGAATTTTATTTTAAAATTCAATGGTTAAATTTAAATAATTGGTTGATTGATTGATTTGATTTGGTGTGTTATATTATATAGTAGTATATAGTATATCTTGGAATGTTTGATTTCCCACATCAAATAGCGGATGATTTTATATTTTAAAACCCATATACCGTGATATTCCACCTCGAAGTGGAACTGGAATTTTATGTTGTGCTAATGTCTGTGGATGCAGGGAAAACAGGTTGGAGGGATCCAGCTGGATTCCTTAACATATATTTAAATTGTTTATTATTCTCTGTTATGATTATTTGGTCATTCTGTGATGAATTATATTGAAATATTGAATGCTATAGTTACTTGAATATATTTCGGTACTCTGAATTATCTAAATATATAGAATTGGATTTGAAAAGAAATAAAAGGGTGAACTTTTAAGAAAAATATTTATAAAGAATTTAAATAAATTAAGAATGAATTGGATAAGAACAATAGTAATTTTAAAATTTTAATAAATAAATTCCGTATATGAAAAGGAAATTTTGAATAAACTGAAAGTTAATGAATTTAAACTTCAGTGTTATTATTTAAAAGAACAAAGCATTTATTTTAAATTTAAGATTTGAATTTTGAAAAGAATAAAGAAGAAATTGGGAAAAATTTGAAATTTGTATGCTTCAGTTAAAAGATTTAAAATCAAATGGAAAGTAATAATAATATTAATAAAGTCCATAATTAACGAATTTGAAATGAACTGAGTAAGTAAAGAAATTTCTTTCAAATGGAATAAATTGGGAATCAATTTAGAAAATTGATTTAAGTGATTGAGATTGGAAATTCTCCCTGGATAACCAAGTACGTTTTCAAAGTAAATTTTTAAATATAAGTTAAAAGTTTTAAAGTTGTTTTAAAAAGTAAGTTTTGGAAAAAATTATTATTTCTAAACATTAAAATTCTAAGTAAGTATTTTCTTTTAAGCTATTATATCGGTAATTATTTAAAAATGACTTCATATTTGTTTTAAAAAGAGAAAATCTAGGTTTATATTTTATAAAAGTGACCTCATTTTTAAATATTCCTAGAGTATATATTTTTAAATAAATATTGAAGTAGTTTTTAATTTAAATATTTTAAAGTATATTTTCTAATAAAGTGTTTTTAAAACTATTCTAAAATCTAAGTGTTTGTCCTTGGTGATTTCAGCGGAGATAGAAAATATTTGGGAAAGTTTATTCTGAAAAAAGAAGATAGTTGGAAACTATTTTCAAAAGGGTTTGGAAGTGAAAATATATCTTGTGAAGATATTTTTGGGATAAATAAATAATTTGGGAAATTATTTATTGTTTGATGGATGTTTGTGAATGTTAATTGATAGTTAAATAACCGACTATCAATATTGGCCAAATACGTTGATCGTTTCGAAGAGACCGAGATCGAGATTTATTTCTCGAAAACCACTTCGATCCGGTTTGTACGTTTTCGTGGAAAACGAGTTTGGATTCGAAGATGGAGCAATGAAGTGCAAGGTCTAGTCGCTACTAATCCTGAGGATATTTCCGAAATGGGTGTAGTAGGAGTAGTGCCTTCGGTTCCATTCGAACCGGGACAGGCTTGTATGGATGAATGCTTTCGGAACATCGTCAGGTGGACGATGGGCATTCTAAGGGATATGTTCTAAAGGTAACGCTTAGCCTCAAGCCTCATCAACCGGGAATGACTGAAAATCAGGGGTTATGCAGCAAGGCTAGGTGGGTAGCACCCATTTTAGGGTGAGGCCATCCCTGTCCAGATGTCCTGTTTTATTTCGGCTTAGTGGGCGGTTGCTGATCCCAACCGTGGGGTGATCTTGCTCGGAACTGTCTAGTAAGGGATGGTTCCGGCTTTGTGTTGTAGGGGAGTTAGGGTGGCTCCTCGGTACGCTGATTTAGACCAGGTACTGTGACAGGTGGTACCCAAGTGCCTAGTCATTAGTTGGAAATCCATTCTCCATACGCGCCTTTTACGAGTTTTGTTTGTATTACCCACTCTGTGGCTAGTAGCTGGAATTTAATAGATGTAACAATTTTGACTATTTTAATAAATATTTGTATATAGACCCTATTATAATATCAGAGGATTTTAATAAAAAGTGTTTTAGCTATCGTAAGGTAAAAACCCGACATGTTTATTTGTGGCGTGGTCTTACGAGATGCTTTTGTTTTCGAAGGATTTTGAAACTTTAATAATCAATTTGAGTGTGATTTTCTCACGCTGGTATTCCAGACTGACTCGGGTGTTATTTAACTATAATGTTTGGGTCAGACCGAGTATTATAGGATACAGGATATGATGCTGTGGAGCTCAGGAGACGAGCTGGATGACGATACGTACTTTCATGCTTGTTTATATATATTCCGCTGTATTGAGTAGCTGTGTATCCAGTTGTATGTTATTGATGTTGAGCTCAGATTGATGTACTCTGATGATGTAATATATAAATAGCTATATTTGATTTTTGAGTAAACATCATTATTATCTATTATATTTTATTCCGCTGCGATGGTTAGATTCTGATGTTGTTTTCTATTTTCTTCTTCTACCTCTTCTTCTTTAACCCAAATTGTTCGTATTTCTGTACAACTTGAGTTGATTTATATAGAATAGTGATGATTCAAGGGGTACGGATTTGCAGGTCATTACACTTGGTATCAGAGCTTAGGTTGGTAATAACCTTGGCTGTGGTGGGAATTACTCATTGAAATTAGAGTCTGTAGTACTCTAAAATGAGTTTGAGCGTATAAATAGATATGAGCGTGTATTTGTTAGTGAATATAAATTGTTTCGATATTGTGTTGATTGGTTTATTGAGTGGCATATGAACTTTCGTCGACACAGTCTGGACAACTGTATCGAAGGGGTTTTTAAACACTTGAATAGAGCAGTTTGACACGGTATTGTTTTAAATGTGGGTGGATGAAATAATTTTACCCAAAAATATATTTTGATATAAAGAAAAAAAATTAAACTATTTTAGCTAATATATGGTTGCTTGGATGATAGGAAAAATAATATTAAACTATTATCATTGTTGAGTGGAAATTTAACTAGAAATTGAAAATGTAACCAAAGGTTGAGGAAAATAAATTCATTTATAAAAAGAAATTTATAAATATAAATTATCAACATGATTTATAAATTGGAATATGAACAAATGGAAACTTATATTAATGAATTATAGTTAAAATTGATTTAAGCAGGATTTGGAAATTTAAATCCCGGAGATTTGGAAGTATTTTGAAGATAAATAATAGCATTGTTATTTTGGGGTATTTCTGAAAGGAAATTGTTTCAAATAAATTTTGGGAAGGGATATAGCATTGAATTCACTTCAGTCGCTGGAAAATATTTTCGGTGATGACTGCAGCATCATCGATGTTCATTTTCGAGTTTCTAAGCGACAGATTGCTGCCAAATTGATTTGTTCAGGAAAACCTGTTTGTTTTTGAAATTTCAAAGGAAATTTGTTGGAAATAAAAACCAGGATTGGTTTAAAATTTTTGAGAAGTGTGATTTTGAGATGTTGGAGATTTCAAAATGATTTGAAACCAAAGCCAGGTGTTTAAAAATCCTGATGAGATAGGTTGTAAGCTTATAAATTGAGATGATTTTTAAATCAGGAAGGAAATATAAGCTTTGAATGTTGGAATTTAAATTTAAAGTGAAAAGTTAAAAATAAAATTAACTTGGATTAAGGAGAAAAATTAAAACGAATTGAATAAAATATATCTGAGTTAAAATAGAATTGAATTGAAATAGAAATTCAATTGAGTTATTAAATAGAATTAGATTCTTACCTGAATAAATGGAAAATAAGTTGGATAAGGATTGGATTGAAATAAATAAATCAGAGTAACTTATAAAAGAATTAAAAATCCATAGAATAAAATATACTTGGGATATAAATAAGCGTAAATTTTGAGTTAAAAATAAAAGACGAATATATTCAAGCCTAGAATGAATGGAAATGTGTAAAATAATATGTTGTGACTTATAAAATTGAAAAGTGAGATAGAAAACCCAAAATAAATATTTTTGATGAACTGGAAAATAAAAAGAAAAATCCAAACTTGAATTATAAAATAAATTAAGCTTAGGAAATTTAAATGAAATGATGTTTGTTTTGGGATTAAAAATCAAGTATTGAATAATAAATAGGGGGAGAATTAATTTGGAATAAATTTAATTAATTGAATCTGTTAATGGAATTTAAATTGGTTAAGTAGAAATTGAATTGTGAGCTAATAAAATTTGATGGTAAATTGAAGGTGAATGGTAAAATCAGAATTTGAGCTATAAATTAAAATTCGACTTGAAGTGTTAACAAATTAAATAAATTGAAAATGTTGCCAAATAAAGAAAAATGAAATTGGATTAAAATAGTAATGATGTGAATTGCAAATAAAATCCAAATAAGTGGAAATAAATTGGAAATGGCCATGTAATCAATTGAATGAGTTGAATCTGAAAATTCAAATTTTATAATGACTAATCAAATGAAATTGTAGATTTAAAATGAGATTTAATTAAGATAGTATTAAGTTGTAAAATGAAAATGAGATTAAGTATAAAAATTTGAAATAAATTGAAGTAAATTAACTTAAGCTGAATAGATGGAGGAGAGTTGAATTGAAATCAACTTAAACTAAGCTTAATGATATTGGGTTGGATTTGAATCAAGTAAAAAATAAATCTAATCGAAATAAAATTCGGTGAGTTATAGATGATATTAAATGGAATGAAGTTCTTAATTAAATAATTGTAAACCATTTAAATTGTTAAGGAATTGAAATAACTTAGAGATAATATGAACAATTGAATGTTTTCAAGTTTAATAGAATGGGTTTAAATGAATGCGGATAAGAAATGAAATGCAAATGAATGGATCGTGAATAAAATTGAAATGGAATGTGTCGAGCTAAATAAAAGGGTTGTGAATGAATTTTAAATTGAAAGAATTAAATAATAAATTGAGTTGGAATCAATTTAAAATGGTCATCGGCTTAAGTGGTTATTTACTTGAATGAATATTACCAATTTGCATGAGAAAATTTGGTCATTGGACGAAAATAGAAGAAAATAAAATTCTATGAATCATTGCAAGTAAATAAAATTGATTTTTAAATCAATTGGAATAATATGGGTTTGTTTAAAATTAAAAATGAATTGGATGTAAGCAAGTGGGTTGTGATCCATTCAAATTGAATGAAAATGGTTTATAAATTAATTGGAAATAGTTGAATTAGTATGAAAACTATATAAATTGCTTACGAAAAGTGTTTGGTGTGCATTTCTTTTAGAATTCATGTGTTTAACTATTGCAAATAAGTGAAATGTTGTTAAACTTCGTACATATGGTACTTACTATTTGAATTGAGTAAGTACAGGTACAGGGAAGCCATTGGGCTAGATTTGATTGCGCTAACTGCTAATTAAATAAGCTGCTTGCTTAAAAATGCTAAATAAGGTACGCCTACGCAATAAAAATAGGAAATATGAACTGTTTTTGTTTTTTCCGACTGGGTGGGTTGATGTATATATATTTATATCTCTTGCCAAATTGCAAAAGCTCCTCCGTACAAAGGAGACTCTGCCAAAAAATTTCAAAAATTTTGGGAGTTAGAAATTTTGTTGAAAAAATTGAAAATTTTTGTTATCGACAAAACGATTTCAAACTGGAAATTGAAACAAATTAGTGGATAAAACTAATTTAAAACAATGATATGAATCATTTATAAATGGAAGATGAAATTTCATATTCAGAGTTAAGAATAAATTGAATTCATATGGAAGTGAAAGAATCAATTTGAATAGGAATAGATATAAACTAAAGTGGTGAAGTGAAAATAAATAAAGAAGCATATAAAATGCTTGTACTAAACTTAAGAAAAGAGTGGTGAATTCTTAATTGGAAATTGATATTACAAATATAATCTAAGTTAATATTTGAATGAATAAATATTGACACTTTGTAAGGAAGTCGATAAAATATTTTTGGAATGTTGTGATTGGATATTATTGCTAAATAGGATATGCAGGTATTATAAAGGGAAAGGAGAATTGGTTTTGATTTCAAAAGATAAATTGAAATGCTCGACAAAAAGGTATATGTTTAAATTTATATATGAAATTTGATTGGGTTTTTGATCGAGCCACTTGGCATTTTGTTTTCTTTTGGAATTTGGAAGCCCGTAGAGGCCTTTTGTAGTTGTACCAAGCTAGCCGCGCAAAGGAGACGCTGACAAAAAATTTTGGAAATTTAGAGAGTTAGAGAATTTTTGAGAAAACTTTGCTAATTTAAATTTGGATTTAAATTTAAATTTGAATGGTTGAATGAGTAAAGTTATTTGAAAACCATGGAAGGTTTTGGGAAGTTGGTTGAAGTAATAGTGGGTCTTTAATAAAAGAATATGTTATGGCAAGTTAATTAAACTGTTTGGTTTTGGAAAATAGTAATGGGTATTGGATCATTCTTCCTAACTAGCGGGGACGAAATTCTTTTAAGGGGAGGAATGGACGACCCAGGATTTTTGAGCATTTAAAATCGGAATATTTAATTGATTTTAAATATTTAAAAGTTAATTTTAACTTGAATTCAAATATCACTATTTATTTGATAATTAAACTATTGAATTAAATAATTTGAAATTGGGTAAGATGTTGAATCTGGAATTTTAAGCCTGTTATAAATAATATAAGGGTTTGTAAAATTTATACTGATAAAACTGAAGGTAATAGAAGTGTTAAAATTGAATTTAACAGTGATTTGTTTGGTTTTGAAATTTTATAGTTTAAATTGAATTTAAAAATAGCCTTCCTAGGTACAGTCTCGGAATTGGATGAAACCACTTCCATAGGATCCGTAATATTGTATTATTATCGAATTTTGAATTTCGTATTGATTGGAGTTGTTGTGTGAGCGTACGATAAGTAAACGCGCTGTAAATTTAATCGGAAATTAAATTTTTGTAACTGGTCCAAAAAGCTATTTTCTTCATACGATCGAATTAGGACTCGAAACCTTTTCCTATGCGTTCGAAATAGGGATATAACATTATAAACGCCTAGCGGCACGCCTCGGTAGGAGGTCAAAAATTTAAGTTGCATTTTTGAGACGATTTAGATTTGGAATTTAAATATAAATTTGTATATTTTGACCAGTCAACCTGCAGTTGAAATAATGTCACACCAGTATTTTTTTCCGTTCACTTCAAAATACTATAGCCCATCTACTTCACGCTACCTTATCTTCGTTCTTCTGAAAGCCAAACCGAACCCTTCTTATTAAAATCTTGCACTCACCTTCTTCTGATTTGGAACGAGCATCAGATAAAAAAAGGGATTCGTTCGTATAAACCTTCTTCCTTCTTCTATTAATCGAAACCCCATTTTTCCCCAAACGAAATCAAATCAAATCAGGTCGAGCTTTCATTTTCGTTTAAAAAAAAGGGGAGAAAGAAGCAATGGCCGAACAACAGAATGGCAGCTAAATCAATTGACCTCTCCTCTAAATCTTTCAATCGACTTATTATATTTGGTCATTCCTCGAGTTCGATTGGGTGAGGCTCGTTCGTATAGCACGACGTCTAGGGGTTCGAAGACTTCGAAATGGGTTGCGACAATTGGCCTGAGGGACTGCGTTTCTGGAAGACTCACGATTGGGGGTTTCAACATCGTTGTCGTTGTTGATCGAGCATCAGGAAGGCTGCGTTCATCTGCGAAGTGGAGCAATCGTCGATCGAGCCTTGAGGTACGGTCATGACTGATGTTCGCTACTGAAAAAAATTGGAGTCGTGATGTTGAGGTGATGGTGCTATGATCATCTCGGGTTTAGGATTTGAGCAACAAGGTATAAATTTCTGATTTCAATTTACATATATTAAATTTGTGTACAAAAAAAAATAAAAATAAAAAAGTATTTGATTTTTTGATGTAAATATATATATACCTAAATTAGATGCTCATGTTACAGTAAGAATAAGTTTTCAGTAAGGTATATCACTTGTTTAATTTAGATTAATGAATGTTTATAAATTAAAAACATAACTTTTAGGAAATTTTTATAAATAGGATTTTTAATTTACAGAAAAATATATAGTTCTGCAAAGATATGTATAAGATAGGAATCCGAAAGGGTAAACCAATTTTTTTATAATATATATGTATATATATATAAGCACATATATAGTTTCAAAGGCAAAAAAATATACCTATTCACATTTTAATCTACTAGTTTATCTCAAAATACTGTAGTTCGAGTGGTTAACTTGTCTAATAAACCTATTTAATTATGTGTCACTGAAAGTATTTTATTAAAAGAAAATATTTTAAATCAAATTATTGGTTAATTAAATTTTTTAAATAGTAATTGACTATTAGAATAGTTCAAATGTTGATAAAACACCTAATGTTTATACAAGGTCTGAGAATCATGGAATCAAATCGGGAATGAAGTGGACTACAACTAGGAGAGGTGAGTTAATCTCACCCAGCTGAATTTTAATTTAAAATTCAATGGTTAAATTTAAATAATTGGTTGATTGATTGATTTGATTTGGTGTGTTATATTATATAGTATTATATAGTATATCTTGGAATGTTTGATTTCCCACATCAAATAGCGGATGATTTTATATTTTAAAACCCATATACCGTGATATTCCACCTAGAAGTGGAATTGATATTTTATGTTGTTTTAACGTCTGTGGATGCAGGGAAAACAGGTTGGAGGGATCCAGCTGGATTCCTTAACATATATTTAAATTGTTTATTATTCTCTGTTATGATTATTTGGTCATTCTGTGATGAATTATATTGAAATATTGAATGCTATAGTTACTTGAATATATTTCGGTACTCTAAATTATCTAAATAAATAGAATTGGATTTTGAAAAGAAATAAAAGGGTGAACTTTTAAGAAAAATATTTATAACGAATTTAAATAAATTAAGAATGAATTGGATAAGAACAATGGTAATTTTAAAATTTTAATAAATAAATTCTGTATATGAAAAGGAAATTTTGAATAAACTGAAAGTTAATGAATTTTAAACTTCATTGTTATTAACAAAGCATTTATTTTAAATTTAAGATTTGAATTTTGAAAAGAATAAAGAAGAAATTGGGAAAAATCTAAAGTTTGTATGCTTCAGTTAAAAGATTTAAAATCAAACGGAAAGTAATAATAATATTAATAAAGTCCATAATTAATGAATTTGAAATGAACTGAGTAGGTAAAGAAATTTATTTCAAATGGAATAAATTGGGAATCAATTTGGAAAATTGATTTAAGTGACTGAGATTGGAAATTCTACCTGGATAACCAAGTACATTTTCAAAGTAAATTTTTAAAGATAAGTTAAAAGTTTTAAAGTTGTTTTAAAAAGTAAGTTTTGGAAAAATTTATTATTTCTAAATATTAAAATTCTAAGTAAGTATTTTCTTTTAAGCTATTATATCGGTAATTATTTAAAAATGACTTGATATTTGTTTTAAAAGGAGAATATCTAGGTTTATATTTTATAAAAGTAACCTCATTTTTAAATATTCCTAGAGTATATATTTTTAAATAAATATCGAAGTAGTTTTTAATTTAAATATTTTAAAGTATATTTTCTAATAAAGTGTTTTTAAAACTATTCTAAAATCTAAGTGTTTGTCCTTGGTGATTTCAGTGGAGATAGAAAATATTTGGGAAAGTTTATTCTGAAAAAGGAAGATAGTTGGAAACTGTTTTCAAAAGGGTTTGGAAGTAAAAATATATCTTGTGAACATACTTTTGGGTTAAATAAATAATTTGGGAAATTATTTATTGTTTGATGGATGTTTGTGAATGTTAATTGATAGTTAAATAACCGATTATCAATATTGGCCAAATATGTTGATCGTTTCGAAGAGACCAGGATCGAGATTTATTTCTCGAAAACCACTTCGATCCGGTTTGTATGTTTTCATGAAAAACGAGTTTGGATTCGAAGATGGAGCAGTGAAGTGCAAGGGCTAGTCGCTACTAATCCTGAGGATATTTCCGAAATGGGTGTAGTAGGAGTAGTGCCTTCGGTTCCGTTCGAACCCGGGACGGACTTGTATGGATGAATGCTTTCGGAACATCGTCAGGTGGACGATGGACATTCTAAGGGATATGTTCTAAAAGGTAACGCTTAGCCTCAAGCCTCATCAACCGGGAATGACTGAAAATCAGGGGTTATGCAGCAAGGCTAGGTGGGTAGCACCCATTTCAGGGTGAGGTCATCCCTATCTAGATGTCCCTTTTTATTTCGGCTTAGTGGGCGGTTGCTGATCCCAACCATGGGGTGATCTTGCTCGGAACTGTCCAGTAAGGGATGGTTCCGGCCTTGTGTTGCAGGGGAGTTAGGGTG
Organism: Allium cepa; assembly: GCA_030765085.1. Lineage (NCBI taxonomy): Eukaryota > Viridiplantae > Streptophyta > Magnoliopsida > Asparagales > Amaryllidaceae > Allium > Allium cepa. The sequence continues at coordinate 110,493,077 of CM060944.1, read as the reverse complement.
GCTCCTCGGTACGCTGATCTAGACTAGGTACTGTGACAGGTGGTACCCCGGTGCCTAGTCATTAGTTGGAAATCCATTCTCCCTACGCGCCTTTTACGAGTTTTGTTTGTATTACCCACTCCGTGGCTAGTAGCTGGAATTTAATAGATGTAACAATTTTTGCTATTTTAATAAATATTTGTATATAGACCCTATTATAATATCAGAAGATTTTAATAAAAAGTGTTTTAGCTATCGTAAGGTAAAAACCCGACATGTTTATTAATGGCGTGGTCTTACGAGATGCTTTTGTTTTCAAAGAATTTTGAAACTTTAATGTTCATTTTGAGTGTGATTTCTCACGCTGGTATTCCAGACTGACACGGGTGTTATTTAACTATAATGTTCGGGTCAGACCGAGTATTATAGGATACAGGATATGATGCTATGGAGCTCAGGAGACGAGCTGGATGACGATACGTACTTTCGTACTTGTTTATATATATTCTGCTGTGTTGAGTAGCTGTGTATCCAGTTGTATGTTATTGATGTTGAGCTGAGATTGATGTACTCTGATGATGTAATATATAAATAGATATATTTTATTTTTGAGTAAAGATCATTATTATCTATTATATTTTATTCCGCAGCGATGATTAGATTATGATGTTGTTTTCTATTTTCTTCTTCTAGCTCTTCTTCTTTAACCCAAATGGTTCGTATTTCTGCACAACTTGAGTTGATTTATATAGAATAGTGATGATTCAAGGGGTACAGATTTGCAGGTCGTTACATAGCTCCTTTGGTCGGATGCATTTCTTCGATGTCATTCTATTACTTGTGATTTTTGGGTGGCCACCCTCCGATTTGGGAATGTGTTCTGAGGTGGGCGTATGTGGCTGCTGCGTTACCACCAGCCCGAGTATCGTAATTGGTATATCTACCCTGGCATTGCCTTGTGTGCCGTGTCGCCTACCATATTGAGCCTTTACTATGAGCTTCTATTTGTGTCGTACCTATGCAGTATCTTCTCATAGTCTCCCGATAAGGAGATATGCAGATACTGTATAGACTATGGGCATTATTTGTGTTAAGGGGAATATTGGGTCACTCCTTAACGCTATTTTAAAGTAAGTTTATTTTACTGATAGACATTATTATAATAGCGCAATATTACTACATAGTAAATAGTTAAAGGGATCCTTAGAGGATGGGCGGTCCCAAGCATCTTCTAAGTTACTTGTACGTTTACTACAGTTCACTTGAGTTGGTTTACATTGGATAAGTATGTATATCCTGACTCGAGTGTTTGTGTTTTATTTACGCTCGGGTCAGCCTGAGTTATTTACAGATTTGGATTTCCACTCTCTGGAGGTCTGGAATTGCTGGAGATTATCAGCTTATCTAGTTATCTTTATTTCAATTCTATTGTTCTATTTCAGTTCTGTTGTTCTGTTGTCAGCTTTGTATTAGCGGACTTCTTTGTATTTGGGATTTTATGTTGTATATGTTTTTAGACCGATATTATGTATTTGGTTTTGAGACTTTGTGATAGTAGCTTCATGAACTACTATGGTATTTATTTTCCGCTGCGAGATATTCTGATATTCTATGTCTGTGATTCTGTGATTTGATTTTATTTGCTCCGAATTTTTATTAATCTGTTATTTTGTACTATTCAAGTCTGCATGTATGGATTATTGTCGATTTGAATGGAGGAAAATAGTGGGTCATCCCAAATCTTATGTGGACAAGCGAAGAAAAGAGTTAGAGTTTGAAGTATAAAATATGATATCAAAGTTTCACCTTTTAGAAATTCGAAAAAGTTGGCATTAAAATTTGTTAGGCCTTTCCTCATTTTAGAAAGAATTAGAAGACTTGCTTATTATATAGAGCTACTGGATAAATTGGAAAGAGTCTATGATACTTTCCACATTTCACACTGGAGAAAATACCTTCATAGCACATCCACTGTGGTAGAGCCCAATCAATTGGGGGACATTGAGAAGAAGCCAATACCATCCTATGCCACCATGCACATTATGGAGCAGAAAACTAGAAAGATCCACAGTAGTGAAATTAGGTTGGTTCGAATAAAATGGTGCGAAAATCCGACAGAAAGCATGAGGCTTCTCATCCAAGTTTTTCACTGGCAAATATTTCTCTTAAAAATTAGGTTTTAGTTGCATCATAGTTGCTAGATTGGATGGTAAGATATGGTTGCTACACTTTTCACTATCACTATGCACTCATATAGAGATTCTATGCATGTTAAGATACTTGCATACATGCCTATTTGTCACGAACATACACTGACGTTAGGATTGAGCTCACTGATAGCATGATTGCATACATAATCATGTTACACTTTTTGTCGAGCAAATGGTTATGGAGATAATTTGGTTGTATAACATGGATGCTTATTGCGTGTGTCATTGTTCGCCTCTTAAAAAGATTTCGGGGACGAAATCCTTTTAAGAGGAGAATGTAACACCCAGTAAAAATTAATGAAAAAATTAATGAAATAGATAAATTAGTTAAATGTATAAGGCTAAAAATGAAAATTTTTCAAAAATCAAAATTTGACCACGCAACTTATGTTGTTTGCGTTCGTGATGAAATTTTGATCAATTTTCATATATAATGTTTTCTAATTGAAGCTCAAACGAAAAAATATGGACGCTTGAAGTTTTTGAATTTAAAATAATTTCAATAGAATTCAAATTCAAATAAGTAAATAATTCTCAACTTTGAAATTTAAAAGTTAAAAACGGTTAGACTTAAGGTTAATTAAACGTTAAAATAAACCTTAAATAATTAATGAAGGTATTAAATAATATACGAACAGCAACAAATCAGTGGACCCGAATTTTATTTGCACAGTGAACATTTTGGATTTTATTATTTTATTCCGACTTAAATCCAACGATTCTGGTGCATTCTAACCATTATAAATAAGAGCATAGCCTCCTCAATTTTATTCATGAACTATTTTGGAAACCAAATGAAGCTCTTTCAGTCTCCCTCTTCAAAGATTCAGAAAAGTTCTTTAGGGTTTTAGGTAACAGATTCTAGGTGTTTATTATTTCATTTCTTAATTCTTCTCCAATCCCTAAATTTCTAAATCCAATCTATGTACAAATCCCTTGTTATATATATCAAAAAAGTAAGATCTGAAAGAGATTATTGAAGGCATGACAAATTCATAATGAGGAAGAGCTAAGGACCCATTATAAGTGGAAATCTTCATCTTTCTATTTTAGTAATTGAATAGTGTGGTTTGGATTTAATACATACCTTAGGAATTTTAAGTTATGAAAACATCACATTAAAACCCCCAAAATTTCCCAAAGCGAAATCAATTCTTAGGTTGGAATCTTAATTAATTTATATATTAGAATAATGGAATTTGTGTACATTTTGTAATTTTAATGTTCTACCTTCGGTTCCACTTCTTATCTTTTTCTTTTGATCCGATTAATGGATTTTTAATTTGAAAATGATGTGCAAGGTACGAATTCTTATTCGTAGGTTGCACCGCTATTTTCCATGGTTTGAATAGAAATTCTCTTTATCTAATTTCATGTACAAAAGAAGTTGAATAGAGCGTAAAGGTTTTTAAATTTGCAAGTTTATACTATTGATTTATTCCGTTGTTTTAATATAAAATAAGTGGTTTTAAATTCTACTTTTATACAAGTCTATTGGTTGGATTTTAATATTGGATTTATGGTATACGTGTTAATATGGAAATGAAACTTATATAATTTTGACATTTAAATGCTAGTATATGGTGTAGACTCCATACATTCAGGAATTTACTAAGTGCGTGTATATACACACACTCGCACGTGCACCTATGTATATATGTATGTATGTATGTATGTATAAAAATTATCGTAAACAACGTAAGATTATAATGTATTAATGGCGTAGTTAATAGGTTATTAATAATTATTGGATTCCCCCTCAAGTAAAATATTAATAGTAGAAGCGAAATAAGTAGTTTTCTTATAAAGCCTTAATAATGGATACAGTGAGATGTGCGATAATATGTTAAGAGAGTGTTATAAATTATGACTAATTTATAAGGTTACAAGGTTAATCAAAAGCACACAGAAGTCTGTCCAGCTAATTTGGCTACCAACATTGTGACTTTGAGGATGATGTAAGACATCACCTATAATAAGCAACGACGGATGACGCATGGTTAGTCCCAAATTCTATAAGGTAACGCCCAGCTAATCTAACCAGCTGTGACGCCCCACCTCTATACCCACGCTAGCCAAAGACACTACAGGGTAATGCCGTCAGCTAACATGGAGAATAAGGTTGGTTAGGAGCGACCATCTATAGCATTGCTCTAACTATCCATTGAATACATCGACAATAGTCATACCAAGCAGATCGACATATCCAATGAATACTTAAAAAAAACCATAGGTGGTTGGAGGATCTATCAAAACAGAATATAACAACTCAAATGTAATATACATCACAGAACAGTAGATCATCATATACACACATACTGATACATAACAGAGTATACAAACTGAAAATGTCAAGTGGTATTGCAGACCACAATAAACAGGCGAATCCAAAAGAATACATATATCAGAGTTACAACAAAATGGGCTACACAAAAAGCTTTAACAAAAAAAAGCAAGCTGAATAGTCCATGCGGAAGCAAAATAGGCTAAGTCCAAAAGCACCTAACCTAAAACATCTCGGTCTGACCCGAGTACAAATACACGGGTCAGTCTAGCTAAACAAATCAGTTAGATAAACTGAACAACAATAACCTGCAAGGTCATAAAGTATAACAAATATCTCTAAAAGAGATAATACAATCTTATAACAAGAGATGAATCATAACAAGACAAGCCTCGTATCATCGGCAACACAAATAAACAAAGGATATGGATATCCCAAAACAAGCCAAAAAGGCAATAACAATTACCAATGAAGGTAACACAAGTTCCACAAGGTAATCGCTATATATCGTGCGGCTCAAAAAGACCAACACCGAAGGGCGATACCTAGGGAATATACATATCAATGAAATATCAGAAAATTTGCACGTGCTCGGTACTGTATAAACAAGGATCCATGAGCCTGAAGACTCCAAACCCGATATCACTCGAGCGGTGACGAATGACCAACTCCGAAAGCGATACAATAGGGTAACAAACCCGAAGGCAAAAACTCGAAGGTACGAAACCGAAGGCAACATACCCGAAGGCAACATACCCGAAGGCAACATACCCGAAGGCAACAAACCTGAAGGAGACAGTCCGAAGACGCTATCCCAAAGGCAACAAACCGTAGTGGTGAAGGTCCGGAGGCCCAGTACTGGACACCACTAACTGGTAGAATGTGTCACAACTCTCGAAAAGGAATCCGAAAAGTGGTAACGTGAGTCGCATAACCACTCGTTCGCACTAAACGGTTTACTATCCGTTAGTTAATTTCACACTCAGAGCAGTACAAAGTTTACCTCATCTCATTGGTAAACCAGACCAAAAGGCCAAAACGATCAATCGAATAGGGCGGGGATTAATCGGAAAGATAAACGCATGGATTCATGGTCCGTTTTACCTAACCATTTAATCTCCTTTCCCTTCCGCTCGAAGTGCAAAATTGTGTGTGTACGTTTTAAATAGAATTTATAAATTAGAGGAACGAGCTTTTAATACGATTTAGAGAGATCATTTATAAAAACCCATGGATGAAGTCAAAAAGGAATCATCAAAGTCAAATATGCAATAAACAACTAATTGGAATCAACTTAGATCGATAAAAGTTGGAATCACAAACAAATAGGCACACTAGGCAAAACAGGGAAATAGGAGCAGGTCGGTTGACTGAACTCTCTGAGTCGGTCGACCGAAAATAGCCCAGAAAGATTTCGGCTACACCTTCGGTCGACCGACTCAGAGAGTTCGGTCGGCCGAACCAGAAACAGAGAAGTGTTCTGGTAGCAGGTCGGTCGACTGACTTACTGAATTCGGTCGACCGGAACCTGTTTCCAGCACTTCCCATCCTATCTATGCGAGGGCCAATCTCGACCAAATTGCAACCGTTCGAGCAACGACGCTAAGGGTTTATGCCAATCGACTACCCGGTCCTATTGGCTCCTTGATGCATCACCAAAAACATGATCAAACAACAAAGCAATGATTTTTAAACATTTGACTTCAAAACACCAAAAATTGGAATATCTACAAAACCAACCCAAATCCAAATCCAATGCACATGATTGAGTGTTAGGAATTCATACCTAACAATCGAAGATGATTATAGACTAAGATGTGAGATAAAAATCTCACCTTTAACCCAAAAACAAAGAAGAAGAAGAAGAAGAAGAAGAAGAAGAAGAAGAAGCTCAATAGCAAGGAAAAGACCAACCACTCTCCACTTCAACTCTACTAGCTTCAATCTAAGATCAAAACAAGTATTTCCTAAGTTAGGTTTAGGAAACTTTCTGAAATTGAAGGAGAAAGAGTTGGAGAAGATGAAGAGGAGGCTTACCAATAGCTTCACTTTGATTTTGGAGCAAGAATTCAAGTTTGCAAAAAAGAACTAGGGCTTGGAATTTCTAATTCCTCTTCCTTTCCACCATTTTCTGTTTTAGCTTGAGTTTTAGAATGGAAATGAGTGAACGGAAGGAGAGGGGACTGAGTTAGGTTATTTAGTTAGCTAGTGGGCTGAACCTAAACCCAAAACCCAATTAGAAAAGGTAGCAAAACTCGACTTACTCCAAACATATCAAAGCTTATACTCAAAAAGATTGCAAACGCCATTTTGGACTCAATAGAAGTGGTTTTGAGTCCTAATTCGAGCGTTTGTGAAAAGTAACATTTCGGACCTAAATCCGACTAACGATGCTATATTTAAATAAAACATTTAAATATATAATCGTTAAATATGCGGGTTGTTACAGATCTCCCCTCCTTACGAAATTGCGTCCTCGCAATTCCCAGAGACGATATTTGTAACAACTACATACATACATCAATTCCCAAAAAGAAAAGGAAATAAGCTTGAGATGAAAAGATATTCTCAGCATTATCAAGCAAAGATAGAAAACCCGGATATGATCGCTCGATGAACTCTCTGGTTTCCCAAGTACATTCATTGGGATTAGCGGACCATTGAACCTTAACGAGCGGCACGTCCTTGTTCCGAAGGTGTCGCACCTCCGTGTCAAGTACGCGAATAGGCTGCTGCACAATAGATAAGTCCGGTGAGATCTCAAGCTCTTGCAAATCAGGAGAATCGATAACAAAATCCGACTCTCGAAGACACTTTCGAAGTTGAGAGACGTGAAACACGTCGTGAATGCCAGATAAATGAGCAGGAAGTGAAACTCTATAAGCCACAGGGCCAAAACGTTCAGTAATAGAAAATGGTCCTATAAAGCGAGGAGCCAATTTCCCAGTCGTACTGAAATGCGTAACCCCCTTCAAAGGAGAAATACGAATAAAGACAAGATCACCAATCGAGAACTAGAGAGGCTTCCTACGGTTGTCCGCGTAGGATTTCTGGCGGCTTTGTGCCTCTTTCATTCTCAAACGAATCAAACCAATCTTCTCGGAAGAATCACGAACAAAATCTAGGCCAAGAATAAGCTTCTCCCCAGATTCCAACCAACAAGAAGGTGATCGACATGGCCTTCCGTATAAAGCTTCGAAAGGAGCCATACCGATAATAGACTGAAAACTATTGTTATAAGAGAACTCTAAAAGAGGTAGGTGATCTTCCCAACTATCACCAAAATCAAGAATACAAATACGGAGAAGATCTTCCAAGATACGATTCGCCCGTTCAGTCTGTCCGTCAGACTGCGGATGATAAGTTGTGCTAAGATTAAGCTTTGTTCCCAAAGCTTTCAGAAGACTCTGCCAAAAATGACTCGTGAACAAAGGATCACGGTCACTCACAATAGAACTAGGAACATCGTGAAGTCTCACGATTTCCTTGACATACAACTTAGCCAAATGCGAAGCAGTTCTGTTAGATTTAATAGGAATAAAATGAGCAGACTTGGTGAGACGATCAACAATAACCCAAATGCTAGAATGGCCCGATCTAGAACGAGGTAGGCCGTCAATGAAATCCATAGAAATCTGATCCCATTGCCACAATGGAATCTCTAAAGGCTGAAGAAGACCCGAAGGACGCTGATGTTCATCCTTAACACGCTGACAAGTTATGCAATTACTCACATAACTCGCCACATCGCGCTTCATGCCTTCCAATAATAAAGACGATGCATATCGGCATACATCTTACTACTACCAGGATGAATAGTATACTTAGAACGATGACAGTCATCAAGAATGTCATGCCTAAATGCAAAATCAGAAGGCACAAAAAGACGGTTCTTCTTGCAAAGACACCCATGAGAATCAATGCTGAAATCCTGCAACGCCTCATCACAGGATCCAGACTCACAAGCTGAATAAGATGCAACAAATCAGGATCACGCCGCTGAGCATCGGCAATACGATCCAATAAAATAGGTCGAGCTCCCAAACTAAATAATAGAATAGGAGAATCAGAAGATGAACCTCGATCACGAATTTCACAAAAAGATTGAGTCTCAAGAATATACCATTCGGCAAGCAGCATAGAAATAACAGCCGAATGTTTGCGACTAAGCGCATCAGCAACACGATTACCCTTTCCAGGGGTATACTGGATATCAAAGTTACAGGAGGCAAGAAACTCGAGCCAACGTTGTTGCCTCATATTGAGTTCCTTTTGAGTGAACAAATACTTCAAGGATTTATGATCGGTATAGAGAATAAAGTGCTCGCCCAATAAATAGTGTCGCCAAATCTTCAAGGCGAAGACAATGGCGGCTAACTCAAGATCATGAGTGGCATAGCAAACTTCATTCGGACGCAATTTCCTAGAAGCATAAGCAACTACCCGATCCTTCTACATAAGAACAGCACCGAGACCACTACCACAAGCATCAGTGTATACAACAAGATCATGATTCCCTTCGGGAACCACCAAAATAGGAGCATTAGTGAGAAGTACCTTTAATGTCTGAAAGGAAGCTTCACACTTGTCGGACCAAATATAACGAATCCCTTTCCGAGTAAGGCTAGTGAGAGGAAGCACAACACGGGAAAAATCCTTAATGAACCGACGGTAATAACCCGCCAATCCAAGGAAACTACGAATCTCATGCACATTCTCAGGCCTCTTCCAATTCTGGATGGCTTCGATCTTTGAAGGATTGACTGAAATGCCGTCGGAAGATACAATATGGCCTAAGAACTTAATCTCATTCTCCTAAAAATGGCACTTGGAGAGTTTGGCTCTAAGCCGATGGTGACGAAGAGTACTCAAGACAATTCTCAAGTGATTAGCATGCTCAGCTTCAGACTTAGAGTAAGGATATCATCAATGAACACAAGGAAGAACTTATCAAGATATTCTCGGAATACTCGATTCATGAGATCAACAAAGAAAACAGGAGCGTTCGTCAAACCGAACGGCATAACGAGCCACTTAAAAGAACCATAACGAGGGCGAAAAGCGGTAAGAGGTATGCTATCCTCCGCGACTCGTAACTAATGAAAACCCGTGGCAAGGTCGAGCTGAGAAAAGACCTTAGCACCACTCAATAGATTGAACATATCATCGATCCTAGGCAACGGATACCTATTCCTGATGGTTAACTCGTTAAGCTTGCGATAGTCAATGCAAAACCTAAGAGTTCCATCGGACTTCTTCACGAAGACGATCGCGGATCCCCACGTAGAAAAACTGGACTGAATCAACTGCTTGGACTCAAGCTCTAAAAAATGCTTCTTGAGTTCCTCATTTTCCTTGTAGACATCCTCGTGGGAGGACGGCTAACAGGCTGCGTGCCTGAAATGAGATCGATGCGGAACTCAATTGCCCACTTGGGTGGCAAACCTGAAACAGGTTCAAAAACATCTGAAAAGTCACAAACAATAGTAATAAGAGATATATCATCATCATCTTGCGAGTCAAGAGAATATAAAGCCATTTCGGAATTATCCACATTCCGAAGAACAAGTGATAGCTGAGTAGGCGAATCCGAATGTCGAAGATACAAAATCCTCTCAGAACAAATAATCCTGGCATCGTATTTCACTAGCCAGTCCATTCGCAAAATCATACCAAATCCCAGACAAGAAATAACGTGCAGATTCACTTGAAAGGAAAAGCCACATAAAACAATCTCAACATCATCACAAAGCATGCTAAGGTTCGCGGATCCCCCAATAGGATTCGCAATCCTTAAAGAAGTAACCAAACAAGAAACATCCAAAGATAAATCATCAACGAGCTTTTTCGATACGAAAGAATATGATGCACCCGTATCGAAAAGAACTCGAATACTATGATCATGAAATAAAATAGAACCTTCCAAATTAGATGGAGATATACCTTTGGGCTGAGAAGGACCTTCAGAAGCCTTAGCAGCATAAAGCTTGCTAGATTTAGCACTAGCAGGAATAATAGGGCAGATGGAAACATGATGACCTTCCTTCTTGCAATAGCGACAGAAGAGAGGCTTAGAACAAGCTCGAATCATATGATCAGGAGAACCACAATTGAAACACTTCCGAATGAAAGGTGTTCAAGAAGACTGAGGCTGAGAGCTAGAACTACCAGTCTTCTTCCTCTTGGAAGGAAAAGACCTGGATTTCTGAAATGGAAACTACTTCTTGTTGGGGTTCTTGGAAACCTCAACATCCTCACCACTATCACACTCCTTCTCAATAGCTTCGAGATGAAGGTGCAGAATATACCAACTCCTTAAAAGAAAGCTTAAGCTGGAGTAACAAAGACTTCTTAAGATATTTCTTAAGACCGGAAACAAACTTCGGATTCTTCTTGTAAGAAGTGCTAATGAATTCAAGACCATACTTAGATAAAGCCTCGAATGATGCAACATACTCAGAAACAGAAGATTTCCCTTGCTTCAACTCAAGGAAGCGACAGGTCAATAAAACTTTTTCAGATTCAGGAACGAACTTGAGTTCGAATCGTCCCCGAAACTGAGTCCAAGAAAGAGTAGGCTCATCAATTTCGGCTACAAGAAGCTCGTACCAATCAAGGTCATGCTCTTGCAATAAACTAGAAGTTACAAGAACTCTATCATGATCCAAAAGATCCATGCGAGAGAAGATACGCTCGCACGTGCGAAGCCAAGCTTGGACTTCAAGAACAGACTCGAAGCCTTTAAACGGCTTTCCTCCAAGATGAGAAAAATCACTGCATAGACGTGCAAAGGCAGACTTGCGAGGTGGAGATACTCGAGGAAGAACAGGAGGCTACGTGCTCCTAAATAACTCCAAACACTGATCTGCAAACATATAAACGCCATCCGGATGTGAGCCACTGGATTGCCCAGCATCCGAACGTCGTCCCCTGCCTCTTTCAGCCATACACTGAAAGTAAGATAAGAACAAGATTATTCACAAGGTAGATGTCACTAACTCAGATGTGGAATACTACGGAATAAAATACATTCCTAGAAGTATTCCCATATTCTATCTACCACCAAAGGCACAGAAGGAATATAGAGGCACGATGGTTCAAAGATTTTTATCACTTATACACCTTGATGTACCAGAATATGTGCTTCTATTCTGTGTTTATCATATTTTGTTCTGAACTCAGCTCTGATACCGAGATGTGACGCCCCACCTCTATACCCACGCTAGCCAAGGACACTACAGGGTAATGCCATCAACTAACATAGAGAATAAGGCTGGTTAGAAGCGACCATCTATAGCCTTGCTCTAATTATCCATTGAATACATCGACAATAGTCATACCAAGCAGATCGACATATCCAATGAATACTTAAAACAAAACCATAGGTGGTTGGAGGATCTATCAGAACAGAATATAACAACTCAAATGTAATATACATCACAGAACAGTAGATCTTCATATACACACATACTGATATATAACAGAGTATACAAATTGAAACATGTCAAGTGGTATAGCAAACCACAATAAACAGGAGAATCCAAAAGAATACATATATCAGAGTTACAACAAAATGGGCTACACAAAAAGCTTTAACAAAAAAAAGAGCAAGCTGAATAGTCCATGCGGAAGCAAAATAGGCTAAGTCCAAAAGCACCTAACCTGAAACATCTCGGTCTGACCCGAATACAAATACACGGGTCAGTCTAGCTAAACAAATCAGTTAGATAAACTGAACAACAATAACCTGCAAGGTCATAAAGTATAACAAATATCTCTAAAAGAGATAACACAATCTTCTAACTAGAGATGAATCATAACAAGACAAGCCTCGTATCATCGACAACACAAATAAACAAAGGATATGGATATCCCAAAACAAGCCAAAAAGGCAATAACAATTACCAATGAAGGTAACACAAGTTCCACAAGGTAATCGCTATATATCGTGCGGCTTAAAAAGACCAACACCGAAGGGCGATACCTTGGGAATATACATATCAATGAAACATCAGAAAATTTGCACGTGCTCAGTACTATATAAACAAGGATCCATGAGCCCGAAAACTCCAAACCCAATATCACTCGAACGGTGACGAATGACCAACTCCGAAAGCGATATAATAGGGCAACAAACCCGAAGGTACAAACCCGAAGGCAACATACCCAAAGGCAACATACCCGATGGCAACAAACCTGAAGGAGACAGTCCGAAGACACTATCCCAAAGGCAACAAACCGTAGTGGTGAAGGTCCGGAGGCCCAGTACTGGACACCACTAACTGGCAGAATGTGTCACAACTCTCGAAAAAGAATCCGAAAAGTGGTAACGTGAGTCTCATAACCACTCGTTCGCACTAAACGGTTTACTATCCGTTAGTTAATTTCACACTCAAAGCAGTACAAAGTTTACCTCATCTCATCGGTAAACCATACCAAAAGGCCAAAACGATCAATCGAATAGGACGAGGATTAATCGGAAAGATAAACGCATGGATTCATGGTCCGTGTTTTACCTAACCATTTAATCTCCTTTCCATTCCGCTCGAAGTGCAAAATTGTGTGTGCGTTTTAAATAGAATTTATAAATTGGAGGAACGAGCTTTTAATACGATTTAGAGAGATCATTTATAAAAACCCGTGGATGAAGTCAGAAAGGAATCATCAAAGTCAAACATGCAATAAACAACTAATTGGAATCAACTTAGATCGATAAAAGTTGGAATCACAAACAAGTAGGCACAATAGGCAAAACAGGGAAACATGAGCAGGTTGGTTGACTGAACTCTCTGAGTCGGTCGACCGAAAATAGCCCAGAAAGATTTCGACTACAGCTTCGATCGACCGACTCAGAGAGTTCGGTCGGCCGAACCAGAAATAGAGAAGTGTTCTGGTAGCAGGTCGGTCAACTGACTTACTGAGTTCGGTCGATCGGAACCTGTTTCCAGCACTTCCCAGCCTATCTACGCAAGGGCTAATCTCAACCAAATTGCAATCGTTCGAGCAACGACGCTAAGGGTTTATGCCAATCGACTAACCGGTCCTATTGGCTCCTCGATGCATTACCAAAAACATGATCAAACAACAAAGCTATGATTTTTAAACATTTGACTTCAAAACACCAAAAATTAAAATATTTACAAAACCAATCCAAATCAAATGCACATGATTGAGTGTTAGGAATTCATACCTAACAATCGAAGATGATTATAGACTAAGATGTGAGATAAAAATCTCACCTTTAACCCAAAAACGAAGAAGAAGAAGAAGAAGAAGAAGAAGAAGAAGCTCAATTGCAAGGAAAAGACCAACCACTCTCCACTTCAACTCTACTAGCTTCAATCTAAGATCAAAACAAGTATTTCCTAAGTTAGGTTTAGGAAACTTTCTGAAATTGAAGGAGAAAGAGTTGGAGAAGATGAAGAGGAGGCTTACCAATAGCTTTTCTTTGATTTTGGAGCAAGAATTCAAGTTTGCAAAGAAGAACTAGGGCTTGGAATTTCTAATTCCTCTTCCTTTCCCCCATTTTCAGTTTTAGCTTGAGTTTTAGAATGGAAATGAGTGAATGGAAGGAGAGGGGACTAAGTTAGGTTATTTAGTTAGCTAATGGGCTGAACCCAAACCCAAAACCCAATTAGAAAAGGTAGCAAAACTCGACTTACTCCAAACATATCAAAGCTTATACTCAAAAAGATCGCAAACGCCATTTTGGACTCAATGAAAGTAGTTTCGAGTCCTAATTCGGCCGTTTGAAAAAAGTAACATTTCGGACCTAAATCCGACTAACGACGCTATATTTAAATAAAACATTTAAATATATAATCGTTAAATATGCGGGTTGTTACACCAACAGTACCTACGAATAGTCGGACTAATGTGAGAAGTCACTGTGGGGTACGGATCATAATACGAAGGACATGCTTCAGGGATTGAAGGTATTAAGTGGCTATATAAGGGCATGCCTCTTCCCTATGCAGGAAGTAGTAAATGGTTGGTGATAATGGCTAGGCATGATAGTGGATATCTTGGGAAGGATCCACTTCGATATGAATTATTAAGTGATCGAAAAGATTTTATGCAATGTCAACTAGATAAGTGTCGATGAGGAGTCCGCCTAGGGATAGGTATTACATGACAGGGACCTATCTTAACTGAGGTATTAAATGGTCAAAGTCTGTCTAGTTTCCAATAAAAAGGTATTAAGTAGCTAAGGTACTATCGTTTAAATTGATAGGACATTATTAACAATAGATATTGGTTATTAGGTTGTAAGAATAATGATTATGGAATTGGAATTTAGAAATCCTTTGGGGTTAAAGTTGGAAAGACTTATAATAAGCCAATATATAAAAGACATATCCCTATTTAAATTATACCGCCCAAGTACTTTTATAGTAAGGCTCAAGATTTTTACTCACCATGCATACGTTCTTCTGATCATCTCCTTATTGCAACACAAGTTAGGAAAGGCGACCCTAAAGGCAAAGGTGAGAAGGAAACTTGTGGTAGTTACCTATTTATCCACTTATGCTATTTTCTGATGTAACCATTAAAGAATAATGATGTATTCTTAAAACGTTTCACTACAGATATGTGACGATTGTTATTGGTATCGTGTTATGACTTTTATGACATTTGGATTTTAAACAAAATAGGTGCTATTTTTGTTATTATATTTTATCCTTCCGCTATGAGTTCTGAATCTGTAGTTAAATAGCTTTGTATTATTGGTTGTACTAATCAGCATCCAACTTTGGAACAAGTCTAAGTTTCGATGGCCTTTTCAAGATTGGAATTTAGGTCCTTTTTAGGATCAGTTGTTATAAAGACTACCACCACATCTTCTCTTATTACATCCCACTCGGTGGTTTGTTTTCACATACATGGCTATTCCTTAATATGGTTTCATGTACCTAAACGGGTCACCTAACACATAAAAAATGCTTTAGTTACAAAGTGGAATTTTAAATAAGCAATAATGTTTATAATTCTATCTTTAGATGTATTGACAATATTAAAAATTATCTTTATAACTATGCCCATGAGGGTGGTTGTACATAATATGGAGAAAACTTGCATTGGAGAAAGCATAACCATGAATGAGATCGACTTATATTAGAGAAAACTACTACCTTAAACAATAATAAATTTGCTTAAAAATATACCATGTACTCATCCTTCCGAAGCACCTACTGGGGAAAATGACCTAATGTTCTCTCCATCAAAGCCAAGTGTTCTAAATCTTCATAGATTCGAAACAATGGCTCCCTATGTTCTCATAACTTCTTCATAAATATTAACTCAATCAAAGACGAAGGAACAAACCAGAATGACTTACAATGCAAAGTTCAGTAGTTATGCAACCGACACTCCGGATGTCACGCAGATAGCTCCATCAAATTCCTAATAATAACATGGGTGTTTTGAGTCAATTGTTATTCATCGTGAAAACATTAAGATATGACATTAATATTGAGATTAATAAGTGGAATGCTTAAAAGTATAACCATGTTTACACACATACATGTATGTATGTATGTATGTATGTATGTATGTATGTATGTATGTATGTATGTATGTATGTATGTATAGGCATAGGCATCAATTTCCTACCTAAAATAACCTTAGGAGCGCATTAATGTCTTGTTGATATAATATAACTTTGATCTTGGCTATCATTAGTTGTGCTGACAAAATCTATTACTTTGATAGTGCTAGATTTTGTTAATTTCAAAGAGCAGGATCCAACCTTGATAAACAACCAATAACCATACAATCGGTAAAGTTAGATCTTTTCATTTTAATTAAAATACTTTCATGGTTCAAAAGAAATGTTATTGCCATATAACTATTATACTAAATTCACAAGGCAACAAGCGCGCATTTCATCGTCAGTGCAACCCATAACCCTATAGGCATGAGCATCTTCAGATCACACCAGTTGCACCAAGCTGCAGAACATGACCAGATTTTGATTCCAATACCTAGGGTTGGCAAGGGGGAGGAGGGAGGTAGCAATGATGATGAGCGGAAAGAACATGGAGCTAGGGTTTAGGGTTATAAGAATTACCTTGTCGTTATTGTGATTCTGGGCAGATGTTACTATGTGCAGTAGAATGAATGTTTGTCATGGTCCTAAGACGTTGTAATATTGCAACGGACCAAAGCCATTGCTAAATAGCTAGTAATAGCCTAAAGCCGTCGTAATATTGCAATGGCCCAAAGTTGTTGTAAATTTTCTGCACAGTTGCATTACAAAATTGTATGTATGGTTCAGTGTCGAGTCACACTGGGCTTATCAAGGGATATTTTTGGATGTGGAAAGTGTCATATCAGCATCCACAATTGAAATCATTTTTGAATATTAGATATCCGCATCTGTGGATACAGACAAATATCATATAATTATCTTATCTGCTAATGGTCGATAAAAAATATAAATAGAAAATTTTGGTTTAACATAATATTATTTCAATCGAAAGCAGTGCAGATGCATGCTAAATCAACAAATATGACGATAATAAGTAGTTTTGAATAGTTCAATGCATAAAATATAAACTATTAACTTAATAAAAATAAAAATATACATCTCTCGGTGTATTAAAATATATGCACATGAAAAAAAACTAAGTTATTTGAAAAAACCAAACAGCAATGCTGACAGAGTAGTGAAGCTCTATTTATCGTGCTTTTCATTGGCGAAGGAAATAAAGCTCCATCTCAATATGCACATTAGAGAAGAATAAAGAAAAGACAAAGAAAGGACCACCCTCATCACAAATACTACCAATTTCTCTAAAGCTATTACCACAATACAATAACTGCTCTGGCTTGCTAGTTTTGGTTACCAGTTGTGGGGTTTTTAAACCAGATAAAGGAGAGATCCAGTTGGGCTTGCTAGCGATGTGAGATTAGTCAATGTAAGACTTGCTGGCTTGTTCCTTCAGAAGGTGGCTAAGACATATGGCCTATAGATATAGCTGGTAGACAGACTATTATGCGTATTCAACATATTCCGACTGTGATACGATTCCATTGCCTGCTCCTATTCATGTTCATGCTTGCTTGTATGCCAAAATGATCAATAAATAAGGACTCGTATCTTTGGTCTGAAACTCGGGCTGCTTGCTCCTACAAAAGCTCATACGATATGTCTACTACTTCTCTCCCGATACGAGTTACTTCTTTACTGTTTCCTCGAATTGCTGGAGCAAAAAGATGCATTCAAGTTCAATCGTTAGGAAGGACGACGAACCATGATACTTTCTGTTTCGTCGAGCCTTACTTTGGTCTTTGGTTTGATGGTTGTACATGCTAAAAATTTGATACATTCCATTTCGTTTACCATCCCAGTCTTTCGCGGCACTTCTGGTTTACTTCTTTTGTTAGGTCTCGACTTCTCTGTTATGATCTCCTCAGTATTTCATATAGGAGTTATTGATGTTTCATTCCTATTCGTGGTTATGAATCAAATTACTTTTTCTGACAAAAAGAAGGTTGAATATGGACATTCAATTGGATCTTTAGGCTTTGTTGTCAAGACTCCGGCGTGAGATACTCCAACTTTCAAGAAATTAAGGGATGTAAGTGATTAACTTAGGACTCCAACAGGTCAAACTCCCAGAAAGGGAAAAGCTACAGCAATTAGATCAGCTGAAACTTACAGGGTAGCAAGAAAGCCACTCCAAGTAAACAGGATATAAGTATTAAGGAGTCAGTGGAGGATTTGAATAGTTCAATCAGCAATCGCACCATTTCGACAATTGAGTATTGGGATAACAATCTAAGCCTCTATCAATCAATTTTGAATAAGCTAATAACATCTTTCTTGATTCATCGCATCTCCTTAGAAAGTAAAGTCTCCCTCCCTAGTTACAAGAACTCGAGGTGCAAAGCTAATCGAAAGCAATGCATATACCCTAGCTACCCTATAAGACTTTGATTCTTCCTCAATATGATTTGGAACATGCTAGCTCAAAAGGTGTTTTAAATATTCTCTTTGAATTGATGCATTGAATCGTCTTCCAATGGATTGACCATTAATTCTATAATAGAAGTGTAGTATATTAATTGGGGAGGTATATTGTGACGACCCACCTTTTTAGACGCTTTAAATCGACAATAAACCACGCATGTCTAACTCAAACCATTCGAAAGGGAAGATTATCAATGAGATTTAATAAGAAAATAAGAGAAAAGAAGGAAAATAAAATACAGAATCTTGTGGCGGAATGACAAAATGTAATAATCAAATAAACAATTCATGAAGCTGTTTTACAATATACATTTGATTACACAACTTT
The DNA here is from genome assembly GCA_030765085.1 of Allium cepa. Lineage (NCBI taxonomy): Eukaryota > Viridiplantae > Streptophyta > Magnoliopsida > Asparagales > Amaryllidaceae > Allium > Allium cepa. The sequence goes on along the minus strand of CM060944.1, from coordinate 110,474,301 downwards.
CACAACATAATCAGAGTACAATCAACAAACATATCAAAATAATGCAGCAGAACAATAACAGTAAATACGGTCAAGCAAACTCCATCTTCATCTTTAAGGAATAATATCTTCAAATACTGAAATACTCAGGCTGACCCGAGCATAATGAAAAGACAAAACACTCGAGTAGAACTAAAAGTTCTTATGTAAGTTAAATCAACAAGTAAACATGAGTGTGATAGCTCTAGAGATGTCTACGGGGTCTTCCATCTCCTATCCAGTGTACAACATGAGTGCGATGAGTTAAGAGATGTTACGAGATTTTCCATCTCCTAAGGATCCGTTAAACTATCTATATGTAGTAAGATACGCTATATACGTAGTGTCTATCAGTAAAGTTAAGTATTAAAATAGCGTTAAGGCTTTACATTGATCCCCCTTACCATTTTTTAAGATAGTCTATGCAGATCAGATAACACAACCAGTAATGTCGGTAGCCAGTGAGCCCCCTATAGGTACCATACTAAAACAATCGTAGTGGGCGCGTATAATGATAAAACTATGACAAGGAACGTGAGGCAATGCCCAATAGGATTCTACCAGTTTACCCTTTTTGGCTGGTCGTAACACATCATAGCCATGACTGCCGACCGAGTCCACTACCCCTAAAATCAAATCAATGTGCACCGATCAAGTCAAAATCAATATAGTAATACGAAGGGGTGGGGGCCCTAAAGGTAGCTAACCCATTGGCCAGACATAGGATCTTGTTTTAGTCGTTTCAGATTGACACAAGTGTCAAGGTCATCCATTATATTTCTCTTTCTACAATCCAGTAAACGTCTCAAATTCAACCTCTACATTTGTAACGGCCGACTATTTCGAACCATTCGAATCGCCAATCATCCACACATGTCAAAATTGAATTGCTCAATATAACAGATTGTTAATTTATATTTGAAAAAATTAAGCATATATAGTAAATAAAATCAATCATAGATCCAGAGTGATAGAACAATAAGCAGCGGAATAGATAAATAGTAGTTCATGAAGCTACTACATAAACATCAGAGTTTGAAACAAAATACAACAGTAATCCCAAATACATAGAAATCTCAATACAAAAGAAAATGACAAGTCTGAACATAAACAACTGGAAATAACTAAACAACTGAAAGCTAAATAGATGAAAGATAGATCTCCAAGGAAATTCCAAGCTCCAAAGGTGAATCTTAAATGTTGTGACACTTGGTCTGACCCGAGCATAAAGCAAAACACAAAACACTCGAGTCAGAAATAACATTCTTATGCAAGTAAATCAATTCAGGTGAAATGTCCAAGTGAAATACAAACAACTTTAAGGATGGTTGGGATTCCATCCCTTAAGGATCTGTTAAACTATCTACATACATAGCATAATACACTACATGTATAATGTCTACAGTAAAGTAAAATATTAAAATAGCGTTAAGGCATTACCCATATCCCTCTTAACACATTTTATATATATATTTTCGTAATCTATACAGATACTGCAAGCTCCATAAAACTAGTGGGATACTCAGTGAGAACTCCATAGGTACGGTACAAACCAAACTCGTAGTGGGCACGATAAGGCATGTGACAAGGCACGCGAGGCAATGCCTAAGGTAGGATACTACCGTTTTGCACTCCTGTACTGGTGGTAACGCATAGCAACTACTACCTCCCACCTCGAGACGCACTCCCAAATCAAAGGTGGGCCCAATCAAATCACAAATTAATAGATAGAGTATTGAAGAAATGTGCACGATAGGGGGAGCGACCCTACTTAGCCCGATATAGCTCCTATTTTAGCCATGATGAGAACGTAAATGTGCATATTTTTACCACCATATTTAATCTATTTAAATTGAACAAATGATCATATGGGGTATTTTAACTTGTTTAAACTAAAGTTCAAATTATTTGAAATTGTCATATATTCATCTTCATCCAAGGTCAAAAGGTCATTTTTGTGCATATAACAAATTGAGAAAATTTAATGGGAAATTTCTATATTATTTTGTAGGAATTTAAACTCAATTACAAGTGGTTTCATGAAGAAATATGCATGCACAAAGAAGATACATAACAAATGAATATGGAAATAATTCAAAGTGAAGAACATGGAGGACCCCACCCACTTACCTTGATTTTCAATTAGGAGCTAATGCACATGTTAAAGTACATTTAAAGCTTCATGTACATTTAAGTGGGGGATTATTGAAGCTAATGATAACTTGACAACACACTTCCTACAATGGCATTTTGGGCATTCCTCAAAAATATGCATTAGGGTTTCATTCATGTATATATACCCCTTATGTTTCATGTAACTCCTCTTAGTTCCTCTTACTTAGTTTTTAGCTTGGGAAGTAAATCAAAGCTCTTCCCTTCTTCTCATGGCTACTTAGCCATTTTCTTTTCATGTAACTTTTTTTATGCATTTAACATATGTTATTTTCCTTTTCTTTTTTATTTCCTTTCATGTTGTAGTGTAGATCTCTTTTATTTTATGTAAGTAGAATAGTTTTTCATTTAACTTTTCTCTCTTTTCCTTTGTTTTTTCTTTCATGTTGCCAGCTACATTTGTTAATCAAATGACAAATATGAGAGGTTAAACCCATTCATTTTAAGGGTAATGAAGCTCTCTAATTATGTAGCTTCAACTATTTATTAATTTATGCTCTCTTTTTGTGCTTAATAATGATCAATGAAGTGTTTTGTTTGTTGTTTTTGCTTTGAATTTGATAGCCTATATTGTTGATACCATATAGGCTATGCTTAAACAATCGCTAACACAAATGTCTCTTCATCAAAATATGATTAGGGCATAAGAAAGTGATTTGAAATTCAAATTTGATGGTCTATACTTCTAATCAATAGTTAATAGACCATACTTAAAATAGATTTCATTTTCATTTTCTTTGCCAGAGTTCATGAAAATTAGTAAGTGCTATAAGGGATGTGTTATAGTTTGATGGCTCATGTTGGCTAATCAATAGCACAAATATGTCATACTTATGATAAACACATCAATTAAAGCACTAATGACCATAAAAGAGAGATCATGATTTCATATATGTTGAACTATGTGATCTAGAGAGTGGATTTATTCTCTAAATTGTCATTTAACTCTAATATTTGCATCTTTTTTCTTTTAGTTAGTTAGCTAATTTTTCTAATTCTGTAGCTTAAATTTCACTCGACTTTGGTATAATTTGATTGAATAGAAATTTTAAAATCATCAATTCCTTGCGGATCGACCCGTGTTCGCAACGTACTACAAGTGTATGCCGTGCACTTGCAGTTAAATTTAATTCGAAATTTTTCGATGGTTTTCTATTCCGATAGAAATTCTATCCAAGCTGACTCGAGGAAGTCAGGGCCGCGTTCATACCTCATATAGACTTTCGCCAAACCATCCTACTTTATTTTGGAATCTCAACCACGTGCACAGTTGTTAAAGTGGTTTTTGGTATTGGCAGAGAGTATGACAATATTCGATCGCATTTTCTTTAACAACCAAACGCTTATTTCAGACCATGGTCATTTCATTTCAAACAGTTCATACTTCATATCAAGATATCATATTCATTTCGAAATCATATCACTTCGAAATCATATTCACTTCTAAAATCATAACCACAAAATAGGTTAAACCATCATATCAAAGTATTCACACTTAAATCCATTAAATCTAAATCATATCAGTTCCAACTTAAACAATGTGAATATTGAAAGTAGTTTATATATTGGAAAAGTTATACATTAAAAATAGGTTATAAATTGTAATAGTTTATATATATTAAAATAGTCATAAATTAAAAGTAGTTTATATATTTAAAAATAGTTTATATATTAAAATATATATTGAAAATAGTTTCAAGTTAGAATTGTTTCTTCCAACTTCACAAATTAATTCACATCAACTTTAATTCCAAAATTCAATTTAAATCAACCTTGGCTCAACACAATTTCAATTAAAAAGGTTCGATTCAAATTCTCATTAAAAGCATTTAAACTTTATATCGATTTCAAATCCGGTTTGAACAATAAATTTAAACCAATTCAAATACAATAAGTTTCAAAGTTTAAATATTCAAAAAATTTATCATAACTCAATTTGAAAATATTTCATTTATATTTCAAAATTCAACTTCAATTTTATTTAAATTTGAAAATATTCACTTATTATTTTAATAACATTTAATAAAATCTTAAATTAGAAATTTAAATCAAAATTAAATATTCAACTTCAATTTATTAAATTTTAAAAATATTCACTTTTATAAATATTTAAATAAAGTTTCAAATTACAAATTTTAAATCAAATTTAAATATTTAACTTCAATTATATTTAATTTTGAAAACATTCACTTAATCACTTTAAGTAAAATCTAAAATTACTAATTTAAATCAAAGCTAAGTATTCATATTCAATTTTATTAAAATTTGAAATATTCATTTAATCACCTTTAATCAAAACCCAGTTATCAAATTATAAAGCATATCTTTAAAATCTCAAAATCAATAAGTTCTAAATCAATCTTTTAATTAAATTCAATTTTTAACCAGCTTAAATTCCAAGTCAACATTAATTTATCTTTCCAACCTTTATTTATTAATGTTATTATAAAATTTATTTAAAAATATTAATATAAATTTTAAATAAATATTTAAACATATTACATATATTAGTTAAATTAAATTTTTATTAAATTTATTGTATTGAATTCTATTATTAAATCTATTTTAAATCTTAATTATATATTTAAAATAATAAGGTTATAAGTAAAATCTTAAAATTTACATTTTCAAAACTTAACTTATAATTCAAATTTTCCAAACATATAATTTAAAAAACTAAATTAACACACATATTAAAATAAATCTTTATATTATATTTAAAATCAATTATTATTAAAACCCATATATTTTCTTTCAAAACCTTGGAAATCATTTTTCTAAAATAGACCAACGGTGTCCATATATATTTTCTATCCTATGGTCAAGTGATACGAATATTTATCATTTCAATCCGCAATAATTTAATATTTACGGGTATATATCATTTCAACCCGTAATCCCAAAATTCGAATTTGACAAAATAGCTTGGGTTTATCATTTCCACCCACAGCGATTTTCCCTAATCTATAATATCGTTCGGGTATGTAACATTTCAACCAATAGGGAATTTCTAAACTAACAGGGAACTTGCAAAGTGAAAACAATAGAATAATGTCATGAAATAACATAACATATCAATTACAGCATATTTCATAATTAACAATTTAAATATATTTACAACATGTTATGGTGTCATATATCAATCATAAGTGAACAAATAATAACATATCATATTCAATAATCAAATTTCTAACAAATTAAATTTAACAACATATTTCAATCGTCATTTCATCTGAATATAAATTTACTAACATAAGAATGTTAATCGTGAGTGATCGTTCACCTTTCATGGCTATGGAACACGACATCGAAGGAAGAGACACAAACATGCATACGGATCAACGACAAGCTAGATAACTGGACAGCGACAGGCAAGATCTTGAATTCAATAAAATAAAATATATATTATATTTAAAAAAATCAAAAACCGATATATTTCTTTTTAAAAAAAATTCAAATAAATATTAAAACGTAATATATATATATATATATATATTAAAGTTATTACAAAAATCTAATTTAAAATATTTACATAAATTGAAATAAATGCATTAAACATATTATATATATACCTTAGTTTTTTACATATTATAAATTTAAATACTTATTATATTTAAACATATTATATAAATAATTTAAACATAAATTGAAATTTATATATGAATACTGTAAACATTCAAAATGAAATAGTTTAAACATAAATTGAAGAAGGTTAAAGGCTGCTTGGTTGCTCGACCTAAGAAAGTAAGGTTGCTGCAGCAATGGGGTGTTCGGCAAGGGGAAGGTGTTGCAGTGGCTGTCGAGGCTGAGATGGGTTTGTGGAGCGTAGGGAGGTTGAGATAGTGGAAAGAGGGTCGAACTTGAAGCAGCGAATGATGGAGGTGGATCTCGGGTCAGGTGTGGAGGGTTGGAGCGGTTTGGTTATGAAGGGAAAGGTCTTGGCGAGTTGGATCTGCTACTTTACATGTTGAAGCTATAGGCGGTTTGCATGATGGAGAAAGGTGGTAGGAGGATTTGCTTGGAGGTGAAGTGGATGAGGAGTGTGAAGGGCACGAGTAAGAAGTTGTCAAGGCAGAGGGTGGTGTTTGATGGGCATAGGAGCACGACTTCACAGGTGGAGGAGCACGACTTCACAAGCAGAGGCGGGTTGCTTTGGCGGTTCTACTGTGGATGCTCAGATGGGGATGTTGTCGGTGGAGTTATTTTGGTGAAGGCGGAAAGCTGGCAGTTGCTTGCAGATCTGGTGGAACATGAGGATGGAGCACGGTCATTGGTGGAGTTAAGCTGCAAGTGGAAGCAGAGGGAGGAGAGAGTTATGGAGATGGACGAGCAATCAAGTAGTTTCACTAATGATTTTGCATACTAACACATAACTATACTATATATATATATTATTCTCGGATCGAAAAAGAGCAGGTTGCTTCAGAGCAAAAATAGATAGCCTTTAGATATTTTAATATTTTATTTCCTTTCCAGAAGAGCAAGAAAAAATGGACAGAAGGACGGACAAGAGTGGAGGTAAGAAACGAACCAATGAACGAAACAAATCAACTAATATGGATAAGATAGGAATAGTGGCAGTCAGTAATTATCTTCAAGGAATTATAAAGGTTAGTGGCCATTCAATTCTCACGGTAGGATAACTGAAAGGATACAGGAAACCTAGAGTCCCAAATACGAAACCAATACGGCTAATCATTACGCAGATCTTGCCACATAACGGACACTGAAACACATAAATGAATATACAGCAGAGATCGGCACTATGAGATGAATGGTGCACAGATATCAGCGATACGATCATCCTATCAAAAGTCGATATTCACTGCCAAAATGCTGCTAAACCTCAAAAAATAATATAAATGGAGGTAGAGCAGTCCACATTCAGCGAAACGAAATATGACGTCTCACTCAAAAAAATGGTTTGCAATTTTATTACATAAAAATATTCAAATTTCAAAAATATTTTATTTTTCGCAAATTTTAACTAATTTAAATTGAAATTGAAAATTTCACAAATGAACAAACATACAGATTTTTCTGTGAAACTCTGACACTTGCTATGTTTAAGTAGACGTGTTCCAAATATCAAATTTTCATTGTTAAAATTTAATTGTTTATTTTTAAGAAAAATTCAGTTAGCTAAGTTAATTAGATCGTTAAAATTTCCGGCTCGTTACACTTTCTCCCACTCAAAACTTTTCATCCCCGAAAACGAACGAGATAGAAGGATTCAAGCAATAGAAAAGAAAAATAGATTCGAAATGAATTATACTGGATACAACAATTAATTTAAAACCATATAAATTCCATTTTCGGGCTTTTACCTTTTCCGAGTGTAATTGAGTACTATACAAATATACCTTTTATTCACAACATTTCTGTTAAGAAAATTTTAGTTTGAATATTTTATTACTTTAGTTTTTTCTTGCATAACCTTCAATTATATATTCATATAAACATTTTAACTTTTGCATATTCCAGGTAAGTTATATGTTTTAGAATGCAATTGAGTACTATATAAATAATTTTTATCATTGTTCAACCTTTTCAAGTTGTTTCAATTTCATTTCTCATTTTAGACACTTTAATTTTTCAAAAAATTTGCTTCATTCAATAATTGAAAACCATAACTTAACATAAAACTTAAGAATTAAATTTCTGGTTTAGGTTCAAACATTTTGAAATATATATATATATATATATATATATATATATATATATATATATTTGGTACATCAAATCATACTCAAGAGTTTCAAATCAAATCCATTTTCCAAACGAAAGTGTTGCAAAGCTACTAAGTGGTCTCCTCACTTTAAGACTCGAAAATGACTATTGATGATGCTACAGTCATCATCGAAATTATTTTTCAGCGACATAAGAGGTGAGTACTGCTTATGTCTTTTAAGATTCTTTAAAAATAATTTCCATTCGAAAATACTTTCGAATAACATATATTTTTTCCAAAACTTTGAACACCATATTTGGAAAAAGCACCAAAAATTTAATTCTCAAATCCTAAATTTAAATTCATTTCATTTGCAAATTGGATTTATAAACCATGTTTATAAAAATTTCATCTCCTTATAATATATAACAATAGTTAATGGTTTAGGAATGTTGACAAACAACAAATGATAATCTAGTATTATCATTTCTAACAACCAATTCATTTGACTATCTAATTTCAGAAAATTATACTTTATATAGAAAATATAATCATACATATAATTATTTTACTTAACAATTTTGAAAACAATATCCTGTCAGTCTGTTCTGTTCAAGTGTTTCGAAATTCCTATCGATAGCGTTAACTAGATGAATCGACCGAAACCCAAAATTCAAACTTAACAACACAATATAAAACATTATTATATCAGCTACAAATACGTTCTCTCATAGGATGATTCAAGAATGGATTTTAGAACAAGGATAGAGGTTCAAATTTAGAGGGACCATAATTAAAGAGAATTCTAACTAAGAAAATAGGCTCAAAAGGAAGATAAGATAATTAAATTACAAAAGAGAAAAGATGGATAAACTTATATTAATCACAGTAACCTTAATCGGGTCAACCAAGGCTCCATTTTAGAAACATTGCTCCCGAGAAATCGAACTTCATCCCTTCAGAAATAGCATTTAGAAATTTGGCTTTCAACCGATTACTCCTAAGAGTTTCTAGCATATAGATCAAATGCGACTCGTGTTCCTTCTCTGACTTAGAAAAGATGTGAGTATCATCGATGAAAACTAGGAAAAACCCATTGAGAACATCGCGGAAAATGCAATTCATGAGATTGATGAGGAAGGAAGGAGCATTGGTTAATCCAAAGGGCATGACTCACCAATCATAGAAACCATTCTCTGTTCGAAAAGCTGTCTTGGGAATGCTCTCCTCGGCTACATGAAGCTGGTGAAAACTGGTAGCAAGATCGAGCTATAGGAATAAAATTGGGCATAATTCAACTTCCTGCTTGAGAGGAAGGGAAGTGACTTCACCAAAGACATCCGAAGATAGCTGGACAACAGTGGTGGAGTCAAGATCGCTAGGCTAAGCATCTAGCGAAAAGATAAAACTGCCTACATAATCCTACGACATTCGACCTCAAGAAAAATAACTTGGTCATCCACTAAAGAAACGGTTCGGGATTTACAAGAGATAAGAGCTTCAAAATCAAGGACGTAGAATCTCCGGTGAATCGACGTTTATTATAAAGGACCTTCACCCCTTTACAAATCATACTAAGGTTGACAGGACCACCGATGGGATCAGTCACACAAAATGATGAAGTTGCTGATTGAGATTACAAGATGTGCTCAAATTTATTATAGGGATCAACAGAAATAAAGCTATGGGATGCTCTAGTATCAAGAAGAACACGAACAGGAAAAGATAAGAATGGAGTTTAGAACAAAGGGAAAATTCAAAAGAAATCCCAATCCCGGAGGATCATAATGAAGAATTTCAAGCTCGAACGAAGATTCTGTAATTAATTTTACTTATTCTAGGACATTACTATCCTATCTCTAATGAGTTTTTACTCCATATGCCAAGTTTTGCCTAAACCAGAGCTCTAATACCACATGTAACGACCGGCTATTTCGAACCATTCGAATCGACAATCATCCACACATGTCAAACTGGAGTTTTTCAAAATAGCATGTTGTTAATTTATATTTAAAAAACTTAGCACATACAGTAAATAAAATATATCACAGAATCATACACACAGAGTAATATAACAGTAAGCAGCGAAATAGATAAATAGTAGTTCATGAAGCTACTACATAAACATTAGAGTTTGAAACATGGTAATTAAATTTTCAAACATCAAAGTAATATAGTAATCGAGCAGTTTCGTTGATGATTTTGCAAAGTAACATATAACTATACTATATATATTTTTCTCAGAACGAAAAAGAGTAGGTTGCTTTAGAAAAAAATAAATAGGCTTTAGATATTTTAATATATTTTTTTCTTTTCAGAAGAGCAAGAAGAAATGAACAGAAGAACAAAGAAGAGTGGAGGTAAGAAACAAATCAGTGAATGAAACAAATCAACTAACATGGAAAAGGTAGGAATAGTGGCAGTCAGCAATTAATTTTTAGGAGTTATAAAGGTTAGTGGCCATTCAATTCTCACGGCTTGACAACTAAAAGGACACAGGAACCCAAAGGCCCAAGTACGAAACTGATACGGCTAATCGTTTTGCAGATCTTGCCACGTACCGGTCACTGAGACATACAAATGAATATACTACGGAGATTGTAGCAACCCGGAAATTTTAATAGTTTTCATAACGTAATTAAATGAAATTTTGTGAAATTTTAAATAATAAAATTTGGAAATAAAAATTTGATATTTGAAATACGTCTATTTAAACATAGCAAATGGAAAATTTTCATCAGATAATACGAAAGTTTATTCTATTTCAATTAGTTAATATTAGATGATAATAAAATATTTTCAAAACCAGAATATTTTTATATACAAAATTTGTTTATCATTTTCTGAGTGAGACGGCGTCTTTCGTTTCATCAAATTTGGACTTCTCTAGCTTTGTCTATTTTATTTTCAGCATTTTAGCAGCGTTTCGGTACCGGATATCAACTTTTGATGGGATGATCGTACCACTGATATTTGTGTACCGTTATGTTTGTCTCGTCTTACTAATTCCGGCAGTATATTTATTTCTGTATTCTGAGGTCCGGTACGCGATGAAAGTGATAAAACAGTTCGTTGTAACGGTACCATAAATTGTGACTTTACTCCTTCCTTCGGTTTCAAAATTTGAACCGTGACTGCCAAGCAACAATAAATTGCTCTATTTATTTTTGCGTGAATCAACGTAAATAACGTATGGCCGTTGCTTTAATTTTTTTTTATTTGAAAGATAATATATAGAAGAATATGTGTAAAGGTGTTCATCTTCCCCCTGTAGCTTGTTATACATATCCTCCTCCACTCTTTCTCTTCCCTGACCTTTCCCCTTTTTTTTGTTTCTCCACCCTCTCCGTTTTCAAATGCTCGGCTGCCTGTTCACCCATGTGGAAACACAACACCACCGCCTCCTCTTTGTTGACTGGCCGCCATTCCTCTCCAACCCGAACCCAGAACTGCCCCTCTCCCCACGCCCGACCTCATCGCCCGCCACACGCAGGCCTTCTTTCCCATCTCTCACAACCTTCCCCTTCTCTTTTAATGCAACTTTCCCACCTGTCAGCACCCCTCTCCCTCTCTTGCCGAGTTCGTACTCACCACCTTTGCTTCCAACAGCCGCACCCATTCTAACATATTTCCCAACATCCCTCTCGGACTGCCATTCTAGTCCGGCCGGCCTCCTCAAGCCGACACTCCACTTCTCCGGTCGTATCACCATTCCTGATCAAACTTGCATCTTCAGGGACCTTGTGTCGAGCCTCTCTGTTGATATCTACATTAGGAATATATATATATATATATATATATATATATATATATATATATATGTTATGGTTTTATAAAATGTTAGTTATACATATAAGTTATGATTTGGTTTTTGTATTTTTCCCTTTTATAGTTTATATAGATTTATGTATAGTTATATAGATTTATATATAGTGTATATATTTAGAGTTTATAAATATATATAGACTTATATATAGGGAATGTAGTTTATGTTTACAGTATTCATAATATGTTTAAATTGGATATCTATAATTTGTTTTATACAAGTTTATTCAAAGATTGTCTGTTTGTATATACAGGTTTATAAGCTTATACTTGAACTGTTATGTTATATAGGTTCTTATGTAGACGTTGTTTTACAACCTTATTTATCTTGTATTGTTTAAAAAATATATAGGTTATGTTATAAGTTTGGGTTTTTGTTTTGTTGTTCTCATAATATGATGTTTTACTGTATTATATATATATATGTAGTTATTATAAGGTATATATATGAGTGAGTATATTATATGTTGTTTAATTTTTTTTCTAATATGGCCATTTATATATTTTATTATATAAGATGTTGCATTGTACAAGTTATATATCTAACAGTTTATATAAATGTGAGTTTACTGATGTTAGTTTATATATTCCCTGTATCAATCTATGTTTCTAAGGTATTTGCTTGATGGGTCTTATATGTTAGAGAAAAATTTTAACTTATTAAGTGTCGTATTTTATTAGTCTTATATACATTAGTTTATATATTGGTATATTCATATTGTTGATTCCAAAGTACACGTAGGTAAGTTTTTAAATATGGATGTATATATATTAGTTTTTATACATAAGTAATGTTATGGTTGGGTGTGTATACATATATATAACATTGGTTTCAACATATATTGTGTATATATATTTGACTGTAATATATGAGTTTTGATTTAAAACAATGATTTTTAAATGTATATATATTTATTTAAATTATGTTTGAATTTAGGATATGTTTTATATATGTAAATAGTTATATATATATATATGTATGTATGTATATGTATATATGTCCACTTATATCAATCATCTTCATCAATCTAGTTCTGATTTGATTTCGTCTATCCCTAAGTTGTCCGTCAAATTCGTGCCAGTCTAGCTTTGCTTTGGAAGTCGTGCTTGCATTTTGAAACTCAATTTCATCGTTTATCATCTATAGCCTCGAAAGATGAGCAATCACTTACGATTAACATTCTTATATTTATTAGAATTGATTTCAATTGGAATGACAATTGAAATATGCTACTGTTAGTTTTTTACATTGCTATATATATGATATTATTTGTATCTTTTCACCTGCGACATCTAAAACCATTATCTGTTATTTATATTGATGATATATGCCTGTTATGTTATTATCATATCAGTTATCGCTCTGCAAGTTCCCTGCTAGTATAGAATTCTCTATGGGTTGAAATGATACATACCCGAACGAACTTGTAGAATAAGAGAAAATCGTTATGGGCTGAAATGATAAACCCAAGCAATTTTCATTGAATTGAATTTAGGATTGCGGGTTGAAATGATATATACTCGCATATAATTTAAATTGTGGTGGAATGATAAATATCCGTATCACTTGACCATAGGATAGAAAATTATATACAGACACCGTTGATCTATATATAAATATTTTGAAATGATTTCAAAGGATTAAAAAGATATATATATATATATATATTTGTGTGTGTGTGTGTGTTTATATAAATATTTATTTTTAATGTTATACTTATAAAGGTTATTTTAGTTAAATTCTTAATTTTAAATTATATGTTTGAAATTTTTTTAAATTATAAGATTAGTTTTGAAAATTATAAATTTTAAGAATTTACATATATTTTCATTATTTTAAAATATGTATAAATTAGTTTTATTATAAAATAAGTTTAATAATAAAATTTGATTTAACTAATATATATAATGTTTAAGAATTTATTTAAAATTTTATATTTTAAAATTGATTTTAAAATGATTTTATAAGTTAAGGTTGGGAAGATAAATTTATGGTGATTTAAAATAATATTATTTTAAGAATTACATTTAAATAAAATTGATTTGAAATTTAATGGATATTGAGAATTTAAGGATATGATTTTATAACTTGATTTTGGTTTAATGTGATTAATGAATATTTCAAGTGTAAAATAAATTAAAGGAAATATTTAGATTATTTGTAATTTGAGATTTATTAAAATGATATTGGATTTATTAAGTGGATATTTCAAAACCAAATAATAATGATGTTAAATTAAGATATATATGAAACTATCTAATTAAGTTTTGAAATTATGGAATATTTAAAGCTTTGAAATATATTAAAATTGAAATGCTTTATTTTATGGTTCAAACCTGTATTTGATATCGATATAATTTGAAATGGTCTATTGAGAAGCTGAATTGAGTTGAAATTTATGAATTGAGATTGAACTAAATTTGAATTTTGTAATTAGAGTTGATTTGCATTGATTTGGGAAATTTGAGAAAGCTATTTATTAGTATGGAGTATTTCTAAATTATATTTAAGCTATTTGTATATTTTACTTTATAAATTATTTGAATATAATTTTTTTAATAGAAATCGTTTTAATATAAACTATTTCAATATAAACTATTTTAATATAAACTATTTTATTTTATAAACTATTTTAACTTATAACTATTTTATATAAACTATTTTATTTTATAAACTATTTTATTATATAAACTATTATTAATATCTAAACTATTCAAGTGGGAAGTTATGATTTCAAAGTTATAAATTTCAAAATATGTTTCCAAAGTGTTATGATTTCCAAAGTATTATAAATTCTAAGTTTATAATGTCGAAAGTGTTATAACTTTGAAAGTGTTATTGAGTTGGAAATGAATATTATTTTAAGTGAAAAGGGATATCGTATTGATATGGTTTTGAAATGGAAATGATATTTTGGTTTTGAAGTATAAACTATTTTGAAATGACCATGGTATTATAATAACGTTTGGTTGTTAAAGAGACCGGGATCAGATATTGTCATACTCTCTGCCAATATCGAAAACCACTTTAATAACTGTGTACGTAGTGGAGATTCCAGAATGAAGTAGGATGGTATGGTGACGATTCTATATGGTATTTACATAACCTTGACTCCCGTGAGTCAGCTTGATGTGGCTAAAACAGGAGCTATACTGGGCCAAGTGAGGTCATTCCTCCTATCGGACACATTTTTTCGATACCATTCTATTGCTTTTGTGATGTGACTGGGTGCACCCTTTGATTTGGAGTGCGTCGCAAGGTGGCGATAGTAGCTGCTATGCGTTACCACCAGTCCGGGAGTGCAAATGGTATATCTTCCCTGGCACTGCCTCGAGTGCCTTATCGCATGCCCTATCGTGCCTTCTACGAGTTTGTTTTGTACCGTACCTATGTGGTGTCCTTTGTGTAAACCTCTAGTTTACGGAGGAGCGTACGACATTGTATAGACTACGGGAATATATAAAATGTGTTAAGGGAGATATGGGTAACGCCTTAACACTATTTTATTACCTTTACTTTACTTTAGACATTATTATAATAGCGTATATTACTACATAGTAGATAGTTCCACAGATCCTTAGAGGATGGTCATCCCAAACATGCTTTAAGTTACTTGTATTTCGGTTGGTATTTCACTTAAGTAGAATTTATTGATATAAGAATGTTGATCCCGACTCAAGTATTTTGTGTTTTGCTTTATGCCCGGGTCAGACTGAGTGTCACAGCTTTTGAGACTCACCTTTTGGAGTTGGAGCTTCACTTGGAGATTCATCTGTATCTATTCATCTTTCAGCTATCCAGTGGTTTTGTTCAGACTCTTCATCTATTTGTATTTGAGGCTACATTGTATTTGATATATTCTGTTGTATCTCGTTTAACTCTGTTATACATATAGTACATTCATGAACTACTATTCATTTGTTTCCGCTGCATATTGTTATATTACTTTTGTCTGTGATTCTGTGATTATTTATTTATTGTATATGCTGAGTTTTGTCAAATTTAAATTAACAATCTCATATTTTGAGCAATTCAAGTCCGACATGTGTGGATGCGAATGGTCGAAAATGCCGGATGTTACATGTGGTATCAGAGCTCTGGTTTTAGGCAAAACTTAGCATATGTAGTAAAATTAATTACGGAATGATTTTCATTCGAGCTTGAGTTCTTCCTCTTTGATTCGAATTTCCTTTGAATTTTGGAACATTACCCTCGTTCCAAAATCCATTCTTGTCTCTTCATACTCGTGTTCTTCTTGACTTTTGGAGTACCTCATAACTCCACTTCGGTTGATCTCTATAGTGAATTGGCAGTCTCGCCAATCCTGTAGTGGTTTGTAAAGGGATAAAACTCCTTTGCAACGAGCATTTATTCACCAAAGCTTTCTATATCCTCGGTTTAGATACTGCTATCTCTTGTTATTCCCAAATTCTATCTCTTGCAATTAGATGTCGATTTGCCTCAGAATTTTGCATCGATCTTATCATTGAAGTCACGGTTGACCCGGTTAAGGTCATCCATGATTTATATAAGTCTATCCACCTTCTTATTTTGTTATTTAACCATCTTATCGTCGTTTCGAACCTATCTTCTATCTAAAAATCCTTTTGATTAGAGTCCCTCTAAATTTGGATCCCTATCCTTGCTTTGAAATCTATTCTTGTGTCATCGAGTGAGGGAGTGTTTTTGTAACTTATATAAAAATGTTTTATATTATGTTGTTTGAGGTGTTAAGTTTGAATTTTTGATTTCGATCGATTCGCCTGATCAACACTGTCGATAGGAATTCCAAAACACTTGAACAGAGCAAACTGACACAATATTGTTTTCAAATTTGGTAAATGAAATAAATTTTGTATATTATACTATATATATAAGTATAAATTTTCTAAAATTTAATAGTCAACTGGATTGGTTATTGAAATAATAATATTTGATTCCCATTTATGGTTTTGTAAACCATTGACTAAATGAATTTATAAAACATGGTTTATAAATTGATTTGGAATTTAAAATTAAGAACTTGAGAATTCAATTTGCGGTATTTTGGAAAATTTGGCTTTAAATTTTAGAGTAAATTATCTAAAAATATATTTTGAATAAAAATCATTTCCAAAGAATTCTAAAAGCTTAAATCAATACTATCCTCATTTGTCGTTGGAAAATAATTTTCGATGATGACCGCAGCATCATCCGCATTCATTTTCGAGTCTTGAAGTAGAGAGCCACGTAGCAGCTTCGCTATACTTTTGTTTTGGATAATGAATTTTGTTTGAATTTCTTGTGTATAAGTTGATTTATAAATTATATATGTATATAATTATTTCAAGATAGTTGAAGTGAAACTGAAAATTTGAATCTTAAGTTTTATAATAAGAAATGGTTTCAATTACTGAAATAAAGTGAAATGTTTGAATAATTGGAATATCTGAAATGATAAATGGAAATTAAACCAACCTGAAATAATGAATTTGAACAAACTTATTTGTATATCACTAAATTACATCCTAGTATATATAACTTGCCTAGAATATTCAAAAAGTCAAAATGTTAGGGCATAATAAAGGGCTGTACAAGAAGAAAACTTAGGTAATAAGTTGTTCAAATTGCTTGATATTAATGTTGTAAATAAAAGAAAATTTGTATAGTGTTTAATTACACTTAGAAACCTTAATATAACTTACCTAGAAATGGTTAAATGTGAATAGGTAATTGAATACAATACAAATGAAAGTGATAGGATATCAAAAATGACATTTTATTAATGGAATTTACTGATAATAAATTGGATAATAAATGGGATAATAAAAAGCGAAATTTATTTATTGAATAATATATAGTTATAAACTGTATACACCTAATATATGTTGCAAAATATGTTAAGTGAAATAAATTAAAGCAATAAAAGAGATGACTATTTAAGTAGATAAATATGAACTTAAGAATGGTGAACCTGAATTTTAGTGGAATCAAATTAGCTGAAGATAAATGAATAAAATAAATGGGTTAATTTGAAATGAATTTGTTTGAAAGAAATGTTGATAAAGTGAAAGAAAATAAATTTCAAATTTAATGATTATCTATTAGTTGAATAAAATGGATTGAACCAAATTATTGAATATTAATTTATCTAAAATTGAAATCTATGTGGTTTTGAATTATTGAAGTTGAATGTTGAGGTGGAATTAACTATGGTTGATCTAATAAATTTAATAAATGAGTAAAATAAAACAAATTTTGTTGGGAATTTTTTTGTAATAAATGTTAATAAATTTGAAACAAAATCAATTGCATGAAAGCATATGGAAATAAAATCAATCAAATTTGTTGTATCAATTAATTAATTAAATAAAATGACTTGGAATCAACTAATTGAATATAAACCATTTCTAGAATAAATGCAGTTTATAAGGTTTTAAATTAATTGTTTATTTTGGTATTTCAATCTATTTTCTTTCTAGTTGTCTCTATTCTCCTATCACCTTCGTTTTCGGAGACGAAAAGTTTTGAGTGGGAGAGAGTTTAACAACCAGGAAATTTCAATAGTTTTTATAACATAATTAACTGAAATTTTAAATAATAAAATTCGTAATAAAAATTCGATATTTGAAATACGTCTATTCAAACATAGAAAATGGAAAATTATCATCAGATAATACGGAAGTTTATTTTATAGTGTAATTATATTTCAATCAGTTAATATTAGATGATAATAAAATATTTTCAAAACCTGAATAATTTTATATAGAAAATTTGTTTATCATTTTTTAAGTGAGATGGCATCTTTTGTTTCATCAAATTAGGAATTTTGTTAAAACTCCTAGAAAAGTACCGGCATCTTAAAATCCAATTTATTCATGGAATGGAATCCACTTCGAGCCTGTTCAAGGGATGGAACCCTAAGTAGGATGAAACCTACGAAAAATCTAGTGGAACATTGTTTTGTATCCGCTAACCTTTTATTAAAATGATTTTACAAAATTATATCTTGTTTCCAAAATGATTTCAAAACCTTCCATTTAAAAATCAAAAACATCTATCCTGGTTTTAAATATTTTTAGCCTCAAAATAATCTTTATTTTCAAAATCAAATTATCCTTAGTTTTAAGCTATCTTTTAATTAAAATATATTTAACTTTTAATATTTATACTTAGATTTAAATATAAAATTATAGTAAAATTTTATATATATACCAAAATATTATTCTCTATATTTACTTATGTATTTTAACTATAATTAAGTATATTTATAAAGTTTATAATAGTTTTAATACAAGATGAAAGTTATTTTCAAAGAAAAACAAATTACCAAAATTTCCTTAGGCATGTCGACATCCTCAAGTACCCCATGTCGACATCCTCAAGTACCCTATGTCGACATGGTAGCAGTTTATTTCAAAATTTTGAATTTCAAAAGAAGTGTCTATTCGTCATATCCTTTCACGAATGGACATGGCTGTTATTCTACTATAAATACGGGCAGTTTTAAATGAATTTTCATTCATATTTTCTCTGATTTCACTCCTCTTCTTCTTCCACATTTCTTCATACACATTTTTACCATTACTCTACCGAAATCAACATTGAATCTTACTAGATCATTTCTGGTTTGATTCTCTATCACTATCTCAATAAGATCTCAGTGCTATTCAGAGTTATAGGCTTCTTTATAATAAACTAAGCAAGAAAAGGTGTGCTTGTAGCCTATGAAATCAATCAAACGAGAAAAAGTGTGATTGTAGCCTTGGAAATCAATTGGGTGAACTTATTGCCCGTGAAATCAAGTATCTCTACCCAGAGGATTGTGAATCTGGAGTGGTGCACCTGGTGGTCTTGAAATCGAGGGTATAATTGTACAATTGCTTTTGAAAGGAAATCCATACTTGTGTGCGTGACTAGATGTGGGGTAACTCTGAACCAGTATAAAATCCGGTGTGTTCTTTCCTTTATTGCTTTTACTTTATTTCTGCATTTGTGTTTGATTCTGTGATCATATCTGTGTCTGAATATTACATACATTTGTGTTCAAATTAACAAAAACTCAAAAATATTTAGTAATTCCTTAAAACACTATTCACCCCCTCCCCCCTTTCTAGTGTTAATCCTAGCCTTAAGATCTGTATTCCGAATTTCTCACACGTACCACTGATATCTGTGTACCTTTATGTTCATCTCGTCATGCCAATTCCTATTGTATATTTGTTTCTGTATTCTAAGTTTTGGTATGCGATGGAAGTGATAAAACGATTCGTTGTAACGGTACCGTAAATTGTGACTTAACTCCTACCTTCGGTTTCAAAATTTGAACCATGACTGCCAAGCAACGATAAATTGCTCTATTTATTTTTGCCTGAATCAACGTAAATAACGTATGGCAGTTACTTTAATTTTTTTTATTTGAAAGAAAAAATATATATAGAAGAATATGTGTAAAGGTGTTCATCTTCCCCATATAGCTTGCTGTACATATCCTTTTCCACTCTTTCTCTTCCCCGACCTTTCCCTGTTTTTTTTGTTTCTCCACCCTCTCCCTCTTTCAAATGCTCGGCCGCCTGTTCACCCACGTGGACACGCAACACCACCCCTCCTCCTTGTTGACTGGCCACCCTTCCTCTGTAACTCGAACCCATGCACTGCCCCTCTCCTCATGCCCGACCTCATCGCTCGACACACGCATGCCTTTTTTCCCTTCTCTCACAACCTTTCCCCTCTCTTTACATGTGACTTTCCCACCTGTCAGCACCCCTCTCCCTTTGCTGAGTTCGGCCTCACCGCCTTTGCTTCTAATAGCTGCACCCATTCCAACATACTCCCAACATCCCTCTCGGCCTGCCACTCAAGCCTGGCCGGCCTCCTCAAGCTGACACTCCACTTCTCCTGCCGTATCACCATTCTCGATCAAACTTGCGTCTCCAGCGACCTTCTGCCGAACCTCTCTGTTGATATCTACATTAGGTATATATATGTTATAGTTTTATAAAATGTTAGTTATATATATATATAAGTTATGATTTGGTTTTTATATTTTTCCCTTTACAGTTTATGTAGATTTATATATAGTGTATGTATTTAGAGTTTATACATATATATAGGCTTGTATATAGGGAATGTTGTTTATGTTTACAGTATTCATAGTATGTTTGAATTGGATATCTATAGTTTGTTTTATACAAGTTTATTTAGAGCTTGTATGTTTGCATATACAGGTTTATAAGCTTATACTTGAACTGCCATGTTATATAGATTCTTATATAAACGTTGTTTTACAACCTTCTTTATCTTATATTGTTTTAAAAATATATAGGTTATGTTATAAGTTCGGGTTTTTGTTTTGTTGTTCTCATAATGTGATGTTTTACTGTATTATATATATGTAGTTATTATAAGGTATATATATGATGTGAGTATATTGTACGTTGTTTAATTTTTTTTTAATATGTCTATTTATAAATTTTATTACATAAGATTTTATATATATAAGTCGTTGCATTGTACAAGTTATATATATGACAGTTTATATAAATGTGAGTTTACTGATGTTATTTTATATATTCCCTGTGTCAATCTATGTTTCTAAGGTATTTTCCTGATAGGTCTTATATGTTGGAGAAAATTTTAACTTGTTAAGTGTCGTATTTTATAAGTCTTATATACATTAGTTTATACATTGGTATATACATATTATTGATTCTAAAATACGTAGGTATGTTTTTAAATATGGATGTATATTTATTAGTTTTCATATATAAGTAATGTTATGGTTGGGTGTGTGTGTATATATATAAGTAATGGTTTCAACATATATTGTGTATATATATTTGACTGTAATATATGAGTTTTGATTTAAAACAATGATTTTGAAATGTATATATATTGATTTAAATTATGTATGAATTTAGGATATGTTTTATATGTGTAAATAGTTATATATTTATATATATGTCCACTTATATCAATCATCTTCATCGATCCAGTTCTGATTTGATTTCGTCTATCCCTATTTATCAGCTTCCCGTCAAATTCGTGTCAGTCTAGCTTTGGTTTGGAAGTCATGTTTGCGTTTCGTAACTCAATTTCATCTTCTATCATTTATAGCCTCGAAAGGTGAGCAATCACTCACAATTAACGTTCTTATATTTATGAGATTTGATTTCAATTGGAACGATAATTAAAATATGTTGTTAGTTATTTACATTGCTATATATATGATATTATATGTATTTATTCACCTGTGACATCTGACACCATTATCTGTTATTTATATTGACGATATATGCCTGTTACATTATTATCGTATCAGTTATCACTTTGCAAGTTCCCTGCTAGTATAAAATTCCCTATGGGTTAAAATGATACATACCTGAACGAACTTGTAGAATAGGATAAAATCGTTATAGGTTGAAATGATAAACCCAAATGAATTTCATTGAATTGAATTTGGGATTACGGGTTGAAATGATATATACCCGCATATAATTTAAATTACGGATTGAAATGATAAATATCCATATCACTTGATCATAGCATGGAAAATTATATACAGACACCGTTGGTCTATATATAAATAATTGGAAATGATTTCAAAGGTTTAAAAGGATATATATGTGTGTGTGTGTGTGTGTTTATATGAATATTGATTTTTAATGTTATACTTATAAAGGTTATTTTAGTTAAATTCTTGATTTTAATTTATATGTTTGAAATTTTTTAAATTATAAGATTTGTTTTGAAAATATTAAGAATTTACTCATATTTTCAATATTTTAAAATATGTATAAATCAGTTTTATTATAAAATAAGTTTGATAAAGTTTGATTTAACTAATATATATTATGTTTAAGAATTTATTTAAAATTTTATATTTTAAAATAGATTTTAAAATGATTTTTAAGTTAAGGTTGGGAAGATAAATTTAAGTTGATTTGAAATAATATTCTTTTAAGAATTATATTAAAACAAAGTCGATTTGAAATTTATTGGATATTGAGAATTAAGGATATGATTTTATAACTTGATTTTGGTTTAATATGATTAATGAATATTTCAAGTTTAAAATAATTGAAGGAAATATTTAGATTATTTGTAATTTGAGATTTATTTAAATAATATTGGATTTATTAAGTGGATATTCCAAAACCAAATAATAATGATGTTAAATATATATATATATATATGAAACCATCCAAATTAGTTTTGAAATTGTGGAATATTTAAAGCTTTGAAATGTACTGAAATTGAAATGGTTTATTTCGTGGTTCAAATCTGTATTTGACATCGATATAATTTAAAATGGTTTATTGAGAAGCTGAATTGAGATAAAATTTATGAATTGAGATTGAATTAAATTTGAATTTTGGAATTCGAGTTGATTTGAATCGATTTGGGAAATCTGAGGAATCTATTTATTTGTATAGAGTATTTTTAAATTATATTTAAACTATTTATATATTTTACTTTATAAATTATTTGAATATAATTTTTTTTAGTAGAAATCATTTTAATATAAACTATTTTATTTTATAAACTATTTTAAGCTATAACTATTTTTATGTATACTATTTTATTTTATAAACTATTTTATTATATGTACTATTATTAATATCTAAACTGTTCAAGTGGGAAGTTATGATTTCAAAGTTATGTTTTCAAAATGACATGATTTCCAAAGTATTATAAATTCTAAGTTTATAATGTTGAAAGCGTTATACTTTGAAAGTGTTATTGAGTTGGAAATGAATATTATTTTTAATGAAAAGGGATATCGTATTGATATGGTTTTGAAATGGAAATGATATTTTGGTTTTGAAGTATAAACTATTTTGAAATGACCATGGTGTTATAATAACGTTTGGTTGTTAAAGAGACCGGGATCGAATATTGTCATACTCTCTACAATACCGAAAACCACTTTAACAATTATGTACGTGGTGGAGATTTCAGAATGAAGTACGATGGTTTGGTGACAAGCTATATTGTATTTACGTGACCCTAACTCCCGTGAGTCAACTTTATGTCGCTAAAACAGGAGTTGTACCGGGCCAAGTGAGGTCATTCTCCTATCGGACACATTTATTCGATACCATTCTATTGCTTTTGTGATGTGATTGGATGCATCCTTGGATTTGGGAGAGTGTCACGAGGTAGGCGATAGTAGCTGTTATGCGTTACCACCTGTCCGGTAGTGTAAATGGTATATCTCCCCTGGCATTGCCTCGAGTGCCTTGTTGCATGCCCTATCGCGCCTTCTACGAGTTTGTTTTGTACCGTATCTATGTGGTGTCCTCTGTGTAAACTTCTAGTTTACGGAGGAGCCTACGACATTGTATAGACTACGGAAATATATAAAATATGTTAAGGGGGATATGGGTAATGCCTTAACGCTATTTTAATACCTTTACTTTACTTTAGACATTATTATAATAGCGTATATTACTATATAGTAGATAGTTCCACGGATGCTTAGAGGATAGGCATCCCAAACATCCTTTAAATTACTTATATTTCAGTTGATATTTCACCTGAGTTGAATTTATTGATATGAGAATGTTAATCCTGACTCGAATGTTTTGTGTTTTGCTTTATGCTCGGGTCAGACCGAGTGCCACGGGTTTTGAGACTCACCTTTCGGAGTTGGAGCTTCACTTGGTGATTCATCTGTATCTATTCATCTTTTAACTATCCAGTGGTTCTGTTCAGACTCTTCATCTATTTGTATTCGAGACTACATTGTATTTGATATATTATGTTGTATCTCATTTAACTCTGTTATATACATATAGTAGCTTCGTGAACTACTATTCATTTGTTTCCGCTGCATATTATTATATTACTCTGTATCTGTGATTCTGTGATTATTTTAATTACCGTATATGCTGAGTTTTGCCAAATTTAAATTAACAATCTGATATTTTGAGCAACTCAAGTCCGACATGTGTGGATGAGAATGGTTGAAAATACTGGATGTTACAGAGATCAGCCTGATGAGATGAATAGAATGGTACGTAGATATCAACGATACAGTCATCCTATCAAAAGTCGATATTCGCTGCCGAAATGTTGCAAAAACGTCGAAAGTAATATAAACGGAGGTAGAGCAGTCCAAATTCAATGAAACAAAATATTTTATTTTCCATAATTTTTTACTAATTTAAATTGAAACTGATAATTTCACAACTGAACAAACATATATATTTTCCAATGGAAATCTGACACTTGCTACATTTAAGTAGACTTATTCCAAATATCAAATTTTCATTGTTAAAATTTAATTATTTATTTTCAAGAAAAATTTAGTTAATTATGTTATTTAAATAGTTAAAATTTTCAGATCATTACAACATTCTGGATAACATCCATTGCATACACGGTTGTTAAAGTGATTCCGGTATAATGACGAAGAGTATGTCATTCATCCGGCCCTGGTCTTTTTAACAACCAATCGTCCGTTTTACACACCGATTGGTTCTTTTAAATTCAAGAACATGTCATATTTCATATGAAAATATCAAATTTGCTTCAAAGTCATTTCAAATTCAAAACAAGTTATATCTTCGTATCAAAACATTCATATTTAAGTCAATGATTTAAATCTAAATAGTTCCCCCTTTAAATAGTTTGAATATTGAAAAATGGTTTTGAATAACTAAAATAGTTTTAATATTGAAAAACAATTTGGATAATTAAAATAGTTTTAATATTGAAAAAAAATAGTTTTGAATATAAATAATTTTAATATTAAAAATAGTTTAGATAATTAAAATAATTTATATATTAAAATAATTTGATTATTAGAATAGTTTTTATATTAAAATAGTTTATATTAAAAATGTTTCTTTCTTTCACAACAATTTGAACTCATGTTCCAAATCACAACGAAATCAATTTTTTCGATCTACAATTCAAGTTAATTTCATATTAAAATTCAATTCAAATCAGCCTCAATTCAAAACGAGTTCAACTTTACTTCAAATATAATTTAAACGGTTCTATTCGAATGGCTAAAAGTTTTAATTCAATTTCTCATTTTTAAATGATTTAGTTTAAATCAATTTCACATCCGAAACTTTGAAACACCACTTTAAACCACTTTAATTACAGTTAATTCAAAGTTTAAATTGAAATTTAAACCTTTAAAATAATTAACTTTTAACAGATATAAGTCATTACTCAAATTTGAATTTAAGATTTCAAACTAAATCATGTAAACAATTTCATTAAACATTTTCAATTTCAACATTCTAAACCTCGAATTAGAAAATAATTTAATTCATATAAATCAAAATTATTTTCTTTAAAACATCATTTAAACAAATCCAATATCAATAATTACAAATGTTACAAATGATAATTTATAGGATGTCAAATAATAAATAGGATAATAACAGGAATATGTCCAAATAAATAACAACCATTCATCCAACATATCAATCAGTAGACATCCAATTGCAATCATTATCCAAATCAACCAATATATCAAAATAGTTACTAGTTCAACTATCGGTGTTTAACTAGCAATGAAATTCAATATTCATTTAAATGATAATTTAATACAATAAAAATTCAAATTCAGTTTAAATGTCAATTTAAATTACCAAATAGCAACCAATAAATTTTTATTACCTCATAATTTTAATTCATCTAACATAAGAAATTTTAATAACGTGTGAGTGAGTTTAATCACCCACCTTTGATTTAAAGCCTATTAAAAACCCAACAAGAGCCCAAAATTTTAACAGTCTCCAAATTCTACCAAACTAGTTTTAGATTATTTAAACTGCATGTGAATCCAAGTTCGTATGCAAAAGTTATGATGGTTAGAAGTTTAAAACTTAAATTTAAATTAAAAAATAAAGTAGGGGCAAAATTGTAATTAGTATTACCTCCTCAAACCCTACGTCGAATATGATCAGCAACCCAAGTAACCCCTGCCTCTTCCCGTCCAAATCGTCGCCGCTACGCATGCCCTTGCCTCGATTGGACCATGCCGCCGCCTTGACCACCTCCGGCCACCCCTTCCTGGCCACGCGCGCGACGCCAAGGCACATCCAACAGGCTCTGCTGCCACCACCTTTGAACTTGATTTCTAGCAATCTCGATCAATTACATGATGATCGGAGTCGATGGATCGATAGCCTCTCGTCTCCTCTATACGGCAGAGCGTCCTAGTCGTCGATTGGTCGATGATCCACCATTAAACCAAAACACTAGAATGAACGACCATGACTGTTTCGCTGATTTCTGGAAAAATGGAGATTCCAATCGGAAAAAAAATTACATATGCTAATTCCATTCATCGAGTGCTTCGCAATAACATATTATTTGATAGGGTCTTAGCAGTTTGAATTTTTCAGATTTGATTTGAAATCATAATTTAGGGTTTTGAGATATTCACCATTGAGAAGAAGCAAATAAGAATTGAAATTGTACGTATATAAAATAGAATATAAGTTGCTAGGGTTTATAACAACATATATAGCCAAAGATGGGTAAGAATAGATGGAACAGATCGACTGGACCAAAGCGATAACAAAAGCCAGAAAAGTCGGATTCGTTCCTGAAACGAAAATAGGTCATCATATATATCAAAATATAGGTTTTCAATATTTTTAAATTTAATGGGACTAATTTCAAACCCTAATTCTATTGTATATAGAAGTTAGCTTCTAAAATCGAATTATATTCATTTTTGTGCTTTATTTAAAGTGAATTATTATTGAATTGAATTAATCACCTTTAAATTCTAAATTAAAAGTCTTCTATCATTATTTGATAAACTAAAATTAATAATCTTTTTAAAATTAATTTTTCCATGTCAAATCTAATATTTAAATATCAAATTAATTTTAACGTTTAATTACAACTGTAATAAAACCCGTTCATTATACATTTATAATATAAACATATTCTTTTATTTTGATTTACATTCTTATTATTAACTTAACAAATACCTTATGAATTTATTAAACACAAGATTCCATTTTATTACACTCGTATTCTACGGTTAACGTCTTTGCTCGTATTAATTGAAATATATAATTACATTGAATTTCATTGATTTCCAAATTAATTTCAAATGGATTAAATAATAAGATGATATGTAAAACAATTGTTATACATTAGTAATTCAAACACATTTCTAAATTTTTTGTTTACAAACAAAAGTTAATAAATTTACGTACTAAATAATTGAATCCATATTCTATATTAAAACCAATTTCAATCAATAATATATGATTTCTCCATTTAATACAACATTTAATTTATTCCTCATTAACCTTTATTATTACCATTAATTGAAATTACATTAAACATTTGTCAACTACATCCAATCAACATTATTAAATTATATTTTAATAATTTTTTCATTGATAAATCTTAAATTTTAATTATAACAATATTAAATTCCAAAATTTAATTTGATTTATATTTTTAGTTGTTAAAAATACGGGTCGTTACAATCTCCCCCACTCAAAACTTTTCGTCCCCGAAGAGAACGGGAAGAAATCAAGAAATTTGATATATTTATTCAAAATAATCAATTTCTAGTAAATTAATCTTACATACTTAAGTTTAATAAAAATTTGAAAATAACTCAACTTCTATGGAAAAAAAAAATCTAAGTCCTAAATTTACAAATTTTTTTGGCAGCATCTCCTTCGCACGGTTAAGTCCGAAAAAATAACAATATCAATAATTACATGATATATATCTTAATTTAATAAAGCGTCCTAAACCGTGGGAAAAATAATAAAATACCGCTACAAAACCATAATCCAAAAACGTACCTATTTGTCAAGCAAACAAAACTTTATTTATGAAACCAAAAGCAACAGCTATTGCTTCCATAAACCTATGCTTACTTGCATAATCCAACAGAGTTAAAATTATGTTAAAAGAACAATATTTTAGCTGTTTCAGTTAATAGCATAAGCAACACACAATATATGATAATCATATGCAAACAAAAAGCAGTATAACCATTATATGCAACAAAAGAGTCCATCGCACATCCATATCAACCAAAAACTAAAGGTTTGTCTTAGTTTAGAAACTTTTCATCATGCAAGGGTAATAAATAAACTACCAAGTGTACCTTACGCGCAACAGCCTTTGGTAATTACTCAACAAATTATTCATACAACCTCAAACAACATAGAATTTAAATACTATTTAAGTTTTTACGATGTACATATATCATTTTGTACATAGCATCAATTCCGATCGCTTGTTTGAATCCCAAGTTTCACTTTTGAACTAGTATTGTTAACCCAACTACTCTAGTGCAGACAGTGATCTGATTTCTTGATTAGAAATCTCTGTTTTCCTTGCATAGCTACAGATTAAGATAGAAAACTTCAAAATCATACCAAATATTCGCCGTCAAGAATCGAGCGAAAATTCCTGATTCGGACTAGTACGAATTTCCACAAATCATGTATTTGAACCTGGATCAAAATTGTTATGTGAATAAAATGATTTACGCACAACTTACATGTTTTATTCTATTGGTTTCTTTAACACATCATTTTCCTTCCATTTATTTTAATTCTCATTCATTCATACAAGATCATCTTTTATTAATTAATTTACATTCACTTACTTACATAGATTATTTCCAATTCAATAATTAAAATCATCAATGAATAACGTTTTAAAGCATTACATATGTTTCTTTGCAGTTTAATTCACGTTTTCATCATCACAACCGCTTCTTTTACTTTTTAATGTCCTCTGCTCCTTCTTTCCCTCCTAACCTTGTCCTTTCAAACTGCGCCCCCGTCCAATCCATCACCCAACCCATACTTTCCACCATCTCCCCTCCTGTTCATCTTCAGCCTCCCCACTTTCCTCCGGACCCACAACCGCCTGATCCAGCCTCTTTGTTTCATTCTTCCTCTCAATCTCCCCATGTTGTTTCATTCTGTCAAGCTACTCCTCTGCCTAAACTGAACTCCCCATCTTCTTCAACTCTCCCCACTGTTCAATGGAATTCTCTATTCAAGGCAAAACCGTGTAATGCAGGGAAACACATCCTGATTCAAGTCCCACTTGTCTATGAAGGCCATGTCCTAGTTCCTCCTGAGAATGTAATAAGAGCTGGAAATGAAGTGTGGGGAGATTACCTGGTAGTTTTCTTCCTTGATAAACCCCTTTCTTATCTCACTGTTATAGCTCACCTGAAAAAAGTTTGGAAATTAAAAGTTTCTATAAAAGTTAAGTCTAATGGTTTCTTGTTCCTATTCAATCTATCTTGCGATGAAGATAGAAGGAAAATAGTTGCAGCTGATCCAATTATCATGAGGAACAAGTTATTCATTGTTAAACAATGGGATCCAAACGTTGGAAATAGTTGCAGTACGATAAAATCTGTACCGGTGTGGATTAAGTTATCGAATATCCCTTTATATGCTTGGTCACATATAGGCATAAATTGGCTAGCTAGTCGAATTGGAACTTTTATGTGTATGGATGAACAAACAGAGAAGTTGGAAAGAATTGGCTATGCAAAATGCATGGTAGAAATCACACCAGCAGTTGAGTTATTGGATGAATTTTCAGTGAGATTACTGGATGGATCAGAGCAGATTGTAAAGGTAGATTATTTATGGAAGCCTGAGGTATGCAGTGGGTGCAAAGAATTTGGGCATATGACTGAAATGTGCATGAAAAATAAAACAAAACAAGAAGGGAATGCAATAACAGTAACAAAGCTTAGTAAGGAAAGAATGGTTAGTGTAAATCAAAATGAAAAAATTAAAGCTGACACAAAGAAAAAGCAAGAGTGGAGAAAAGTTGAAAGTAAGGGAACTAAAATGAGAAGAGATAAGGAAAAAGAAAATAGAAGTGAAATTCAGATAATTGAGGAAGTTAATAATGATGATGAACCAAAAAATAGTGATGAACTGGATGTAAATGCAAGTATAATTAAAAAAGGAGACATGGTGGGGTCAAATGAAGATATAAGAACAGACATTAATAATTTTAATGTCTTGTTGGATGAAAACGAGATTGTTTCATGTAATGACACAAGTGATAATGAACTATGCAATGAAAACTGTGACAAGGAAGAACAAATTGAGGAAGGGGAAATTTTTGCAAGCAAGCAAGATGAAAATTGTGGTGTTGATGTTACACCCCTCTTAATAATGCAAAATGTTCAAGGAGATCAGGATAACAACAGATCAGGGATGGTGGATAATTTTGTTAACTCAAATCCTGCTGATCAGAGTCTCAAATCCACATATACTGTTGACAATGCTATGGCCAGTTCAAGTGAAGGAATAACAAAGCAAACCAGTGACATGCAAATTTTTAAAGCAAATAAAGGTAGAATGAAAGAAAATTCACTTCAAGCTGTAGCTCAGTTTAAAGAGGAACTTGAAAAAGAACTAATGGCCCTAATCTTAGCTGAACATTCAGATTGTATACCCCACTCTTCAGGTGGTTACTTTTTCTCTGGCCATCTGCCTGGATGGCTTTCTTTGCCACCTGCCTCAATTGCCTCACAAAATACTCCAAAGAAAGGCAAGAATAAAGGTAAGTGTCTTAATGATGGGATTGAACAAAACGTTGACTTAAACAATGTTCAAAGAGGCTCTCCTGCAACTAGGAGCACGAAAAATGTGGTACATCAATCTCTGAAGTATACCAAATGATGCACAGCTATGCTATATGGAATGTCAGAGGAGCACATTCTGTAACTAAGCTTGATCAAGTGAAATATATCATAAACCAGCACAAAATTTCCCTTTTTGCTATACTTGAATCTAAATTGAATGAGTCCCTAACAAATAAAGCTGCAATCCATATAAACCCCAGCTGGTCTCTAAATCATAATTTGAATCAAGCCTCCTATGGCAGAATTATGGTCATCCATGATCCAACTGTCTTATCTCTAACTTCTGTTCATTCCACTGATCAACTCATCCATTTTCAAGCTAAATATTTTGATTCTCCCACATCATTTTATATAACAATAGTCTATGCCCAAAACTCTCCTTCATCTAGGCAAACTTTTCTTGATCTCCTACCTGCTTTCAGGCAAAATACACACCCATGGCTTGTTTTTGGGGATTTTAATTGTTGTTTATCCTTGAATGACAAACATGGTGGTCTTCCCCTTCTCCCTAATGATATTTATCCCCTCAATAAGGCTATTGAGGACTCTAACTTGATTTTAATACCTTCATCTGGTGCTGAGTTCACATGGAATAATAGGAGCAGATCTGGTGTCAGAACTTACTCAAAAATTGATCACTCTTTTGCCAACCTCAATGCTTTAACCACATGGCCAACTCTGTCAACCTTTATCCCCCACCCTGTTCTATCAGACCATTCCCCAATTATTTTCTCTTCTGGTCAGAAGATGTTAAAAGATAAAAGAAGCTTCAAATTTTATAATGCTTGGGTCCATGAACCTGAGTATAATAATATCATTAGTAAAGCATGGAATGAAAACTTTTTTGGTAACCCAATGTTTATATTTTGCAGGAAATTAAGAGCTACTAAAATTGCTCTAAGAGAATGGGCCAAAGGAAAATTTGGTGATGGCAATTTAAAGTCTGCATTGTTAAGGAGCCACCTCATTCTTGCTCGGGAAGAAATGATGAAAAGCCCTGACAATCCAGAGGCTGCTGCTGCTGAGAGGACTCTTTTTGATCAACTTACAGAAGCCTTGAAGTCTGAAGCCAATATGAAGAGACAACAATTGAGACAAAAATGGGTTACTGAGGGAGACAATAATACTGCCTATTTTCATGCTGCAATCAAGGTAAAACAATCTAAGGAGCATATCACTAACATCTATGATGAAGTAGGAGAATTGCACTCAACCCATGCTGCTGTTGATAATGCACTTCTGTTCTACTACAAGAATTTGCTAGGTAACAATAATGATTTCATTCCCTCAATTGATGACCTGTCCCAAATCCACTTACCTGAGGTGCTTTCTGATGAAGCTGTCAAGCTTGTTGATAAGGTAACTGATAAGGAAATTAAAGAAACCTTATTTGCAATGAACAAAAATTCAAGTGGAGGCCCTGATGGATTCAATGTCATCTTTTTTATCCATAGTTGGGAAATTATCAAGAAGGATTTTCTAAAGGCAGTCCATAATTTTTTCAGCTCATTCAAACTTCTTAAACAAGTGAATGCAACTAATTTAGTTCTTATACCCAAAGTCCAGTCTCCCACTTCTGTTGCTTCCTTTAGACCCATCTCTTGTTGTAATGTCATGTATAAGTGTATTTCAAAAATATTAGCATCCAGACTTGTTATAGTCCTCACCAGAATCATATCAAATAATCAGACTGCTTTTCTTTCCAATAGAAACATTCTTGATAATATATTGTTATCTCATGAATTATTAAATGGCTATGGTCGAACTCATGCTCCCAAAAATGCTATGCTTAAGGTGGATTTGATGAAGCCTATGATAGTGTTCACTGGACTTCTATAGTTAGAATTATGGCCCTGGTGAAATTTCCCAAAGTTTATGTGGCTTGGATATACAGTTGTATCTCAACTGCTACATTCTCTTTAAAATATAATGGCTTTACATCTGGGTTTTTCAACAGCAAACAGTGGATCAGACAAGGGGATCCTATCTCTTCATATATTTTCATTTTAGTAATGGAAGTGCTTATTAGAATGTTGTCTACCAAATATATGCAAAGTGACATATTGTTCCATTCAAAATGTAAATCTCTCCAAATCACATCATTGTTATTTGCTGATGACATTATGATCTTCACAAAGCCAGATCAAAAATCAATTGAAAATATTAAAAAAACCCTTGATAATTTCTACCTCATGTCTGGGTTGAAATTAAATGCCAATAAATCTCATATTATCACCTCAGGAATATCTACTGAGGAAGCTAATAGAATTACTGGTATCTTTGGGCTGCAATTGATGGAAAGTAGCATGAATTATCTGGGTATACCTCTTTGTACTTCAAGAATCACCACTAGACACTGCCTGCCCTTGTTTACTAAAATTTGTAATTTAATGAACACATGGGCTAATAGGTTTCTCTCTCAAGCTGGTAGACTTGTTCTTATCAAGTCTGTTATCACCTCTATGATGGTGTATTGGTCTAGAGTTTTTATTCTCCCAAAAAAACTGGTGAACATGGTTAGAACTGCAATGCTTAGATTTTTTTGGACTGGCTCTGTTCTTTCAAAAAAACTTATTCCATGTTCCTTTGCTAAAATGGAACTTCCTAAAAAGAAACGAGGTCTTGGTATCATCTTCTTGAATAAATGGAACAAAGCAGCTATCAGTGCTCACATAAACTCCTTACTCATTGGTGCTGATTCTTTATGGGTTGAATGGACCAGAAAGTATAACTTGGGTAGTAGGAATTTCTGGACAATGCCAGTTCCTCAGAGTTGCAGCTGGACTTGGAGGTGTTTATTAGGGTTGAGATCTGAATTCACTCAGTACATTAAGTAAGATTTCACTTATAATAGTAGTATCAAGTTTAGGAATGAACCATGGATGGATGAAGGCTTGATTCTTGTCAATGTCTTCTCTCCCCATCAGATTGAACAGGCAGGCATAGGTACACTTGCTGATGCTACTGACTACTTGAATGAGGGAAAGCTGTTGCTCCCTTATACTAGTAATCAGGAAATAAGGGATTTTTGGAATTTATACCTATCTCATTAATATGGTTTAGCTGAAAAAGATGATGTTTTGTGGAAGGGGAAACAACATTCTATATCTGTAGCATATGATCTTCTACATAATGTGACTGGCAGTTCTACTTCAGTTTGGTACAAAGTAATATGGTCCAAATCCTCTCCTGCTAGGGACAATCCGATGTTGTGGAAGGTGATCATGAATGCATTGTTAACTAAGGAAAAAATGTTGAGTTATGGCATGAACATAGATCCCCTTTGTGTTTACTGCAAGCTGCAGATTGAGTCAGTGTCACACCTGTACTTTGAATGCAATGAATTACTTGGTCTATGGGGAAACTTGGTTACAATAATTGCTGATGATCACAGGCATGGCATATCAGAAGTAGAATGGGATCTGATTTGCAAATCAACTAGGTGGAGGAAGGAAAGAAGAACTGTTTTCTTTTTCTTTCTTAAGAAGTATCTGAACATTGTTTGGGAGGAAAGAAACTTGAGAATTTTTGAAAACAAGGTTAGAAGTATACAACAATTATGGGAAGTGCTTAAGACAACTATCATCACGGGTATGAAGGAAAGCAATTTTGCCTTCAGTTCTTTATTGGCTGATGATATGGTTTGATCTTTTAGTTTATTTCCTTTTTCAGCTCCCTGTTTTTCTCTGTGTCCTGTTCTTCTTTGTTTTTTTGGTTTTTCATTGTTTCTCTTGCCCATGTTATTGTTCTCTGTTTTATTTTGTAACTATGAGCTTGTTCATAGTTACGTTTTTCTTTTATTCAATAAACTGGTAGGGGACCAGTTAACCCCGCTTGCCTTGCAAAATAATAATAATAATAATAATATTCATTAATGAATCATTTCGTACTTAAGTTTCTCTACTTTGAATCATATTTTTACCTTTATATATAGTATCATTTAATATAAGATTTATTTATGAATCAATTTCAACATTCTCTTAAGTTTATAATAATTTACTTAAATAGTATTCTCTTTTTACTATTTAATTTAATTATTATGCATTTCAAACATTAACTTATGTTTATAACATTTATTGTACATCTTAATTCCTTATTTTTATATTAACATAATTTCATTTTGAAACATTTCTATTACTTAAGTTTTTTTACTTGTATAATATTCCATTAAATCCTAGAAGCAAATATAGGTAATCTTATTCATTTTACTTAACAAAATGTTCAATAGTTTAAATCTTCTTGATTTTCATTATTTTTTAATTTAAGAGTTACAAAATTTCCTCTTTTATATTTTCATTAAACACTTAGCTTTAATTTCAGATTTCAATTTGGAAGTTTCATTAAAATAGTCGAAGATTCCATTTCATTTTAATAATTGAAAATCACTAATTAACAGAAAACTTAAGAACTAATTATCGGGTTTCAATCATCTTGAAATAACATAAACGTATATCTTTTGTATATCAAATAATACTTAGGAAAATTATATTAATTTTTTTTATCAAAACAAATGTGTAGCAAAGCTACTACAGTGGTCTTCCCACGTTGAAACTCGAAAATGAACGTCGATGATGTCGCGATCATCAGCAAAAAAAAATTCCAGCGACTGAAGAGGGGAGTACAGAACTTATTTTCTTTAAAATCTTTTTGAAAACATTTCTTTCAAATCCCATTTGAAAACATTTTAAAAAGAACTCTATTTGTGAATACTTCCAAATAACACTAATATTATTTTTTCCAAATCTTTGAAAACCAATTCAAAACACCAGAATCTAAGTTCTCAAATTTCAATTTAAACTCATTTTATTTGTAAATCATATTTTACAAACCACGTTTATAAAAGTTCACTTTCTAACAAACAACATATCACATACAACTATATTTATTATGCAAAACTATTCATTTATATACAGAATATAATATTAGGTAAAATTATTTCATTACCAGTTTCAAAAACAATATTGTGTTGGTTTACCCTGTTCAAGTGTTTAGAAATCCCTATCGATGCCATAGCGTCCAATTTACTGGCTAAAATTCATAAATACTCAACATAATAAATTAACACAAGACAAAACATTTTTATAGCACTAACAAGTACGCAATTTCAGATATATACACTCAAACTCATTCTAGGGTATTACTAACCCTATCTCTAATGAGTTAACCTCAATGGGATAAGGTATCTCCAAACCTCGCTTGGATACCAATTGTGATGACCAACCTTTATGGACGGTTTAAATTGACAATAAACCACGCATATCTAACTCAAATCATTCAAAATGGAGGATTGTCAATGGGATTTAATAAGAAAATAAAAGAAAAGAAGGAAAACAAAATACATAATCTTGCAGCGGAATGACAAAATATAATAATCAAATAAACAGTTCATGAAGCTGTTTTACAATATACATTTGATTACGCAACTTTTACAACACAATCACAGTACAATCAACAAACATGCCAAAATAATGCAATGGAATAATAATAGTAAATATGGTCTAGCAAACTCCATCTTCATCTTTAAGGAATAATGTTTTCAAACATTGAAATACTCAGGCTAACCCGAGCATGGTGAAAAGACAAAACATTCGAGTCAGAACTAAAAGTTCTTATGTAAGTTAAATCAACAATAAGTAAACATGAGTGTGATAGCTTCAGTGATGTCTACGAGGTTTTCCATCTCCTATCCAGTTTACAACGCGAGTGTAATAATGTAAGAGATGTTATGAGATTTTGCAACTCCTAAGGATCCGTTAAATTATCTATATGTAGTATTATATATGTAGTGCCTATCAGTAAAGTAAAGTATTAAAATAGCGTTAAGGCTTTACATTGACCTCCCTTAACACATTTTTAAGCAAGTAGTCTATGCAGGTCCTATAACACAACCAGTTACGTCGGTAGCCAGTGAGTTGTAATGACCCGGTATTTTCAACCATTCGCATCCGCACATATCAGACTTGAATTGCTCAAAATACCGAATTGTAAAAATAAATTTGGCAAAACTCAGAATATTCAGTAAATAAATAAATCACATACCAAATACACAGAGTAATAAAATGCAGCGGAAGCAAAGAAATAGTAGTTCATGAAGCTACTGCATAAATATACATCAGAGATGAACAAGATACAACAGAAGTAACAATATGATAATCAAGCACAAAGGCTGAATACATCCCTGGAATCAACTGGATAACTGAAATGAAATGGATAATTGGATCTTCAAGCTAAGCTCCAACTCCGAAGGTGAGTCTCAAATGTTGTATCACTTAGGCTAACCCGAGCATAAAGCAAAATACAAAACACTCGAGTCAGGACATCTATACTTCTACAATGTAAACCAACTCAAGTGAACTGTAATAGAAAGGTACAAGTAACTTAAAGGATGCTTAGGACCGCCCATCCTCTAAGGATCCGTTAAAATATCTACTATGTAGTAATATTTTGCTATTATAATAATGTCTATAGTAAAATAAACTTACTTTTAAATAGCGTTAAGGGGTTACCCATATAGCCCTTAACACATAATAGTCCTAGTAGTCTATCCAGTATCATGGTCCCTCCTGATCGGAAAGCCATCAGAGGATACTCCAAGGGCTACGGGAGAAAACCAAACTCGTACAAGGCTCGCTAGGGTAGGTGACACGACACAACTAGGCAATGCCAGGGTAGATATACCAATTACACTCCTGGGATGATGGTTACGCGTAGCAGCTACTACTGCCCACCTCGAGCCACGCCTCCAAATCAAAAGAATCAAAAGTGGCCACCAAATAAATCTCCAAGTTAGAATATAATAGCGAAGGGGTGTGTCCGATCAGAGGAGCGACCTCATTAGCCCGTCAATTGCTCCTGTTTTAGCCACCTTATGCCAACTCACGGGAGTCGGGTCCACGTATAAACCTTAAAGGACGTCGCCACCATCCTACCTCATTCTGGAATCTCCACCGCGTACACGGTTGTTAAAGTGGTTTTCGGAGTTGGCAGAGAGTATGACAACTTCCGATCCCTGTCTCTTTAACAACCAAACATTATTATTACCCATGGATATTTATTTCAACCATTTCCAAAACCATTTAAACCCAAATGCCATTACTTTCCAAAATAATTCCATTTCAAAACTAAATACTATATTATTTCATTTCAAAACCAAACCAATATATAGTTTAAATAAAACCTACGTTTCCAAATAATTGAATATTTCCTTCAATCTATTTAACTTGAAATGTTCCTTTAAATTATCTACAACCAGCCACTTTATAAAGTCATATTCTTAAATCTTTAATTTCAACAAGTTTCAAATTAATAGATATAAAGACAATTCATAATTAAATACAATTTCCAAAAAATTCATTTCCAAAATCATATTACTTTCAAGTTATAACAACTGAAACCAAACATTTTGAAACATATTTATTTAGACCATCTAAATTCAATGTTAATATCTTCCAAACAAGATTCATTTAACCATTTAAATTCAATGTCAAATAATATTCATTTCAAAGTTGTAGAATTTACAAGTTTATTCATTCAATTTTAAACTTTCCAAAACATTATATATTTCAAAACAACAGCATTTCAGAAACGCTATAATTTCTGTTATGCCCCTTAAAATAATATATCTTCAATTTTTCCCACTTTTAACTTATCAAACTTATTCCACTTTTCAAAAAAATTATTTGGATATTACTTAACTTATAACTTTTAGTAAAATAACATTTATTAATAAATATTCAATTTAAATTAAACATCCATTTGTTAAGTCAATGCTTGATAAATTGCTTAACCTTTATTCCAATAAATAACTTAATAATTTATTTAACATACCCATCTCATAAATAAATTAAATTTCCATTTATTTGCTTAACTTAATATTTCCATTTAAAACCAAATTTCAATTTCCAAGTTAAGTCGTTATTTAAATTACATTTTCTCATTTTAAAATCATAGCTATTTATTTTACACAGCATAACATTTCACAAAAGAACATTTTATCATAGTTAATATAACAATCAAATTTTCTAGATAGATCTATTCATTTAGACATCAATTCAACTATGATTCCGAGTTAAATAAACTTATTACAAATGTCCCAAAAAATGTATTTCATTTTGTTTATTCAAAATTGCATTATTTATTATATAAAATATGTCCATTTCAAGAAATAACCTTTATTAAAATTACTAGGTTAGATTTAAGATTCCAAATTAAATCAAACTTAATTATTAAGTTCTTTATCATAAATAAGACTCTTTAAACTCCATCCAAAACCAATTAACTTACGAAAAATTTAACTTATGGATGAACAATACTTCTTTACACTTTAAAGCATTAAATCAAATTAAGTTAAAATTTTCATATATTTATAATTTCAAAATACTTAATAATTTTCAGAAAATATTTAAAATCCTTAATAAACTTTTAGGAAAATATCATTTAAAAATATAACCATGGGCCTGTATAATATTTACTAACCTAGGTCAAGTGATACATATATGTATCATTTCAATCCGTAATTTAAATGAAAAATCCCGGTTCTATCATTTCAAACCCTTAATCCTAAGTAAAATAAATGCAATAAAAATCATTCAAGCCTATCATTTCAGCCTATAATGATTTTTCCTTATTCTAAAGTCCATTCGGATATGTATCATTTCAACCCATAGTGATAGGGAACTTGCAGTAATGGTACAGTAAATAAAATGAACAGTATATCAGATAATAACATATTAGATGATGTAACAAATATATAAACAGCATTTAACATCATATAACATATCACAGGCATATATGAATAACATATCAATTTATACAGATCCACTTGTCATTATTCCACAATAATATAAGTACCTATGTCTAGAGTGATAAAACTCACCATTTTAAAAGCTAGAATCAAATTCAAAGCACACAACTGAAATTCCGAAAAGCACAAGGCACGAACAAGATGTTTAGTGATGGGGATTCAAGATCCAATCTTGTATGCAAACAATTACAATAATCATAAGAATATATTCACTACGAAAGAATAGAAATTAAAACAATGGAAAAGAACGAATCAAAGTGACATAACCTTTGCTTAAATCAATCACTGGGCTTGGCTACATCACTAATAGGCTTGACCATCTTCATGAGGGCTCGACCATGGTTTGGATCAAAGAAGTATGCACAACTAGGAATGTTGTATGGTCATGGCATGTGATGGAGGATGGGTTGGAATTGGTGGTCGAGGCTAAAGGTAAGAGGAAAGAGTTGGAAGGTGAATATGAAGGCTTGGCTATGGTTTGTATTAACTTTAGGTGATGTATGGCAACTAGGTGGTCACGGCTACAAGGTGGAGGAGGTGATGAGGTTGTGGAGGTGGTCATGGAGGTATGGTGATGATGATGAGGTCGGCTAGGTAGTGGAGGTCGAGCAATAACATGAAGAACAAAAGCAAAAACCAGATGGAAAAGAGGAAGAAAGTGGAAGAAGCCATGGATTTAGATCTAGCAAATTTTTCCTTCACTCAAATGAGAGATGAGATGTTTTTTTTTTGAGGAAGTTTTGTATGTGAATTGGTAAGAGAACTCACGGCTAAATTAGTGGAGAACGGTTAGGGTAAGAAATAAACAGGCTAGGCAATAAAAGGCAAGAGTTTAAATAGTAAGAAAAGGAAAAGAATCTTGCATGTATTTTTCTTAAATGCAAATGTAAAATGAGAGGTGGGAAATATTTTTTCTTGTATGTGATTTGTGAATGAATACACGGCTAAGAAGGGAAAGAGTTAGGGTACGGTTAAAGAAAGGGAAAATGAAAAGGCAAGAAAAGGAAAAGACAATGCAATAAAACAAGTAACATAAACTCTAGAATCTTCCTCAGCTATTATTAAGATAAAACCAATCAAAAGTCAACTAAATAAAATCAAAGTTCATACAAATAAAAATAGAAAATAAAAATTAGAGAAACAAACATAGGGAAATAGAAAATAAAATATAGAAAGTCATTGCGTGTAAACACTGTATTTTTATCTAATTTAAAAAGTATAAATTTAAATTCCAAATAAATCCATATTTTTTATTTCTAAATCTTGTTATTGAATCAATTATCATTTTATGGGTAAAATTATCATTGATTTTTTTTATTACATTAACAATTCCCATTTCATCCTAGTTTTCAATAAACATAGTAGTTAAATTCGTTTACTTATCATTAAATTCACTTATTATAGATTACATCCCAATTAATTAAAATTGATTCCCATAATTTGATTTGATTTAATTTCCGTCTTTATACTATGCCCATTATTTCTCTATAAACCTGGTTATATTAGTTCTATATTCCATTACATTAATACACCCCTATTTACATCTTAAATTTCTATAAATGTTACTTTTTTTAAATGTGTACTTTTTTCAATTATACACATTAATTAAGGTTTGAAATCAATTAAATAAATTTACCTTAGTTCCATTCTTTTTACCAATTTATTACTTTATAAATAAATTTACGTTTCTATTTAATTCATACATTCACACCTCCGTTACTGCATTAATTCTCATTAATGACACTAAAGATTTCCTATTTATTATATAGACTAAATAGACAACTTATAATAGTTGTTACCATTACCTTTTAAGTTACACTTAAGTTTATTATATTCAACTAATTATTATAATTACCTACCAAATATCGAATTCATTCAATTACTATTATTATTTATACACCACTTACCATTATTTACTTATATTCAAATTTATACTCAAATATAATAGTTACAACTAAATTAATAGGCCAATTAAATAGTAACTTACAACCGTTACTATTACTTTAAGTCACATTAATGAATTCATTATTGTTTACAAATCAAATGTTACAATTACTTAATTAATACTGATTTACTTCAATTTATATTAATCATATGTTATATCATTAATGATTCAACATTCACACTTGTGATTTCATTGTTGACAACAAATGTTACTATTCTTATATACCCAATCTTTATTCAAGAGTCATTTATTATTCCTTTTATAAATTTAAATGTTTGCAATAGTTTTCTTACATTAATTTATAGCCAAGTATACCAATTTTCATTACTTCACTAAATTGTAATTTCATTTCAGTTGTTACTAATTAGTTCTAGTTACCATCATTCAATTTTAAATTAATAAGGTTTTTTAATTAAATAACCAAAACTTATTAATTATCAAATTAAAT
Source organism: Allium cepa (assembly GCA_030765085.1). NCBI lineage: Eukaryota > Viridiplantae > Streptophyta > Magnoliopsida > Asparagales > Amaryllidaceae > Allium > Allium cepa. The sequence goes on along the minus strand of CM060944.1, from coordinate 110,431,800 downwards.
TATTGAAAATTTGACGGGTCGTTACACTCTCCCCTACTCAAAACTTTTCGTCACCGAAAAGAGAAAGAAGGGAAAAGAAAGAATTAAGTAATCTATATATCTTATTAAAAATACTAACTTAATAAACAAACAAAATTTACAAAATTAGTTAATTCGAATAAAATATACCGATTTATTTATAAATTCCTTTAACACCATTTTATATTGTAAGTTATTCAATTAACCTTTTATTCTATTTACCTCAATTAATCATTTTTACAACTAAAATTTAAGTGTATAACATTTATTATGAACACTTAAGTTTTATTTAAAAAAAAAATCCTTTTATTGTATATTATCCAATTACATTGTTAACTTCTAATAACTAAGGTAAGTTATATTGGAATGAAATATAATATTATACAAATAAAATTTTCTAATTCAATTATTCAAGCTTAAATATTTATTCAAAATTTTGATTTCGTTTTACATTTGAAATCATCCTCAACATAAAATTTAAGAATTATATTTTCAATTCACTTCAAAACATTTAGAGATAAATAAATATACACAATATATATCAAATCCAATTTAAATCATATATCACATATATTATAAATCAAGCCATATTTTAGAAATTCAAATCAATTTAATTCTCCAAAGCAAAACTGTAGCAAAACCACTGTATGGTCTCTTCACTTCGAAATTCGAAAATGAATGTCGATGATGCTGCAGTCATCACTGAAATTATTTTCCAACGACAAAGAAAAGAGCAATGATTTAACCAATTAATTTTTTTTGAAACAATTTCTACTTGAAATACTTTAAATGATACACCCTTTTAAAACTCTAAACATAAATTTTGAAACCACCAGAAATTAAATTCTTAGTTTCTTTTTTAAATTCATTTAACTTTCCAAATTAATTTATAGCCATGTTTTAGTTCAATTATTTATATACATATACAATATAATTATACCAAATTTATTTCATTTACTAAATTTGAAAACTATATTGTGTCGGTTTGCTCTATTCAAGTGTTTTGGAGATCCTATCGATAGCGTTGATCAAACGAAGCCATCGAAAACCCAAATCAACATCAATAACTCAAGCAACATAATATATATAAAACATTTTAAATATAGATTTACAAATACACTATACAGGAACAGATTTTCAAAGTAAGGATAGAGATTCCAATTTGATTAACTCAAATCGAAGAAAATTTTGATTTGAGGATAAGTTGGAACAAAAGATAAGAGATAAATAACAGAGTAGGGAAATGGATAAGCTTATATGAATCGCGAGCAACCTTAACCGGGTCAACCGCGACTTCAATAATTTGATCGATGCAGAATCCTAGGGTAAATCTACATTCGATCTCAAGAGATAGAATTCGGGATAACAAGAGATAATAGCATCTAACCGAGGATATATAGAAATCTCCGGTGAATCAATGCCAATTGTAAAGGAGTTTCACCCTTCTACAAATCAATCGAATATTGGTGAGACCGCCGATTTATTATAAAGATCATTAGAAGAGGAGTTATGGGCTACTCCAAAATCAAAGGAAGATGAATAGTGGGGAACAAGAATAGATTTTGGAACCGCATAGATGTTCCAAAATTCAAGGAACCAGAGTCAAAGAGAAAGAGATTCAAGCTCGAACGAAAGTGATTCTGTAAATAAATTTACCATATATGCTAAGTTTGCCTAAAGCCAAAGCTCTGATACCAAATGTAATGACCCGGTATTTTCAACCATTCGCATTCGTACATATCGAACTTGAATTGCTCAAAATACCGAATTGTAAAAATAAATTCGGCAAAACTCAAAATATGCAGTAAATAAATAAATCACAGATCACAAACACAAAGTAATAAAATGCAGCGGAAGTAAAGAAATAGTAGTTCATGAAGCTACTATATAAATAACATCAGAGATGAATAAGATACAACAGAAGTAATAATATGATAATCAAGCACAAAGGCTGAATACATCCCTGGAATCAACTGGATAACTGAAATGAAATAGATGGCTGGATCTTCAAGCAAAGCTTCAACTCCGAAGGTGAGTCTCAAATGATGTATCGCCTAGTCTGACCCGAGCGTAAAGAAAAACACAAAACACTCAAGTCGGGACATACATACTTATACAATGTAAACCAACTCGAGTGAACTGTAATAGAAAGGTACAAGTAACTTAAAGGATGCTTGGGACCGCCCATCCTCTAAGGATCCATTAAACTATTTACTATGTAGTAATATTTTGCTATTATAATAATGTCTATAGTAAAATAAACTTACTTTTAAATAGCGTTAAGGGGTTCCCATATAGCCCTTAACACGTAATAGTCCCAGTAGTCCATCCAGTATCATGGTCCCTCTTGATCAGGAAGCCACTAGAGGATACTCCACGGGCTACGGAAGAAAACCAAACTCGTACAAGGCTCGCTAGGGTAGGTGACACGACATAACTAGGCAATGCCAGGGTAGATATACCAATTACACTTCCGGGGCGGTGGTAACGCGTAGCAGCTACTACCGCCCACCTCGATCCACACCCCCAAATCAAAAAAAATCAAAAGTGGCCACCAAATAAATCTTCAAGTCATAATATAATAGCGAAGGAGCGTGTCCGATCAGAGGAGCGGCCTCATTAGCCCGTCAATTGATCCTGTTTTAGCCACCTTATGCCAACTCATGGGAGTCGGGTCCATGTATATACCTCAAAGGACGTCGCCGCCATCCTACTTTATTCTGGAATCTCCACTGCGTACACGGTTGTTAAAGTGGTTTTCGGAGTTGGCAGAGAGTATGACAACTTCTGATTCCGGTCTCTTTAACAACCAAACGTTATTATTACCCATGGATATTTATCTCAACCACTTCTATTCCAAAACCATTTAAAACCAAATACAATTACTTTCCAAAATAATATCCATTTGAAAACTAAATACTATATTATTTCATTTCAAAACCAAACCAATATATCATTTAAATAAAACCCACGTTTTCAAATCACTGAATATTTCCTTCAATCTATTTAACTTGAATATTCCTTTAAAATATCTTAAACAAGCCACTTCATAAAGTCATATTCTTAAATCTTTAATTTCAACAAGTTTCAAATTAATAGATATAAAGACAATTCTTAATTAAATACAATTTCCAATAAATTCATTTTCAAAATCATATTACATTCAAGTTATAACAACTCTGAAACCAAACATTTTGAAACATATTTATTTAGACCATCTAAATTCAATGTTAATATCTTCCAAACAAGATTCATTTAACCGTTTAAATTCAATGTCAAATAATATTCATTTCAAAGTTGTAGCATTTATAAATTTATTCATTCAGTTTTAAACTTTCCAAAACATTGTATATTTCAAAACAACAGCATTTCAGAAATGCTACAATTTCTATTATACCCCTTAAAATAATACATCTTCAATTTTTCTCATTTTTAACTTATCAAACTTATTCCACTTTTCAAAAAAATTATTTGGATGTTACTTAACTTATAAATTTTAGTAAAATAACATTTATTAATAAATATCCAATTTGAATTAAACATCCATTTGTTAAGTCAATACTTGATAAATTGCTTAACCTTTATTCTAATAAATAACTTAATAATTTATTTAACATACCCATCTCATAAATAAATTAAATTTCCATTTATTTGCTTAACTTAATATTTCCATTTAAAACCAAATTTCAAATTTCCAAGTTAAGTCATTATTTAAATTACATTTTCCCATTTTAAAACCATAACTATTTATTTTACACAACATAACATTTCACAAAAGAACATTTTATCATAGTTAATATAACAATCAAATTTCCTAAATAGATCTATTCGTTTAGACATCAATTCAACTATGATTCTGAGTTAAATAAACTTATTACAAATATCCTATAAAATGTATTTCGTTTTATTTATTCAAAATTGCATTATTTATTATACGAAATATGTCCATTTCAAGAAATAACCTTTATTAAAATTACTAGGTTAGGTTTAAGTTTCCAAATTAAATCAGACTTAATTATTAAGTTCTTTATCATAAATAAGACTCTTTAAACTCCATCCAAAACCAATTAACTTATAAAAAATTTAACTTATGGACAAACAATATTTCTTTACACTTTAAAGCATTAAATCAAATTAAGTTAAAATTTTCATATATTTATAATTTCAAAATACTTAATAATTTTCAGAAAATATTTAAAATCCTTAATAAATTTGTAGGAAAATATCATTTAAAAATATAACCATAGGCCTGTATAATATTTTCTAACCTAGGTCAAGTGATACAGATATGTATCATTTCAATCCGTAATTTAAAAGAAAAATCTGGGTTCTACCATTTCAAACCCGCAATTCCAAGTAAAATAAATGCAATAAAAATCATTCGAGTCTATCATTTCAGCCCATAATGATTTTTCCTTATTCTAAAGTCCGTTCGGGTATGTATCATTTCAACCCATAGTGATAGGGAACTTGCAGTAATGATACAGTAAATAAAATGAATAGTATATCATATAATAACATATTAGATGATGTAACAAATATATAAACAACATTTAACATCGTATAACATATCACATGCATGTATGAATAATATATTAATTTATACAGATCCACTTGTCATTATTCCATAATAATATAAGTACCTATGTCTAGAGTGATAAAACTCACCTTTTTAAAAGCTAGAATCAAATTCAAAGCACACAACTGAAATTCCTGAAAGCACGACAAGGCACGAACAAGATGTTTAGTGATGGAGATTCAAGATCCAATCTTGTATACAAACAATTACAACAATCATAGGAATATATTTCCCTACGAAAGAATAGAAATTAAAACAATGAAAAAGAACGAATCAAAGTGACATAACCTTTGCTTAAATCAATCGCTAGGCTTGGCTACATCACTAATAGGCTTGACCATCTTCATGAGGGCTCGGCCATGGTTTGGATGAAAGAAGTATGCACGGCTAGGAATGTTCTGTGTTCATGGCATGTCATGGAGGAGGGGTTGGAATTGGCGGCCGAGGCTAAAGGCAAGAGGAAGGAGATGGAAGGTGAATATGAAGGCTTGGCTATGGTTTGTATTAACTTTTGGTGATGTATGTCAACTAGGTAGTCACAGCTACAAGGTGGAGGAAGTGATGAGGTTATGGAGGTGGTCATGGTGGTGTGATGAAGATGATGAGGTTGGCTAGGTGGTGGAGGCTGAACAATAGCATGAAGAACAAAAGCAAAAACAAGATGGAAGAAGAGGAAGAAAGTGGAAGAAGCCATGGATTTAGATCTAGCAAATTTTTCCTTCACCCAAATGAGAGATGAGATGTTTTTTTTAGGGAAGTTTTGTACGTGAATTGGTAAGATAACTCATGGCTAAATTAGTGGAGAACGGTTAGGGTAAGAGATAAAGAGGCTAGGCAATAAAAGGCAAGAGTTTGAATGGTAAGAAAAGGAAAAGAATCTTGCATATTTTTTTTTTAAATGCAAATGAGAAATGAGAGGTGGGAAATAAATTTTCTTGTACATGATTTGTGAATGAATACATGGCTAAGAAGGGGAAAAAGTTAGGGTACGGCTAAAGAAAGAGAAAATGAGAAGGCAAGAAAAGGAAAAGACAATGCAATAAAACAAGTAACCTAAAACTCTAGAATCTTCCTCATTTATTATTAAGATGAAACCAATCAAAAATCAACTAAATAAAATCAAAGTTTATACAGATTAAAATTAGAGTAACAAACATAGGGAAATAGAAAATAAAATATAGAAAGTTATTGCGTGTAAACACTGTATTTTTATCTAATTTAAAAAGTATAAGTTTAAATTCCCAATAAATCCATATTTTTGATTTCTAAATCTTGTTATTGAATAAATTATCATTTTATGGGTAAAATCATAATTTATTTTTTTATTACATTAATAATTCCCATTTCATCCTAGTTTTCAATTAATATAGTAGTTAAATTCATTACTTATCATTAAATTCACTTATTATAGATTACATTCCAATTAATTAAAATTGATTCCCATAATTTGATTTGATTTAATTTCCATCTTTATACTATGCCTACTATTTCTCTATAACCTGGTTACATTAGTTTTATATTCCATTACATTAATACAACTCTATTTACATCTTAAATTTTTATAAATGTTACTTTTTTTAAAATGTGTACTTTTGTCAATTGTACACATTAATTAAGGTTTGAAATCAATTAAATAAATTTATCTTAGTTCCATTCTTTTTACCAATTTATTACTTTATAAATAATTTTACATTTCTATTTAATTCATACATTCACACCTCCCATTACTGCATTAATTCTCAATAACGACAATAAAGATTTCCTATTTATTTTATAGACTAAATAGGCAACTTATAATAACTGTTACTATTACCCTTTAATTTACACTTAAGTTTATTATATTCAACTAATTATTATAATTACCTACCTAATATTGAATTCATTCAATTACTATTAATTATACCAATTCATTTATTTATACACCACTTACTCTTATTTACTTTTATGCAAATTTATACTCAAATATAACAGTTACAACTAAATTAATAGGCCAATTAAATAGTAACTTACAACCGTTACTATTACTTTAAATCACATTATGAATTCATTATTGTTTACAAATAAAATGTTACAATTACTTAATTAACACTGATTTACTTCAATTTATATTATCTCATTAATGATTCAACATTCACACTTGTGATGTCATTGGTGACAACAAATGTTACCATTCTTATATACCCAATCTTTATTCAAGAGTCATTAATTTCATATTATTCCTTTTATAAATTTAAATGTTTGCATTAGTTTTCTTACATTAATTTATAGCCAAGTATACCAATTTTCATTACTTCACTAAATTGTAATTTCATTTCAATTGTTACTAATTAGTTCTAATTACCATCGTTCAATTTTAAATTAATGAGGTTTTTTTATTAAATTACCAAAACTTATTAACTTAACAAATTAAATTATTGAAAATTTTACGGGCCGTTACATGAATCCTCTATAGGTACCATACTAAAACAAAAATATGTTGGACGTGTCTAAGTATAAAAGTATAACAAGACACGTGATGCAATACCCAAGGTAGGGTTATACCAGTTTACCCTTTCTGGTTGATCGTAACACATTGTAGCCACGACTGCTGACTGAGTCCACCACCCCTGAAATCAAATTAGTGTGCACTGATCAAGTTGAAATCAATATGGTAATACGAAGGGGTGGGGTTCCTAAAGGTAGCTAACCCCTTGGCCAGACATATGCTCCTGTTTTAATCATTTCAAATTGACATAAGTGTCGAGGTCATCCATTGTTGTTCTCTTTCTTCAATCCAGTAAACTTCGCCAATTAAACCTCTACATTTTGGATAACATCAACCGTGTACACGGTTGTTTAAGTGGTTCCAGTAGAATGACATAAAGTATGTCATTCATCCATCCTCGGTCTCTTTAACAACCAACCGTCCATTTTACACACTGGTCGGTTCTTTTAAATTTCAAGAACACGTCATATTTCATATCAAAATATCAGATTCACTTCAAAATTAATTCGAATTCAAAAAAGGTTATACCTTCGTATCAAAATATTTATATTTAAGTCAATGATTTAAATCTAAATAGTTCTCCCTTCAAACAGTTTGAATATTGAAAAATGGTTTTGAACAATTAAACTAGTTTTAATATTGAAAAATAATTTGGATAACTAAAATAGTTTTAATATTGAAAAAAAATAGTTTTAATATTAAAAGTTGTTTAGATAAATAAAATAGCTTATATTAAAATTGTTTCTTTCTTTCACAACAATTTGAACTCATGTTCCAAATCACAACAAAATCAGTTTTTTGAATTCCAATTCAAGTCAATTTCATATTCAAAATTCAATTTAAATAAGCCTCAATTCAAATTGATTTCAACTTTACTTCAATTTTAATTTAAAAGGTTCTATTCAAATGGCTGAATGTTTCAATTTAATTTCTCATTTTTAAACAATTTAGTTTAAATCCATTTCACATCCAAAACTTTGAAATACCACTTTAAACCACTTTAGTTACAGTAAATTCAAAGTTTAAATTAAAATTTAAACCTTTAAAATAATTAACTTTCAATGGATACAAGTCATTACTCAAATTTGGATTTAAGATTTCAAATTAAATCATTTAAACAATTTCATTAAACAATTTCAATTTCAACATTCGAAACCTAGAATTAGAAAATAATTTAATTCATATAAATCAAAATTTTATTTTCTTTAAAACATCATTTAAACAAATCCAATATCAATAATTTAAAATTATTTAATTTAACCATTCCGGTGTCCGTATATATCATTTCAATCTATTTCTTAGTTCATTTCAAATATTACAAGTGACAATTTTTAGGATGTCAAATAATAAATAGGATAATAACTTGAATATGTCAAAATAAATAACAACCATTCATCCAACATATCAATCAATACACATTCAATTGCAATCAACATCTAATCAACCATATATCACAACAATTACTAGTTATCAATTGTTTATGTTTAACTAACAATTAAATTCAATATTAATTTAAATGTCAATTTAATTTACCAACCAACAACCAATAAATTTTTATCACTTCATAATTTTAATTCATCTAATATAAGAAATTTTAGTATCGCGTGAGTGAGTTTAATCACTCACCTTTGATTTAAAGCTCATTAAAAATCTAACAAGTGCCCAAAATTTCAATAGTTTCCAAATTCAACCAAACTAGTGGCGTGTTGTTTGGAATTTCGATATGAAATTAATGGAAGAAACCGCGTGCCAATCCGAGTTCGTATATAAAGTTATAATGGTTAGAAGTTTGAAATTAAAATTAAAAAATAAAGTAGGGGCAAAATAGTAATTAGTATTACCTTCTCAACCCTACGTCGAATACGATCGGCAACCCACCTAATCGCCACCTCTTCACGTCCAAATTGCTGCTGCTATGCAAGCCCTTGCCTCGATCGAACCATGTCACCGCCTTGGCCACCTCCGGCTGCCCCTTCCTGGCCACACGCGCGACCCCAAGGCACCTCCAACAAGCTCTGCCGCCGCCACCTTTGACCTTGATTTTTGGCGATCTCGAGCAATTACATGATGATCGAAGTCGACGGATCGATAGCTCCTCGTCTTCTCTAAACAACAGCGCTTCCCGATCGTTGATTGATCAACGATCCATCGTTAAACTAAAACCCTAGAAAGAACGACCGTGACCGTTTCGCTGATTTCTAGACAAACGGAGACTCTAATTGAAAAAGAAATTATAGTCACAGATTCCATTCATTGAGAGCTTCGCAACGGATATATTATTTTATAGGGTTTGAGCAGTTTGAATTTTTTTGATTTGTTGAAATCAGAATTTAGGGTTTTGAGATATTCACCATTGAGAAGGAGCGGATAAGAACTGAAATTGTACGTACATAAAATAGAATAGAAGCTGCTATAGTTTATAGCAATATATATATATATATATAATATGTGTGTATGTATGTATGTATATGTGTGTGTGTGTGTGTATATATATGCAAAGATGGATAAGAATGGATGGAACAGATCGATTGGGCCAAAGCGATAACGAAGACCGAAAAGTCCATTTCGTTCCCGAAACGAAAACATGTCATCCTATATATCGAAATATAGGTTTTCAATATTTTTAAACTCAATGGAACTAATTTCAAACCCTGATTCTATTGTGTATAGAAGTTAGCTTTTAAATCGAATTATATTCATTTTTGTGCGTTAATTAAAACGAATTATTATTAAATTGATTTAATCACCTTTAAATTCTAAATTAAAAGTTTTATATCATTATTTTGATTAAGATGAAATTAATAATCTTTTTAAAATTAAATTTTCCATGTTAAATCTAATATTTAAATATTAAATTAATTTAACGTCTAATTACAACTATAATAAAATCCATCCATTATATATTTATAATACAAACAAATTCATTTATTTTGATTTACATTCTTATTATTAAATCAACAAATACCTTATGAATTTTTTAAACACAAGATTCCACTTTATTAAACTCTTATTCTAAAGCTAACGTCTTTGTTCATATTAATTAAAATATTTAATTACAATAAATTTCATTGATTTTCAAATTAATTTCAAACGGATTAATGAATAAGATGATAAATAAAACAATCGTTATACATTAGTAATTCAAATACATTTCTAAATTTATTGTTTACAAACACAAGCTAATAAATTTACATACTAAATAATTGATTTCATATTCTATATTAAAACTGATTTCAATTAATAACATATGATTTCTTCGTTTAATACAACATTTAATTTATTCTCTATTAACCTTTATTATTACCAATAATTGAAATTACATCAAACAGTTGTCAACTACATCCAATCAACATTATTAAATTATATCTTAATAATTTTTTCATTAATAAATCATAAATTTAATTTCCAACAATATTAAATTCCAAAATCTTATTTAATTTAACATTTTTAGTTGTCAAAAACACGCGTCGTTACATATATTAATTGGGAGTTATTGTTGGGATATATATCTTTAATAGCCAAAGAGACAGAATACTAAGATTTTCAGTACAGTCCACTACGCTTTGCACCTCGAATAGTAAGAAAGCGAGAGACTGGTATACTGATTCCTTGCTATGAATTACTTTTTCATTATTCATTCCTTATTTAACCGGGAAGAGCTCCAAAAAACATACTGACACGACCCAGATAAAGAAGAGTATAGCCCCGAGATAGTTGAATAGGAATTGGGGCACTACCAACGAAAAGACTAAGCTTCACCACAAACCAAGGACTTTGGTCTACCGTCGTGACCCACCCGCTCGGGATGAGGAGACTGGAAGAAATTAGCAAGGCCCCTAGAAGGTTTTAGCACTGTTCATTATTATGTTTAATTAAGTTCTATGTCTTTGATGTTATATGGTTGAATGTTGTTAGTTAACATTGTAGTAACGTTGTGCGGTTGAAGGCCCTTTTTGTTAGTTTGTAAATTTCCTATTTATTATACTCCTATGTTATGTATTGTATAAAAACTATAGTGCTAGAATAAATAAAAATTTGACCCTAAGTATTAAGTATATAGTCTAATCAAATTCCAGATTTGAATTCTTTGTGAAATCCACTAGCATTATCTTCCTCTTTTTAGTCTCAGGATTACAGAGTGAGGTGTGTTAGCGTATACTGAGATACCAAGTCTAATATATTAATTGGTACAGTGTAGAGGCCAGGAAGTAACAACAGGTCTCTCTCTACTATTTATTAGTCTAAGGGTTTCTACAGTCCGCTTTCTTTCTTGTCTTAGTGTAGTGGATTCCAATTGGAATCATTTATCGTTGCTCTCTTAAAACATTCAAGTCGGGTTTTTTGTGGCTACTACGCACCTCGATGTGAGAGAATTCATCTCCCAATGCATGTTTAGGTCCCACACGTTGAGTAAGTGGGGCTAAGCTGACAAGAGACCAATAACTACATATAAGTAAAGCGTGCAACCTAGGAGCACCAACTTATAGACAAAAGGTTCCATTCTTTCCTAATAGGGATCGTAGTTATGCGATCTAATCGCAGGTCCAACCGTGTCTTAGAAAATTGAAATAATTATATATATACAATGAACAACTTCACTGTCCAATAACTGATTCTATTTATTCTCTAACTCATTCAAATTCTTATCCAGGTGGTATTCGTCCTTGTAGAATGCATATGCAAATATTTGTTTGATTCTTTCTTGAGTATATATATCTGTTATGGGAAAGCTATACATATGCGAATTTTTATTTGTATGCTCCATTCATACCCCTCCACATAGGGAAGGGGAAGAAACCATCCCTAATGAAAATGAAGAAGATGAATAATTTTCGTTTGCAGATACCTACGTATCCACATCCACGTTCGTTTTTTCAAATGTCCGATATTTATCCGCGTTCCGGATATGCATGAGGACGAATTTTAGTTTTTTGGGTATCCATTAATAGCCTTAAGTCGCACAACCGAAGTAATGAATATTTCGAATGAACCACTCTATTCAATTAATTTTATAACCATGTAAATTAACCAAATTAATTAATATTTATGAAATATCAATTATTCAATTTTACTTAACTTGTTTGAATATCATTAACATTTAATAAAGTGCATATATATAAAAGTTATAAGCATGGAACCGACATACGACGTCGGTGAAATGTTTAAAAGATTCAAATAGAATAAATACTAAGTGGATTTTAAATAAACTAAATAAATTAAATGAATTAAATAAATGAATATTTGTGAAATATTAATCACTAAAATTTTATTTGATTTGTTTTGAATATCGTTAGTATTTAATAAAGCGTGTATATAAAAGTTATAAACACGTGGCAATATACGAGATCGGTAGAATATTTAAATTGGATTTAAATGAAATCAATGCCAATGGAATTTTGTAAATTTTGAGGGCCCATATGACATCGCCTATGGCCGACCATGCATGTAGAGGAGGGAGCGGATCATTGAGATTTGATAGAGTATTAAAAGGGAATGTTTTAAGGAAGGAATATGAATGGTTTCTGTTATTCCTTTAAAACTCATATCCTTCATTTATTTCAATTTTCTTTTCTGACAAAATTTTCTCTCTCTCTCTCATCATCTGTAGCCGAATTTTCATGACAGGATAAAGTTCCAAAACTCCAAAAATGGAAATCAAAGAAAATAAAATAAAAAATTGGTTATCTCTCGATTGCTGTAAAACTAGGGATTAATTCATCGAACCTGAGAATCCTTGCATCATTCAAGGCGTTTCTCTTCACTACATCTTAAGGTGACCTTCTATTTTATTTATATACAAATTAATCATGTTTATATATTTTGAATTCCTCGCCTTTTGTATCCTTTTCTTCTGCATGTATTTTGTAATATGATTTAGATCTCTACCTGCCTTCCTTGAATCGGTTGGTGCACAGCTCGTTAATATGTTTTTAACACCTCATTGTCCTTTTCTATTGTTCAAATGCTATAAATTAAGATCCATCATTGTCTTTTGTTTATTTCAAATTGTGTATTTAATTTAGATTTGAATCTAGTTATCATGGATTTTATATATGCCAAAGTCGTCTAATTTCTTTTGTTTTAGAAACCATTGTTTGAACAAATTTTTATTGAAAATAATTCTTATTAATTGATTTAAAGTTTCATGTTATAAAGTTGACAATCGAATACTCATATTACAAGTTGGTTTAAAACAATTTTGGTTACAACCTTACTTGAACAGTATCTGTTCTATAGGCTCGTACTACCTCATCCTTATAACTTAAGGAGGAAGGAAAACAAGTTTGGTTAGAATAATAATTAAGTCAACTTAAAATTTACAAGCGGACTTTAAAAAAATATAACTATTGATTTATTTCTTAAGTTAACAATTGGATTTAAGTTAGATTGACTTCATTGTTTGAAGGTATGTCTTTTAAAATACAAATTAATTGAATATATTTGTTACATGTTGTTTTGATTTTAGAACATTGATTTAATTATTTTGCTTGTGTGTATATATACATGTGTGTGTTCTAAATTCAAAGTTTATAAAATGGACTTTTATGTACAATGTTGTAATTTTGATTTTAAACTATCTCTTAATTAAAACTAACATTAAATTGTTTACTTCAACTTTAAAACATGTCTCTCAATTACAGTCTATCTTAATGTAAAATATACATACATAAAAATATGTGTGTGCACAAAAGAAATCTTATTTTGTTAATGATAATAATAATATATTTTGGATGACAAAAGACATATATAAAGAGAAAATGTGTCCGATGTAAATCCCAATATCTAAATAGTTTACATTAACTTTGTACACTTCCTATATGTTGCACTTGCACTTTCACACATGGATGCATTTGCGTTCATTACAACATACATAAAACTTACCCTAAATCAACTTATCTTAAACAAATGAAATACAATGAAGATTTTATTTGAAATTTTAGATCAGTTCTAAAAAACCAATTTAGGCTTCATAGACTGAACTAAGATCAAAATGATTTTTTTTTTGAAATTCACTCATTCAACCCGCTTCCAACTAATCCTGTTCCATTATTTATCTCGATGGACACTAGACCAAGTGTGAAAGTAATTTTTTTTGCATAAATTATTGAATTATCAATGTTAAGTTTGAATTATCGGTTACCAAACATAAATGGTTGATTATTAAATACAAAACAAAGCAATTAAATTTAAATTTAGTTTAATTTATCAAATATTTGTTAAATTGTTCGTCATTAAACAATGAAAATTGGTTCCGTCCCAAGTTAAGCATGTTTCTATGATTAAAACATAGTTTTTTGAATTCATTTGAAAAAATGCAAATATGTGCAGAGCTTATGTCGAAACTTAAAAATACAGTTTAAAAAAAAAATCCAATTTTGAGAAGCTATGTAACCTAAAAGAGGGTGCTTTTAGGAAAATTCCTTGTTAAATATAAATTATTGAACTATTGGTCATAAAATCATTTTTTCAATCTTTATTTATTTAACAAGTAGTTAATTAGAGAGCACTGCCAAAAGCACCGGCCAAGCGGCTAATGACATCTTCAGTTTATTTTAAAAATGCGGTCGTGGAAAACCGTCGACGGTGCCAATAGCATGTTATGTGGTGCCTTTAGCATCACTCTAACTAAATAATTAAATTATTAATCTCATGGACTATTCTTTCCCTCTTCTCAAAATCTTAAACCTCACAGGGTTAATATCATTAGTGTTGAAACAGGAAACCATTTATATGGAATAACGAAGAATCACTTGATAATTCCAGACACAAAAGAAGGCTAATTAATGCATTCATAGAAACTTTCACCATTTTTCACTTTCTCTTTTTCTTCACGTACATGATTTCAAGCCCAAGAAATTCATTTTCCTCGCTTAAGATCCAAATTCGTAAGAAAATTAGGGTTTATTCATAAATTTGGTGGATTTGATAGAAAATGCAAGCCGATTTTCACTAAGTCTGCTCGCCAACTGGTGGCCAGATCGCAAGTAAACGACATTTTGGGGAAAGATAATGCTTTTTGTTATCCTGCTCTCTCTGTGTCTTCTCAGCTTGGATTCTAGCTCTTCTGGTAATTTTTTCTACCTTTGCGGGATTTTGTGCGAACATTTTTTCATACTGCGTACTTGCAGTTTAGTAAATAGATGATTTTCAGTGGGTAGTTTAATTTGGATTTTCAGTGGGTGGTTTATTTTCGACTTTTAACGTAATTGGTGTTTATTTATGTTTTAAATTTGTTTGTGATGATTCCATGTTATGCTTGGTTTGTGGATTTTAGTTAATTATGGGTAGTATAATTTCCAAAAAATATTTTGGGAAACTTTTTTGTTTTTGTGTTGACGCCTGAACTGTGGATAGTAGTAAAATTGTGGTTAATGGGGTCGGAGGTCCTGGGGCAGATTGATATTACTAAATGCAGAGGCAGATCCGCAGTTGCTATGAAGGAATAAACACTATTCAAACATTATGGAAACCAAGGTAAAGTAAAACTGTTAAAAGAATAGCCTTCTTTTTCTGTCCCACTGGCATTTTTTGCCAGTTGTAGCACACGGTACACAGATATGCACATGTATGTTTGTTGATCATCATTCCTCTCTTTGATCCTCTTATCTGCTGCTATATTCATATCCACTGCAAGCCACCCTCCCTCAAATCCATCATCCTCATTCACATTAACATCTTTGATTGTTATCATTTGAGGATTAGATATATGCATAATCATCAGAAATGACAACGAGATATTTACATAATAAAAAATGTACCATCAAAATAACTTATGATTGCTATAGGCGAGTTAACCATATTTGGGGAATATTCCATCCACAACATCCATAGTAAGGGTCTGTATGAGGATGAGTTTGTGAATGTCAGTTCAAGAAAACAAGTTTGCGAAAGCAAGGTTAGAGGCAAATAAAGTTTGGAATATATGTTTGATACTTTAATTATGTTTGGAAGTAAGGTTATAAATGAGATTTCTTCTCGGATCTTCTTTCGTATTTGGGCAAGATAAAACTTCAAACATAATTTTATTTTGTATGACACTTATCTCACCCGAGATATTAAGATCTCAACCTGAGGTATCAATCGAAACGTCATTTCAAGATCTCGTCTCAGACTTGAGATTTGAAACATTAATTATGCTATATTATAATGTTAAACTGAGTAATTCAAAATATAAAATTAACTAATCCATTATATTTATTAAATAATTTATAGTATTAAACTAAGTAACGGAGTAGAAAAATGTCGGAAGCATGAAGCAGAAAAATGTCTTCTGTGGAAAAGTCATCGCAAAGCAATTTCTTAACTAAAGCATGTCGGCACTCTCACCATTCATCATCGTGTCCTTTGACTTCAATCCATCGCTTCTAACATCATGTATTCAATCCTTCTTTCTTCGTTACTGTTCCACTGACTTGATGAGGAAAGGATTCTTCAATCAACTACTGCCACCGTTGACACCGGGTCATCAAAGCCTCCAATCCTTCTTTCACCTCAGCTTCCATCATCTCCACTTTTGGCACCTGCAGTCTCCAAACCACCTCCTTCGATTTCCATAAAATTTGGTTCTAGCAATTTGGTTTTACCCCCACAACCAATGCAAACTGCCACCATCTCAGCTGCCTCATCACCACCACAATTTTTTGTGCAGCCTCGCCACTCACTCGTAGACTTAACTTCATTGATTGGTTTCCTCCCTTACTTCAACAAACTGCTACACCTTTCGTTGCACTTCTCTATTCAGCCTCTTCCTTCTTCTTCTTCTCTATTATTATTATTATTATTGTTGTTGTTGTTGTTATTGCAGTTTTATACTCTGTTGTAGCTACTTCTTTTGTTGCCTATGTTGGTCTGCTGGCTTCTCTTGATTCTCATTAGCCTGCATTCTCAGAATTCAACAGCAAATAACTTCTTGTCCGAGTCGCAAAACAGCACACGATCACATCTCGTTGTAGTTACTCAATCTAGCAAGTTGACATTGCTCTTTAAAAGCAAACATGGGATGCTGGTTCATATGCCCCTACCGGTTTTGACATGGTTTATTAGAAACATATTCATGCCTTATTCTGTTGTCATTGATGTTGGAGCAATCATCTAGTTGTTTCTTCCTTAATCAAAATCTTTTGTACGTTATGGTATCCAACCATTTGAAACATGTTTGAAATTTGAGTGGATCAATCAAAGGCAAATAAGATAGATATGTGTACTATTCGATTTTTTGGGTTCTTTTGGTAGATAATGTAGTCTTGGGTTTGCTTCTATCATTATTCCACTGAATCGTCATTATCACTCCATAGACCCCAACAATTAACAGTGCTTGTGAGCATGTATGTTCTGTATCGTTTTGGATGCATTGTATAATATATATTCGCTTGTTTGGTCAATGCTTGATATGAACCATATTGCGACATATTGGTAAAATTCCTTGTTTCGATGAATCAATTAAGGCATCAGAGAAGTTCAAATATGCTAAGGTTCTTATCAAAGTAATATTGAATCAACAATTACTTTCAATAATCCTTAATTCCTTATTCAGTTAGATGATGTTCACACTTTCTGTGTAGATGCTTCTTATGATTGAAAGTTTGACATCTGAATCAGTTGTAAAACTTTGGTCATGACATTGCCAGTTGCAATTACACTACCTCCACACCCTAAGCTACAATAAAAATGCTGCGTAAGTACAATGCAACTAAATGAGAATGACCATGCACCTCTTCATCCACGTGCCTACCGCATCCCAATTTGAAATTTAGCCCTAAGAAGAGGACGACGCTAGGACCCTTTATCACATCTAAACACTATCAACTAATAATGTAGATGACTACGAATTCTTTGATATTCACGTCCTTTTACCTTTTTTCCATCTCTCCAACTTATCAACTTCCATAGCCTTTTCAAATCCTTGAGCATTCCCTATGCTACTACATCTTTCACCCGTGCTTATTCACAAGCTCAGTTACCTACACCCATGTCACCAGAGCAGTTGCCACATGCTGACACTTAACCTTTGCAACCTCCACTTCCTCTCATATCCTTATACCTATTCCAACCTGACATCCACCTTCCATGGTTATTCGCCCTTTTGCATCCCTTCACAAATCAATGCTATGGATCCCATTATTTATTCAAAAAACAATCAATAAATGATCTTCATGATTCTAACTTAGATTGCCAAGGTGATGATTCTTTTAAGCGTGATGAACTTATTGAATGGACTGAGATTGAGGCTCTTAGCAACTTCTTGTTATTGGTATGTGCTACTTTCATACTCAAATATATTATTACAAATATTGATAATATCGATGACACAAAAATTCTATATTACATTGTTGGATACTGATTAAGATAGAAGTTACACCTACTGGTAGAACTTGACATGCTATTTCTAATGATGTTATTAAATGGTTTCCTGACAAGGTCAATGAAGTTTAATAACAATTTGGGTAGTACTTATCCGAGATGATATTTATGACATTTTATGATAGTTTCCTTACATGCAACTTTTTATAGTTGAGTATTTCAACTTCATTCATGTATTTATAATTTTATATTCTTTTTTCTACAATTAAAATGGGAGGAGACTGTTCAACGCCTTTTGTAACCTCATGTTATTGGTACATGCTACTCTCTTATTCATGACTACTGTTACAAATGTGTTATCGATGATTTGATAACATCAGAATTCCATATCATGCTTTTGAGGAAGATACTCTTAGTCTCAAACAAAAATGTAATATTGGAAGATGGCTGACATAGAAGTTATATCTACTTATAAAACTTGAAATGCTACTTTCATGATCTTGGTGGGTGCTTTTGTCACAAGGTTGATGATGTTTAATGATATTTTCGATATGACTAATCAGAGATGATATTTATGACACTTTGTGATGGTTTCCGTACATGCAATTTTTTATGGTTGAGTATTTCAGCTCCATTTTGTGTTTCATATGCTTTTTATTTATAATAAAATCGTAACCCAAGCGCTAGTGGGATAAAAAAACTCTCATTTATTGTCCGAACGAATTCAGGAGCATAGCATATCAGAAGAAAGTCAAGTATAATCCATGGGGCCACCTGAGTGAGTGGATAAAGAATTCATTCTAAGCCTTTCCGAGAAACCAAACCAATTAAAGATTTTTTTGGAAACAGTATTCATTCCGTCTTTCAATACCTTTTGCCATTTTTTTAAAGAAAATATTAAATAATTTATAACATATAAATATATAATGTATAGTATTTAATTAGATAGTTTACAATATAAGATTAACTAGTTTATAAGATTAAATATGTAAGTTTAATATTATATTAAATAATCTGTACTTAGTTCTTTAGTAATATTTATTAGAATAATTTTTAATATTGAAATATTAATTATGGACGCTACTATTAAGAATCAAAATAAAACACAAAATTTGACACAATAAATATTGACCATTAGATTTTTTTTTGCCTTTATATGAAATGTGTAAATCAGGCCGAATCTAATGGCGGAATCTAATGGTTGAGATCGCTTGTGTCGGCTTTTGTGTCATTAGTTTGTACTTTGTATCCAATCAAGGTTCGAGAACTCGGTTTCGGTCGTTTGAAATTTTGTTAGTTTCGGATGATTTCGTAAATTTCGGAAATTCCGGTTTTGTTTCGGTTTCGGGCCAAATTTCGGTTTTCAGTAGTTTGTTAATAAACTTGTGAACAATCAATAAAATATAATTATAGTGTACAAAGAAATAAAATACAACATACAACATCATAAATTTACTACATCCAAAAATTATTTCTCGGTGCTGTATATGGATTGTTCTCACAATTTTCTTCATCCACTTGTGTCGTATGGTATGGTGGATAACCATATTGTATTTGTCATGTACCTAGAAACGTTGCCAACATGTTATCAAATGAGGAGGGTTCGTCACTCTGTGTTGTACATGTAGTCTGACTATTTTGATCGCTTGATATATCACTGTTATATATCTCGTTTGCTCCGTGATAATAATAGCCACCGGCATTGTCAGAAGTGGAATGTCTGTAGTTTGGTGGATCATTTGACGTATACGGATTATTAGCATAATCATAATTTTGTTGTTGTCCATATTCAACATTCAAATTACTGTCTCTTCTATCACGATTGCCCATCACACCTCTTCTTCTCACGTAAGGTATAGTTGGTCTATGCGAAGCACCATCATCAATAGAATCAAGGCCATAATTACTTACTAAACTGATACCGTTACCACCAGTATTGTCATTATCACCATTTGAGGAGCTACTACTATTTTCAGTGCTTTGACTTGCCATTGTTTGTGCAGGTATGCCATCCACTGCAGCAATGGCATCATTCATCATATTAACCATCAAAGGATCGTCATCAAGCAACCTTGGTTCAACTTCAGTAGTCCACTCTGCTAATGGATCCTCCTCATGAAATATATAATTCAGATCAATCAATTGATCATTTGTATCGTGACGTTTAACATTTTTTGCTCGTAATCTCATATTGTAATGTACATATACTAGTTTTCTTAAATTTTCCATTTTGATTCTATTTTTCAATTTTGTATGAATCATGGAAAATGTAGTCCAATTTATTTCACAGTTTGAAGAAGAAACCGTCTGACTTAGAATATGCATTGCTAAGCGTGTTAGATTTGGAGCATCATCTCTACCAATTATTGACCACCACTGAGCAGGAGAACAACTATTTATAGCTGATTTTGCTTTTGAAGAGCCAAATACGTCAACTTTCATTCTGTAATTGTCCACCCGTGGATATAAAAATTAATTATTGGATCTATATTTTGAATAAAACATTTGACGCAATTTACCTCTTTTTCAATCTCAATTTGTGTTAATATGTCTGGGATCATTCTTTCAACAACGTTGTTGAATCCATTTAACACTTCACTATCGTTTACCGCATCACCATATTGAATGATAGGATTAAGAAAATAACCTATATTTTAAATAGTATGAACATGAATGTTATGAATTTTAACCATTTGTAAGGTAATAATTTAAAACACCTGCCGCGTGAATTGGCCGGTGTAGTTGTTTTTCCCATCTTTTATCTATAATGTCCCACCATTTTTTTGATTGCCATGAGCCAACGTTTTTCCTAATTGACTCTTTCGCGAGATCCATCGCTTCATAAAGGTAGTCCGTTTCTGCTTTATCATCACTATCCACCATTCTTAATGCTTTGACTAGTCGTTCAAATACAAGAATGATGGAAGCAGCGGCAGTCCAAAAAATATCATTGTAAATCAAGTCGGAGACATTGGTTGCAGTTCTTTTGTCCTTAACAGCGAGTCTGGGCATTTTAGATGTCCATCCCCTTGTAGCAATCATTCTTCTCAAGTCATTTTTGTGTTTATAAATAAAGTCTAATGCAATGAAATGAGCGGCAAACCTAGTCACTGCCGGTCTGATCAATTCTTTGTCATTTGTCTCTTTTCTCACTATGAAAAGTAACCAACCATGATTGTATATGAATGTCGTTATTAATTGACAATTTGAGATGATAGATGTTACCTCCGGTTCTTTCGAGATATCTTCTAAGATTAGATCGATGCAATGTGCTGCACATGGCATCCAGTATAAATGTTTCTTTTCTGCATCAACAATTGACCGGCAGCTTTATAGTTGGCCACATTATCTGTCACTACTTGCACTACTCTATTTTCTCCAATGGTCTCTACAACTTCGTTCATCAATCCACATATATATTCACTGCTTTGAAATTCATTAGTAGCATCTACAGATTTGAAAAATATCGTCCCATGGGTGGAGTACACAAGAAAATTTATAATTTTTCGTCGATTCTGAGTACTCCAACCATCGCACATCAACGTACAACCGTATTCATCCCAAAAATTATGAAAAGTGGTAATATATGATCGAACTTATTCTAATTCCATTTCCAAGTATGAATGTGATAATTCATATGCGGTAGGCGGATCTATTCCACGACCGCATTCCGCAATCGCATTAACCATCGTTGCATAATAAGGACTATTTGCAACGTTATGTGGAACGTGATTAAAGTAAAAAAGAATTTAGCAATTGCACGACCTATGTGTTTTTTAACATTTTTAATGCCTTTCATTGCAGACTTAATAGAAGGTTGAGAAATACCTTCTTTTTTCTGCATGTATGAATCAATCCTTGCAACAGAGCGAGTTTCAAAATCACTCTCTAGTCTCGTAGATCTACTACGTACATTACGCTCTGGTTGACTAGAACCGACACCTGATTGTTTGTAAAATCTTTGCATCTCCTGTTCTCTACATGTATCTCTGCTTTTTCGCATAGCACGACGAACATCTCTATCATCTTCATTTTCATCATCTTCACTGTTCGAGTCATGTTGTTGAGGTCTACTCATCAATTCTTGTTGTACACGTTGTTTCTCTAGTTTTCCTTTAGTACGGTCATTTTTCTTTCCAACAATATGATCTCGTACTAATTTTTTGACATCTTGAGGAATGTTTGGACATGTCATTACATTGCCGCCTACACGTGCCAAATGTTCTTTCAAACGGGTTATACCGCCACCGTTGATCTGTTTACTACAAAAACTGCATTTTGTTTTTCGAACATTTCCATCGATTGGGGTACCATAATTCCAACCGATCTCTGTAGTGTTTGCTTGATTTTCCATAGCTTATTTGTCTAATTAATAATAACTAAGTAAAGTAATAAAAAACTAGCCAAACTTTAAGTGATTGTATCCATACCAGCTTCTTTCAAGATAGGGGAAACCATTTACAATTACACATACTACAGGACACAACCAACTCTGCGATGACAAGTCAGCCTTCATGCATAAAGAGATGACAACTAATAAAACTTGCATTAAGATGTGTTTGTAGGTTGCTTTATTTTACAATAAAAGTGATACTTTATTCAAGTAAAGCACTCATTTAAATATTTCGGAGGTTCAAACCCATGACCTCAGGACTTCGGCCTAGAGCGTCATACCACTTGTCACTTGAGTTGTTGTTCTTTAATGTAGACTGCATATGTTTCAAGTAGAACATGTTAAATATTGAAATCTTGAAATATTAAATGCAACTTGTTTATTGTGCTTTATACCATTTGCTTCATAAATATCAAGTAACAACTAACGAGAATGTTTTTTATTGTACTGCTACAAATTCTTATGAAATAGGTCTAAGATAAAAATTAAATCCAAGAACTCAATTTGAGATACATTAGAGACATGCTCTCGTTCCAAGTTTCATCTTATACAAAAAATAATATGAAATTCATAAATCGAGATGAGAACAAGATTGAAGATTTAAAATATTGTATTCAAAGGTGTTAGAGCCATCCACTTGCCAGACGTCGTGTACTTGTTAGCCAAGTCATATGAACATGACTTCACATCTCCTAATGAAGCGGATGGTATTAAAAAAAAAACACTTTCCTTTATTGGACTCACACGTGATTAGGTTATCCAAATGTGCTTCAATGTTTGAAACTCACATGCTTTACTTGTGTGATGGTTTATTAACGAGTATGTACTTCATGCATCCATGAAAAATTTACACTTCGTAACATCTTGCAAGTCATAACTTTGAATAAAAGCCTAATATATATATATATAATAACAAGATTTTCAAAACAGAATTAAAATCGTAAGTCGTAAAATTCAAATGTCGAATTGAAACCGGATTTAAATTGTAAATTGCATATTCAAAATATCTATGTTTTAAGGTTTGTACACGATTTGAAATTGATTTAATATTTAAATTTATACATTGAATCTAAAACTCAATTTTCACTCTTTTTCCATATTTATATTGTTTAAAAACATTAGAATTGAATTGTGGATCCAAATAAGTATGAACTGACTGGTTTTTCTTAATTGTGGTTTTAGCTGAGTTTGAATCGAATTTAAAAGAACATATTCGATTTGAAGTGGGCTTTAATCGTAAGATTCCAATATTTTTGAAAACAATTAATAATAATGTTTACTGTTTACAAAAACAAACTACTCTGATTTAATTGTTCATGTCAGACAGAATAAATCGGGATTTTTTTCCATTTTGGCACACTTTTGTAAAGTAATTACACAAATAGCCAGTTTTAAAACTAATATCAAATATAACTTTGTTTTAGCCAGCTCGGCGCTGAACTGGCCAAAATGCACATGCGACATTTGAAATATCGCCGGTGTAAAAAAAATTAAGAAAAAACACCGGCGACATTTCATAAGTCCTCAGTGTATTTTCTTAAAAAAAATTAGTTGACTCCTTTTGAAAAGGCTCCAACTAAACTTAAAAAAACACTGACGGCATTTGAAATGTCGCTGGTACACTCTGGCCAAAACAGAGCTACATTTGATATTAGTTCTAAACGAGGCCATTTGCGTAATAAGTTTCAAAAAGGGGGCTAAAATGCAAAAAATTCCAAATATCGATGTGTTTATATAAAAGTATCGGTCATACAAGAAAATTGCAGTGCATACCAGGATTGACCTTTTTTTTAGTATTTCTTTCGGCATTATTCATGTTTAACTTTCTTACAAAAATTAAAGTAGATAGATCTCTATGCCTTGGCTTAACATCTTGGTAGCGCCAAAATTGGTCACTAACACTCAAATCCAAGCGAAAGCATCAAATATCAGTCACAGCTCACAGGTTGAATATATGTAGAAAGTAATAAGTGAAGAACAGTCAAAATTAAAATGAAAGCAATAAAGAACAACAGATTTTATAGTGGTTTGATTAACTCCGACCTACGTCAACTTCAAATGTTTCATTTTTTTTACTGTAATAATCGATTACAGTTACAAAACGACATAGTAGTCCTAGCTTTAGAAAATAGAAAGCAAGAGAGCAGAAATGATATCTCATTTCTGGAACCCCATGTGCTGTACTTACAGACAAATCCAGGAGGTTGGGCCTTCCGAGTACTCCGGGCCCATCAAGGCCATTGCCGATCCAGGCTCAGCACTATGGTCGAACCAGTTAGGCCGATCCACATATGTCGAGCCATTGTGCATTATCTTCCTCGACCTTATGTGACCGATCCATTCCATAGTCGCTCCTATCTAATGTCGTCCAGCCTTGACCGAGCCACACCCATACTCCAACACGAGACCACACAATGCCGATCCTATCACTTTGCCGAACGACACCTCCAGACCGAACCGTACCTTGTTATCTTATCCACCATCGAGCCACTTCGAGAGCCATTTCCAATGCCGAACCATCCCACCAATGTCGAGCCGTGCCACCACAACGACGAACCTCAATGCCGAGCGACCCTGGCCGAATCACAATGCCAAGCCATCATGTCCTCATCACAATGCCGAGCTACACTGACCTCTCCACAATGTCGAGCGACTCTGACTGACCTACAATGCCGAACGACCACAACCTCACCATAATGCCGAACGACCCCAACCTCACCATAATGCCGAACCATCCTGGCCTCGTCACAATGCCGAGAGGCATGGCCTCACCACAATGCCGAACGACATATCCTCACAACAATGCCGAGCGACATATCCTCACAACAACGCCGAGCGACATAGCCTCAACACAATGCCGAGCGACATCCTCACAACAATGTCGAGCGACATAGCCTCGCCACAATGCCGAGCGACATATCCTCACAACAATGCCGAGCGATATATCTAGGTGAACTTCATTCTTTTAAACCGAATCCATCATATTCCAGCATCGATAACCGTGAAGTTAGTTAGGTTGAATCCGACTGTATATAGCCTTGACAAAAGACGGGTTAACATTTAACCCCCCAAAACATGCCTTGCTATCGGAAGGTTTGTTTTGAATAGCACCAAGTCTGACATCCGAAGTCCGTATGTTATCCATATCCATACTTTTCGATTCATAATCCAATTCATTTTATACAAGTGCAATCGCAGTATCCTTATCCGAATCTACGACTACTCTGAGACAATATCCAATTCCGAATCCAGTAGCCAAATCCTTAGCCAAATCCATATCCATCTGAACTCGACAACCGAGTTCTAATCCATCCATATCCAACAACCAATAACCATGTCCATGACCTCTTCGGGTCGATGTCCAAATCGGGACCGTTCCGAGTCCATGCCCAAATCCTTAGTTGTTCATAGCCAATATTCAAATCTGTAACATCTTCGGGTTCTTGCCAAGCGCAATCCACACTTGACGGCCTGTGTTAAGTAATTCCATGGTGTTCCTGGTTCAGTGTCCCTGGACATCGAATAATGCCGTGGCTTAAGTTCTAAGCCGAATCCTGGTCGCTCCGGACCCTTGCCAAGCATAGTCCATACTCGACGACCTGAAATAATAACCGATAATATAGAGCCTAAGACCTAGGTCGAATCCTGATCTCTTCGGACCCTTGCCGAGCATAGCCCATGCTTGACGACCTTTTAGCCAAAATCCAATCAAAATCCAATTCGAAATCCAAATCCAACCAGAAAATCAAAAATCCATATCAAAAATCCAAATCAAAAATTAGACATCCAAACCAAAAAAACCAACAAAAACGGGAGTTCAATCCAAACTCCAAAACCAAAGCAGAAAAAGCAAATGTCCAAGTCAAAAGAAAAAGCAAATGTCCAAGTTTTTTTTTTTACTTACAGAGAAACATGTTTTTTATTTTAATTTTATTTGAAGCTTAAGTTATATTGTTCACAATTTATAGGTACGCTATGGAAAATCAAGCAAACACTACAGAGATCGGTTGGAATTATGGTACCCCAATCGATGGAAATGTTCGAAAAACAAAATGCAGTTTTTGTAGTAAACAGATCAACGGTGGCGGTATAACCCGTTTGAAAGAACATTTGGCACGTGTAGGCGGCAATGTAATGACATGTCCAAACATTCCTCAAAATGTCAAAAAATTAGTACGAGATCATATTGTTGGAAAGAAAAATGACCGTACTAAAGGAAAACTAGAGAAACAACGTGTACAACAAGAATTGATGAGTAGACCTTAACAACATGACTCGAACAGTGAAGATGATGAAAATGAAGATGATAGAGATGTTCGTCGTGCTATGCGAGAAAGCAGAGATACATGTAGAGAACAGGAGATGCAAAGATCTTACAAACAATCAGGTGTCGGTTCTAGTCAACCAGAGCGTAATGTACGTAGTAGATCTACGAGACTAGAGAGTGATTTTGAAACTCGCTCTGTTGCAAGGATTGATTCATACATGCAGAAAAAAGGAGGTATTTCTCAACCTTCTATTAAGTCTGCAATGAAAGGCATTAAAAATGTTAAAAAGCACATAGGTCGTGCAATTGCTAAATTCTTTTTTACTTTAATCACGTTCCACATAACGTTGCAAATAGTCCTTATTATGCAACGATGGTTAATGCGATTGCGGAATGCGGTCGTGGAATAGATCCGCCTACCGCATATGAATTATCACATTCATACTTGGAAATGGAATTAGAATAAGTTCGATCATATATTACCACTTTTCATAATTTTTGGGATGAATACGGTTGTACGTTGATGTGCGATGGTTGGAGTACTCAGAATCGACGAAAAATTATAAATTTTCTTGTGTACTCCACCCATGGGACGATATTTTTCAAATCTGTAGATGCTACTAATGAATTTCAAAGCAGTGAATATATATGTGGATTGATGAACGAAGTTGTAGAGACCATTGGAGAAAATAGAGTAGTGCAAGTAGTGACAGATAATGTGGCCAACTATAAAGCTGCCGGTCAATTGTTGATGCAGAAAAGAAACATTTATACTGGATGCCATGTGCAGCACATTGCATCGATCTAATCTTAGAAGATATCTCGAAAGAACCGGAGGTAACATCTATCATCTCAAATTGTCAATTAATAACGACATTCATATACAATCATGGTTGGTTACTTTTCATAGTGAGAAAAGAGACAAATGACAAAGAATTGATCAGACCGGCAGTGACTAGGTTTGCCGCTCATTTCATTGCATTAGACTTTATTTATAAACACAAAAATGACTTGAGAAGAATGATTGCTATAAGGGGATGGACATCTAAAATGCCCAGACTCGCTGTTAAGGACAAAAGAACTGCAACCAATGTCTCCGACTTGATTTACAATGAAATTTTTTGGACTGCCGCTGCTTCCATCATTCTTGTATTTGAACGACTAGTCAAAGCATTAAGAATGGTGGATAGTGATGATAAAGCAGAAACGGACTACCTTTATGAAGCGATGGATCTCGCGAAAGAGTCAATTAGGAAAAACGTTGGCTCATGGCAATCAAAAAAATGGTGGGACATTATAGATAAAAGATGGGAAAAACAACTACACCGGCCAATTCACGCGGCAGGTGTTTTAAATTATTACCTTACAAATGGTTAAAATTCATAACATTCATGTTCATACTATTTAAAATATAGGTTATTTTCTTAATCCTATCATTCAATATGGTGATGCGGTAAACGATAGTGAAGTGTTAAATGAATTCAACAACGTTGTTGAAAGAATGATCCCAGACATATTAACACAAATTGAGATTGAAAAAGAGGTAAATTGCGTCAAATGTTTTATTCAAAATATAGATCCAATAATTAATTTTTATATCCACGGGTGGACAATTACAGAATGAAAGTTGGCGTATTTGGCTCTTCAAAAGCAAAATCAGCTATAAATAGTTGTTCTCCTGCTCAGTGGTGGTCAATAATTGGTAGAGATGATGCTCCAAATCTAACACGCTTAGCAATGCATATTCTAAGTCAGACGGTTTCTTCTTCAAACTGTGAAATAAATTGGACTACATTTTCCATGATTCATACAAAATTGAAAAATAGAATCAAAATGAAAAATTTAAGAAAACTAGTATATGTACATTACAATATGAGATTACGAGCAAAAAATGTTAAACGTCACGATACAAATGATCAATTGATTGATCTAAATTATATATTTCATGAGGAGGATCCATTAGCAGAGTGGACTACTGAAGTTGAACCAAGGTTGCTTGATGACGATCCTTTGATGGTTAATATGATGAATGATGCCATTGCTGCAGTGGATGGCATACCTGCACAAACAATGGCAAGTCAAAGCACTGAAAATAGTAGTAGCTCCTCAAATGGTGATAATGACAATACTGGTGGTAACGGTATCAGTTTAGCAAGTAATTATGGTCTTGATTCTACTGATGGTGGTGCTTCGCATAGACCAACTATACCTTATGTGAGAAGAAGAGGTGTGATGGGCAATCGTGATAGAAGAGACAGTAATTTGAATGTTGAATATGGACAACAACAAAATTATGATCATGCTAATAATCCGTATACGTCAAATGATCCACCAAACTACAGACATTCTACTTCTGACTACGCCGGTGGCTATTATTATCACGGAGCAAACGAGATATATAACAGTGATATATCAAGCGATCAAAATAGTCAGACTATATGTACAACACAGATTGACGAACCCTCCTCATTTGATAACATGTTGGCAACGTTTCTAGGTACATGACAAATACAATATGGTTATCCACCATACCATACGACACAAGTGGATGAAGAAAATTGTGAGAACAATCCATATGCAGCACCGAGAAATAGTTTTTGGATGTAGTAAATTTATGATGTTGTATGTTGTATTTTATTTCTTTGTACACTATAATTATATTTTATTGATTGTTCACAAGTTTATATTAACAAACTACTGAAAACCGAAATTTGGACCGAAACCGAAACAAAACCGAAATTTCCGAAATCATCCGAAACTAACAAAATTTCAAACGACCGAAACCGAGTTCTCGAACCTTGCAAATAACTAAGTTTTTGATGACTACTAAATTTTAATAAAAATTCACTAAAATATTTTACTAGTAATGCACTAATGATATAAATTAGATGAAATTCAAACACAACATCAGATAAAATACTGCATCAAATTCATTTAATAAAACACTATCAGATAAAAACTTCATCGAATATTGTTTTATAATTTATATATTTTTTCCACTCTTGTTGCAACGCTGTGCTTCTGATTGAACTTGACTTTAATGAATAACACTGCATCATGGGCAGAAATATCTACAAACTAAAACAGATGCAATCTTATTCTTGCATTTTACTTTTGCGTCATTATTTTGATTTTGAACTGGATTTTGATTTTCAAGGGAATTGTGATTTTCAATTGGATTATGGTTTTCAACTAGGTTTTGTTTAAGAGTTTCATTTTCTGCACTTCTCGTTTTTCAAAAACAGTGAAAGAATAAGGAATGACGAATATATATATCTGAAGTGAATGATGGACAAATGGTAAAAGGTAAGTAAGTTACTTATACTCGAACTTATGCTCGACGTGAGAGGATTTACATCCGACATAAGATATATGTCGGCGAACACTCTCCATTTCCGAGCAGTCAATTTTTTTTCCCAAAACGCTAACGTAGGTATTTCTTCCGGAATACTCTCTTACGTTGGACGTAAGAGATGCTAGATGCTTTTTCCAAGGCGTTTTTGATGTCCAAGAAAAAGGCTGAAAGCTCGTTGGAGTAAGGGACGTAAAACTTCTGTTGGAAGAAATGTTTGTCTCCCCTATTAAATGTACTTTAACTTTTGCAGTTTCATAAATTGATTTGTTGAAGCTCAAAGCTTTTATGTGCAAATATGAGAAGTCGATTGTTTGATTTTTTCTACTACCCAAAGTTAGGGGTTGGGCAATATTATGTTAGAACAGACTTAACCGATCAAACCGATTCATTTCAATTAGTTTAGTTCCGTTCAATTATAAATTTATATTGGTTTAAATTCGCTTTGTGAAATAGATTTGTTCAGTTATCAGTTTAACCAAATTAATTAAGTTTTATTATATTATCAAAATTTATACTGTTATAATAGTTATTAGAATTAGTTTAGTAATGCAAATTGAATTTATATAAAATATAGGTTAGTTTTGTTTATAAAATAAAAAAATGCTCAATAAAATCTCTCTAATCATAAATTTGTGTTGTTATAATTAGTTTGGTTAAACCGGTTACAGCCCGAATTAACCAGGATTAATTCGTTTCTTTTGTTTTCTTTTGATGTCCGGTTTAGTTTGACATTTCTAACCTTAAAACAGACCGAACCCTAATCTCTACGTGGAGTGGGGTCATTTAAGAAATCAAGTTCCAAAATTTAAGTCTGTGGGTTTTGACATATTCTCCAACAAGACCCTGCTTTTTATATCAAGTTGCTCCAGTCAGTTGTGAGATTCTACAAAGCTTTTTATCGTGGTTTTGGTATACATAAATATGTTCTTTTTCTTTATGCAAAATCATATTCGGATCTTCTTTGTTTACCACTGCAGTATTAAAGGTACAAGGTCAGTCTCTATCACAAGTCGTTGCATATTCTCCAGCGAGCCACAGTAATCATATACACAAAATTAAAATTTCAAAGTTGTTCTTTGTGTATGTATCAGCATCTAACAATTTATTTGTTTGCAGGTCCGTTTGCAAGCCATCCTTATCATAATCATCATCATAGACATCACCATAGGCATCATTCAAAAAACTATTCTGCACCCTCTCCTAGCCAATTGACCTCACCGCAATATCCACCCACAATATCCCCTACATCATTTACCCCACCACAAAGTGGAGGTATGTACTCTCAAATCCTCAGTTTGGAATATTATATTAACTGGTGTTGGAAAATGAATAAATCTCTTATATGTTACACCTACCAGTTGAATACTTTACCCTAGGATTTTCTGCATGTACGTTCAATGACTCAGTTGATGTATATGAACAATATTTGGTACTCATTTAATGCAAGAATAAAGATTGGATATAGATGAATATTAACTCAATAGAAATATTAAGTTATCATTTTTTAGGCAGTTTACATGCCTAAACAGTGATTGAAAACATCTTTACTAATTTAAGTATTTTATGTATGTCAAATGTGTGTCAAATAGCAATGTTGGTCATTAATTTGAGATCAATCAATCCAATATTTATATCTTACGAGAATTATCATTTACCAAAATGTCCTTCACTTGTTGCTAGACTGAATCCTAGGTATGGCTTCTTTGAAACTTTATTTCAAGGAAATGCTACTCCTTAAAAAGACTAGCTAACCATCACATAGCAAGGAGTCTTGTGCATGTTGTTACGCCTTTCATATGTGGAGAATCAACTTAACTGTGTCTTATTTGCATATTATGTTTCTCTTTTACAGATTGTGATGAAATTTCTTGCTCACCACCCCTCACAAAAACTGCAATTGGCTCGCCTTGTGGTTGTGTTTATCCAATAAGAGTTGTACTCGATATTGCGGTAGCTTCATATATATTTTTAACTCTAGTGCCAGAGTTAGAAATTGATATAGCCGCTGGCACATTTTTAAAACAAAGTCAAGTGAAAATCACAAGTGCCAGCCCTCGCGATGAAGGGAGAACTGGAGTGACTGTGGAGTTGGTTCCGTTAGGATCAAAGTTCGATAAAATGACTGCTCTACTGATTTACGAGAGATTTTGGCAAAAGAAAGTGACAATAAACAAAACTTTATTTCATGAATACAAACTCATAAATATTGATTATCCAGGTAATATAACATACTCCATATTCAAAAAAATTAGCATTTCAGCTGGGGTTGTAGATGGAATTATAATTTTTGACATATACATATGTTACTTTAAAACTAGTATACAGGTCTGATATAGTGTCTGAATAAAGGTAGATCATCACATTCAAATCCAACTAGTTCCTAACACACACAACATATTCTTTTTTCATTTTTTTTGAACAATGATTAATCAATGATGCCAATGAGATTCGATCTTAGGATCTCTAGACCAACAATCATCCTACTTTGTGTAAATTTAGCAATTGAATCTCTTCATATACCTATTCTACTTTGCAGCTTAGACATTAGGTTGATGGATGTATTTAATATATTTATGTGTGTATGCATGTGTAAGCGTCAAAAATGGTTGCGAACACCCAAACAACGTGAAAGCACCATAAATCCAATAACTAATTCCAAACTGAGTGAAGTAGAGAATAAAATATGAAGAACATAAAATTAAAGCAGTAAGAAATAAACACGAGGTTTTATAGTGGTTCGGCCGACTCTGGCCTACGTTCACTCCAAAAAATTTCTTTTTATTTATACTGTAGATTACAATTACAATCCGAATAATAGCCTTAGAATAACAATGAACCAAAAGAAGAGTCAAAATAAGTGCTATGCCTGCTTATTTATAGGGAAAATCAGATATATATCCAGCTGAAAATCCACGTGCAGGAGACCAAGGACCTGACGAACCCGCTCATCAAAATTGGGGGTCATCTGGGCTTATCCTAGGGGATCGGCACCAATCCCTATAGATGTTGATTGGGGTCGACGATCCCTAGTGGTGGTCGCCCATGATGTCCCCTTCGTGTTTCGATAGTTGCTTGTATAGTTGTCTTGGTGAAATTTGGTGATATTGGTCGATTTCTGTTGGATTGAGCTGCTGAGTTGAGTGTCCATATCCACAGTGATCCGATTTGATCCCCTGCCTAGGAGAAGTAATCCGATCCGATCCTCTGCTTAGGGGAAGTGCCAATGCATACTTAGCCAATTTCAGGATGTCATTCATTTGAAACCGGTCGACTATCATCCATAGCCTTGTTTATAACTGATTTCCGAACTTGATAATCATCCATTCGGGCTTCCTGCCTTTATGATCATGAAATCCGTTTTGTCATATCCATGGTATCACGGCTTTGCCAAAAGACAGGATAACAACTTGTATGTATATAAATACCATAAGCGTGTAATTTTGTTATATAAGTTACTTTACTGTGAACAAAATATTAAATAACATTGGCATGTGTGTAGCTTTTATAGTTTTATATCAGTTATTTTACTGAAAATTTTCAAAAAAATTGTTGCCAATGTGATTC
Source organism: Allium cepa (assembly GCA_030765085.1). Classification (NCBI taxonomy): domain Eukaryota; kingdom Viridiplantae; phylum Streptophyta; class Magnoliopsida; order Asparagales; family Amaryllidaceae; genus Allium; species Allium cepa. The sequence goes on along the minus strand of CM060944.1, from coordinate 110,397,838 downwards.
TTATGAATTGATGTGTAAATTCATCTTACCTGACATGGATTTTGCAGTATTGTGTGTTGGTTACACCCATAGTTTAACCAGTAATATTTTTTTCTGTTTAATGATAATTATAGGGCTGCCTCTGCCTCCACCAACACCGAATGGTTCAGATAATGGTGGTAATCACCAGTATCCAATCACTGCTGATGTTTCGGATGACACATCTCAGAAGATGAATGCTAGAATCGTTGCTGTAATTGCAGTTTCTTCATTTATGCTCCTCCTTCTGAGTGTTGGAGTGTTCATCCTTGTCTTGAAAGTTTTAAAACATAAGAAAGAAGATTCTGTTCATGGTCTTCCTCCTTCATTACTTGCTAGAAGATCAGGTAGTTTAATATTGCTACTTAAGTAACATATAATAATTACGTCACTTTATATTCGAACGTTGAAGTTTTAACTCATAAATGTGCATTTTGGTTGTAAGTACTTGGTTTAACACACAATTTTTAAGGCATCAGGCAGGTGCTGACTCAAACTGCAAGTATGTGGTCTTTGTTATCATATATTTCTATATGATTAAAGTATTCTAACTTTTCCTACTTTTACTCATATATTCTTTAATTCTTTATAGCGTTTACAGATAAAAATGGCACAAAGGACGCATAATTTGTTTTCCACATTGTTAGGCCAATGTATAAGCTGGTAGGAAAACTTGGGTTATGTCCAACATAGATTCATAACAACTTATTTTCCCCTCGTGGAAAGGACTCAACCGAAAAAACCTAAGGCAGTGTTTGGTTCAAATTTTGAGTTTTGTGTTTTCAACTTGTACTTCAAAAGGTATAAGTGGGGAAGAGGGAGTGCAAAAATGCTAATCATTACAACAAAGGGGAGAAGTAGAAGGGAGGAGATAGTTTGCCGTGTTTTTAGTTATTTCCCAAAAGGCAGAAACAAAAAAAAAGTCGTTTTCAATATTTTATGTTACAAAAGTTTTTGCTTAATCGATCGTTACGAAAATCCAAACTAAAAATTGTAAACCAAACAAGGCCTGATTTTCTGATCTACATGAATGTTCTGGCTTGAGCCGCTCCATTTCGGCCGTACAGTTAAATAGAAAGCTTACTTTTAGGTGAAACTATGGTTGTGATAAATGCAACTTCTAAGAGTTTGGAACAACTGGAAAAACACAAAAATGAAAACCTAATGCTTATTATTGGAGATGATTGATCAAGTCCTGAATAGTAAAAAAACATTCTGATCTTTTTAACAGTATGATCCAAACATTTATGTCTTACTTGATCATCAGTTTGTTGGCCATGACTTCTTGCAAGTGGTTGCAGCAGTTTGTATTTCTTCAATAGCTGTCTTTTTTTTTTCCTTATTTTTTTTCATTCATTGGAGAAAATTGATACTGTATTGCATTTGCTCTATTGACTACTTCGCTCAACATGGACTGGGCATATCTTTAACTTTTAATTGAATAACTAAAGCATTATATTTTAATTATTTCCATAACCGGCTCAAATATTTTAATGTGCCGTAAAGTCCTAAATACATTAAAATTGTCTCAGTTGATAACAGTGATGGTAAGTATGTACATTAGTGGCCAACACAATATTTCAGTTAACATGATCTGCATTAGATATGTAGTTACAGGGACCAATGGTTATGATTTTGTGCACATACAATGAGAACATAATTCTCACCTACCATTAGCGAGTACTATAAAATACCAGGGCCCCTATTTTTTTCTTTATCACCCAATGTAGGTCGTATGTTATGCTCTCAAAATTTTAGAGAGTGCACAAGTACATCATGTAAGCAACACTTGTTAAAATAATTATTTCTCCCTGTTTGTTTGTTAGTAAATTTCTGAATCTGGAATTATAAGTTAGATCTGTCTATGACTCTATGTAACGATGATCATGTAATATTTGATAGGATAGGGTTGTTATGGGTGCTTATAATTCTATTATATCCATTAGACTGGTGATTTATAGATCTCCATCCATACTTCTAAAAGTAACATACAAGTGAAATATAGTCACTTAAAGGAGTCACTTTAGGACCTTGCTAGAAATTTAGGATATCATGTATTTATAAGATGAAAAATTACAAACAATCCACACTTTGACATTTTGATTTCATTTATCTGGTGATGCAGGAGCCAAAACTATGATACCAAGTAGCATTGCAAGTTCGACATCTGCATCCTTTCTTCCAAATATCTCTGCCTGCCCACCCCCGGTGAAGACTTTCACATTAGTTGAGCTTGAGAAGGCCACATATGATTTCAATGCTAGTAGAAAATTGGGCGAAGGTGGTTTTGGTTGTGTTTATCATGGTATATTGGAAGATGGAAGTGATGTTGCTGTGAAATTGCTTAAAAGAGTAGATCAAGATAGGGATAGAGAGCGTGAGTTTATATCAGAAGTAGAAATCCTAAGCCGATTGCATCATCGGAATCTTGTAAAGTTGATTGGTGTTTGCATTGAAGAAGATAGGCATTGCTTGGTTTATGAACTTGTTCGGAATGGAAGTGTTGAATCTCATCTTCACGGTATGTACTTATATTTCTTGTCGTGATTTTAATACTTTCTTTGATTTACTTTGATCTCCCTCAGATTATCTAACACGCACTCTGTTAAGTCTATGGTTTTTGCCAAGATCAATACACAAACTACTATAGAAAGATAAGCAGGGAAGAGGCAAAACATTTAACTTTTGGATTGGCAGTTGACTCAACTTCAATCACCTAACTCTTCATTTATAGATACTACAATCACAAGTAAACACTCAATTTCCCATAAAGCAACTGTCGGTCCTCTCTTTCAATCTTTTTTCTTGGCCTCTATTGCTTTGCTACGAACATCCAATTATCTTTACACTTTTCATTTATGTACTTCACGAACTTGATAAGATTTTTACAACTCATCTCATTGGTTAACACACCTCGACTTAACAAGATTCATCCCTGAACATTACTATGGATAAATATTATATTGTCAAAATTCAGTTCTTAACTAGAACAATTGTTATGTGGCATATTTAGAGCAAGCCATCCTCACAATTGTCATAAAAAAACGATTTTTATGGAATTCGAATGTTTGAAAAAATATATAGAGCACATTATCCTTTGTTGTGTTGAGTTACTATCCAACCGTCCAATTTGTTTAATATACGAAATGTTGGCTTAATTGGGTTCGCAGACTATTATATTCCAGTATTTGCACTTTAGTAGAAATATGTTTGCCAATTTAGGTTTACACATATATAAGAGATCATTTAGTTTTAGTTGACAGTCTCTAAAATGCTGTTTTTTTGGAAAAAAAATCAAACCTTTTGCCACTGCAACTGTTTTCCACCTTCTAACAAACTTCTAATTTATTCATGCTTTTGGCCATCAATTAATTTAACAAAACAGGATGTGGTAATTTGATAGTGAAAATAAACGCTCTACAAAACTAGCTACATTGTGTTAGAGATAACTATTTTTAATTAAGCAATGATATTGCAGGTGTTCATAAGGAGAAGGGGATCCTAGATTGGGATGCTCGAATGAAGATTGCTCTTGGTTCCGCAAGAGCGCTTGCCTATTTGCATGAAGATTCTAATCCACGTGTTATACACAGAGACTTCAAGGCCAGTAATATACTGTTGGAAGATGATTTCACCCCAAAAGTTTCTGATTTTGGTTTGGCTAGGGAAGCGACTGAAGGAACACAGCATGTTTCTACAATAATTATGGGAACTTTTGGGTAAAAATATACTTTCACTCCTGACATAAAACAACTTTAGTTATTTTATGCCATGTGAGTTGTCATTTTTTTCCAAATTTCAGATTTGCTTTTCTATCTTATCATTATTTCTGAAAATCAAGTCATCATTTTTAAGGTTAAATGAAAACAATTTCTATTATGACAAGGATGCCTTTTTATGTTACGATTCTCTCATATATTGATTTATGAAAAAGACTTCTAAGCACCACAAATATATATTCAAAAAGTACACTCTACATGCTATATGGCATTTAAATTGGTTTTAGTCTATAAATATTTTGTAATATTTTGATTATGTAATCATTTTTGGACATAATAGAAGATTAAATATTACATATTTTTTTGTTCCTGATTTTTTAAAATTGTTCCAAGTCTTTATAGTTAATTCGAACAAGTTTCCTGTTAACAAAAAAAGGTGAATCTAATACGCAACCTTTTTATTATTCAAGACTTTGAAAGAGGTCACCACGAAAACTAATCTGTTTCTAAATAATGATTCCAAGATCTCGTGTTTTGGAATTTGAATCCATGATGGGTAGTATCACATTGGTTCCTTGCTAATATAATGCATAATTTCTTGAACCTTTTTACTTTTGCCTAAATTCTTTTTTTTTTACTTTGCTTTTTTATAGTTTATGTAGAATGCATGAGTTTGTTGGATCTAATTCAGTATTATATAAACCATATGAGAGATTACATCCTAGCTCTATAGTACCCCAAAGCATCTTCACCTTGTCTTTTTAATGTAATAATACCAGAATGCAAGGGTGGATGTGTGCGCGAGCGCGCATCTATAGGCTACACCTCATTTTTGTTACATCTCAAATCACCATTGATTTTAAACCACATGTTCCGATTTAAATAATTATACCTTCTCTCTCTCGTGTATCAGCTACATCTCATTTTTGTTACATCTCCAATCCGCTTGATTTAAATCACATGTTCCGATTTAAATAATTATACTTTCTCTCTTTTGTTACTTCATTCTATTATTTAATTTGAAACGTGTGGTTGAAATCAGGAGGTTTGAGGTATAGCCGATCCTTGCGCGCGCGTACACTCACACATGGAAATTCTATATGAACACAAAATGATACACGAGTTCTTGATCATTAGATTCCCCTTGAATTCTACCTTCCATGCAAAGACAAGGATTCAACGGCCAATCATTATTGTGTCTAGTTTTGTGTTTTATTTTTGTCGGTCCCATATATAACGTGTGTGTATCGGAAAAAATGTAGCACAAAAAAAAGGTCCCTGTTTATTGTTCTTTCAGAATTTTGTTTCATTTATCAATAGCGGTATTAACATATGCACGATAATGAGATGATAAATCGTACACCTTATAATTCTAATAAAGATTCCAATAAAACGAACTAAAAACATACCCAGTAATTAAATCGTAATTCTTATGGGTGACTTATCCATACCCAGTAATTAAATCGTAATTCTTATGGGTTACTTATCCATACCACATAGCAATCAAAATTTTGCATAAAAACAACATTAGAATAACCTGACTGATATCCGTTAACAACATTAGAAATACTGCAAAGACTGATTATTATTTTTCTTTTTTTATCACGCTAACACTTAACTAGTCTGATTTAAAATAAAATATTATAGAAACGGGGGCAAGAGGGCTCAATCCAGCAAAATGAAAATTAGTGGATTTATTCTAATATTTCAATTATCTCGAGTTGTCTTATAGACTATTCCAACAACAAAAATAATGATAATAAATGTTGGAAGAATATAGGTCATCTATAAACAATTTTGTGTCTAGTTCTCACAATTATTCAAATCATTATTTTCATGTGATCTTTGTAATTTATTTTCCCTTTTTTTCTTCACAGATACGTTGCTCCTGAATACGCACTGACCGGGCATTTACTAATAAAAAGCGACGTGTACAGCTATGGAGTGGTCCTTCTAGAACTCTTATCAGGCCGCAAACCAGTACGCCTATCCCACCACCACGACCCAGAAAGCCTGGTCGTATGGGCCCGCCCATTGCTAGGAAGCAAAGAAGGCCTCCAGCAACTAATCGACCCATACCTACAGCAAAATTACGATTTCGACACCATAGCCAAAGTGGCAGCGGTGGCCTCAATGTGCATACACGAAGAACCATCGCAAAGACCGTTCATGGGCGAAGTGGTCCAAGCATTAAAGCTCGTCTCCAACAGTAAAGACGAAGCCGACTGCGATAATAACTCCTACAGTCAGAACGACTCTTCTTCTGCCAAAGGCGAGCTGCTTCCCGAGAGCAGTTGGTGCAGCCAGACCTCAACTCAGTTGGGGTATTTTGGTAATTACGCGGATCGGTCGGTGTTTCTGAATATGGACTGTAGTTCGGGATCGATTGAGGCATCAACGCCTAGAGTGGGTGGAAGAGATGGTTCTCAGTCGGATCCTTGTAGAATGAAGAAGATAAAAAATGCGTTTCAGAGATTGAGAGGGACTGTAAGTGAGCATGGCTATCCTTTAAAACGTCCTCATTAGTTTGATTCTTAATTCTTAGTGTTTCTTTCTTTTAAAAAATTTGTAGTTGTACACTGATAGAGTTTGAAGAGTCTTTTGAAATGTATAGAGGTGAGAGTGGTTATGTGTTGGTGTACTATTTGTTATGGTCAAGCGTTAACTTGGAATTTCTACGGTCATGATTCGATAACTAGGCATTTTATTGTATTATCGTACTCTTACACTGGATTCTGTACGACTGTTCTGTATTGATGTTCCATGTGCTTTAATATATTCTGACACACAATTGTGCATGGAGGGTCTATACTCTTTTGTTTTGTGTGCACCTATGCCTTTTCATTTTTACACCCTTACACAAGTGGAAAATATGCAAATGACAAACTTTCAAAAAAAAAAAAAATAGATTGAAAGGGATCAAATTTTATTTTTGAACTGAACGACAAATTTTGAGAAAAAGTAGGTTGAAGGATAATGCTAATTATAGTATTTTGTACTGTGTAAAACTGAATATAATGTTAGTTATATTGTCCCTGAGCTTAATTGTTTTTCAAAGCTTGTCGTTCAATCCGAAAATGAAATTTGACGCCAGTTTAATATTTTTACCAAAGTCCGTCACTCCCTAATTTCCTCCTCTCAGAATGTATACTTCAATTCTTTCAGTCAAATTTCTCGGTTTTTAAGAAACAGTTCGAGATATGAAAAATATTTGTAAAACCACTTAATTTAAAGAGGTAACTAGCCAAAAGGACAAACATTAGTCAATTTTTTAGATTCAGTCTAGAAGTTTACAAATTTAGGCTTAAGGACAAAATCATGTTTTCTCCGATTTCACGTTCAACTGCCGTTGTCTCTTTCAATCGTCAACACCACCACCTTGTAACCCCCTCGCATCATTATCGCCTTCAACAACTCGACATCGATCACCATGGCCACGACCTGCACAACGCCCCGCTCTGCCTCGTCGATGTCGATGTCGCTCTCCCCTTGTTCTTCGTCGACGAAAAGCTCGTAGACTCCTCAAACAAACACCAGACCGCCTCACCGCTGCAGCCATTCCCATTGTACCATCTTAGAGATGCACCATCATCGTCGACGTCGATCTGAATTTTAAAAAAAATCAATAACAAAAAAAGGCTAAATTAAATTAGCATTAAATCAACATAATACTATATTCGTTCTTTATAGTTTAGAAAATGTTAAAATTAATTATCATTTTGCAAACAATGTTAATCCATCAATCATTTTATAAATTTATACTAGATGGAAAAAGCATGTCAATATATATTGAATAATGCCACTAGAACTCCATGCTAAAACATAAAGCATGTTGCTTGGAATTTTACACTTTCACTATTATTAAGCCACATGGATCCTTTTGTTTCCGAGCCTTATTTGAATGGAGTTCTGGCTGTTCAATTTTTGTTTAGCTCTTGTTAATGAAAATATATGCATGACAAATTTAAAATAATGGTTAAAAAATAGCATTTTCAAATACAAATGCTAGTGCGCTTTTAAAATACAAATGGTATATTTAACTATCATTTTGTATATTCAACGTAACATATGCTAGAGTACTTTAAAAATACAATGCTATGTTCAACTATCATTTAACATATTCTACACGTGCTAGTTCACTTTAAAAATGCAATGCTACCTTTAGCTATCATTTAACATATTCTACACGTGCTAGTTCACACTACAAATGCATTAACTATCATTTAGCATATTCTACACATGCTAGTTCATTTTAAAAATACAATATTACCTTTAACTATCATTTAACATATTTCATACATGCTAGTTCATAGTGCTATATTTATTTTTTATAGTTTAAAAGTGATAAATTAAACTAGCACTGTCATTTATTTTTACAGTTTAAAAAATGCTAATTAGATTAGTGTTATATACGTATAATGCTATATTAATTTCCACTTATGGATAATGCTAGTTCTATTTAGTATTTTGGCTTTTAATTATTCAGAAAAAAATCGATCGCCTTCGACACTGTCGCCGTCGCCTCCCAATCCACCTCGACCACACCTTCATCGATGCCATGACTTGACCATCACGGCTACTCCTCCAACACTCTTCTCTTCCATCGCCTCCTAATCCACCTCGACCAACCGCATTTTCGCCTCTTAAGTTGTTGCCATCTCGTTACCTCAACCAACACTGTTGCCATCCGAAGTCGCTGCCACCTCGACGCAATCCCAAGCCTCATTTGTCACGGCGTCGCCTACCAAGCTACCACATTTTAGTCGTCTTCTAAGTTGGCGTTGCGATTAATTTTTGTAGGAAGTTTGACCTTCGTGCTTAGAAAAAAATGTGCTGCTTTTGCGCCAAAATATTTCTTTATGTTTGTCATTCTTTCTATTTTCCACTAATTTAAAAGTAGATTTTGAAAAAAAAATCTAATAAAAAATTTATGATAAATTATTAAGTTCAAGATTTATTCTCATCGACCTAGGGAATCGACAATATGAAACATATGTTGCAGATGAATTTTTTTTTAAAAAAAACTAAGAGAGGAAAGAAGAAAGAAAAGAAAAGAAAATTTGTTTTATTTCTTCGAAATGGACTAATCTGCACTTTCATAAACGCCCTTTTTTGTAATTTATTCTTCTGTTTTATGAACTTTTATTCATTGTTAAATAATAATAAAAAAACAAAAGATTTTAAAGGTTTATTCTCACCTTTCTAGTTTTTATCTCTCTTTATTTCTCTTCGGTTGTTTTACATAAGTTCCTGCTTTTTTTTTTCAAAAATTCATATTCAAATACGTAAAACAAACATATTTAAGATGATTCTAAGTTGAAAATTTTGCTTTGCATTTTTTGTTTCTCTCCAATTATATTATAATGAAGTATCTTCCTTTAAAAAAGCAAAAAATATAAAAATAAAATTTTCCTTAAAATAACATTATATTAATGTACTTTCAATTTATAATTCTCCTTCAAGTTATTTACATTAATGCTCACTTTTTTTTCCATATCAAGAGTAAATTATTTTATAATGAATCATAGTAATATTATCATATGCTTACTTAAATTTCACCCTTTTGCAATTTCTATTTTCACACATTTATTTAAATCAATTTACACGAAAATAATAAATTTGTGCTTGCAATTAGTAATCCTTCGAAAAGAGGATCACTCTTATTCTTTAAAAAAAACACTTGCTAATCCTTATTTTAAGATAAATTTTTTATTGCTTCTTTCTTGAATCTGTATTATAAAGTAAAATTAATTAAATACAAATTAATTACTAGTTAGAAAATAAAATATTTTTTAACGAAAACTAAATATCAATACAATTTCCCACATTTCAATTCTTATATCCAGTTTCAATTTTCTATATTAATTTTAACCTTTCCTTTCTTTTCATATCAAGCGTAATTTCCTTTACATTAACCATAAAAATATGATCAAATATTCATTTATATTTCACCTTTTATCATTTATTTTTAGACAATATATTTTCTTCCCAAATTACCATAAAAATTAGTAATAATTTATACTTGCTAAATGTTAGTTTAAGACAAATGTTTTGTTAATTTTTCTCAAAATTGTATAAAAGGAAAACTTATTAAAATATGAACCAACGAGTTGAATATTTTTCAACAATATTAAAATACCAATACAGTTTCTCACATCTTTAATCATATTTTCTTTTTTAAATTTTTTTGATCCATAATCAAAGATTTCATTAATAAAATCGATACATATACATTTTAGATGGATATTTAAATATTTGTTACAAAGCAATGAATATGAATGCTTCAACACCTTGTTATTACTCATTCAGTTTAGGCATGTTTATCACTGATTCAGGGAATATTAAAAAAAATTCTATATACCATCCATGTAATCAAATCTAGTTGACAATCTTTTGATGTATTAAACGCTGAAAAAAAGAAGACGAAAACACTCTTAATGGTAAACCGAAGAAAATATTCTCTTCTTACTCGTATTGTTTTCTTTTTAAATCTCTCTATGTTTTTTTATTAAGTTCCTCACAAGTTAATTTTGAGAAGCATAAATAGTTGGTTATCTCCGTAATTATCTTTTAATTGTTTCACATCTAAGTCTATTACAATATTAAACCTAAGGCATGTCTGTTTTGTAATCTCACCTTCGAACCCACCATATGTGTATATACCCACGTATCCCTGGAAATGTTGAATCACTAGTTTTGATTCATGACAAAGCAAGTTAGAAGAAAAAGAGAACTCACGACAAAAAGAAAATGGACTATGGCTATATCATCAAAGACTTTTTAATCTATGTTTTCACTGTCTAGTATATATGATTGAGTCTTAGAAATATGCTAAAATCTATTCTCAAGTAGTTCGCACTTCATATTTCACAAAAACATTCAAAACAGAAGCACACTATGTAAAATGTCACAGCCAGTCGACTGGCCGTAACCATCCAGTCGACTAACTGTGTACATATACATATGCACTGTTTATTTTTTAAAATATTTTGCATAATCAGTCGACTGACCATAAACGACCAGTCGACTGACTCGAGACCAACTGCCATATTTTCAAAAAGACATCTTCTTCTCTGAAAGGATGCAACTCTTCTTTGAACGAAAATATGTGCTCCTCTTCGTCAGAACCCTTCACCAATGGCAGTAACTCTTCAACTATTATATATAGATACTCCCAAACACTTCATATTCATCGAAATTCTTTCTAACTTTCTTATTCTTCTTGTGCTCTCATACTTGCATTCAAACAGCGAACAAACATTTTTACTGCTTTGAATCATCAAATAAACTTTCATAATCTTTGATTCTTTGCATTACCTTCTCTTCATATCTTCACATACACTTCATATACTTGAGGATTTGATTATAGGAATTTGTACTATCAGAGACAAATTAGTGTTATCAAGAACACATAGCGTTAGATATACTTTTGTATTAGTGAAGTCCTCTTCTGCTGCTGAGGCGAAAATCCTGTTCTGCTGCTCAGGTGTCTGTTCTGCTGCTCGGACTGTGTATACCTGTTCCTCCGGGTTAAGTGAGGATCGTTGTTTTAGTGAAATTCCAAAAGGAGTCTAGGACTGGACGTAGGACGGTGCTCCGAACCAGTATAAAAATCTCTGGTATTATTTTTATTATATTACTGCTTTTATATTTAGCACTATTTACTACATTACTATACTCTGCATTATTATATCCATATTGCACGATCCTACACACTTTCGTTTGGTATCAGAGCAAGGTCATCATATAACCGTAACATAGTTATCTGATAACTTGCTAATATGGAAAATAACACTAGCACTAGTTTTATTTAAGGTCAATCCACTGCACGACCTCCATTTTTTAATGGTTTAAACTATAATTATTGGTCTACACGTATGAGAATCTACATGCAATCCAATAGTTTTGAATCATGGAATATCACACAGAATGAATACACTCTTCCTACTAGAGAATACTCCACTTGGTCAAACACACAAAAATTTAGATGCTACTGCGAATGCTAAAGCTATGAACATGTTATTCTGTGCACTAGATAGAAATGAATTTAATCGTGTTAGCATATGTGAAACTGCTTATGAAATATAGAGAACGCTTAAAATCACTCATGAAGGAACTAACAAGGTCAAACAAAGCAAAATCTCCATGCTCAAAAATCAGTTTCAAAACTTTAGAATGAAACAAGATGAATCCATCAATGATATGTACTCTAGATTTCAAGATATCTACCATTTAGGATTAGGAGAAATGTACACTGATTTTGATATTGTATCAAAAATCCTAAACTCTTTAACGGATGAATGGGAAAGAAAAGTGTTGGCTATTGAAGAAGCTAATGACCTCTCTACCATAAAACCTGAAGAGTTAATATGTAATCTAATGTCCTATGAAGTGAATTTGCAGGCAAAACGAGTACAAGCACAAGACAAAAAGAACATAGCTTTCCATGCCGAAGAAGAAAAAGATGAAGATTCGGATGAAGAAGATCTAGCATTCATTGCCAAAAATTTCAAAAAGTTCTTGAAATTCAGGAAAAACAACATAAATAATGGAAAAAAAAACTTTCCAAATAAACCATCATCTTCAATTGTAGAATGCTTTAATTGCCATAAGAAAGGTCATATCCAGAAAGAATGTCCAGAATTAAAGAAAAAACACCTCAATAAGAGGAGAAAAGATAAGAAAAAGAAAGCATTCTCCGTAACATGGGATGATTCAGATACTTCTTCTTCAGATAACAGTAGTGAAAGTGAAAACGAGCAAGCAAATGTCTGTTTCATGGCTACTGAAAACGAGGTTAGTGATTTTACTTTTGATGATATGATTGAGATAAATTCAGAACTAGTTGACACTCTGAAAAATCTCAAAAGAAAATATAAGGAGACTCGTGAACTTTAGAACAAAGCAGAATTCGAAAAAGATATGCTTAAAGATGAGAAGAAAATACTAGAGGAAGAACTTGAAAAATTACAAGAATCATTCTCTAATATCAATTCTCAAATCAATCTTTTGAGTTAAGAAATTGAAACGCAAAAAGAGAAGAATGACGCTCTTGTTTCTGAAAATCATGAACTAAAAACAAAGGTAAAACTGATAGAATTGGATAATGCTAGTCTCAAAACTAAGTTAGAAAGAATCACTAAAAATGTTTCAAACTTTAATAAAAGAAGAGAAATTCTATCAAAAATTATTGATAGTTCTCAATTTGTTTGAAGTAAGAAAGGATTAGGATATGTTAAGAAAACAACATTAGCTCCACCTAAAAAGAAAATTAGGAGAAATGTTAATCCTACTGCAATACAGACAAAAAGGAATTCTTATCCAAAAAGCATAAAAGTTTGGGTTCCTAAAACAAGCAACAGTTTGATTATGAAGAGATATATAAACATCTTTTTAGAATCTGTTCATAAAAATAAAGATTACATTTTTAAATGGGATACTGAACCTTCTTGGGTTTGGTTTCCTAAGACTTAACTCTTAGGACCCTATAAAAAAAAGGTGGGTACCAATGTTAACTTATATTTTTTATAGGTCCCACTCAAGAAAAGAGGAAAATGGATACTCGACAGTGGTTGCTCAAAACATATGACAGGAAACAAAGATATGCTATCAAATATTATTTACTCAGATGGTAGCTCTGTCACATTTGGAGACAACTCCAAAGGCTATATCATCGGCAAAGACGATGTGAGCAGCAATGGTATTTCAAATTTACCTCTTATTTCAAATGTTTTACTTGTCAAAAATTTAAAACATAATTTACTTAGTATCATCCAATTGTGTGACAAAGGATTCAAAATCACTTTTTCTGAAAACAAATGTAGTATTTTCGATCAAAATCAAAATCTTATCTTTCAAGGAAATAGAGACAGAAATATCTATGTTCTGAATATGAAAATAAATCATAATTCAGATATGTGTTTAATAGCCAAAGAAAATGATCGTTGGTTATGGCACAAATGATTCTGTCATATTAACTTCAAAACTATAAACAAGCTCTCTAAAATCGATTTAGTAAAAGGTCTACCCAAAATGAATTTTAAAATTGATCATATTTGTGATGCATGTCAGGTAGGAAAATTAACTAAGTCATCTTTTAAATCTAAAAAGGTCATTTCAACTTTACAACCACTTGAATTACTACATATGGATTTATTTGGACCAACACAAGTACAATCCATTAATCATAGTAGATATGTGTTTGTTATTGTTGTTGATTTTTCCAGGTATACTTGGACCATCTTTATGAAAAATAAAAGCGATGCCTTTGATAATTTCAAAACATTTGTCAAAAGAATTCAAAATTTTAAAGGCTTGAAAATCAAAAATATAAGAAGTGATCATTGAGGAGAATTTGAAAACGAAGCCTTTGAACATTTTTGTAAGAAAAAGGGAATATTCCATAATTTTTCGTTTCCTAGAACTTCACAACAAAATGGAGTTGTAGAACATAAAAATAGAATCTTACAAGAATGTGCAAGGACTTTGTTGAATGGAAGTATGTTACCAAAACATTTCTGGGCTGAATTAGTTGCAACAGCTTGTTATGTTTTAAATCGTGTTTCTATTCGACCACTAACTAAGAATACTCCTTATGAACTTCTTAATGGACGAAAACCAAATATTTCTTATTTTAAAGTTTTCGTTCAAAATGTTTTGTTTTAAACACAAAGGATCGGCTTGGTAAATTTGATCCAAAATTCGATGAAGGGATCTTTTTAGGATATTCGGATCGAAACAAAGCTTATCTCATTTATAATAAAAGAACAAATATCATCGAAGAAACTCTTCATGTATCTTTCGATGAAAATTTTAAACCAATTCCAAGTATAAGAGATGATGAAGATTTCCTTGATAATACCACAAATACAGAAACTTCAAATTTTGAAATTAATGAAAACATTGTTCACAATAACAATGAGTTAAGATCTCCACCTAGAGTATTAAGAGATCATCCTCCTATTAATGTTATTGGAGAAATAAATTCATCTGTTAGAACAAGAAGTCAATTAAATCAAATGGGTCATGTAGCTTTCCTTTCTCATATTGAACCTAAAAATATTAAAGAAGCATCTACTGATGAAAATTGGTTAATCGCTATGCAAGAAGAGCTAAACCAATTCGAAAGAAATGATGTTTGGTGTTTAGTTCCACGTCCTAGTGATCAATCAGTAATTGGTACAAAATGGGTTTACAAAAATAAAGCAGATGAACAAGGAAATATTACTAGAAATAAAGTTAGATTAGTTGCTCAAGGATATAATCAAAAAGAAGGAATTGACCATGAAGAAACATTTGCTCCAGTTGCTAGACTAGAAGCAATACGAATCTTACTAGCATTTGCATGTTTTCATAACTTTAAATTATATCAAATGGATGTCAAAAGTGCTTTTTTAAATGGTTTTATAAAAGAAAATGTTTATGTTGAACAACCTCCGTTATTTATACACGAACAATTTCCTGACCATGTCTATAAGCTTAAAAAGGCTTTATACGGATTGAAACGAGCACCCCGTGCTTGGTACGATCGTCTTAAAAGATATTTAATAGATTCTGGTTTTTGAAATTGGAAAGGTTGATCAAACTCTTTTTATTAAAAGAAATAAACATGATATTTTAATTATTCAAATATATGTTAATGATATAATTTTTGGATCTACAAATGAAAGACTTTGTCAAGAATTTTCTAAAATAATGACTAATGAATTTGAAATGTCACATATGGGTGAGTTAAATTATTTTCTTGGCTTACAAATAAAACAACTTGAAAATGGTATTTTTATTAATCAAGAAAAATATTGTAACAATCTAATTAAACGCTTTGGTATGTAAAATACTTCTACCAAACCAACTCCTATGAGTACAACCATACATCTTGATAAAGATGAAAATGACAAAAGTATTGACCAAAAATTATATCGAAGTATGATTGGATCGTTACTATATTTAACAGCTAGTAGACCAGACATAATGATGAGTGTTTTTTTTGTACACGATTTCAAGCAGATCCCGAAGAATCACACTTACGAGTAGTGAAACACATACTACGGTATCTTAATAAAACCAAGGACTTTGGACTATTCTATCCAAAACGAATGTCCTTTTGAATTAGTATCATATAGTGATGTTGATTTTGGAGGAAGCCGGACAGATAGAAAAAGTACAAGTGGGACTTGTCATTTCATTGGACGGTCTCTTGTATCTTGGTTTAGTAAGAAACAAAACTGTGTTTCATTATCGACATGTGAAGCAGAATATATTTCTGCAGCTCTTGCATGTGCTCAAGTCATCTATATGCAACAAACATTACAAGATTTTGGTTTTCATTTATCTAAGTCAACTATTTACTGTGATAATTCTAGTGCTATTAATTTGTCTAAAAATCCTATTAATCACTCACGAACAAAACACATTGACATTCGTCATCATTTTCTTCGTGATAATATTGACAAGGATTTGATAAATCTAGAATTTGTTTCCTTTGATAAACAATTGGCAGATATTTTTACAAAACCTTTAAATGAAAACACTTTCCTCAATTTAAGACGAGAACTTGGAATTATCTCTTTTAAAAATTTATAAATTATATATATATAAACTCTCACTTAAATCAAAATAAAAATAAAAATTTTATGACTCTAAAGAGACTTAAACCCATGACCTCTCCTTTATTGTACTTTAATTGCTTCTTACCAATTGAGCTATGATTATTTCTTTTTTCAACTAGAAATTTGGTTTTAATTATTCTGGAAATTTTCGTTCAAAAAATAAATAAATACATAGCTGCTGGAGCTCGAACTCGGGTCTCCTAACCGGTAGTTCAATACCATTGCCAGTTACGCTATGTATGTTTTCCTGCTAAGTCTTATTCTTCATTCGTTCTTAGCCATTCATCTTTCAATCAATTTTCATCCATTCCTTGTATCGGTTTTTCCTCTCTGGCTATGAATGCTCTGCTGTTTCTAACCACTCAATCTCAGCTCAAATTCATCTATATAATCTGCATTCCTTTCATTTTTTAATCATCCTTACAATTGTTTCAAAAACCTTAAACTTCAAGTTTCTCTCAATGGCCTCTCATGACTCCTCTAACTCCAAATTGTCCTTTGCTACTTCAACATCCTCTAGTAGCTATAATTCTTCCAGTAGCTCTACTCCATCCTTGCCAACTCCTACCCCTGTACATGAACCAGGTCAATTTCACACTGGTTTTTCTCCAAAACCTAAGAAGTGTCGAAGATCATTGTTTGTTTCTCCAAAAACGAAAGAAAAAATTGATGAAATACATCATTATCAAAAGGAGCAAATCAATCTACAAAGAAATGTATTATGAACAAAGGATGAACTCCAGTCGTCTTAGCCTTATAGAATCAATTGCTCTTAAATTTTGTGGAAAATCATCTAAGCATGACGTTGTTGAACCTTCAACATCTCGTCATCCAAACTCATCCGGCTGGAAACAATGGGAGCAAACTCCACCTCAACCTCCGGCATCTCCAAACTCATGGGAACGCCAAAATTTTTAGTCTCCTTTGCAACCTTATGTTGAGAACACCAAGGTTGAACCACATGAATGCTCTCCGAAAACTCCTAAATAACCTTCTTTTCTAGTATATTATTGTTCTTGCTTACTTGGATTTCAATTATGTATATGACTTTTTAATAAATTTTTTTGAAGCATCACTGCATTTCTTCTCTACAGTCAGTCGACTGATATTTCAAACCAATCGACTGATTAGAGAGTAAAAAACTCTCGGGTTATCAACCAGTCGACTGACCCACCCCGATCAGTCGACTGGCTGTACAAAAAACCTTCTCTTGTGTCTTTTTAAACTTTTATTTCACCATCTATTCACTTTACCTTCTTTGTTTTTACTGCCTCCAAAACCCTAGCCTCCATTTTTTTCACAAATACCTCAAAAAACACCAAAATTAATGGCCCCTCCTAGATCTAAACGCTCAAAACAAAGCTCTTCATCCTTTGTTGATGCTCACGTTGCTCATTGGCTATATGATGCAACTGCAATTGAACGATGGGAGAAGATGAAGAACTCTAGGATCTTTGAAGGCTCCTTCATGGTTTATTTTGATTTTGGTGCTTACTCCCTTCAAGAATTAATGCGAAGATGTGGTTTAGAGTCACTTATTGACTACAATGCAAACCACCACAATATTAATCTATCTTATGGTAAAACTCTTCTTCGCCAATTTAAATCTTAGTCGCCAACAACCGTCGAATCGAAATAATTATGTGTGGAGTTTAGTATGTGGACAACAAGTTTTCTTTTCCCTTGATAGAATGGTACATATACTTCAATCTCCGAATGAAGGAATAGATTTAAATGATGTCGAATGCAATCCAAGAAAAAGAGATAGAATAAGTCATATGTTCATGGGTGACGACATGATTGAATTGCGTTCTAAGCTTCTTCATCCTAAAGCAAGAATTTTACACAAGACGCTTATGCGATCTATTCTTCCCGAACCGAATCATATGAATTAATATATCCAGAAAATTTCAAAGCTCTTTATGCCATATGGGGAAATATACGCGTTAATTGGTTGCGTCGTATTATGGATTAATTTCTCACCTTCACACATGGGAACTTGCATGTTATCTACTTTGGAGAATATATTATGCGACTTCTTCTAGGTGCGGGTGTTCGTCAACCGGATTCCGAATTCTCAACTGTCGGAATGATAAATATAAGGACCATAAGTCTTATGAAGCTACCAACACGACCGCCACCTTTTACTTCATTTGAAGATTGGAAGCATCAACAGGCTCAACAACAACAATCTGGAGGTCCTACAATTCGAGAACCGGTTGCGCAACAAGAAGAAGGCGATATTCGCTTAGCTACTTCCTCTAGCACCCGTGAATCCACAGAAATTCTCTCCCACAATCAACTTATTTTGGATTCTAGACTCAAGAAAATGGATAAGAAGCTCAATAAAATCAAAGGTTTCTTCTCTACATTATGGGATGCATCATCATGTTCTTCTTCAACCGCTGCCACATCTGTCGTCCAAGGAAAACGCCCCGCACCTCAATTTACATGGTCAACATCCGAGAAGCATACTAGTAGCGACACTAGTGGAGCATGCAGTGGTGCTCAAGGCTCTTCTAGACCAGGAAAAGAGCCAGCATCAGAAGGGGAATACAATTGGGATCTTGATGAGTAAGTCTTTTGGTGAGTGAGTTGGGTATGAACTATTTGTTTATCTATAACTTTGTTGTCTATTTAAACATATTTGGAATTTGCTAATTATTTATCTTTTGAGACTTGTACTAAATAGCTCACTTTGATATTTATTTCTGCACTTTATGTTAAAATTATTTTTGCTATATCTCCTTTTTGTCGATGACAAAGGGGAAGAAAGATTGTCCTAATCATCTTTATGCAGGTATAAGAAGTATCATATATTCAGGGGGAGTTTTTATATCTGTTCTTTAGGACTTTTGAATATATACAGGTTTGTTATCAATCAAAAAGGGGGAGAATGTTGAATCACTAGTTTTGATTCATGACAAAGCAAGTTAGAAGAAAAAGAGAATTCACGACAAAAAGAAAACGGATTATGGCTATATCATCAAAGACTTTTTAATCTATGTTTTCACTGTCTGGTATTAAAATTGAGTCCTAGAAATATGTTAAAACATATCCTCAAGTAGTCCGCACTTCATATTTCACAAAAACATTCAAAACAGAAGCACACTATATAAAATGTCACAGCCAGTCGACTGACCGTAACCATCCAATCGACTGACTGTGTTCATATACATATGCACTGCTTATTTTTTAAAATATTCTGCATAATCAGTCGACTGACCATAAATGACCAGTCGACTGACCCGAGACCAACTGCCATATTTTCGAAAAGACATCTTCTTCTCCAAAAGGATGCAACTCTTCTCTGAATGAAAATAGGTGCTCCTCTTCGTCAGAACCCTTCACCAATGGCAGTAACTCTTCAACTATTATATATAGATACTCCCAAACACTTCATATTCACCGAAATTCATTCTAACTTTCTTATATTCTTCTTGTGCTCTCATACTTGCATTCAAACAGCGAACAAACATTTTTACTGCTTTGAATCATTAAATAAACTTTCATAATCTTTGATTCTTAGCATTACATTCTCTTCATATCTTCACATACTCTTCATATACTTGAGGATTTGATTATAAGAGGTTTGTACTATCAGAGACAAATTAGTGTTATCAAGAACACACAGTGTCAGATATACTTTTGTATTAGTGAAGTCCTCTTCTGCTACTGAGGCGAAAATCCTGTTCTGCTGCTCAGACTGTGTATACCTGTTCCTCCGGGTTAAGTGAGGATTGTTGTTTTAGTGAAATTCCAGAAGGAGTCTGAGACTGGACGTAGGACGGTGCTCCGAACCAGTATAAAAATATCTGGTGTTATTTTTATTATATTACTGCTTTTATATTTAGCACTATTTACTACATTACTATACTCTGCATTATTATATCCATATTGCACGATCCTACACACTTTCAGGAAATATTGAAGTTATTTTAGAAAAACAAATATATTACTTTGATATTTAAAATACGAAAAATATAGCATATATAGTTATACACAAATGTGGAACACATATGGAGTAGTTAGCTATAATAATTTATTAAATTTAAACATATTATTTTAAACATCTTGTAATCAGAAAATATTATTTTAAAACATGAATGTTTGAAAGATAACAACAATAAAACAAAGTTTTATAACATTTTTATATTTATCTAATATATGTAAATTAGTTAAATGCACCATTTAACAAGTATATTGTTGAAAATGTAATATTAGTTTAAAGCTAAGTCATAATATAACGGATAATTTTGAACGATTAAAATTCAGAAATAGTGATATATGCATATATAATTATTTATAACAATTTAAAATATATAAACTAATTCTCTCTTATCCTCAGTTCCATCGTATTATTTTTTCCCTTAACCCTCTCTATTATTTTTTCATCAAGTCCCTCTTAATTTTAGTTAAACGTAAACAAATTGGTATTCTACAACTTTACATATATAATCATATTATAGTTTGTTATGGGCAATAAATGCTGAGTGTAGAAATGGCTGGAACATCTATAATAGAGGTATCATCACTTGACCGAAAGGCTAAGACAAAAAGGCTAGGCCATGGGATTGGTTTAGTGGAGGTATCGAACCAGGGCCAGTTGTAGCTAGAACTACTCATTCCCATCAATGATCTTCTACCATGGTTGAAGTAGCCGCTAATAGAGGATGGGATGATCATTGAAATGGTATAGGAGTCGAGACCGAATGCCGAGTCGTTTTGGAGAAAGTGAAAGAGACCTTTCCCCTCAAAGGGAGAGGTTGATCCATTGTTAACAATCATCCGAGCTAGAGTATAGAATGTCATGGATCATTAGGGAATGTGTGTGGTGTGAACAAGTGGAGCGAGGTATAGGAACTATGATTAGTAGGTCCTTCTCCCAAGAGATAGAGACCGCTACGAACCCAAAGACTTCAGGATGTCGACTGTAGACCTATATAAAGGATTGACTGACACCCATAATGCATATGCAACGAAATACTCAGCACATGCTGATGAGTGGAGCTATAGAGGAAGTATTATGTAAGTGCTTTCCTCTTTCCATGGCGGACTTATGCACTATATGGTTTTGATGTTTACCCTTGGGTTCAATTCTTTTTTGGAAAATGCTGAAGGAGAAATTCATTAATTAGTCATGGGTATATGTTGAACAATCAAAGGATGCATACTCCTCGTTCAATGTAAAATAGAGGGAAGATGAGTTGCTGTGATAACGTTTGACCCAATTTAATGCTTCTGCGGCTGGAGTCCAGAATACAGATGAAATTTTAACTTTGATGGTGATGTTGTTAGGGTAGAAATTAGGCTAGGTTATTTGCAGTAAAAGGAGGAAGTAAAGGTAAAGTAAGCCATCTTCATAATAAAATTTAGAAGGTAAAGACATCACATACTCAATAGAAGAAAATATGAAAATCATGCCAACGGTTGTTCTTTATTATAAAATCCTCAATTAGTATTTTCCCTATTGGCCATAGATCCCAAATTTCAAAGCTTTCTTTTACAAAATGAAAAATTATGAAAATGAAGAAGGCAGATTTGAGGAATTCGACCCTTTTTTGAGGGGTATCCATATATTTATAGAGAACTGAACTGTTGGATTCTTGACATGTGACATCCCATTGGGAGTCGGTGATCGTGATTAATCCATTTGGCATATTTATCTAGTTGTAGTTCTTGATTCAAGATTATTCGTGATAGCATAGTTAAAACCTCTCGCGATTGTTTTAGCTTCCTATTCTGGAATAGCAGGTGATAGATCTACTCATCGCAATTGTATAGGTTCTTGGTGGATTTTAGTCTGTGAACTGATCGTGATAGTGTCTTGGAAACCTTCCTTGATAGCTTAAGCCTTCGATGGCACGTTGAAACCTCCAAAACTACAAGCGATGGCTTTATGGATCTCTTTGCGTTGACATCTTTACTTTTTCAAGTGTCTGCTTCCATAAACACGCCTCGATGGATTTATTTTTTCATGTCTAAGTTCCCACATAGAAACTCCCAGTAAATTGCTTTATGAACTCTCCATGATAGCTTAGAGAGAAAAGTTTCTTAGCGATAGCTTTTTGTAAACTCTTCGCGGTAACTCTTTGGAAACACTTAGCGATAACTCTTTGAAAACTCTTAGTGATAGCTCTTTGGAAGACTCTAGGCAATGGCTCTGTGGAGGATTCTTAGCGATACTCCTTTTGGAAGATCCTCCATGATGGCTCTTTAGAACTTCTCTTAGTGATAGGTTTGCTTTATCACTTAAGAATAGCACATGATGGTCTTATAGGACCTTTGGAAACGACTTAATGAAACTTCCAACGACTACTGTACTTTACCACTTAAGAAAAATATGCGATTGCCTTGAACTTCCAATGACGACAGTTCTTTATCAATAAGCGATGGCCTTGAACTTCCAGAAACGGCTAACCTTTTAGTACTTAAGAACAACAAGCGATGACTTCGAACTTCTTATGATGGCTGTTATATTTAAGATATAACAGTTGTGCAGTAGAGTGCATGAAGTTTGCTAGGATATTAACAAAGAAGAAGCCAACCACCTTGCTAGATTTCTTATATGAATCAGAGTAATGTATGAAACCGGAGGATGCCACATCTGAAAGGCAACATATTATGGCAATTAGGGTTGCAAACATGGCTGTTAGTGTGAACGTCATGGTGAAGGAAATGGCAACAACTTTATTGATTTTGTACTTTATCTAATCTGTACAACCAAAGGGTTTTTATTTTTATGTGTGCACTTTATCTAATAAATTTTAATCATTTGACACCATATAGGGCAACGGCGTATAATTTGCCTAAAATCTTTTAATTTTTCCAAATGATTTTCACCTGAAGTTGGACACCCAGAAACTGGGCAAACCTAACAATGCATCAAGTGCACAGTCTCGATGGTAAAATTCCTCGCTATACATTGAGTAAACAATCGAAAAACTTCCTAAGGCGCAAAGACCGAGTACGCAATCGAAATGCCATGGCACGCATCGAGTATACAACCCCAAAGGTATACTGCTTACCAAAACGTCGAGTATACAACCTTAGTGGTATACGTATATTATGCCTTATATCATTCAACCTATAGCATAAAAGGGCCGATAAACAATTCAACTTTTTCCATAGGAACAACCGCCCGAATAGTGCAAATCCTACTAATATAGATGACTCCGTCCACCTTATGTCGTCCGTAACTCATATCCTTGATGACTACAGTAACAATGAGAGCAGTTGATTGCGATACAATTGCATGCCACATTGAGCATCACGTTATGCTACGTTACAAAGCTATATGAGCTACAGAAAGTCAAGGAAGCAGGAAACGAATCCCCAAGCTATCTTTCTTGGCTCGCACTAAGTTTAGGTTCAACCTGGGCTATCTACGGGCTATCAATTGACTGAATATACATGTCCATCGACTGGTTTCCTAATTATTATTTTTCTTGAACAACACAACAATCGACTGAACAAAGTCAATCAGTTGAATCCTAAGGCACTAAGTCTACTCATGTCTTTCGATTAGTCGACTATTTGCCTGCAACCATTTTTATTTAACGACCAACAATCGACTGTTCTAGCCTAACCAGTCGACTGTTCTAACCTAATCAGTAGACTCCCATGGTGTCCAGTAGACTGGTGACTTTGGTCAGTCGAGTTTGCCTAGAAAATGTACTATTATTCCTTGGTAATCTCGAAGCGATTCAGTTGGCCATTTTACATAAGATCAATCGACCATTTTTTCCTTTTAGAAAGTGGGTATTTCAACATTTTTAAACTGTTATTTTTGTCCAATTTTGATCGCTTATCTTTAGATCTTCTATTCAGATTTCAAGTATACCTTTGAATTCATATATTCCCACTTTTAAATAATTACCTATACACAATTTCAAATTTTATCTTTTCCAAAGTTTTCTGTATTTTACCAATGGTTGTATATAAATTATTATATGATTCATTTATGATATACAATTTTATTTAGAATAAATTCTCATCTAGTACATAGAATCACATCAATATGATTTTTAAAAGATATATACATAGATTCACTTTTATCCATCTAAATTAAGTCACATATATTGCATAGAATTATATCTATATGATTTAATGGTCAACTTCATTCATTCTACCCTCCCTCAATTAATAAGAATTTCTATCATCGAAATAGTATTATAGGCCTTTACAAATTACCCAATTCATATAAATATTCAATTGAAAATCACAAATTCAATTTAAAAAGCATAATTAAATCTAAATAGATATATAAGCAAACTTCAAATGCTTATCTAACAACATATTCATTTCGTAAATAAACCAACCTACCTTTGTATGATGTTTTGACATGTTTCCACTTTCAATCCTTGAATTTCTCCCTGTTGATTAATTCCTCTTCTTCTGTTTGGTTTGCTTGTGTTTTGATTTAATTTCCTATTTTATTTTGAATTTAATTTCTTATTTGTGTTTAGACTTTTGATTTTGAATGGAGGAGGAAGAAAGTAAAGAAATAGAATTTTAGATTTAGGTTTTGCAGTAGCTATGGATGAAGAGAAGTGGAGAATGAGGTGAATTACGGTTAGAAAATTCCCTTCTATAGGCATATATCTCAAATTCCCCCCACAACCCTATATCTGCGTTGACCTATTTTACTCTGAATTGCACATTGGAATGTCCATTTCTGATGTTTTATATATGAATTTTGGCTAGAAAAATCTACTTGATACGATGGAAAAGTCAGACTCCATAAATCTCTTCATTTGTAATAATTCAGTTTTTCATATTTGTTTAAAATTACCAAAAACCTTTTAATTAATTATTCACATTTATAAAAATACGGGGTGTAATATTCTTCACCTTTTAAAAAAAATTACCCAAAAAATTCTAAAAGGCGAGAAAATGTAATTCACAGAATCAGCTATACTCTGGCAACCATCTGTATATGTAATACATACACTCAAACCATACCAACAACAAGCAATCCATATCAAATATGTAATTTCCTTAAATTTCCAATGATATAAGATATGATACCCATGAGAATACCATTAAAACTTGGGTATAAATATTAATATATAGTAGCGGCAAAATAAGTGCAAATTAACAATGCACATCCGTCAATCAACATAGTTCATGAATATATATATATGACAGATGATAAATGCATAAATACTAATGCAACTCTTATATGAATGCAAGATCATGACATATGGCGCGGATGCAAAACATCTTAAAATATACTGATAAGTTCCACATGTATGCTACACGATATACAATAAATCAAATCATATAGTAACATATATGTCACATAACAAAGCGCACAACACCATCCAATTTCCTAATTTAACTTATTAAACAAAATAGAAACATATCGAAAAAGCGCGAGGAATGTAAAGCTCTAATATTCTCATATGGCTCCTAAGTACACTCACGGGATCATTTCCCCACTGGACTCAAACCAGTTTAACTACTTTATTTCAGATTCATTTTGTCCCATGCTTAATAATGCTGGTAGGTGCACGATGAAGAAATGACTCCCTCTCTACTTCAACCTCTTCTAATTGACTCGGCTCGACCATAATATATGAATCCATAAACATTTTCGTAAGTGTGGCACATGGAAAATATTATGAACTCCTGCCAACTTTTCAGGAAGCTCCACCATATAACTAACTTCCTTACTCTTTCCACATCAGAAAAAGTCTTACAAACCCCAGTGCTAACTTCCCCGAACTACTACTACAACAATCTGGCCCTTTATAGCATTTAAATTTTTTTGAACATCGTAAAATGACATGTTATAATATATTAGGTAAAAATCTAGCATTATTAAAATTCTATAAAAAGAAAACCTAGTAAGCAATTTTTTGCTGCCATCTTTAAGTTTATTGTTGATACAATTAACTTTCTATAGCATTTCTCTGGTTTCTATAGAACTTATTCACAGCATTTATAACACGATGTAGTATGTGAAAGCCATGACAATACCTTTCGCCGTGGCATTTTTGATACGATATAGGTTAATTTTTGAAGCGGTTATAAAACTCTATAGTATGTAAAGATGTGCCATGTCTACTTTTTATAGCCTTTCGAAATGCTATAAATTATTTTTTATTGCATTTTTCAATGTTATATATATATATATATTCATGCTTTCATTTAAAATTCTACTTAGCTTATCTCAACATACATATTATAATAGTTCAAAATACCCCAATTGACATATTATAATATAGGTAACCAAACAGATTCATAAGCAAACCATAATACATATCCATGCATATACTTATAACCAAAAGTAATATTGTAAATAAGCATACAAAACAATACATACAAATATGCTAACCAAAGTAAAGATATATGAACACCACTACAAAAGAATACATTACGATGTAAGCATGGCTGGTTTTTGAAGGAGAAAGAGGCTGGCTAACATACTTCAGTCTGCCTTCCAACATGTAAACTAACCCTGGAAGCTTCATACGTCAGCTGTCAAAGAGAAAGTTGTCATCAGATTCTAACATGACTTATCCGGCCATAGACTAGATGGTCTAAAACTTGATTCGTTATGCCTTGAGTTACTTATTGGTGGAATATGATTACTTATCAATATAGAACCAATATCTAATAAACTTGGTTTGTTATGCAATTTCAAAAAATTAATTTTTTTTTGAATAAAATAAGTTCTTATGTATTTATCCAAATATTGTATTTGTTTTAATAATAAATATATCATTTTCTTATGGTGACTATTATCATTTATACATACTATCACTAATACTATTAAGTTTTATGAACATATATTTTTTATAAAACTTAGTTTAGTTTTCTAAATTCTAGTAAATTTTTTAGAAAATTAGTTAACTTGGCTAAATATTTATGATACTCAACAAATTCTTAGAAATATAGTTAATTTTTTATTAAGCATACTTAATTTTTATAAACTTATTTAATTGATAAGAACTCGGTAAATTTTTATAGAACTTAGTTATATTTTATAAACTTAGATTTAATAATGTTTATAAAACTTGGTTAACTTTTATAAAAATGAGTAAATTTTATTAACTTAGTTACTTCTACAAATTTTATTTTCTTAAGACTTAATTAATTTTTATAATTTTCCTATTTTTATAAACTTGTATGATTTTTGTAAAATTTGGTTAACTTTAATAAATTAGTTAAGTTTTATAAATTAGGTTAATTTTTATAAATTTAGTTAATTTTTATAAAACTTAGCTAATTTTTATAAATTTATTTAATTTCTATAAAATTTTGTAATATTTATTAAATTATTTCATGTTTATAAACCTTAGTTAACTTAGTAAATCTTTATATAACTTAGTTAATTTTCATAGATTTATTTAATTTTAATAAAACTTAGTTAAGTTTTGGAAAACTATTTAAGTTTTATAAAACTTGGTTAACTTAGTTAATTTTTATAAACTTTTTGTCAACTAAACAAAATTTGTATAAAACTTAGTTACTTTGTAAAATTAATTATTTCTTTATAAAATTGAGTTATCTTCATTTTGTATTAAAGATAAATAAATAGTATTACTTGCAATGGTTATCGTACGGTTTCAAAATTGCCACCGAATATGCTTTATCTTCATTTGTGTAGTTGGTTGATATCACTACAAGAAACATAGCATTTTTTGACGGTTCCCGACCATCGAAAGCCGTCGGAAAATGCCCCCACAAATTAACTCGTTGGTAAACAGATTTTTCGACGGCTCTCGACAATGTCCATCGATTGTGTTTCTGACGGCTTTCGACGGTAGTCCGATGGCTTCCGACGGTCATTGAAAGCCACGTGGACGGTTACGCTTTATGGCGTAAGCTGTCGGGAAATGTCGGAATTTCGCCGTCTATAGCCGTCGGAACATGTCTGTAAATTTTGACCTACGGGCCGTCGGAACCCGTCAGAAAAACTGCAATTTTTTTTTGCATTTCAGCTGCGATTTGGCCTTCCATCCACAATTCATAAATACAATATCTTTCATCAATTTTAATATATTCAACTTAGATATTCAACATGAAATCAAACCACAGAAAGATAATCAAAATCATAAAGACATAAATCAAACCCAATTCATATAAAATCCAACCTAATTCATGTAAAATCAAACCAAATTTCATTACCATAATTCACATACATCTAATTGTACAATATATACATCAATGCTTCATCAACTCCTCACAATCAACTTTCAAATGTCAGAATCACTACCACCAAGTGTATCATCAAACAATATACACAACAGTTCAAATCCAAATCCACCAACTCAATGTATCATCCAAACTTACAAAACAATGACACAAAACAAAAAAAACATACCAATCACTTCGGTTATTCAGCTCCAGAACATCTCGATCCAGCAGAAGATGAAAAACGGCCACCATGTTGCTGCATGTACTCAACAATACACTGATCCAGCAGCCGTGTCATCTCGATGGTCTGGCGACGGTTCTGATCTTCTAGTTGCGCCACCCTAGCTTCAAGCTCTTCGATCTCTGCTAGATCGCTATTAGCTCTGGTCGGTTGGCTGGCTCGTCACTATTCCAATGTTTCGGCCACTTTTTTCATACACTCGTACCTATCCAGTTTGGCTTCTACCCTTTATGCTTCATTGTCGACATGGAATCCCTGTAGTTCTTCCTCATCTTCTACATCCAGTAATGTCATACCAGCTGTAGGTCATCTGACTGTAAGTCCACGACGGCCTATGTTTCGTGACAAACAAGCAATCAAAAATTAAACAACAAAAGATGAACAATAAATAAGCGACAAAAACAAATTAATAATGGAAAAAAAGATTATACTTACAATGAAATCCTGCTAAACACACTCGGGGATGTGGGGAGGGACATTATCCCACTTCGGCCAACAAGCCGACATCTTACTCTTGTATGCCTCCCTCGAAACTGATTGAACTATAGCTGATGGCTGTAGGTCAAACCCCCTGTGTTAAATATGATATATATTAAAATATTGTACACCAAATATTTAAGATGCTGAAAAAAGTTTAATACTTACCCCTCGGCTCTAAGTACTAGAGTCACGACAAGTCGCTGTGGCGGTTGCGATGGACCGCTATCATCGCATCCTGAAGAGTGGGAAGAACTCCTCCTTCTGAATGACATGATACCTGTCACAGACACATCATTTTAAAAGAGAACAATAACATGATGATGAAATATATTTTGTAGTTAAATGACATAAATGATATATGGTACATAAAGTGCAAAGTATATTGTGGTTACTAAGAGTTGGGCGCCGCTTTTACAGCCATCCCAAAGAGGTTTTCTTAGCAGCATCTAGTAAATTATAAAAAAAATTTGTTTCAATAATTGGTTATTCAAAATTTTCATCATTATCGTCAACTCAACCACAGGGAACATTGATCGTGCTGCATCTTCAACCATATTTTCTATACGGTTCGTCGTAACAATTTCATTACCAGTAATGTCTAATTCAGACTCCGCATAAGTATTTACTGCAACTTCTCCATGACGATCCTAAACATAATACTCCGACACGAAACCGTTTTTGCACAAATGGACTTTCACAATTGGGTAACAAATACTTCAAATGCCCACACTTACTACACGGACAACGAATTTCTGCATCGTTTCCGTTATTACTTAAAGCTAACTCAACAAATACGTTTATACCATTATAAAAATCTTTTTTTATTGAGCCTCTCAACCCCCTTCTTTGATGCATTCATCTCCTTCGATCAAAAAAATAATCGATCATTTTTCCTATTTGAAAAAATATGTCATAAATTCAAAAATAAATATTGGTCATATGTTCCATTACATTTTATTTTCAATGTATTGATACAAAATCTTATGCGCGTCAATTTTACCCCACTTAAGAATACACTATAGAACCATTGGTTTATAGTTATCTTTTTTCTGGCCAGTCATCCCACATTCCATTTCAAACACAGTAAACACTTACATTTCGTACATTATTTCGTTTTAGACGATTCGACAAAATTTCGACAACACTTTTCTTTTGTTTCCTGCATTGTACACGAATGCGTGTACGTAGGAAAGAAAAAAGTGAAGGCGAAATTTTGTGAACCGTTTGAAACGAAATAATGTGCGAAATGTAATTGTTTATCGTGTTTATAACTTATCCAACACAGTGACAAATCCAACAAGCATTGTACCAGATGAATATAAACGTCCGTTTTGTGACAAAAACAACTATTTATATAACGATCATGTACAACACCCATCGGATGGGGCCAAAAGATCTCTAAGGGACGTAAAAATATATTATTTTATAAAAAACATATATATTTACTAATTTTATACATTTCAAAAAATATTAATTTAGCACATTTGTTCTACGTATTTCATTGAATAAGGCTGCTTTAGTATTGTTGTCATTTTTCAATACAGTCAAATTTCTTTTAGACTCGTGCATTCATTATTGTTGCACAAGTCGAGACGTTATACGTCTAATGTCTTATTCCAATTAATACAATACAATGATAGAAACAACGCATATACAATGGTTTTACATATACACACACAATCACAAATTATACATACTTTTTAAAATTTTACGATAACATGTGAAATAGTTATACCGTGATATGCTATATACGTTATTGGAAACAATTGCAATCACTAATTAGCCGTAATTTAACAACTTATGCAAATGTAGATTTAGGGTAAAAATTAGATTTTTTACCAAAATAAGATATTATACCCGAGTTAGAGAGCAATAGACGCTTATTATGCAGCCGGGGAGGATCCGAAAGCTCAAAATTGGTAATTAGAAGCTTAGGGGAGAGATTTATGGATTTTGGGTTAAAAAAAATTCGTGCTGCAAATAAGGAAGAAGAAGGCTCGACCGAGCCTGTAATTCGCGAATTACCGATGGCTTTCCACGGCCGTCGACGGCCCGTCGAAAGTCGTCGCTTGATGCTGTCGAAATAATTGCTTTTTCTTGTAGTGTATTTGCTGTTTTGATTATCATTAAATATGCTTTATCAACATTCCGCCTGAAGTTAAATTTCACAATCGGAATATTTTACACGATATACTAAACACCATAACCATGCTTAACTCGAAAATAGCACCAATAATAACCCGAACTTATGTTGCCTTTGTAATTTAATGCCTGAGACAATTCCCCATTTATTTTTTTCCCGCCACTTCTCTAATTATATAATTTGTAAAATTCTAAAGATTTTTAATACAAATATTACTACCTATATGCCCCCACCTAAGATCACTGGACTAACTTTAGATTAAACTTTACTCGAAACAAGCTTGACTCAATCTACTCTATAACATGTTGGAGCTTATGGTCTAAAGGTAATCAACGCATTTTTAACAATACCCTGTAACAATTTCACTCCTATTCTTTATTTTACTGCTTGGTATATTTCCCAATACATAAACATTAACCTAAGTCAAATAAACTGGCGTTCTCGAGGCATTCTCGCCTCGATAGGATTAAGGGAGTCGACCTCCCTACAACAAACGAGACCCCTACTTGGATTGTCCCACACTCCGATTATCTCTTACCTTTCTAGGAATAGGAAAAAGTGCTAAAAGATATCAACATATACCTTTCTCAAGTTTTTTCCATCCATTGTAACTTCCTTTTAGTAATTTTAAAAAATCAATGACCATGCTAAGCCTAACATATATGCATGTATATGAACATTTTTACCATAAATACATTTGGCAATTTTGCTTATATGTATTCACACACACACGGTGTGGACGTGTGGTTATAAACTTATATATATTTTGATATATAAGTAAACTTAAAAGTATTTGTCAATCTTAAACCTATTGGTCGCATGTACATTTTTTTATACTGATATAGTAATATTTACATATTAAGTAACTTCCTGATTTTATGCTTAGATGATAGATATTTATAAATACAATAGGCTTTTCCTTGAACATATATATGAATATACATAACACCAAAACCGTGACAAACTTAATTCATTTACCTCCTTTATATATATACACACATATTTAATTGAATTGCGGACTGTATGGAATACTGTGGCAGGTTTTTTTTCTTTGTTCCTTTTGATATCTAGGCTAGCAGGCCCGGTCCTGGCCCAAGGCGACCCAGACGGTCGTCTAGGGCCTCTGATTTTTATGGGTCTCAAACTTTAAGTGTTATGTTTATATATAGCAATATATTTAATTATTGTAACCAAATGTTTACATGGTTCAGTGTTGGAAGTGCTGGTATTCCTTGCTAATGGTCTCAGTTTGAGTCCTGTAGCCAACTATTTAGGGGTCTCATATTTTTTCTACCTACACTTTACTATTAAGCTTAATAATTTCTTTGTCTTGTACCTTCAGGGCCAGCCTCTAGCCAGATCACTAATTGGCGCCCACCACTGACATGGTTTCATGCTACCTATAGAATTTGCAGTGCCAGATTCGACCATGATGATATTGCCCATCCTTCACCATTAGCACTCAGCATGGCCATCTACCTATAGTATTTGCAGCAACTGCGGACTCAGGTTCAGTTTCAGCAGTTGCGACAAACCATCATGCGAGCGCGTTCTTCACGCATGCCTGTGTTCAGTACTCATTTGATGTACTTGTCACATTCAAGCATCAACGGATCAATGCATGTATATTGTATTCGCTAGCATCTCGGTGCAAATCAATGCATTCCAGTGCATGCACTTCAGTGCATATCAGTGTTGCGTATCTTGCTGTTGCATTGTACCAGTGCACCATCAAATCAGTGCATATCAGTGTACCTTTAGATCATTTGCTTTGTAGTTGCTGGCCTTATCTGCTCACCTTGCACCACCAACGCCTCACAGTCTCACTTCCCGCAGTCATATTAACTCATTGGATACTGTGTTGCTCCCTCTGGTTAATTCTTTAAATGGCTTTTTGGTGCATTATTTTCCTGCAGCCGCCATCTAGCTAATTCTTTCCAGCGATGCCACCTCATGCAATGTTCCTCAATAGCATCTGCTAGCTATGCTGTTTTTGCAACTGTGTTTCTGATTTCCAAAGTTTCTAAATATTTTCTTCTATTTGTTCTTGCAGGTCGCAGTTTGTGGACCATCAAAGTGATGACCCTCCATATTTGCGTTGAATATTTCCTATCAAACATTTGTATGGTTTTTGGTATTTTATTTTAATTAAATTGTGAGTGCACTTTCATTAAAAAAAAAATCGTTAAACATTAGTGAAGCACGAAAAATTTATGAGATAATATAGGAAAATGGGCAAATGCTTGCAATAACATATTTTTTTGGATATGTTGCATTAATCAACTCACCAATTAATCTATCAATGTCTATCGATTAATGTAGTTAATAATTCCATATCGAGGGCTAGCAGCATGCAAAAATAATCTGATTTTAGTACATCGTTTAATAACATTCATAACCTTCTAGGAAAAATCAAATTAATAACATTGTTTAAACACTCATTGTTAATTCAGAATCTTAAAGTCTATGTTCAAAACCATAATAGTGGAATGAATTTTGAATCAGTGGATTTATATCTTCTACTCCTGTGCAGAAATGTAATAAGAGTGTAAATAACTTTTTTCTTTCTGAATAAAGTGTTCTTTCAGTAGAAATGTAAATCATATGATAAGATTGACAATATATATTTCTCTCCTTTGAACCCACCATGTCATTATCGGTTCTTAAACCTTTTCCAAATTGTGCTCCAT
This sequence comes from Allium cepa, assembly GCA_030765085.1. Taxonomy (NCBI): domain Eukaryota; kingdom Viridiplantae; phylum Streptophyta; class Magnoliopsida; order Asparagales; family Amaryllidaceae; genus Allium; species Allium cepa. The sequence continues at coordinate 110,363,792 of CM060944.1, read as the reverse complement.
CATGATAAACATACAAAGGCACAACCAACAATGACTTTTCAGTTGAAAAACTAGCCACTGCACAACTGGGTGTGCCATGTTCACTTTTCCGTAGCTGGTTTAAACTGATCTCGTGGCTGCTCAACTGAACAGATGACAGGATCGTAAAACGGCGAAGCTTTCGCCGTTATAAGTTTATAATGACAAAAGCTTCGCAGTTATAAAATGTAGCCGTTGTGACAACAATGGCTAGTCTCAACGGCTAAATTCCTCACTCTATAAACTCCTCCCCTCCTCTTCCTCCATCCACACCACCTCTTCCTTACTTTTTTCTCTTCTAATCACATAAATTTGCGAATGTCTTCTTCATCCAAATGTCTCGAAAAAAGTCGTGAGCAAAAAATCCATACTCATGTCCACATACCCTTCTACCGGACTTTCTGGCAAACATCCACCATACCAACAACAAACACTTCGTCCATTGCACGAATATGGCTATTTGTCGTATTCAAATGTACTCTATAGCCAACCTTACTAGCCGCACGCTCCTCCTAGCTTTTCTCCTAAACAACTACCTTACTTCCATTCTACCGCTCTACAACCGTATTACCAACAACGTCCTTCTTTTCGCACATACGAAGATATTCTTCGTATGTGTCTTTGATGATGTAAAACGACCAACTACGACACCAACATCTTAGTGCGAAATAGTTAGAGACTCATGAACGAGAAGCAATGCAGAATCTCTCAAGGCAATAGTCGTACGCATGCAAGGCTCCTACTAAGGAAGAAATCAATAGCAGTTCAGAGAAGGAGGAGAAAGAAGATGAAGATTAAGAAGGCGATGCAGAAAATACGAAAGACGACAACGACGAAGCTATTGAAAAAATGTCCGTGCCTCGGAGTCTGGAATATAATAAGGAGAAGAAGAGGAAATCCTTAAGCGGCACGTATGGCAATGACATAGAGATTCAACTGCAGTTGAATTGGACATTGCATAGAAGACATTGTCCTAGAAAATGCGAAAGAGGAAGCTGTTGTAGCCGACGGTAGAAAAAAGCAAGTTTACTCCTCAACAATATGTTTCACTTGCTAAATCATGAATACGAATTTTACAAGATAGTATCACTGCAATAATATGAAAAGTCAAAATTTTTGGGAAAGAGTTACTGATTTTTATTACACCTTGGAACCGTTAAAGAGAATTTCGGCTTCGCTTAGAGAAGGATATCGAGTTATGAACACTGCATGCCAAAACTATTGAGCAATATTTGCGAGGTTGGAGAATAAGCAGCAATGCATGCCACTCCTTATGGCATTTTAAGTTATGTTTCTGTTTTACTGCATTTTTTTTTGAAATAGCATAGCTTTTGAATAATATAGTATATTCATGCACTTTTTGCTTTGTTTTACACATAAGCGTAGTTTATCAAATGTAATACGACCATCCACTCAAATATCAAGAATGCTTTATGCTTCTCTTCTTTCTATCAAAATGGAAGAGAACCCTAACAACTGTAGGAACGATTTCACCCTAGAGGTGGGGGGGATTGGGTGAATAGGGTGATGTTATCAATTATAAAAATTTAATGCGGAAGTATATATAAAATAATCACAGCATTGATAATAGCATAATAATAGCAGCACAAATAATAGCAGAATAATAGCAACATAGATAAAAGCAGAATATTAAATATAGAAAATAGAACACACAAATTTACCCAGCTTCGGCAAAACTCTGCATATGTGATGCCACCAAGGTTTCTACTAGACATTAAGCAGACAGACGCTTACACGCCTTAACTCGCGACACCCGCTATCGACTAACCTAATTCTACACTCAAAACCCTACCAGCCGCTGAGTTGCGAATTCTCGAACTACACCACCGTAGTTCGTCCCCTAGTCACACAATTAGAATTTATAAAAGTTTAAAAGAAAATTACAAATAAAAACAATTTAAAACAAAACCCTAATTTTAGAAAACCAAAGCCCAAAATAAATGTCGGCCCAAATTAAAAGATAATCCCTTTTTCCTTTTATATTATGTCGGCCTGTATTGCTCTGTGAAGAAAATGGCTCGTTCCACATTTCCTTTGCTCGAAAATTAAGGCTTTTGATAATTTGAAGTCGTCGCTTGAATGTTGATCGATTACAGTGGATATTGCTTTGTTTTTCTTTGACAATCGACTCTCTATCTCTGATTTGCTTTGGGCTACTTCAATTTGTCGAGGATGCTTTGTTGAAAAAATGGAACGTGATATTCCTTTTATATTTTGATTATACTCGACTTTTGATTCGAGTTCCTAATTGATTCTATGATCTGTTATATTTCTTGAATTTGAATGAATTATTGCCGATCATGTTAATCGTTCATATAGGATTCGAATTCCTATTTCTTTGATCGTCTAATATTTTGCTCGGCCGTTTGATTTAGTATGGATGTTTGTGATTTTTTCTGACTTGTTCATATTCGTATATTTCCTATTACTTGATTCTCACGGCTTCGAATTTGAAATTGCTCGATTCCTTGGTCATCATGACTTTGAATTTTTGGTATTTGAACTTTGATTCTGTTCGTGGTTTACTTCGGCCATTTGAAAATATTTTTGAGATGAGAATTTTATTTCGACATGTTCGACTATGACACTCAAGTCATCTTGCTGTATTGATTGAACTACGGCTTGATTTGTGATAATTTGAACTTGTTCTTATCTCGGTCATCACAATCTTGATTCATTTACTTTGTTTGAAGCTGCTACTTGACTTTGTTAATTTGTGTTCCTCATATGCATTGTTCGGTTCAATCTTTGCTCTGTGACTTGATTACTGCAACTGGTTAGATAAGTATACCTGCCATGTATATACGCATGTATATATTCAGTTATATGTTGATGACTTGATTTTTTTTGCACTTAGCATTGACTTGTCTCGACTACTTGACCATATGCATGCTTCGAGCTCTTGTGCATTGAACTTGTATATTTGTGTCTAGATGTTGTACTTCACTGTGTTTTTGGAATTTGTCTTGGATCCTGCAGTATGCATTTGAGCTGGGCATGTGTTTGTGAGTCTTTGAGTTAGTTTGCATACTTGAGTCATATGCATGTTGCCACCACTGTTGTATTATGTCTGGTTCAGTCTTGTTCCACTTGTTGTTCACTGGTCTTTGCTTGCATCTGTAGTGTTGCATTTTGGTCATTTTCTGTTGTATATCATCATGTGCTTTGAGTAATTTTGGTGTGGTTGTCCCTTTGTTATGCACTTGACCATTTGCTGTTTGGTTAACATGCTATTTCATGGGCTTGTCCCTTTATGTGGTAGCTGGAATTGATACTCTGTTGTTGTTGTTTTGAGCATGCTTGTTGCATTACTCCATGTATTCATGTAGTCCGGTCTGGTCATCATGTAGTTGTATATACATATGTCTCTGTTCATGTACAGGCTTTATGTACTTGTCTCTGATTTGATGTACTTGAGTCTGCTACCTTTTGAAGCTTGCATCTGTAGCATAACATGTTGAACTGGTCTGGGTAGGTTGCTCTGACAAGCTAGTTTGAGTTGCTTTGAGTCACTTGTGCATTTTCAAATTGCCGAATTTAAAATTAAATGATGACGAATAACCCAAATAACTGAGGCAAATAATATTTTCAAAATACACATTTTATTTTACACTACAAAATATTTTCTTTTCAATTTTACCGCGTTAGTATTTATTTTGCAGATTGCTTAGATGTTGGATTCAATCTGAAGTAGAGTTGAAGAACAAATATGAGTGTATGAGTGAAATGTAGTGAGGAGAACATTGTAAATGAAAATTATGGTGTAATCAAAATTGTATTGTAATTGAATTTGTGTATATATAGTGAGAGCTCAAATTTATAGTATTTAAAATTGTAATAAATATTTATTTGAGTAAAGTATCTGTTGGAATTTAAATTTTGTGTTATTTATTTTATTCAGCAAATATCTATTTAATTATGTGAAAAATAAAATAGTACATTAACAAATACATTTTTATATATATATATATATATATATATATATATATATGTTTATTATCATCAATCAAAAAACATATACTTGCATATTCAATAACAACTTCATCTCTAAGCAGCAAAATAAGGCCAGAAGAATGAACTTCTCGAATTCAAGTCCGGGGAGTGATCCTAGTTCTCAGGAAAGATCGCCATTATTTGATAACATTGACAGACGTCTACTTAGTAGAAAAAGTCAATTCAAATGGAATAACAGAGTGTGAAATTTTCAAGATTTGTAGGAACTCTAGAGACGTCTGTTAGAAAAACAAGAGAGCATAGAGCAAACTTTGTGGTACAAAGAAGTCACTGCGAAATGGAGTTTCAAAAGGCTATAAGGGAAGATCGAGAGCTCGTGGGACAAGCACAATAACAGGAGGAAGCTTTGATGCAAGAGAATAATTATATTAGACCGCTGACTTGTGATTTCAGTAAGGTTTCTCCTTTGCAGCAAGAACCAGTAACCGAGCAGCTGGAACTTATAAGAAAGTGAAAGACAGTGGAAGCGGAAGCGAAAGCGGCACGTCTAGGGATGAGTTTAGATGTGTATTTGTATTATATTTCTTTAGTGTTGCTTTGTGTCTTTTTTTTAGGTGTTTATTTTGTTTATTGTATGAGTTATAATACTATCATATCATTTTCTATTTTCAACTAAGGCCGTACAACATTTTAGAAAACAAGCTCCATATTAATATTACGAAATGCTCAACATACAAACTTTAAAACATAGTACAATAAACACACTGGTAAACATGCAACTTCATCAACAATTCTTGTCATATGCATGACTAATAATTCCTACCGTTCCTTCCTCCGTATGCCCATAAATGCTCCACCAATTTGTCACGCAATTGAAAATGTGCTGCTTGATCTTTAATATGCTACACCATGAAAAATATTCCTCCATCGAATAAATGTTTCTCTCAGGTCTTTTATTAGAACCCTTAAACATATCTGGTAATTAGTTTTTTGATTTTTATTCCCACCTCTTTTAGTCTTCACAATCATGTTATGAATTATTGTACGAACATATATACTTTTAGATAGAACTCTCGCATCATGAAATCTAGCAGGGTTTCTTAAAATCTGAAACCTTGCCTGTAAGACATTGAATGTGCGTTCGATGTCCTTTCTGTAGTTTGCCACTTTTTTTTTGTGAAATAGCTCTCTTTGTCGTTTGTTGGGACCCTATAGCCTTGCATTAAAGTTATCCACTTTTGATAAATGCCATCCACTATGTAATATCCAGTTCGATGCACAATATTACCAACTTTGTATGTAATATCCATTGGTAGTTTGTTAGATAATTCAAAGAACAAGTGTAATTGTTTTAACATTTATATCATTTAAAGAACCTGCCATTCCAAAGAAAGCATGACAAATCCATAACTCATTGGAAGCTACTGCTTTAGAATCATTGTCGGAACCTTTTTATATCGGTAGAACATTCCTTTCCAACCAATCAGATAGTTTTCCATGCCTAGTGCATGCAGTCCAAACTACCAAGCATACCTAGAAAACCTATAGCTTCTCTTCTAGATAGTATTCTGGCTATATCATTTGCTCTTGGTGTTTGTAACTATTCCTCACCGAACTGTTCGATCACTTCTTGTAGAATTCCTTCATGCACTCTATCGCTATTGATGATACAATTCTGAAATATTCGCCTGATTGATCACCGGATGTTCCATAACTTAACATGCGTAAAGAAACTTATATTTTGATGTGGGGCAAACTTCCAGATTATGGTGCTCCATTTAACCTATAAGTGAAATATTGGTTGTTTTCATGAAGTTTAAGATAAATTTTGGAGAAAACATATGACCCTACGCAAAATCGACAATGAAACAAACTAATTATATTGTAGGTTGGATTGTCAATGAACTAGTCTTTCATTAACCTTTCATGTTCATCCTTATAGTCCCTTTTACACCAATGGTCAATCCGTCTAGGCATACTGCCACAATGATTTCTCATAGATCCTTCGCTAAAAAAGTAAGAACATCCTACTACATCTTGTTGCATTTGAAATCTTACAGTTTCATCATCCACTTCTTGTTCATCGTCGAAGCTTTGGTTCATGTCTTGATTGTACTAGCAGTAAAGGTAAGGATCCATTGTTGTTTAGAGGAGTAAGTAATTTGATTTCTTTGTTTGCTTTAGCTTTCTATAGTTGTGAGCTCAAAACGAGAGTATATATAAGTGTGGGAGTTAAAAGGATACAGAATAGACAAGACAATGAATGGTTACAGTGTACGTATGGCTACAGTGTAGGATATGTCACAACATTGAATGGTTACGGTTTGCTCCACGTCGCTAGGATAGGATAAGACATTAATGGCTATAGTGTACGTTTGAAGAGGCCATTGATTGGTTACGGATTCACATCATAGCTATAGTGTGGGATAGTACAATACATTAATGACTACAGTGTATGTTTGGACAAGGCAACGGATGGTTATGAAATGCACAACGTGGTGACGATTGCACTCCCCATGATTACTATTTATACTGTTAGTGTTGATATGAGAAGTTCATAGGATTCCTAATGGTAAATAAGATATGGACTCCACATGATTATTTAGTGTTGATTAAAGCTTGTATTCATACTGATCAGAGGTACATGGAAGAGGAGGTCAATGAGGATTTTTAGGTAACCATCAATGAAGCTTACAACAACCATCCAGAATGTAGGTTAATATGATGAAATTTGGATATTAGAAGTACATTTTTTATGTTTACTAGAGCTTGAAGAAGGTATCGGAAAATTATAACCGCGATGGAACAAGAAAAAGTTTTCAAATGACTTGGTTAACTTTTAACTTCCTATATTTTATGGATTATCAAACACGCTTTGTTAGTCATTCTGTGTATGATTTGTGGGTGAGTCATATTATACATCTTGAGTGAGTTTTATGATTTGTGGGCGACACTCTCTATATTCTATATGTTTGTAACTATATCTGGTATTCATATGAGTTTGCTTGTTCCTATGCCACTATTCTATGAGTTGTATTAGTTTAGTGTATGTTTATGTGTATTAATATGAGTTGTGTATGTTCAATGTAATTTAGGGATTGTACTATGTATTTCTTGAACATACAACAAACGTAATCAAACAAAATTCTTGAAACCAAATAAAATGCAAAAATAGAAAACATAGTTAAACATTCACATACTTAAATATATGACATACTTAAACATACCATATACTTAAACAAACAACATAGATAAATATCACATACTTCAACATACATAAGATAAATGAAGCTTAGTTATGTCCACCACCACGTTCAAATTCCAGTGAACTTAGCATGTTGTAAAGGGTAGCTAGTTCTTGTTCTAATTTGGTTGCATATTCCACTGCTGGATGAGGGAATGGATCATCAATCCATTCCCATAACACACAAGCATTTGGAAAATTTTGGTATCTATTGTAAAGCTGTCCAATGTCTTTTCCTCTTTTTACAGTGGTATACATAAGTGAAACTCTGCAAACACAAAACATTAGAAGAGAATCAACCTTCTGCTCCCTCTCATTCCGTTGTTTATGGACTTACCAGCGTTCTTGTCTGTTTTTATGATGGATTCTATGTTCGCCTGCAAGTATTCTTTTCTTCTCTCTCAACTGATGCTCCTTCTCCTCTTTTTCATGCTCCCATAGATCCTCGTTGTGCCTTTCCTGCATTTCCATATACCATTCCATCGGTGGTTGCGGAGAAAAAGGATTTGGATGGATTTCGTGACTCAATGGACCTACGTACGATTACAAAGAAGGCAATGATATATGGTCGTAGTCCACCATTATGAGATACTATATGGAAAATTGGAAGAAGAGTGTGTATATCTCAGTGGTTTGAGGATGTCATTTATAATGAAAGAAGAGCATGTGCAGTAAGTAAATTTACTGTTAGATAGAAAATTCACAAGGCATTTTAAACAATAACAACAACGTAGCTACAGTACCGATAAGACCTGCTATTGAATGATATCTGGAAAAAAATACACAATCATGTACTGACAAAGGAGTACATAAATTTTACCATTGCACAAAAAATTCACAAGTCATGGCTACAGTGTATGTATGGCTGTAGTGTCGGATATGACACAATATTGAATGGTTGCAGATTGGTCTGCGCAGCCATAGCGTACATAAGCATAAGGAAATGAATGATTACGAATTGATCAACATGGTTTACTTGCCTTTTTGAGAACTGATTCGACTAATTATTAAGACTTTGGAAAGCGGGTGGATAATATTTAAGTTTATTTTTGTTGGATAGGTGAAAAAGTTCCGATTGAGTATTTTTTTTTACTTTTCAGTTGAGGTAATCTGCCATTGGATCTTTCTTTTCATTCTTAATTTTCTTTTTTTCCTTTTTTTCTTATCATTGAATAATTTTATTTATGGAATTGGTTAAACAATTAGTGTCTATTTGTGCAAGTTTACTATAGTTTCATTTCACAGTTGCTAAGTTTTATGTAATTGCTAAGTTATAATCAAATACGGATTTAACCATTTGGAATTATTTTTTCATGGCAGTACACATTGCATATATATTAATTGTGACTATGATATGATTCGTTTCACATTTTTCAATACATGGTAGAAAAGAGAATGATTACAGATTTGACCAACTGCACACAACAACAACGTGGCTACAGTATTGATAAGACATAAGATCAATAATAACATAAATACCATCTTTACGTGGATATACCATCTGTGGATATACCATCTGTCATAGTACATGAGTAATAACATCAACAATAACATAAATACCAGATAGTACATAAGATCATCATCTTTACGTGGACGTGTATGACGACGACGTGTCTCGTTATCACCCTTCTCTGCTACTGCCCGTGCCAGCTAACTGGTCATAATACAAATCGAAGTCAGTTAATCTCCAACTCTGCCTCTAACTATTCTTGCAGCCATGCCGGCTCCTCTGTCCATGGGCATAGCGCATCCTCGTAATAGACAATGTTGCGCCTATGCTCTACATATCCTACATACCGGATTCCCTCTACATGTTGTATAGATCAGCATATGATATCTTGGTGGCATTCGGATACTGATTGTATGTTGGAGGATGAAACACATCAACATAGCTGTCTCATCCAGTAGACGTCGGCAATGCCATGGTCCAACCAAAATGAGAAGCAGTTGACATGTGATCTGATACACGGTACCCCTGACTAGGCTGGGTAAGGTCCTCGACACTGGAGGAGCTATACCATGATGTATAGCAGATGGACCCACCAACTTTATCGATGCTGCATGGGTAATGGCATCACCAGTTGCAGTGTAAAATTTACGTCATAATTCAATATATGATGGATAGGTAATAAAAAAGCTCTCTACGCCCAACAACCTGCTGCTCTCGCTTGGTCTAATTGATACGTAGGATAAATCATACATCGATAGGTATGAGGGTGTGGATCATTTGGAATGACGTCAAAATCATAAAACTGTCCCCAACACTTCTCACTAAGATACCAATATACACCAAGCCCTAAGGGAGACGATATTAGTGGAAATCTCCGTTCGCTAAGTTATCCTAGCTATATATATATAAACTCAAGATCAACCAATGCACTATAATGAAATGCATGCCATATAATCTGCCCTATGTACATCCTCAAGTCGATCTGCTTCTAGGCAACCGAATATACATCGCGGAATTCATTGTCCTCGGGCTCTCTGTTGTTCGCGTACTAAAATAGAAAACGAGGGAAGAAACTAGATGTGTCCATAGTCAATGCGACAAAATGAAAGTTTTTGAAATACTCAAAGTATCAGTGATGTAATAACTCCTAAAATTGTACAAAAAAACCAATGGCTCTGAAATGGTGCACCGTGGTCCAGACATCTATGAAGGTACGAAAGAATAGGAGTATCCCAATACATAATGGACCACCAAAATCCAAATGAGATGTGACCTCAATAAAGTTGATCGATAAACTACTACTGGTGCTGAAAAATAGGCTTCCCATGAGGTATAAAATAAACAATCTAGCAAGCTTCAAATCATGCTCTAGGGAATAATCACTCAGTACTCTATCCATGGCAGCAATAATTGTATTAATTCTAACAGCGTCCGTGGTTTGATATGATGCAGGCAAAATATCAAAATGTGGAAGAAGATCTTGAGAAAGTACAGGATCATGCCATTAAACGTCTTATGTATTCGATGGAAAATCGGTCATGCCTATGTTATTGCCGATGAGCGTATAAAACTTGAGCGGTGTAATTCCTAGCTCACCGCAAGGGAAATGATATGTATGAGTGGTTTTATACCACCGTAGGGCGATATAAGCACAAAATTGCACATCTCTTTTAATAATTTTACTGATGCCTAGAATTTTAAATCACACAACAAGTTAAACTAAACTACAATAAATTAATGGTTTTTTTTAATGTAAAAGATTCATTAAATTACCTGAGAAATGATGTAATCCAAGTTCATATAGAAGTGTTACGACTCTAGGAATGCTTGCCAAATTCTTATGAAAATATCTTAAGATGTTCGATAAAGAACCCCAAAAATGGATATTCCACGACTGTTTAAGTTAAACGAATTCATAATTATAATCTAAAGTGGTTATTTTCTTTAATTATTTTAAATATTAATAAAATACTTACAACCAAGCTCGTTTGTGTGCTAACATGCACTTCCTCCTCTGGAAGCGCTCGAAAGTTAGTAAGCGTAAACACCTTCGCCGCGCTCAAGGTCGGATCCATAAAATCGCTAAGCTTAATAACTTTAGCAGAAGCCTGCCCCACTCCCCTATGCGTCCTGCCTAGTAACCACTCATGTGGTGTCCGCAACCCCGACGAATGCCTTTGCCTTCGCCCTGATTCACGAGATTTTTGGCAGCCTCGAGCTGATCTTCTATTCCATACTCCTGATCATACTACATAATAATCCGACCTTCGCCACTGCCTGCTACTTTCGCTGTGCATGAACTTTTTTGCGAATTTTTAAAGTAATCTGGACATTTCTACACGTGTAGATCTCAAAAACAAGTTTTAATTTGTGTATTGGCGTACGAATTTCAATGTTTAGGGGTGAAAATTAGCGAAAATGAAGACTGGAAGATGGAGTTCTCGGGTTAGAATGCTGAAGAAGGAGGATGATTGAAGTTATGTAACAACTGGTGGGAGGGTTATGTCATAAGTTTATAACAACGATAGCTTCGCCAAAGTTAGCCATTATTAAATGTAGCTATTATTTTGCTCCATCAGTCCATGGTTGGTTTCACGATTATCTAGGTGCGCAACCTATTCGCTCGGTCAGAAAACATGAAAGAGAGAGAAGTGAAATGGTTGGATTGTTGGTAATGGTCGAATACATAATCGATATTTTACAATAAAAATAAATATACAATGGAATGATTGACATATATTTACAAATTTAACAAATTCATGCATGCCAAACATCGAATAACAAATGCTCATATTGATTACACTTTTGTGATACCTCTCCAAATGCGAATGACAAAGTCAGGATGCTTGATGGGTATAAAAATTAATAACTGCCCTTTTAAAGCAATCAATTCAAGTATTTAAGCATTTATAGATTACCCATGTTTTATTTTCATAGCAATTATTTTCAGACTAAATGGGGAACTTCTTTGCAATTTATTTCCTATAGATATATACATATATTAAATCGTAGAAAAATTTATACATGTTATATATGATCAAATAATACTTTGGCCAATTTGTAATGCTTTCCACTTTCCCAGAAAGTGTTTATTGAGTAGACAATATCAAATATTTGTCCCATTCGGTAATCTATTTCCTTTTGTAAAAACCTAATGAGGATACTATATTATACTACATAGTTCAAACTAGAACATGTGTTAACACATATAGTCACTTAAAATTCCTGAATGTTATGGTGAAAGAGTTTTCTTACTTCTATATAGTATGTAACACGAGAACATTCTTTGGACGAATGAATTGCAATAAGAAGCATGATAAAATATCAATATAAGGTACCAAACTTACATAAAGAAGATCTCTTCCAGTTGAATCAAGCTTTGTAACTTAGCACCATTGCTAGCCATATCGAAAGTTGACTTGAAGTTAGGCAAAGAAATAACATCCAGTTCGGTGTCTTTTTCGGAGTGCCCATGATTCTCTACCAAAATATATAAAATAAAGGTAAGAATTTTCCAAATTTCAATGACGCACACATAGATCATGGAGATAATATTAACGAAACTAAATATTTTGAGCAACTCATTGATCCCAGTTGTGAAAATTTTGAATGAGCAGAAGAGTATTTGATTAGGATCTCGTATTGCCTATTTGAATACCAATGCAATTTTAACCAACCATGAAACCTCACAAGAACAAATAATGGAAATAAAAAAAGAAAGCAACATAGAAGATTTAACATGAATCGGATATAAGTATCCTACTTCCACGGAGACCCAACAACTCTTTGTTATCTCTTCACTTTGAGAGAGAGTACAACACCAGAAGAGTATGAATCGCTTAATAAATTTCACTCGTCCTAAAAATTGTAGAATTATGGATCTTATTGAGAATATTTTAATGGAGAGTAATCTTGTTTGTTTTTATGAAAAGATGAGCAAATGTTTTCATATTTATAGATGCAAGGATGAAAATTGTCTTGGAGATAATGATGAAATATTTTCAAATTTGCTTGATTTGATTTCAAAACAAATTTAGCATATTTGTGTTTGTTTCCACATATATCCTTATTTGATTGATTCCTCAAGTCGATTAATATCCCTTCTTATATTAATTGATAATCTTTCCAATTTGTTTCCCATATTTGAATGATTATGAGAATCAGTTAATATATTCTCTCTTGTAAATTAGGAATAGATTTAAATCATTTAAATTTAACACTCCATCTCGATTTAAATATATTGATTATAAGCAAAATTGGTTGTTGGATCAATGCCCCATAGCCCATAAGCAGCCGAAATAAAGCTAATCAAGTTTGAGAAATGCTCAAACATGTCCATAGAAAGTGACTTTGTCATCATATCTGAAGGATGATCCATATTACTCACATTCACCCATTTGATCTTGCTTCTTTTTTTCTCAAGCATAAAATAGAATTCTCTACATCAAGTGCTTCATCCGAGAACAATAAGCTTGATTCTTTCTACAAGGTGAATCACACTCTGATTGTCTAAATATATCTCTACTATCCGCTGCACCGTAGAAAGATTATCCAATAGCTGAAGTAAATATAATCCCTCCTTAGTCGCTTCCATAATCGATATCAACTTGGCATCGGTAGTAGATAAAGCTACTATAGACCGCAACTTTGATCTCCATGAAATCGAGCCTATGCCAAGTGTAAGAGACTGCCCGATACGGACTTCCTTTCGTTTCTGTCCTTGGCATAATCTGAATCACAGTTACCTCTAAGAGAAATATCGCCACATACTCCATCCTATAACAAGCCAACTGAAGAAATACCACGAAGATATCTAAGTATCCACTTCACTGCTTGCCAATGTTTTTTGCCCAGGTTAAATATATATGGATTCACAACACCCACTGTATGGGCCGAATTTGGTCTCATGCACACCATAACATACATGAGACTACCAATAGTGCTAAAATAAGTTATATCAGCCATAAACCTCTTGTCTTCATCTCATGTAGGAGTTAAGTTTTTCGACAACATGAAATGAGCCTAAGGGAGTGCCGATCGTTTTACTTTTCAATGTACCAAATCAACCGAGGACCTTCTTGACGTATTGTGGCCGAGTACGATTCTCAACTCTCTCCACTTCCTATCTCTGAATATCTCCATTCCTAAAATTCTTTATGCTTTTCCCATATCCATTATATCAATCTTCTTGCCGAGCTCCGTTATCAACTCCGTAATTCTGACCACACTCTGAGATGCAATTAACATACCGTCAGCATACAACAAAAGATATATCATATCTCTATCACACCTCCTAAAATAAACACATTGGTCCTTGAAGCTTCTAAAGTATCCTCGTGAAAGCATAAACTTATCAAATCTCTTATATCATAGTCTAGGAGACATACTTCAGTCCATATAAAGATTTGTTAAGTTTGCAAACATAATTTGGCCTACTAATATCAATTAAACCCTTTGGCTGCTACAAATAAATCTCCTCATCCAGACACCATGCAAGAATACAGTTTTTTCACCTTATTGCTTAAGTTCCATATCATAATGAGCAACTAATGCCAACAGAATACGAAGGATGTATGCCTGACAATGGGAGCAAAGATATCATGATACTCTACCCCTTGCTTCTGAACATACCGCATTGTAAATAACTTTACATTGTATCCAAGATCACCATTGCCATCATCCTTCACTCTATAGACCCACTTACATCCAATAGCTCTCTTATTGGTAGGAAGAGGCACTGAATCCCAAGTATGGTTTTCCTACAAAGATTCAATCCCCTCTTTCATAGAAACTAACCAACTAGAACCATCAACTGATGAAATAGCATCTCTATAATCTCTAGCTCATCATATACAGCATTCAATGCACATATTGCATGTCATCGAAGTCAATGTCTTCGATGCTCGATCCAATAAAATCTTCAAGCCACTTAGGCTTCCTTCTCTATCTAACATGCCTAGTCTTTGAATGAGCTCCACCTTGAGTCTGATCCTCTATAATAATATATGTACTATCCTCATCAACCATAGTACCATCGAAAACACCATCTGTACTTTTACCGAAAGAATCTAAAGATGATTTGCCTTGTTTTTGGTATTTTGAATCCGTTCTCATATTGTCATCGGATGAGGAAGACTCCACCTTCAGCATAGCCTTCTCATCAAAAGTCACATACCTATTGATAATGATCTTCTTGCTAGTATGACATCACCACAACCTATATCCCTTCACTCCTCCCCTATAACCTAGAAAGATACATTTGCAAATCTAGGTTCCATCTTTCCTCTGCTCTTATGTACATAAGCTAGACATCCAACAATTTGAGAAATGAGTAGCTAATAAGGGCTCCTTTCCATACTACTTTAAGGATCTACGTATCTGTGGAAGTAGAAGGTGTGCGGTTGATGAGGAAAGTCACCATAGATAAAATTTCTACCCAAAATCCTTTCTTCAACTTAGCAGTCAATCTGAGGTGCCGAGTTTTCTTCAATACTGTTCGATTAATTCTTTCAGCAACTCCATTAGACTGAGGATCACCAGGTATGGTATAATTTCTCTTAATGCCTTTAGACTCACAAAAATCGACGAATTCCTATGATACAAATTCTCCACCATTATTTGAATGGAGAAATTTCAACTTCTTTCCTGACTGCTTTTCAACCATAGATTTCCATTTTCAAAACCTGGCAAAAGTTTCAATCTTAGACTGTAGGAAGTATACTCATAATTTACGTGAGAAATCATCTATAAATGGAACGAAGTACCTGGCTCCACCAAAGGATGGACAAGGGGAGGGACCCCAAACGTCTATATGAACATACTCCATGATAGCTTTTGTTTTATGTTAACCAGTGCCAAAAGAAATCTTTGGTTACTTTTCGAGAACACTTTCTTCACAAAAGCCAATCTTTGAATGATCAATACCATTAATCAAACCTTTGCTTTCTCAACTCATCTAAACTGCGTTCACCAATATGTTTCATCCATAAGTGCCACCATCTGGAATAATCTTGATCAGTGGAAGTAGCAGAAGCTAATTCACCAACTATAGTAGCGCTCTTCAATGAAAAGATTTTCCGCTCTCACACTTTTGACAACAATTATGGAACCCTTTGATATCTTTATCTTCTCTCCCTCATCTACAATCTTCAATCCAAGCCTACTCAAATTCATAATAGAATCAAGCTCCTTGTCAAATCAAGTACATGTCTAACATCAGTAATAGTATGAATAACACCATCAAAAATCATGATCTTCACACTACCAACATCAACCATCCAACAAGAAGCATCATTTCCCATCAAAACCTCTCCTTCATCAATCTCATGGTACGTAGAGAAGCAGTTCCAATGGTGTCATATTATAGGAAGCGCCAGAATTAATAAGCCATAAGTTGCTCTTCCAAAAGAGCCAGAAGCTATAAATACATCGATCTGATATATCTGCAATAGATGTTGAAGCTTTCTTTGCGTCTTTTATTCTTCCTTTAAGCTTAGGACATTGAGCTATAAAGTGCTCGGTTTTTTTACAATAATGGCACGTCAATCGTTTAGGCCTCATAGACTGAGACCTTGAATTACTTCGACCTCTACTATTCTTTGACTTGTATTGGCTTCTACCTCTCTGAATAGATAATCCCTCTGTATCGCTATTCAAACTAGTGCTAGCCAATCTACCACTCAACAGTTTATTATGAAGAATAGCCTTTACATCTGATAGACTGATCTTACTCCGACCATATACCATGGAATTTAAAAAAACTATACTCCTTAGGCGAGAAACATAAGAGGATCACTGCTTAAGCCTCATCGACAATACCACCATCTGTTGCCTTCAAGTTCATAATCAAACTAGTCAAAGCCTCTGAATTAATCAACTAGGCATCTATACTATTCTATTAGGCTCCATAAGATCGGCTCCAAACATCATCTTAAACGAATAAAGTTATTGCTAAAGAGTAATCCAATTAGTGAGAGGCTTGTCTTGATATGCATAAGATAATGCATTTCATAATTCCTTCACCATCTTCTTTTAAGAGAATTCTCTAAGAACTTCATCTAAAAGACTCGACCGAATTGTTATAAGATATTCATTTTCCATCTCTTTCAAAACAGCTGCTTCTATATCTTTCAATTTCTTATGCACGTAAAAAATCTTAAAATTCTTCTCCTTCTTCAACATTGCATCCATCTTCATCTTCCAAGTTCCAAAATCTCTCTTTCCATCAAAATGTGTAATGTTATAAATGACACACGATGTACCAATTGACTTTACCCATTAATACCCAAGCAGAACATAACACTAGCTTTGATACCAAACTATTGTGAAAAGTTTGAATGAGCGGAAGCTTATTTGATCAGGATCTAGTATTTCCCATTTGAATACTAATGCAACTCAAATCAACTATGAAATCACATAAGAACAAATAATGGAAAGAAAATGAGACAGAGACATAGAAGATTTAATATGGTTCGAATGTATATATCCTACATCCATGGAGACCCAACAACCCTTTATTATTTCTTCATTTCGAGAGAGATTACAACATAAGAAGCGTATGAATAACTCAATAAATTTTACTCACCCTAAAAATTACAAAAATATGGATCTTATTTAGGATATTTTGGTGGAGGACATTCCTATTTGTTTTTGATGAAAAGATGAGCAAATGGCTTCATATTTATAGATATAACGATGAAAATAGCCTTGGAGATGAGGTTGAAATGTTTCCAGATTTGCTTGGCTTGATTTCAACACAAGTTTAGCATATTTGTGTTTATTTCCACATATATCCTTATTTGATTGATTTCTCAAATCAATTAATATCTCTTTTGATAATAATCAATTATCTTTTCAATTTTTTTTCCATTTTTGATTGACTACAATAATCAATTAATATCTTCTCCTGTTTAAATTTGGATTAGATTTAAATCGTCCAAGTTTAACAATCCTAATGTTCCTAAAGAATATGTTGCCTGATTCAAAATTTTGAAATTAAATAAAGTATATACTCTTTGTGTAGTATTAAATCAAGGACGGTTATATTAGTCGAAATTAGAATTAATTACAAATTAGATTCTCCTCCAAATCAAAATGTCTAATGAAGCCAACAAGAGCTAAAGTTGAAAGGGCTTAAATAATGTTCAGTTGTCACATATATAACAAAAACTATAAGATGTGTGTTAATTCACGTGCTTTTGTGCCTATGTAATATAAGAACAACCATCAGCCTTCTCAAGGAGGCAAGGTACTCTTCTTTTAAACGACATTATTTCAGTTTCCTTTACAATCTGTCACCTGAAATAATTAAAACATTTGGATTTTGCTGTATGAAATCATGTAGTGAAGCAAAGTTGAATAAGCTAAACTGCATATAGGTTAATTTGTGAACAGGGTAGGATCTGTTATTTGAGAGCAACTTTTGTAGCATTCTCTATAAAGTTTAATAAGCGCATTAGATCTCAAGCAACCATGGCTGCAATAAAAATATAAGAAAATCCTATCTTTGGTGAAAACCTTGATCAGAATGGGGTCTTCTCTTCTTCTTCTCCTCCCTTATCAAATCACAATCTCCATTTACAGCAAAATTAGAAATTTGTTGATATTGACGATGATGGTTTTCAAAAGGTTCAGAACCAAAGGAAAAAAACCAGTATGATCAAAAATCTAGCTATCAACATGTTAATTTGAATCAAACTAGGTCTGCTCCTCTTAGATCCAGTTCTGAAGCAAGGTTTTCTCCAAGAAGCAATTATTACTAATCAAGAAATGCTTTCAGGTCTGCTTTTGAAGCAAGAAATTTTCTAAAAAGCAACCATACTCGCCTTTATCACAATCAAATTAATCGGAATAAGGCTTTGTGATGGGCAAAGATGATTAAGAAAGGCAGATTAATTTCTGATTTTGATCACAACTTTGTTCCATCAATCAGTATCAACAAAAAGAGAATTGTCACTGTGAAAGAATAAGTCGACAAAAGGATAGTGAATAAGTGAAAATTTTTAGTTGTTGCTTATATTTTAGATAATTGGCCCCTTTATTATCACTTCAAGGCCTTTATTAGTCACATTTGGAATCCCACGGGTAAATTTGAGATATCTACGTGTAATAATGGGGTTTTTATCATCAGATTTACTAATATCGAGGGCTGTGAGAAAACCTATAAATGGCGGACCTTATTTCATTAATGGAAGCTTATTATATCAAAAGGATGGAGTAAGAAACTAAATTTTGATAGGGATTTATTAAACACTACGCCGATATGGATTAGATTTCCAAGATTATGGGATAATGATGCTTTCAGTGCAATCACAAGTGTAGTTGGTATTCCCTTGAAGTTAGATGAACCAAAACAAAAGAAACCAGGCTATATTATGCTAGAATTCTTATTGAGATTAAAAACGTATGCCGAATTACCCAAAGAAGCATATATTACAATGTATGAAGGGGACATTATAGTGAAAAAATTGAACATGAGTGGATTCCTCCAACATGTAAAACATGCGATTATTTTGGTCATATAATTGAAAATTGTGTTACTAAAAAGATATAGAGGGAGAATGTCAGGGCAAATTCAAATCTAGAGCCAAAAAACAATGAAGTAGAAAACATGAATGTTGAAAAACCAGTTTCTAGAGAAATTTTGTCTTCCAAAGTAATATTTGGGATAATTTTGAAAATTCTATATTAAATAATGCAAATTTAGATTACTCGGTAGGAGCAGGTTCTCAGTAGGATAATGACATTAGGGATATTGCAAGTTTGAAAAAGAATTTGCAAGATCAAATACCTGGTGTAAATATATGGGAAATGCACTCAGATGCTCACCCTCTGCATTTCCAAAAGCTCATTCGCAAACGCCTGTTGCTCAGGCAAAAAAAGCAAAGGATAATAATTCGCAGGTCATAGAGATCCCCCCTCAAGGAGATTCCTAGTTTTATTACGAATACAGATAATATGAACGTTAATTCTTGCTCTATAAAAAATATAGACTTATCAGCTAGTCCAGAGAATACCAATTTCTCTCTACTGCATATCAACCGTGCTCCTTGAGTAAGGCAGATTGTATGTGATATGGCTATTCAAAGTGCTATTAGCCAAGTGATTTCCTCCTCTTCCTCTGCGAACAAAAACAAAAACAGGAAGTGTCTAGACTGAAAATCTTTAATAATATTTCATCTCCAAATAAATCAGAGGATACTGAAGACATGGAATTCAGGAAAAAGTATATTATCAAAAATGATGATTGTGAAAAACAACAGAAGGCTAAATGCAATACAACATGCAAAATAAAAAGCAAAAGGTTGGAGGCGAAAGAGGATGATGATAGATGTAATGTTTCACTGTAGCTATTAACATATCCTTTGTGTACCCTTTATTTCTATTTTTGAGTTTTATTATCATTTTGTCGATTATTGCATGGGATGGTAAGGGGCTTAATTCCATGAAAGAAAGATAGGTCTATCTAATTTACTTTTCATAGGAAAACCTAGTATCATTGGGACTCTAGAACACAAATTAGACAATCCTAAAATTATTGACCAAACATCTCTCTAGTTGGAATACTATTATTAAAAATCATACGTGGTAATGGCAGAATAATGATTTTATAGGATGCTAATATATGGAACTTAAGTAATCAAAGCTCTAATTTTCAATACACCCATTATTCGTTCATAAATAAAAGGGGGTTTCATCTTATTATCTCATTTATTTATACATCAAATTTTGAAAAGGAGAGATTTAATCTTTGGAATTAGCTTGAACTTTTGAATAAAAACATTAATCACCCTTGGTTAATTTTGGGAGATTTTAGCACTACTATGCATGCTTTTGAGAAAAAGGGGCTGCCTTGTTCCTTTCAAAAAATACTGGGATTTATGAATAACTTCATGTTTAGGACTGGTTTAGTGGAATTCATTTTACATAGGAACAGATTCACTTGGCAATCTGTTAAATATAGGAAAATTCATTACAAACTTGATAGAATTTTGATTAATCAAAATACTACCAGTCTATTTCTAGATTACAAGTGTTTCACATTGCCTCAGGCTACTAGTGATCACGCTCCAATTCAAATATTTCTTACTAATAGTAATTCGATTAAGAAAAATGTTCCTTTAAGATTTAAGAATGATTGGATTTATGAAGAGAAAGATTTAGATGTAATTAAAAACAACTTATCAGTAAGTATACAGGAAATTGCTCAGCATAAATTTCATAAATTTCTACAACTTTCTAAAGGAAATCTTAAAAGCTGGAATAAAAATAGAAATAGAAACGAGCTCAATTTAGCTAGAGCTGAATGAGAGAGATTGCAAAATGTCCTAGACAATGATTGATCGGACTATAACATTGTTAACAATTTCTTTTTGGCTCAAAATAAACTAATTTTCTCCCTTCAAGTGCAATCTGCTAACTTAAGGAAAAAAAACAAAAGTTGACTGACTGACTAATGAAGATGTAGCTTGTAATTTTTTTATGCTAGAATGTCTAGTAGGAAGAGTGAAAATGATATTGGAAAACCGATTGATACAAATGGGAATGTTTCAAATGATATAAAAGATGTGGAGAAGGAAGCCGTTACTTACTTTGCTAATCTATTTAATTCTAATGAGTACACCAAGAGTTTTTCTAGTATCAACACTAAATATTTGCCAAATAGCCTAGGCATTCTTCTTACTCTAATTAGATTTGAAGAAATTAAGAATATAATTTTCAAAGCTAATAATGATAAGAGTCCTGGACCTGATGGTTTTTGAGCCAAATTTTATAAAACTCATTAGCTTAATATCAATAGTTCGATTTCTAATGTTATTTCATAATTTTCTAAATCCGGAAATTTTTTAGAAAGTTTTAATCATACTTTTTTGACTTTGGTTCCAAAGGTTAACATTCTCAACGGTTTAGAAGATTATAGACCCATTGCCTGTTGCAAATTTATTTATAAAATCATATCTAATATTTTATGCGACAAAATTAAAGTTTTCTTGAAATTTTTAATCTAAAAAAATAAGAGTGCTTTATACTTGGTAGACTTATAGCTGAAAATACTATGCTTGCTCATGAGCTTATCGACAATTTTAATGTTAAAAATAAAAAGCTTATGTGCATTAAAATTGACCTTCATAAGGCCTTTGATAGAATTAATAAGCAATTTATAATATATATGATGCAATAGATGAGATTTAATGGAAAATTTTATGCACTTATAAAAGAATGCATAGAAAATGTTACATACTTAATGTTAGTTAATGGCTCCCCTAAAGGTTTTATTCATAGCAAAGGGGAATTAGACAAGAAGAACCATTATCCCCTTATCTATTCATTATTGTTATGCAATATGTAACAACCCATAATCTCAGTCATTCAAATTTAGAATATTTAATTAATTTTAAATATTGAAAAGTTAATTTATAAGTTAAATAACTTGAATTTCAAATAAAGGATTTTTTTGATAATTTGAATCGTCATTAGATTTTGACGAAACTAGTGTTATTGAATATGTAATGGTAAATTGTTATACGCGACGAATTTCATGGCGACCGGACGTATCGTTTGGTCATGCGAGCATGTAATGCATGGGAATTAATTAAAGGAAATTAATATAATATGATTTGATTTGAAAAGCTAAATTCTGTATATGATCGAATTAGGTCTAGATAATAGTTCCATTGTTTTCGGTATAGTGGCATGTAGTATAAAATGCCAAGCGGCATGCCTTGATTGGAGTTCGGAAATTTTAAGCATGAATAGTATTTAGATATTTTAATTTACTATAAAAGGACCTATTGGCTTTTCATTTCTCAAACCCTAAAATCTATTTCACTAGCTGCCGTTTCCCCTCTATCCTCGTCTAACAATTCATAATCAATAGTGCCATTCCGTCCACTTTCAGGCCTCGATCTCTAAATGAAAAATGTCGACAACGTCAAGATGAAGGCCACCGACGGTCGAAATAAAGTTTGGCATAGCGTGGATGACGAAAATCATCTTCGACCGTCATCGGTGTTTTGGGTTTAAGTTCATCAATCAGAGGTGATTTGGAAGGCGTTTCTGGTGGCTGGAGATGTCTCGAGGTTAGCGGGGCTCGGGTAATGGAGTGGCGGTCATCGGAGGCGGTGAACGGCGATAGAAATGGCGATCGTTTGTAGTCGCATGGCCTGGAAACAAAGCAACATGATAAATTAGGGTTGATAATACAGTGACTAATGGTTAACTAATTGTAATTAAAAGAAAATTAATTTTATTATTATATTATGAATCTTATAAAATGTATAACTTCTTCATACGAGGCCGAAATTAAGTGCGACGAGTTGCATTGCGATCGTGTTAGCAAATATTACGTTATGGAGTTGGATTGGGATATTTTGAAGCTAGGAGGAATTTGGGTTAAAATTGAATGCCTCTTCAATTTTGATTCAAACTGTAATGCTTTGGCAATAATTGGAATCAAAGTGGGTTAACCTACCTCGCTGACCCACTTATATTTTATATAAGCGTGTATATTATTATCGATGTTGTCTGTTGCTTTTTTGGATTATCTATTCAATTTACCAGTTGGTTTCGATATATTCCAGCCCTTGGAGTGGATGAGACATTATACATTCCCGTGTATAAGAGGATGGCCCATTGTATATGATCCCGCCTCGAAGCGGTTGATTTATATTTTATGATTATATACTGTATGTGATGAAGGGGGACAGGTTGGAGGGATCCAATTGGATTCCTCATCACTGTTGATTTTACTTTTCATATATATTGTGATATATTATGTGGTGGATGCCATATTATGTACTATGACATGATTTCAGTTATTTAGTGTTTAGTTGCACTAGGCCTTAATTTGATATTGTGAAAAACTATGAAAAACGACTGAAGTGAAATGATTCTTAAATGATTTTGAAATAGTATGTTTTAATAATTGTTTATAGATTATCAAAAGAAGGATATTATTGAAATGGAAATAAAAATATGATTTTAGGAATACTGATTTAACTGTTTTGTGAAATATGTTAAATACAGATTTTTGAATTATACTATAAAGGTTTTAAAAATTATAAATAAGTCCATCTTTTTATTATAAACAAATATAGTTTTTAAGAAGATAAAAATAGTTTGAATAAATATTCCTGAAATGGTTTAGATGAGAGAATTATAAAAGTAGTATTTTATAAATAAAGTAATAGATGTATAAGGTTTATAGATGTTAAAAATGAGATTTTTATATGTATACAAAGGGGTTCATAAAGTAATAGATTTATAAATTGAATTTGTAAATAAAGAGATTTTTATAAAAGAATGAGCTTATAAATGGATTTAATATAGGATTTATAAAGGAATAGATTTATAAAGAAATTTTTATAAATAAAGGAGTTTTAAAAGTAGATGTTTTATAAAGTAGAAATGAAATTTATAAACATAGTTTTATAAATAGGAAAGAATTTATTTGGATAAGTTAAATATGGAATTCTATAAAGGAAATACATTCACATTTTAAAAGTACATATTGTCTTTTAAAGTAATGTTTTGAAGGTAATAACATCAAATGAAATTAATGGTTTTGAAAGTGATTTAAAATGTGTTAAGTGACAAAAACATGGATTTTAACATTAATTGTCGTAATAAATGTTTTAAGGAAAGTGAGGAAGGCATAGACTATAGCATTATTGATATAGCAAATGATTTCTAAAAGGAAATATTTTACATAGTATACGGGATTTATATATATAATTAATCGAATCCCTCTACTAGAGTTTTTGGGCTGTAGCAGCGATGTTTTACGCAACATTCGTTTTGACCCAACAAATTGTGTTTTAACCTTCCATGGTGAAATGCACGAATTGGTTCTTATGATCGTACCAAAGGCTTAGCGGTATAAGAAGCATTGCTTCTTATACTTAACACCTATACTGAGGCGTATGAGCTCATACGATTATAGAATTCTATTTAGCGTGTCTCCAAAATAGTAGTGTTATTAAATATACTTATACCATTGGTATAAGTATAAGGAAATATTTTCCAATATCGAATAGACAAAGTGGTTTTAAGAATATCATTTTAAAGATAAGTTGAAGTAAATATTTGACTAATAAAAGATTAATTAAATAGGTCCATTGACTGCTTATGTGCTAGATTTTATTTGTTTCTTTGATAGTGAAATAACCGACT
The DNA here is from genome assembly GCA_030765085.1 of Allium cepa. Classification (NCBI taxonomy): domain Eukaryota; kingdom Viridiplantae; phylum Streptophyta; class Magnoliopsida; order Asparagales; family Amaryllidaceae; genus Allium; species Allium cepa. Next base: position 110,338,935 of record CM060944.1, on the reverse strand, counting down.
ATCAAATTTGTCCATTTTTGGTTCCTTGACTTGATACAGAACTAATTAGTCGTGCACTTAGCATAAAGCCAACTGAGTAGGCTAGATTATCATTTGGTGTTAAAAATATTGATTCGTGTAGTGCAGAGTGACTATGGTACTCCAATCTACCGGGATGCCTTCTTGGCCAAAGGATAGCAAGTTGAGAGATGGAAAAGGTGATAAGTCTATGAGACTAGGTTCCTGTATGAGTTGAGGGCCTCTTTATCATTATAGGTCTGGAGAGACCGGGATCGAATTTATCTGAAAACCACTTTGGACCAACGTATGCGTTCAAAAGTGCAATTTTATGATGATCATTTGTAAAGACAGAGATCTTCATGATGCAAGGCTACTTGCCACTAGACCCACGATGTATTTATATATATAGTGGCAGTAGTGCTTTGTTGTAAAAATCTTCGACATGCAAGGACTTTTCGCTACTAGTCCTTGGGAAGATTCTCGACTTGTTCTATTCCTGGACAACTTGTATGGACAAATGTCTGACATTGCATTTCTAATCACATTGATTGATCTCTATAAACATATCATATGTTTGGTGGTGAAGAAGGCAACTTCTCTTTGTTTAACAACTTTTTTTGAGACGTACGAGCTTAGGAGATATACATCTGTAGAAATGGGTTGCATGTTTGTGAAATGACAACACGACATTCAAAATGGAATGTGCTATGTGAAAGGTAAACATTACCTAAATCCTCATCAATCGGAAATGGCTTAAACAGGGCATGTCGTAAGGCTATGTGGGTCACGTCCACTAGGGTACGGTCATCACCTTTCTAAATTACTCTATATATGTCGAGTATGTTGTGTATGCTTATGGCTATGGATAGGTCAGGAACGACCGAAGTGATGTTATATTCGTTTCTATCCACCACCAGGCGGGTCTGTGGGTAGGTCGTTCTTTCCAGGTATAGAGGCTTCGAAGATGTCGTTCCTCAGTATATTCTTCTAGAGATGTACGGAAGGTAGTCCCTTACTTACCATTGTATGGAATCCATTCTCCAATACGTGCCTGCCATTTTGTTTGTAGAACCAAACATATTTTGAAATCTAATAATGATAAAAATTTCAGCTATAATTAAATATTATTTCTATACTATACACTAGTACAATATCAGATGATTTGAAATGAAATTTTTGGTTATCGTAAGGTAAAAATCCATCCCTATTTATGGGCGACGTGGTCTTACGAGATACCTTTGTTTTGATAAAGAAAGGTTTTAAAATAAATTTGTAACATGTTTTCTCACACTAGTTTACAGGATTGATCCAGATGTTATTCCCTTCCAATGGTTGGGTCAGGCCGAGCATATTTATAGATTTAGCTTTACTGCTTTGGAGCTTCAGCAGATAAGCTAGAGGCCTTGAATGTATTCCCGTACTTGTTTATTTCCGCTACATTAGCTATCTTGTTTATCAACATTCTTGAAGACGTGTTGTTATAACTATCAAGGCCGATCTGTTTGGTTGGTGTACTATGATTTGATGTATGTATATTAAAGATTATAGTTTCTTTTTTGTGTAACGATCAGTGTTATATTATATATTGTTCCATTGCATTGTGAGATTCTGTGTTGTTTAGTTTTTCGTTTCTCTTGTTCTTCTCTTCTTCTTTCTTCTTTCTTTTATGTAACTATCCATCTTTTTGTTCGGTTTGAGTTGGACATGAGTGGTTTATTATCAGCTAGAACTGCACGAGAAGCAGGTTGTTACAGAATATTTTTCCATTCTTATTAAAACTGAACAAATTAAGGGGAACATTAAAGTAATAAACAGAGTCAAGCCTTCAATTACACATTTTTATATGCTGATGATTTACTATTGTTTACAAATGCAGATACTCAAAGTGCTAGAACATTTGTGAAAATATTTTAAAATTGGATGCTTATGGTAGTTTAAAAGTTAATGAATGCAAAAGTACAACTTATTTGAGCAAAATATGTTCAAATAAAGAGGAGATTCTAAGAATATTAAACTTCAAGGAAGTAAGTCTGCTAGTCAAATATCTGGGTCTGCCTCTAAGTATAAATCAGATCAAAGATAAAGATTGCACAAGGTCATTTGATATTATTCAAAGTAGACTTAATGGGTCGTCTAGCAAAATTCTGTCCTCTAGCAGGTAGACTAGAGCTAATTCATACTTTTATCATTGCAATTATCATGTATTGGATCCAAACTCACAATATTCTAGTAAAAGCAATTCATAAAATTGAAAAGATGAGTGCTAACTTCATTTGGGAAGGAAAACAATATAAAATAGCTTGGGATATAGTTTGCACACCAAAGGAAATCTAGTGGTTTGGGCTTAAGAAATATTAGTGATTTAAGAGAAGCATTTAAGCTCAAATTATTTTGGAAATTCGTTGAGAGTAAATCCTTATGGGAAAAGTGGATGAAAGTAAGGTCTCTTAGAAACAAAATTTCTAGACTACAAGTATTGAAAATCATCATTCTTTGACTTGGAAAAACATCCTTTGCTGTAGAGACGTCTGCCGCTTCAGCAAACCTGAACCCGAGCCTTATGATAGACGTCTGTGAAAAACCACAAATCTCTGTCGCTTCAGAAAACTTGCATCCCAAGTTATTGGACAGACGTCTGTGAAAAAGGACAAACATCTATGGCGGCCTCCAACTATTTTTCAGGCTTGGGCTTGATGTGAAGATTTGTGAGATTTGTAGGGGCAATTTTAGAACTTTTCCTAGGTTTTCTTTTCTCCTATATAAGCTAGCTTCAGCTTCAAGATCTATACGCAAGTAAAAGTAATAGAAAGTGACTACAAGGGTTTTAGCCTTCACTAATTAGAGTTTATCAAAACCTAATTTTCTTCAATTCTCTTCTCCACAAAATCAATTCTATTGGAATTTTAATCATTGTAATCAATCTCTTATACTCTTCTCATCGATATTAAAAAAAGCCCTCTCTTAAAGTGGATGTACACTAACACAACGTTAGTGGAAATACTATAAATCGCCGTGTGATTTATTTTTCATTATTGCTTTGATTTTTGTATTGGTTGTTTGATAATTGTGATTGATTTTGGATTAGATTGATTTGGAATTGAGATATTGATTGATTTTTTTACACTTCTTATCATGATCTCGTCTTCCGCTGTGATTTAGGGGTTTTGATTTGAGTGGTCTCCAGTTGGAATCCCGTTCCAACATTTGGTATCAGAGCATTGGTGTTGGTAGGTGGTTGTAGAAATGTCAGAATCAAGTAATACCTCAAGTAGTACCTCAACGGGTAATCCAAGTGGTGTAGCGCCTTATGTATGTAGTTTGTACGCAGCTTCAGGATCACAATTGGTTATCGATAGTGGAATGGCGATGATGATTTTGAAAAATGGCAATGGAATGTGACAGCGACTCTAAGGAGGAATTGGATGCATCAAGTAGTGTTTGACACACATTTGTTTCCAGCGGACATCTAGGATGTTGATAAAGAGGAAATGGAAGAGAGGGCATGTACTACACTTTAATTTGCTATAGAGAGAATGATATCTCTGAAATTAGTCGTGTGACCACCGCTAAGGGTATTTGGGACAGGTTGGAGGAGTATATATGAAGAAGTCATTGACTAATCATTTGATCTTATTGCGAACATTTTTCACCTATAAGATGAAATAAGGTACTTCGCTAAAGGCACACTTGAATATTTTTGATGATTTGCTAATGAAGATAAAGGTAGTAGATTTGAAGATTGAGGAACAACAAAAAGCGATGATATTGTTGTGTTCATAGCCAGACCGCTATACAGGTTTCTCAAACAGTTTGATCAACAGCCGGGATACGTTGACTCTAGATGATGTCAAGACATGTCTTCTTAGTGTGAAGTTGCGGGATCAAATGAAGGAGTTAGGTGATGGAAGTAGTGGTGCGATTAATATATGGTTTGTTTGTGGAGAATGAGAAGTATGTGAAAAAAAAGAACCTAGGGCGTTCTAAATCAAGGAACCCGGTTGGAGAGGAAAATCGAATGAAAGAAAAGACAAGTGCTATATTTGTAGGAATCCCGCTCATTGGAAGAATGAGTGTCCGAACAAGGAGAAGGCAAAGAAGGAAGTAGCTTCTTCATCAGTTGCGGTGGAGAGTGGAGTTGGTGAGGGAGACGTAGATGTGTTGATAGTAGCATCGGATGTTTCGGGTAGCGAATGGGTGCTCGCTCGGGGGCATCTTATCATATGACGCCAAATAGGAATTCTTCTTCTTCTTACATCGAAAAATAAGAAAATTCAATTGTTATGGGAAATGGTGCTATATGTAAGTCGAAAGGCATTGGTTCCATGCAAATTTGGATGTTTGATGGAGTGGTTCGTACTATCACTAATATGTGCTATGTTCCGGGACATAGAAAGTCTATTATCTCTTTGGGGCAGTTGGATTCTTTATATTGTAAGATCACACTTGAGAGTGATAACTTGTGGGTTTCAAAGGGTATGCTTGTAGTGATGAAGGGTGCTAGGAATCATGGTATTTATTTGCTTCAAGGAGTGATAGTAGATGATGAAACTTGTATAGCACTTGATAGTTCTCGTGGCTTGGATGCGACAAGGTTGTGGCATTTGAGGTTAGGTCATGTCTTGGAGAGGAGTTTGGATGTTTTTCGAAAGAGGGAAATGATCGATGGACAGAGTTTCAACAAGCTAGAGTTCTGCGAAGAATGTGTCATGGGAAAGCAAACTAGAGTTTCATTCGGTGAGGAAAAATATGATTCAAGAAGGGTTCTTGAGTATGTTCACACGGATGTTTGGAGAATGGCATCGGTATCTTCTTTGGGTGGAGCTCGCTATTATATTTCTTTCATAGACGACTTTTCTCGAAAAGTTTGGATGTATATAATGAAGGCCAAGTCGGAGGAATTTGCAAAGTTCAAAGCATGGAAAGCTCTTGTAGAGAATGAGAGTGGCAAGTCTTTGAAGGTTCTAAGGTCTGATAATGGCGGAAAATATGTTTCCAGAGTTTTTTTGGAGTTTTGCAAGCATCACGGTATTCAGAGATATTTTAGTACACTCGAAGATCCGCAGTCGAATGGTATTGCGGAGAGGATGAATCGTACTCTACTTGAGAAAGCTCGATGCTTGAGATTGACATCGGGTTTGGCTAAGGGATTTTGAAATGAAGCTTTGTCAACCGCAGTGCATATTATTAAACGAATTCCTTACTCAGGAACCGGTAACAAAATTCTAGAGGAAGTGTGGAAGGGAAAGAGTATTGACTTGAGTTATCTTCGTTTGTTTGGTAGTCCAGTTTATAAGCATGATCCAGGAAATGATAAGCTTGAAACTAGATCTTTCAAGGGGATTTTGCTTGGTTATACAGATGGAGTAAAAGACTATCGGATTTGGAATCCGAAAACGAAGAAAGTAGTGAATTCTCGTTATGTTACTTTTAACGAGTTAGCATTGTTCGAGGAGAACAAAAGCTCATCGGATGTTTCGGATTTGGTTCATGGTGAATCAAAGGAGAAGGATGTTATTTCCATATTTTGTCCAACGAGAAGAGAGAGTAGAGTAGTTGGAGATGCTTGTAAGGAGGTAGCGGTTGATGTTACATTACATAGTCCATAGAGTTCTTCTAGTAGTGTTGGTGATGTGCATGATTCTAGAGAAGATTCGGTTCATGGTGGAGCCGAAGGAGGTTTGGGTGATGGTATTGCTACTCGGATTGGTCGTTGTACTATAAGACACCCGAAAGGTATGGTGATTGGAACTATCCTAGCTTTTGTGATAATTTGTACAATGCTCTTCATGTAGTCCAAAATGAGCCGATGGACCTTGATGACGTCATGGAATCGATTGATAGCTCGAAGTGGATTTATGCTATGGAGGAAGAGATGTAATCATTATTAAAGAATCAAACTTAGGATTTGGTTCCACTTCCTAAAGGAAGCTGTGCTATTAGGTGCAAGTGGATAGACAAGATGAAGGATGATGAGAGATACAAAGCTAGGCTTGTGGTTGAGAGGTTTGCATAAAGAAAAGGGAAGGAGTATGATGAGATATTCGCACTGGTTGTGCACCATACTTCTATCCAGATATTACTAGCTATAGTTGTTATTCATGACTTGGCGTTGGGGCAACTTGATGTGAAAACCGCCTATTTGCATGGTGACTTGGATGAAGACATCTACATGGAGCAACCGAAAGATTTTATTGTGGATGATAAGTCAAATTTTGGTTTACAAGCTAAAGAAATCACTATATGGTTTAAAGCAATCACCTAGACAATGGTAAAATAGTTTTGATTGAAGCTTCAAAGATGCTTGCGTTTATTTCATGAAGTTAGAAATGATTGTTAGGTGTATTTACTCTTGTATGTGAATGAAATTCTCATTGCTTCTAAGGATAAGAATGAAATCAACAAGCTGAAACTGAGTTTGAAATCAGAGTTTGAAATGAAGGATCTTGGAGAAGCAAGAAGGATATTGGGCATAGAAATTGAAAGGGATCGAAAGCATTTTGACTTGAAATTGACTCAAAATGAGTGCATACAAAAAGTGCTTTGCTGGTTTAGCATAATGAATGCAAAGGCGTCAAATATAGCTTTACCTTTGCATATGAAATTTTCGAGTAAAGGATCACCTATCTTGGAGAAAGACAAGGCTTATTTGGCAAAGGTGCCATATGGTATTGCAGTTGGAAGTCGAATGTATGCTATGTTGTGTACAAGGTCCGATATTGCAAATGCTGTCGGGATGGTTAGTCGATATATGGCTAATCCGGAGAAATCGCATTGGGAAGCTATAAAGCTCATATTGAGATACCTTAGAGGCACATCATCTCATGGTCATGTTTTTAGTGGTAGTGATGGAATGGATTGCAAGTTGGTTGGTTATTGTGATTCAGACTATGCCGATGATAGAGATTGGAGAAAATAAACTTCCGAATATGTCTTCACAATTGGGGGTACAACCATAAGTTGGAGATCGAGATTATAGACCATAGTTGCTTTATCCACTACGGAGGCGGAGTTGATAGCCGCGGTAGAGGCGGCAAATGAGGCACTCTATTTGAAGCGATTGTTGTGTGAGCTAGATTCGTGCATGATAACATTGTTGTTTGATGTGATAGTCAGAGTGCTATTTGCTTGGCGGAGAATTTGGCATTTAGCTCATGGACTAGGCATATTGAGGTGAGAGAGTCATTTCTAGTAGCTATGGATGAGGATAGGCGAGCATATCTTTGGAAAGTGCATACAAAGGATAACGCGAAGGATATGTTCACCAAAGCATTGCCAATTGGGAAGTTTGATCATTGCTCGAACTTGATTCGCTTGTAGAAGTGCTAGGTGCCACGGGGTGGCACATTTGAGAAAGATATGGATGAGGAAGAATATTGGTGAGAGATTGATGTTCTATCTTCTTGGTAAGTGCTTGTTTACACTCCTCGCACTTTAGTCTTTAGTGAGACGGTTTAGGATTTGGATGTTTTCAACATTTCATTAGCGGGCGGGACTTTGCCTGAGCTCGTTGGTGGAGTGCAATGGGCAGTGGCTATGCCGAAGCTCATTGGGAAAACATTCATGTCTGGTAGAAGATAGAAGAAGTGATAGTTGGTGCTATCGGTTGTCGTTGATGGTATGGTACCATTGGAGTTGGAGATGGATACAGTGTCAAGGTGGAGTGTTAAATTTTGGCGACACTATATGGAGATTTGTAGACTTGGAAGTAGCTTTGTAACGGAAAAGGCTATTCGCAAATCGGGGTTCTAAGGTGAAAGTTATAGAGGAAAAGGTTGAGAAGTGCTAAAATGACAGTGACATACGTCTGTAGAAATCCACAAACATCTATCGCTTTAGCAAACCTGTACTCGAGCCTTATGACAGACGTTTGTGAAAAACTACAGATGTTTGTCGCTTTAGAAAACTTGCATCCCGAGTTATTGGATAGGCGTCTATGAAAAAGGACAGAAGCCTGTGGCGGCCTCCGATTGATTTTCAGGCTTGGGCTTAACGTGAAGATTTGTAAGATTTACAGCAGCAGTTTTGGAATTTTTCCAACGTTTTCTTTTCTCCTATATAAGCTAGCTTCAGGTTCTAGATCTACAAGCAAGTTAAAGTAATAGAAAGCGATTGCAATGGTTTTAGCCTCCGCTAATTAGGGTTTATCAAAACCTAATTTTCTTCAATTCTCTTCTCCACAAAATAAATTCTATTAGAATTTTGATCATCGTAATAATCTCTTGTACTCTTCTCATCGATATTAATAAAAGCTCTCTCATAAAGTAGATGTACACTAACCCAATGTTAGTGGAACCACTACAAATCACCGTGTGATTTATTTTTCATTATTGCTTTGATTTCTATATTGCTTGTTTGAGGATTGTGATTGCTTTTGGATTGGACTGATTGAAACCGAGATATTGATTGGTTGCTTTTACACTTCTTTCCATGATCTCGTCTTCCATTGCCTTTTAGGGTTTTGATTTGAGTGGTCTTTAGCTGGAATCCCATCCCAACAATACACACATAAAATAAATAGTTAACTAAATACAGTATATATTTGTATAACCACAAATAAGGCAAATGTTCATTTTATTATTACCTGCCTAAGTCATGAAGCATTTATAATGGAGGATTCATCTATATGTCTCAAAATTTCAACCAACAAATATATAGTTATATAGTGAAAAGGATATGTGAAACATATAGAGAGGTTACTGCTTTCGGCATTCGTGGATTCTTTATCTTCCCTCCGCCTAATCACTTTTTATGCATTAAAGGTATTGCTCGAAGAATCTTTCTTATTTCTGTCTTTCATGAATAAATATCTCTCCAGTCGGTCGGTCGGTTGAAGTTGGATTGAATCGACTTCGTCTTCTTCCCTTAAATAAATCCTGTTCAAGATGTGATAAAAGGACAGTACCCCTTACCTTACTCAAGAAAGAAACTCAATGTCGAAGACCCATGTGACAAAAGAAGAATAAAATGAATGTATGACCAGTTTGTTTGTTGAAGATAGATTAGACTAAAGCGATTTCATGCGTCTACATTTAATAAGAATGGTGCTAGCGAAGACAAATAATGCATGAAAATGTAAGCAAACAACACATAATGCATGTGTTATATCAAATTGTGACCTTGCAATATGGATATGCCATTTAGTTTCCCATCATATTGTTTTATATTCCTTTTTTTGTTTTATGTTCTTTTTAGTTAGTTTCATTCTTTAGATCCAAAATTACACCACAATGGAACATTATATAATTACCAACCAGCTGTTAAGAGCATTCTCAGGTGAGTCTAACCGATACACAGTTTTAAATTACAAACATGATAAATATACTTTATATTACCTGAATTTTTATAACCACGCAAACCATCGATTGCATTATAACTTAGTTGATGGCTTGTGCATTGTATTAAATATGAGTATCATTATTCTTAGAACTTTGTTTCCAATTTCTCATGAGTTATCTTCAATATGAACGCCATCATGTACCCAAATGTATGTCTTTTGCATTAGTCTTGGATGTGGTGGATTCATCGATTAGTTGTTTTTTTTGAGCAAGTACCTTCCTTTTAACCATTTCCAAACATGAGTTAGGGTTTGCCAACATTACCAAAATCAGCCGACTTTTATCCCTTTGCTAAATCTGCTCAAATCAAAAGACTCTTTAATCTGGAGATGATTTCAACGACTCTTCAGCTTTCAGATAGATTCAAGATTGCAATTTGAAGAGTATGCTCTAGTTCAACAGCTACAAACGCTTCGGATGCTCCAATTTGAGATTCCGGTGGTAATCTTTTTCCCCTTATACTCTTGAATAGGCTCTAGAATGTAAATTGCAGTTTGAGATCTCTGATTTACGTCTGTTGCATCCACGTTTGACTCATGTTTGAATCCGGTGAAGTTTTTCCATGATAGAAGTTTTGTGAGGACATCTGCCTTTTGATAAGTTGAAGGAATGTAATTTACTCTAAATTTTCCTTCCATAACTTATTCACTAACGAAATAGAGATCTAGTAACATGTGTTTAGTTTGTTGATGTAGCATTGGATTGGCAGTGAGTGATATCGTACTAAGATTATCACAACATATACTTGCTATGCTGTTAGTGTTAATCTGTAGTTGTTTCAATAAAGATTGTATCCATATAGTTTCAACTATTTTACAAGCTATACTTCTGTATTCGGCTTCGGTGCTTGATATATATTTTGTTGGTTGTTTCTTTGCACACCATGATATTGGATTTTTTTTCCTAGAAAAATACAGTAACCAATTGTTGACCTTCTATCATCTTAATCAGTTGCCCAGTCAGCATCAACATATGAATTAATATTCAGTGGTCTGATTGATTGTATAATTAGCCATTGATCCATTGTTACTTTAAGATATCTTAGAATATGCTTAACTCTTTCCACTGTTCATCAAGAGGCTTTTGCATGAACTAACTTACTTTATTCATACTAAATGAGAAGTCTAGTCTTGTTATTGTGACATATTATAGTGCTCCAACTATACTTCTATATTTCTTTGTATTGATTATTGGTTCACCTCTATTCTTTGATAAATGTGAATTGCTTGTCATTGGAGTAAGAAGTGGATTTGCTTTGTCCATTTTTTCTTTCCCTAATATTTCATAAATACATTTTCTCTAATTCATATACATTTCAGTGCTTGACACCCTTTTAACTTCATTGCAAAGGAAGTAGTTTAAATCCCCCATGTATTTAATAGAGAATTATTTGTTCAAACATTGTGTGATATTGTTGATCTTTAATTCACTATTATCTGTAATAATGAAGTCATCAATATAAATCAGTACATAGGTGATAGTGTTATTAGAAAATTTAACAAAGATTTAGTTTTTTGATTTTGTTAAGTTGTAGCTAAGTCTTGTTAATTTTGATTTCAGCTTGTCGAACCAAACTCTTTGTGCTTGCTTGAGATCATATATTGGTTTATTTAGCTTGCACATAAGTTATTCACTGCCTTTCTTTATAAATCCATATGGTTTCTCTAGGTAGACTTCCTCCTGCAAAAGAAGGCATTATTTACATCTAGTTGTTTTACAGTCGAATTTTAGTGCAAAGCAATTGTCAATGTAACTCCAATGGAAGAGGGTTTCACAACAGGAGAAAATATCTCATTGAAATCAAAATCATTTTGTTGTGAGTACCTTTTTGCCACCAATCTTGCTTTGTACTCAAGAATTGAACCATCATGATTCCTTTTCAATCTAAATGTCCATTTACATCTTATAACATTCTTATGCATTGGCAAAGGTACAAGATCCCATGTCTTATTCTTTATCAATGCATCATATTCTTCTTTCATGGCTGTTTTCCACTTGAAATTCTGTATTGCCTGCTGATATGTGCTTGGTTCAATAAATTCAGACTCAACATTTTATATTTCTGGCTTGAATATACCACTTTTTGCCCTTGTTATCACGTGATGACCAGTGTTTGTCGGTGTCGAAGGCTGATTGTCATTATCCATACTGGTCTCTTGTTGAGTATTGCGTGACTGAAGGTCATCCAATATTTGACATGGATCAGAACGCTGACTGGTGCTTGACTGTGATACATGACTTGAGCTTTCATGTGCTTCGTTTTGCACATGACCTGGTTCACTTGTGGGCGTAGTGTGTTATGGGCTGCAGCTACCTTTTTCCTGGTTTCCATCATTTTTAATTGGTGTGATCACTTCTGGAGAGGAAGGTATTGAAGGTAATGAGTATCTTGAGTTGTATACTTTTTGAGTAGTTTTAATTCTTGCTTTGTTAAAAGGAAAGTTTTGCTCATTAAATACCACATGTCTTACTATGCACATTCTTCCCTTGTTGTCAAGACACTTGAACCCTTTTTGATTTTCTACATGTCCTAAAAATGTGCATGGAGAAGATCTAAATTCTAAATTATGTGTATTGTATGGCCTTAGATAAGGGAAGCATAGACATCCAAATACTTTCAAATTTTGATAGTCTGCTCTGATTTTGGTTAATACTTCTATTGGACTTTTGTACTTTAGAACTTCTGTAGGTATTCCATTAATTAAATAGACTGCTGTGGAGAAAGCATCAGGCCAAAATTTTAATGGTAAAGATGCTTGCGCTAATAAAGTCAGACCAGTTTCTACAATATGTCTATGCTTCCTTTTAATGAGGTCATTTTGCTCTGAAGTATAAGGACACGTTGTCATTTGAGTGATTCCCTTTTTCTGAAGGTAATCTCTCAGTGGTAGAAATTCTTTTTCACCATTTGTTTGAATAATTTTTGCTTGACAATTTGTTTGTCTTTTTGCATTTGCTATGAACTGCATCACTGCATTGTTAGTTTCAGATTTTGACTTTTAATAATATATCCATACATGTCTAGAATAAGCATCAATAAATGAAATATAATATATGTAACCATAATCAGTGCTTATTGGGGCTGGTTCCTATAAGTCGGTAGCAATCAGTTCTAAGGGTTTGTAATATATGATATTTGAATCTGAAAATACAAGTTTGTGACTTTTTCCCATTTGGCAATATGTGTAAGCGTAAGATCTTGGAATTTTATCAACAAAAGCATTGTCACTACTACTTAGAACATGTTTTTAAAATGTTTGCACTAGGGTGTTCCAGTTTACTATGCCAAATATCATACATCTTACAGTTTTCAGCAATTTTCACTTCAAAAATGTTACACCGGTTTTCTTTACATCCAGAATTTCTTGAGTTTGCAACATCAAATTTGTATAACCTTTTACATTCTCTACCTTGCAAAAGAATTTCTTTTGTTAGAAAATCTTTTACTAAACAATACTTTGAATAAAATTCAAAATATACATTATTTTCCTTTGCAAATTGAGATACACTCATTAAGTTTTTTCTAATAAGTAGAACTCTCAATAATTTATTGAGATAAAGTTGTCTTACACCTTTTATGCTCGCATTTCCAGTATGGGAAATATGAACAGACTTATCATTGCTCAAATATAACAATTGTTACTCTCTATTTTCAAGTTTCAGATTACTTAAGTTAGTCACATGGCTGGTTGCTCCAAAATCTAGGCACCAGCTTTCATCATGTATGTCCTCAATTTTAGCCATATCATTGCTTGTACCTACGGATTTGACCTCTGGTTGTACATTAATAATACTTGCACTGGGATTTTGCATTCTTGAACTGTTATTACTCTACTGTGTTGGTGTGAAGTTGCATCAAATCTAAAATAACATTTGCTTGCAATGTGACCATATTTTTCACATATTTGACATGTTGGTATGTAGTTGTAGTTCCATCTACCACCTTTACCTCTAGACCTATTAGATTGTCCGCCCCTTTGAATGTTGTTTGATTGATTTCTGTTGCCATAATTTCTTTCGTGACTCTTGTTTTTGTTGTCTGTAACATAGTTGGTTGAGCATTCAACATTGGTTGATTTCTTTTGCTCTAATCTACCTTCATGTGCAAGAATTATGGAATGAACATAAAATAGTGATGGCAATGTTTCATTAAAGGATATTATTTCCACTACAGCCTCATAATCTTCATCTAGACCACTCAATACTAAAAAAATTTGTTTAGTATCTGATATTTTGTTCCAAACTAAAGCTAATCGATCACATAATGTCTTGGCTTTTGACAAGTACTCCCTCGTATTCATGTCGTCTTTCCTTTAATTTTGTAGCTACCTTTTGTACCGCATGATTCTTGCTGATGATGTCGTGGAAAGAAGTTTGCACTAACTGAAGAAAGTAACCATGAGCTGATAAACCCGTCCGGTCTTTGATTGCTATATAATCTTATTACTCGCTAATTTTCCTTCATTATCTGTAGTGTATCTTGGTGGGGTAATCAATGTGCCATGAACATACTCCTTCAGTCCATAGCCTCTGATTGCAGTTTCGATCTGTGGTGATGACTTTTCTTTGTGGCTTAATAATGGATTTGATAAGTTCTTGAGTGACATTAGATTGAGTTTGGGTGGTTCTTGATACTGAAGAGGGAAAACTAAGCATTATCTTCTTCAACCATGATGTAAATTCAAGTGTCAAGGACCAAGAATGGATTATGGGTAAGGAAATAAGGCTACCTGATGGGTGAGAAATGTGAGGATTCTTCGATTCACCTTTCTTGCGACTATGGATCAGGTAGTCTTGCTAAAGTTGACTTTATGATGATTCTGATGCAGCTAGTTAAGGTGATGGATGATGAACTGCTGACACACCCTAGCTAGGCGTGACACTGCAATCAAATGATAAAAGAGATCAAATCTTCTAGCAAGATTCTTTAACATAGATTTTGATAATCTATGCTTTCTGGCTACTCAAATGATGACAACTTTCTGATGAGGCCAAAACAATGCAGCCAATTCTTAAATGATGACAATTTGCTTATGAGAATTTCAGTGAGGCACTTGCTGTTAAGCAACTGGTGGCTTTGATACCATATAAAAAAAATAGAAAAATATTATGTCTTGAATGATTGAGTGCAAAAACTTATATATTGTTTGGCTGATACATTGCTTATTTGTAGTGAAATTATTGTTTTAGTGGATTGCGGGTCGGCCAAATATCACATCTGCACCTAAAGGATATATAAACATATCTTTTACAATACATCTCATACTGCAAATAAAAAAATTTGATACTACACGGAACTAATAATAATTCTAAATGGCACTACATGGTAGGGCTAGATGATACTATCCGGAACTTACTATAGTAAATGGAGATACGAAAGGCAAAAGGGAATGTGAGATATAAAATGACACTATTTATTGAACTCAATTTGGGAGCTTCGACTTCATAGATACTCCAGTACTGATATAAGATTATTTCATGAGGACAATCATGATATTACAATACAAGGTGAAATCAAATGAAGATGTTGCTTAGCAAGAAAGCACATTACATGTGGGTATCAACCATCTACTACTTTAGGGTATCTTGACAACAAATCTGTTGGCCTCTTACTTGTTAGAATTTGATAATGAGAGAAGATGGTGAGATTTAACGTTAACCGAAAAGTATTACATTGTTATTAACTTCAATTAGAATGATAGGAATTACAAAGCTTTAAATAAACTAAAACATTAAATCAGTAACCTGTTTTTTCACCTACAAGCTAGGCAATAAGCTTGGCAATAGTGCCTTGTTTCATGCAACTAGCTAAACTAATTCTTTCATATATCTTTATTAACTTTAACACCCTCCTTTAAACTAAATATGTGTCAAACATTTAATATGCAACTCATAAATGCTAACATATAGAGAATTGCATTTCTTGATTGCATCGTTTTCTCTCTCTCTTTGACAATCTTGATAATGACATTGACATTCTATGAGGCTGGACATACTCAACAGTTTCACATTAATTGGTAATTCACTTATTAACCATCAATAAATACTTTTGATTTTCTTTAAGGGACTCACGGACCTCTACTCTTCGGTCATTCCTTGATACTGCTGTATCCATCATCTCTCCAACTGGCTAGAGCTGCGGCTCTTCTTCGTTTTCTTATTATATTAGATGACACAAAACCAAGTCTAGTTCACTACTAGACCCATCAACTTCACTTGTAGGCATATAGGTATTTCTAATAGGCATTTCTTCAAAAAGTTCTCAAGGCTCTCCATATTGTCTAACCTTACAACCAACATTCTGCATTACGCCTTCCTCATGTGCTTACATCAACATCACTATCAAGTCATAATTCTCACACTGCAGACATATTCTTTAGCAAATCTTCTTATTGAATAATCGATTTTCTCCAATATTATTTCACTGTAACAGAGCAAACACAATCGTTACAACTCCAAAAAAAATATATTTAGATCCAAAGCATCCAAAGCATCCATAGTGGCCAATCATCCAAAGCATCAATCAATAGTTTCCAACATTTCAACTGCTTTTGAACTCCACTGCAGTTCGGCAAAAGTACTTCAACGTCGCGACCTTACCCGTAGAAAAGTAAACTATAAAGAGGTGACGTTATCATCATCAACTAAAGATGCAACAACCACAAGAGGCAAGTACAAATTCGAGTACAGTTGCATCGCGGTCATCTCCAAGGAACCACATTATTCAGTTCCAGTGGCGTTTTCGCTCTTGAATTCAAAATGGCAGCAAGCATCAGGAACAAGATTTTTGTACCTGACACAGTAAAGCTTCAGGTAGAATTGAGATTCTCATATTGTGGCTTAAGATCTCAGCAACTGGAGCACTCAATAGCATTCAGACCGTGGAAGATTTAGGTACTATTTGTTTAGAATAAGCGATCACTTGTTTTACCACTTATTGATGAATAAGCACTTTCAAGTTGTTTGTTTTGAACGAATGTTTAGACCTAAAACACTTATTTAGGAAAAAAGTGTAAAGCACTTTCATATGCTTTTTCTAATTCCGAATGCTTAATGATAATTTCTTCCATATATACCTTTAGCTACATTTTTTACATTACCATAAAAATATACTAAACATTCAAAAAGGTTAAGTAAAAATTTTGAAAATCCAATTTAGTTAAGATTTGAAACATTTTATACTATATTTTTTTATTACTTTTCTAAATTCAGATTCATTTTCAAAAATAAAAAACAAAGAAAACCAAATCAAATAATATTTGAAATTTTAAAAATAGATCGAAAACTACAAAATTTTGAATTACATAATTTTGATCATTATTTTTTAAAGAATAATTCTTTTAAATTGAATTTCTGGAAACTTATTTCATGAAAATTTAATTCTTTTGAAAATTGAAATCTTGAAATAAAATAGATAGAAATTTAAATATTTCAAAATTAAATACTTTCAAATAATTATCTATTCAAGTTGCCACAAACTAAAGTATTTTCAATGTTAAAAATTTTCAAATTCCAAGATGTCGAAAAAATTAGATTTACGTATCAAAGTTTTCATTTTAATAATTACTACATTAATACCAAACAATACGAAAGGCAATATTATCGAAATAGACATTTACATTAGTTCCAATCTGATGTTTTGAAATGCAAACAAACAACTTTTTGCAATTCAGCATTCAACAATCAGTATTCAACTTTCATCATTCAGCATTCAACTTTCAGCATTCAGCATTCACCATTTTAATCAAACAAATCCTTGACTTTGAAGGCGGCGGTTTCTTTCTTTTTTTTGGCCGTGGAACTTTTCCTTTTGGTGAGATTTGAAAATTGAAATCTTTAAATATAACAGATAGAAGTTTAAATCTTTCAAAATTAAATACTTTCAAATAATTATCTATTCAGTTGCCCCAAAACTAAAGTATTTTTAGCATCAAAAATTTTCAAACTTCAACCTATCAAAAAAATTAAATTTACAGTTCAAAGTTTTCATTTTAGTAATCACTACATGAATACCAAATAATATGAAGGGGCAGTATTGTCAAAATAGACATTTGCGTTTGTTCAAATCAGAAGTTTTAAAAATACAAACAAACTATCTTTTTGCAATCAACATTCAGCTTCAAACCCTTTAAACAAATGAAGCCTTAATTTTGAAGAGGGCGGTTTCTTTTTTTTTATTAGCTGTGGAATTTTTCTTTTTGACGTTATTTTTTTTCCAGGCAACAACTTCAATTTGCACGGGTGTCCAAATCTGACACAAACAGCACTTTGAAGCAAGCATCTCTAACGTCAGAAAATACCAAATCCAAGCCCATCATCTCAGCAATTTCAAGATCTGGAGACTCTGACCGTAATAGGTGATTCTCATGCGAACTAGAATTATCCGGAGTCGATGACTTTATATTTTGAGGAGAAAGTGTTTTGATCTTTAGTGTTGAACGAAATCAGGATTTTTTCCACTAACCTATTACGATAAGAATTACGAAACTTTAAATCGACTAAAACATTGAACTACTAACCTATTTCTCCACTTACAAGCTAGGCAATAATGCCTTGTTTCATGCAACTATCTAGACTAATTATTTAATACATTTTTATTAAGTTTAACATTACTACTGCAGCTTTCACAAGAACTCAGCCTCCATATAAGCTGTCGTATATATGAATTGATAAGAAATGTGTATCATGCACTAAATATTTAGACAGCATAAAATAAGGATGTATTTTCAGATGTTGATGAAATAATATATATATGTGTGTATTACAGTATGGTAAGAGCAAATTTCTATAAAGTAAAATACTAATACATGTACCAATTGTTTTACATGGCTAAAGAAATTCCCCAAGAAGACAAGGCATATATGATTTTTCCAGCATCCCATGGGTGTTTCAACTTGCTTTATTCAAAGAACTTTCTATACCTACGTGATCAACGTAATATACAGTGTTAATATCGTTTTATCCATATATT
Source organism: Allium cepa (assembly GCA_030765085.1). Classification (NCBI taxonomy): domain Eukaryota; kingdom Viridiplantae; phylum Streptophyta; class Magnoliopsida; order Asparagales; family Amaryllidaceae; genus Allium; species Allium cepa. The sequence continues at coordinate 110,320,629 of CM060944.1, read as the reverse complement.
CCAATGAAAATGGTAGAATATATATCTTATGTACAAATAATTTTACAATAATTACAAAATGTATTTGTTGGAATCCCTAAATATAAAGTGTAAATGAAATACACTTGTCCCACATCGTCAAATATAAAAACAAAACTAAACATATTAATAGCTTTCGAATGAAGAGGTTGGGGCCTTGGAGCACTCAAATGTTTTCTTTGTTTTGAGAAGAGAGATCATGCATCACCATCACATGCGTGCGACCCGTTAACGAACAGTAGCGGTTCAAAAGGCAACGGGTGCGACCCGTCAAGCGGACGCGACTGTTTGAAGGGATGCGGACGAAATTTTAAATATGAGAGAATTCTGATCACATTCTCATTCTATTCCAATTCTAATTTCTTCTGCTTCTTCTTTTCTACTCCTCTATACAATATATCACAGAGTTGACAAGCTCATTACAATCTCGTGCAGATTACGTCTGTTGTACCTTGAGAGACTTTAAATAAAGTCTTAAGGAAATTGTTATGACAAGCCTCAGACGGAATTTCCTTCTTCAAACCGGCTAGGTTTTTTAATTGATATATATATATATATATATATATATATATATAACATTTTCGTTTCTGCGTTATACTATTTTTAAATAGTATAACGTTTGACCTATCGCTATAGTTATTATCACTATAGTTGTTAGTTTGTGGTTGTAATTTAATTACGACATAACTATTGCTTAATTTAGCTAATACATACTTCCAGAGTAGTGAAATCTGATTGATAAACTTGTGAGACGAGTTTATAATTGATTATTCTCTGTTTTGGTATACTAGACGTATAACATCTTAAGACTTTATTGTTTTAACTAAAACAGAGATGGCAACAGTAGAGCTCTCAACAAAGGTTACTACACACAACATGCCTGATCCTTTTAAAGGAGATGGTGACGACTTTCTAACATGACAGAATCAGATGTTATTTTATCTCACCACACTCGGTCCGCAATGGTATCTCGGGGAGGAGGAATCGATTCCTGCACCAGGCAAGAAATCAGATATTGATATGTGGAAGCATTCTGATTTTATATGCAGAAAATATATTCTGAATTGTCTCGACAATGTACTATGCAAAGTATATCAGCCTTTAAAGGCAGCAAAGCACTCTGGAATGCACTTGCCACGAAGTATAAGATGCATAATATCAGTCTTAAGAAATTCATTGTAGAAAAATTCATGGACTATAAGATGGTTGGTTCCAAATCGGTGACTGCTCAACTGCATGAACTGCAAATCATTATTCATGAACTCGAAGTAGAAGATCATAAGGTTGGAGAATTATTTTTGGTTGAAGCATCATGGGAAAACTGCCGCCATCATGGAGAGATTACCGCAACTATCTAAAGCATAAAAAAAGAAAATCTCTTTACATGATCTCTTAGTCCGACTGAAAATTGAGGCAGATAATCGTGGAGTTATAAAACCAAGCGAGGAGGTATTTGTGGCGAAAGGTTCAAAGACCAAAAACAAAAGAAAAAATTTCCAGAAGAAAAGGAAAGCTCCAGACAACAAACCAAAAGACAACAAACGAACCAAAAAGTTTAATGGCGAATGTTGGGTTTGTGGAAAGCTTGGACATGCTGCTAGAGATTGCAGACACAAAAAGGAATGCAACATAGAGGCAAATATAGTAGACAACATGGAAGTAGACGAGTCCAACTTCTCGACGGTTGTATCTGAATGCAATTTGGTTGAGAATCCTAATCAATGGTGGGTAGACAAAGGCACTACTCATCATGTCTGCTCTGACAAATCCATGTTTTCTACATACCAGAAATTCGATCACGAAGAAAAAACTCTATATGGGTAATTCTGCAGTATCCATGATCGAAGGCAGTGCCACAGTAATTCTTAAGTTTACTTCTGAAAAAACTGTCAAGTTGAATGACGTGCTTTGTAGCAATCCTGACTCGACCTTCGAAAATCGGCACCGAATACGACACTCATATTCCAATGCCGCAGATCCAAACGTCGAATCTGGTGCGTCGGAGCTTATAACACCATTAAGTAAACAACACAACGGAAGAAAAAGATATCAATATATATAACATTGATACAATGACAGATACAACATCTGATATAATATGATACAACAGAATCATGTAACAGATATCAATACTATCAGAGATACAAGACACAACAGAAAGAAAATAGATAACACCAACAGCGGAAAGAATATCTCCAATAGAATGCATCCCCAAATCCAATGCTCCAATCCAAAGTTAGCTCGAACCAACATCACGTTGCACCCAGATAAGCAAGACTGGTCCCGATCCAAAGACTGAACTAACTCCAGATAATCTACTAAACCTGACTATCTGAGAGATCCAACTCTAGACTACCCGCGTGGAAAAATTATGGGCACCCAGAGTTCAGGAAAGGAACAATAAACTCCGAGTCAGTCATGGGACTGGTATGAGCAACAAAAACAGTTTGGTCTTTTAAAACAAACAACAAAAGAATTTACTTTTGAAATTCGCAATGCTTTTTAGGAAATGAAACTACTATAAGGCCTCCCACCGCACACACCATGCAAACGCAGAATTGGAGGAGATTTCTCCTTATAATAGTCAAATATGCTTGATACAAGAAAATTTCTTTGATATTATTATTATAGGTGCATAGTGGAAAACATTTCGAAAGTAGAATAGAAATCTTAGCCAGGATAGACATTTCGCACTTATGCCTACTATAGCTATCATGTTCAATAGCAGGTTACCACCACATTCCATGGCAGATAATATAACTAAAACCATACAGGGCGCGTATCGTTTCGATTGGATTTCCAACAAATGGTCGGGCTAAGGAACTTCCCACTGTCCATGGGATCGCCTCTGGCGGGATGTCCCGAGAACCTAGCCGGATCTCTGCCAACACAAGGTCGGGTTACCTCTGTAACCATGTAACTACTTCTCGAGCATGCCAACCTTTATCCGAGATGCGTCTAAACCACAAAGCAACAACCACACAGAAAATGAGATTGAAGCCCACCACATAGGTAAATATCTGGGCTCCATACCATGATACCACCCTTTACCAGAAGGGAATGACACACCCTAAAGGGCGCGACCCTCATAACCTTGCCGCATCTTTCCTGTTTTGAACATTTTCGTGTTGTGAGGTCCAGATGCAGTATCGTCCACAAGGCTACGCTTCATACAGAAGCCATGCTCTGATCACAAATGATCATTAACACACAACAGCACTCAGCATGTCACACTACCAAATTGGGAATATATCGCCGATAACCTTCAACTACATAACCTCTGAGCTCGTACGTCTCAGAGAAGGGTGTTAAGCTAAAAGAATAAATTTTTCACCACCAACAGATATGTATTTGAAAGAAATCTGCTTTATATCTCAAAGTGTAGTGTCAGACATACGACCATACAAGTCTGTCCCGGGTTCGAACAGAACCGAAGGCACTTCCGAAGAAGCCCTTGCAAATCCGGATATTCACAATCCCGATCGGACTTCCCATCACTTAGGGAGAACTCTATACCGGAGCAACTCAGTGTAGAGTCAATCGATAGGTTATCCTATCGTTCTCGCAAAACACCCGGTCTTCAACACCGATCTTCAAATGCTATCCATAACGACGTATCACTATTCGGAATGGGTAATATGACACAAGGTCCTCTCCCGGCTAAGCCGAATAATGAGCGCAATATTTAAAAAAATATGGATATGAGATTTCAGTTAAGTCACAACTTATAAAATCCAAAACCTTTCTTCAATTGGTTACTTTTAAACAAAAGATTTATTTTACAAAGTTCACCCAGTCTCACAAAGATCCATTTACGGATTCCAAAACAATTTCCATTTCAATTGGATTAACTCGTTAAATCTTTAAATCAAAGATTTAACTCATAGCTTTCAAACCGTTTCCATAACTTGGAAATCATTTTCATTTCAAACTAGAAATCCTTTTAATTCAAATTGGAAATTCATTTCTTATATGAAAACTTCAATTATTTGAAAACAACAGTTTTCATTTCAGAAGAGTCCAATTATATTTGCACGAGTTAAAGCCTTTGAATTTAAATTCAAATTCCGAAATCAATACCTTTAAAATGGTTTAACCTATATATAACTAGGTTAACATCTTTAATCCCTAACATCAAATCATAGAATTCAATTTCAAATTTTGAATTCAAATTTGAATCAAATTATTTAAACTTCAAACTTTATCAAGTTATTCATAAACAAATTTTATCTTTGAAATTTCATTTCAAAAGCTCTCCACATTTAACCCGATTCCATTTCCAAACCATTGAATTCAAATTGTGTATTTTGAAATCATTTCAAAAATCTGTGACTTAATCGATTTCCCCGTGAAATCCATATTTGTGTGTGTATGGTGTGGTCCAGGGGTTTAACACAATAGTGCAACAACATCAATATCACAGATCAAAATACAGAAATATAGTTTATAAGCAGTATAAACCATAACACTTATCGTTCATTCACAGATTCACAGATAATATACAAATATATCACAAATAAATGAATAAAATACACACAGCTCAATCCACAAACAAAATATCATAGATCAGATAAGACAATCAATTTAAGGCATCTCATACAATACAATCATTCATAAGTAAGGTCAAGCATTCAATAATCATTTATAAACAGGATTAATTAATTGTTTAATCCTAATTAATTCAATTTATTTCCAAATTAAATTAATTACTTATGAATTAATTACCCAATCCTGATTTATTGATTATAAATCATTTGATATAGATTAACTTATCACAAACTTTAATTAATTATTTTAAATTAATAAATTATTCTCAATTAATCATATTAATTAAATTAACCTCCAAACCAATTACATAATGGGAAAGTCTATATAGACACAAAATATGAACACAATTGGTGACACAAAAAATCTCCACCATTGGATTGCCCCCTGAATTCCACCTTCCACATAAAGACAAAAAAATCCAATGGTCCGGATCTTTTGTGTCACCATTTTGTGTTTAATTTTGTGTTCATATAGCCGGCCCCTTACATAATTAATTAAATCCTTAATTAATTATTTTAAGAAATTAAACCTTTAATTACTTACCATTAAGCAATCATCTCATAACAATTAATCATTAATTACCAATTAATCTTAATCATTAAATTAATCAAAATATCCAAAATTAATTTCAATTAGTAATTAACCCCTTAATTACTTTCATTAAGTAATTAACAATTTACAATTGATTATCTTAATTAATTAATGTAATTAATTATTAAAATTAATCACATTAATTAATACTTAATAATCCTTAGTTAATTATCTTCATTAACTAATAACATTTCTTTAATTACTTTCTTAAGAAATTATCTTAGATTAAATCATTATTAATTATTTCTAATTATAAATTAATCTAAATTATTAATTTATAAATTAAATAAATTATCCCTTAATTATCTTATTAATTAAATCAATTAATTACCTTAATTAACTCTAGGATAATTCATTTCTTATTGATGACTTCATTAACATTAAAGTGTGAAACATTACACTTCTAAATTTAATTTCAAATTCCATTTTGAATATAAGATTCAAAATAATTATTCATTTAAACATTAACCAATTTAAATATCAATTTATAAACCTTAAAATAAATGTAAAGAACATTTATTATTTACATAGGAAACTTATATAAGGAAAAGCCTTTAAACTCAATTACTAAAAAAATTAAAAAAAAAATTAAGCTTTTAAATTACATTACATTTTAACTTGCAAATTCATGTTTAAAAACATTTATTTGAAAACAAATTACTTTTTAAAGACTATTTAATTTAAACTTGTTTAAGACATATTTAATTTTTCAAACTAATTCAAATTCCCAGTTTTTGATTCAAAGTGACTCGAATCCATTAATTTAAACATTTATTTTAAACCCTTGATTTAAACCTTGATTTTAAATTCTTGATTTAAAAATCCAAATTCCATTTTAAAAATTTTAAGATTCAGAAGTTTCATTTGAAAAATAAACTCAACTTTGAATTTAAACCCAGTTCAAATTCTATTTCAGATTTTTGAATTAAATTTAAAATATATGAAACTATCAGGTTTTTAAAAACCTGAAAACCCACTTTTAAATAATTTAAAACTTTAAGATTCAAAGACATTTGAATCTAAACTTCATACTAGATTTAAACCTATTTTTAAAGCTACCTCACAATTTAAATTCCATTTTAAATTTGCTTTTAAATTAAATTTGCAGACAGGTTTTATAAAACCTGTAACATATAAAAAATTAACCCGAGGCAACCTTCCTTTACTTCGAGTCAAAAACCCCACTGCTTCGAGCAAACATCCCAGATCCTCGAGCAACATACGCGAGAAGCTTGAAAAGTTCAAGTACCTCCTCTCCAATTCAGGCACAAACAAAATGGTGCACCTGCACCATCGCCTTCGCCCACTTTGATCATCGGCGATGGTCTCTTCAAGTCGACAATCACCCCTCAACCCAAACACAAACTTCAGATCATCGATTTAGGGTCAAATTCGAATTCGAGAGTTCGAACCAGAAACCTGGAAACACGATCAGTAACTCCTCCCAAACATGTCAATGCGTCGTACTTCAAACTCCGACCACCTGAGAACCATCGCCACCGGCCATAGCTTCGACTACACCCAAGCTATCATCTCCCAGAAGCACGTACAACTCGATGCACGAGAGGAGACGCGACGATCATTCTTTTGACCTCCTCAAAATTTAGGTTTAGAAAAAAAACTCCTCACCGCCGTCACCACGTTCACCTGCCGACCACCCCACTATTTTTCTCCGACATCCCGTAGGCTCCTCCACCTCTTTAAGAAACTCCGGCCCCCCCCATCAACGAGATCACAAGAATTCCTCAAAACAATGAAATTTGAACAAACTCGAACTGCTCTCAAAATCAAACTCGAAAAATTATGATTTAAGCTTTAAAAATCATATTAAAGTATAAGAATTCCATTTATACACCCAAATTCGTAAATCATGAAGTTTGAATTTTTGACTCATTTAGAATTTGCTCAGATTATCTTGTTTTTCAGAAAGAATACTAAATTGTTTAAGCTCAAGTAAATTTTAATCTTTAGTTTATGTTATAACAAACAATGTTTGTTTTAGTACTATGTCCAAACATTGAGTAAATCAAGTGGAAATGATTTTTTGAACTCAAATCTTAAGTTTAGGATTGTAGGCAGAGGACAATGTAATCATCAGCCTGCATAAATACTTCCAACATTCAAGTGTACACAGAGAAGTCATATAGATATACCACCATGCTTAGTTACAGATATGCTTGCAATAGATTTATATCTTTAAATTTTAAAGAAAATGTTAGTCACTTTGCTTCAGAAGAAAGAACAGAGGGCTGCTATTGTTTGAAACTGCTGTGAAAATTGCAAGCTGAAGCCTTTTGATTCTCTGGTTTTAAATGAAGTTGTATTGTTGTTTAAAGTTTGAATTTTGTTTAAATTGTAGATATTGCTTCCTTCAGTTTTTTTCTTGTTTTAGTTTGAGATGAACAAACTGAATGAAGTTACTTGATATATAGGAAAAGTGTGCAGGGGTTACAAGTTTGTACAGGGTGATATAATGTTTTTGGTACAACATTAGCCAGATTTTTTTTCTTTCTTTATTTTAAAATGGTGGCTGATAGGATATGTATGTGTGCTAATATATTTTCTTGCATTAATAAACTTTATCTTTTTTTATAAGCTTTTACTTATCTTTGTTCAAACTGGTATATACATACTAGTGTCTTCCTTTACAAGCTTTCATATATATACATATATGCTTATATTTTGTTATGTTTCACACTATACATTTTTGAATGTATTTTGTTTCTTGTGATATGAATAAAGTCCTATATGTAATATGTTGTCAGATCTAGATCTTTAATTAATATGTTTACTTTCTATTTTACATATTAACATGTTGTTTAAATTTAACAAATTTGTTTATTTTACATAGTTCATTTTATTTATTTGTTTAACTTAATATTTATCGCCTTGTACTTCTCTATACATATTTATTTTAATACTTTGGAGTTTATTGTTTGTATCAATACACATTCTGTAAAAGAAAATGTTTTGAAATTTAATACATATCAAATGAATAACATAGATGTATTTTATAGATTTAAATAATTTACCAATTAATTTCACAAATTTTATTCAAAAATTAAATTAATTATTAATTTAAACATAGTCAAAATCTGGGATCGTTCCAGATTCCCCCCTTAAAGAAATTTCATCCTCGAAATTTGCCAAGGAGACACAAAGATAGAGAAATGGTTTTCCAGGTCAAACTAGATATCTATTCAGTATTTGGCTCACCAAATCAAAATATCAACAATATGAGAACAAACTCATTCAATACTACATAGGATACTCGGGTCACTAGATCTACGAATATGCAGTGGTACTGGTTAGTTCGAAGGGATAACTAACCATTCGTAGAATATATCTAGACCCAAAAATAGACAGATATATGGATATAATTTCAAACTTTTAGTTTAGAACTGGAGTATACCTATTAACCATAGTAATCAAAGAAACCAATTCATCAAAACAAACATTTCTGGCCTATTTAGAGTTTATGTCCCATGCAAATATGTCAAATCTTCTTCCTGGATCTATTAGGAACTATCGAAGAATTGAAAAGAGATGCTGAACAAAAGAGATTGATAGGTGGGTTCAACCTTCTATAATTTCTCAAACACAAGATATGGATTCCAAATTAAGTCGGAACACCCAAATTATATACCAACTTGTCCCTCTTCGGACTTGGATCTACCCAAGAAATTATAATAGAATTTCAAATTTGGCTTTGATCGAAATCATTTTATTGATTCAATTTAAATTTAGCTCTATATTCTATTAATCAATTTAACTCAATTTAAAATTTCCAATCTATTTAAAATTTTCAATTTCAAATTTCAAATTCATTAAAGTTTAGATCGAAAAGCTGATAAGAAACCGATGAAGATACGAAGTAGGAGTTCTCTACAACGATTCATGGGGGCCATCATCACACCGAAACTTCTCCTTGTAGCTGCTACGAAGATATCAAAAGAATTTAGAATTGAATCAAAGGAGATTGGTAGAGAAAATTTCTTTGATATTATTATTATAAGTGCATAGTGGAAAACATTTCGAAAGTAGAATATAAAGCTTAGTCAGGATAGACATTTCGCACTTATGCCTACTATAGCTACCATGTTCAATAGCAGGTTACCACCACATTCCATGGCAGGTAATACAACTATAACCGTACAGAGCACGTATTGTTTTGATTGGATTTCCAACAAATGGTCGGGCTAAGGAATTTCCCACTGTCCATGGGATCGACTCTAGCGGGACGTCCCGAGAACCTAACCGGATCTCTGCCAACACAAGGCTGGGTAAACTCTGTAACTAGGTAACTGCTTCTCGAGCATGCCACCCCCCGATCCTTTGGGACCTTTATCCGAGGCGCCTCTAAACCACAAAGCAACAACCACATAGAAAATGAGATTGAAGCCCACCACATAGGCAAATATCTAGGCACCATACCATGATACCGCCCTTTACCAGAAGGGAATGACACACCCTAAAGGGCGCGACCCTCATAACCTTGCCGCATCTTTCCCGTTTCGACCATTTCCGGGTTGTGAGGTCCTGATGCAGTCTCGTCCACAAAGCTACGCTACATACAGAAGCCATACTCTGATCACAAATGATCAACAAATGACCATTAACACACAGCAGCACTCAACATGTCACACTAACAAATTGGGAATATATCGCTGATAACCTTCAACTACATAACCTCTGAGCTCGTACGTCTCAGAGAAGGGTGTTAAGCTAAGAGAATAAATTCTCCGCCACCAACAGATATGTATTTGAAAGAAATATGCTTTATATCTCAAAGTGTAGTGTCAGACATACGACCATACAAGTCTGTCCCGGGTTCGAACAGAACCGAAGGCACTTCCGAAGAAGCCCTTGCAAATCCGGGTATTCACAATCCCGATCGGACTTCCCATCACTTAGGGAGAACTCTATACCGGAGCAACTCAGTGCAGAGTCAATTGGTAGGTTATCATATCGTTCTCGCAAAACACCCGGTCTTCAACACCGGTCTTCAAATGCTATCCATAATGACGTATCACTATTCGGAATGGGTTATATAACACAAGGTCCTCTCCCGCTAAACCGAATAATGAGCGCAATATTTAAAAAATATGGATATGAGATTTCAGTTAAGTCACAACTTATAAAATCCAAAACCTTTCTTCAATTGGTTAAACAATTTAAATCTTTTAAACAAAAGATTTATTTTACAAAGTTCACCCAGTCTCACAAAGATCCATTTACGGATTCCAAAACATTTCCATTTCAATTGGATTAACTCGTTAAATATTTAAATCAAAGATTTAACTCATAGCTTTCAAACCGTTTCCAAAACTTGGAAATCATTTTCATTTCAAACTAGAAATCCTTTTAATTCAAATTGGAATTTCATTTCTTATATGAAAACTTCAATTATTTGAAAACAACAGTTTTCGTTTCAGAAGAATCCAATTATATTTGCATGAGTTAAAGCCTTTGCATTTAAATTCAAATTCCCAAATCAATACCTTTAAAATGGTTTAACCTATATATAACTAGGTTAACATCTTTAAGTTTCAAATCATAGAATTCAATTTCAAATTTTGAATTCAAATTTGAATCAAATTATTTAAACTTCAAACTTTATCAAGTTATTCAAAAATAAATTTTATCTTTGAAATTTCATTTCAAAAGCTCTCTACATTTAACCCAATTCCATTTCCAAACCATTGAATTCAAATTGTCTATTTTGAAATCATTTCAAAAATCTATGACTTAATCGATTTCCCCGTGAAATCCATATTTGTGTGTGTATGGTGTGGTCCAGGGGTTTAACACAATAGTGCAACAACATCAATATCACAGATCAAAATACAGAAATATAGTTTATAAGCAGTATAAACCATAACACTTATCGTTCATTCACAGATTCACAGATAATATACAAATGTATCACAAATAAATGAATAAAATACACACAGCTCAATCCACAAACAAAATATCATATATCGGATAGGACAATCAATTTAAGGCATCTCATACAATACAATCATTCATAAGTAAGGTCAAGCATTTAATAATCATTTATAAACAGGATTAATTAATTATTTAATCCTAATTAATTCAATTTATTTCCAAATTAAACTAATTACTTATGAATTAATTACCTAATCCTGATTTATTGATTATAAATCATTTGATATAGATTAATTTATCAAACACTTTAATTAATTATTTTTAAATTAATAAATTATTCTTAATTAATCATATTAATTAAATTAACCTCCAAACCAATTACATAATTAATTAACTCCTTAATTAATTATTTTAAGAAATTAAACCTTTAATTACTTACCATTAAGCAATCATCTCATAACAATTAATCATTAATTACCAATTAATCTTAATCATTAAATTAATCAAAATATCCAAAATTAATTTCAATTAGTAATTAACCCCTTAATTACTTTCATTCAGTAATTAAAATTTACAATTGATTATCTTAATTAATTAATCTAATTAATTATTAAAATTAATTACATTAATTAATACTTAATAATCCTTAGTTAATTATCTTCATTAACTAATAACATTTCTTTAGTTACTTTCTTAAGAAATTATCTTAGATTAAATCATTATTAATTATTTATAATTATAAATTAATCTAAATTATTAATTTATAAATTAAATAAATTATCCCTTAATTATCTTATTAATTAAATCACTTAATTACCTTAATTATCTCTAAGATAATTCATTTCTTATTGATGACTTCATTAACATTAAAGTGTGAAACATTACACTTCTAAATTTAATTTCAAATTCCATTTTGAATATAAGATTCAAAATGAATATTCATTTAAACATTAACCAATTTAAATATCAATTTATAAACCTTAAAATAAATGTAAAGAACATTTATTATTTACATAGGAAACTTATATAAGGAAAAGCCTTTAAACTCAATTACTAAAAAAAAAATTAAAAAAAATATTTAAGCTTTTAAATTACATTACATTTTAACTTGAAAATTCAAGTTTAAAAACATTTATTTGTAAAGAAATTACTTTTTAAAGACTATTTAATTTAAACTTGTTTAAAACATATTTAATTTTTGAAACTGATTCAAATTCCCAGATTTTGATTCCAAATGACTCGAATCCATTAATTTAAACATTTATTTTAAACCTTGATTTTAAATTCTTGATTTAAAAATCCAAATTCCATTTTAAAAATTTTAAGATTCAAAAGTTTCATTTCAAAACTAAACTCAACTTTGAATTTAAACCCAGTTCAAATTCTATTTCAGATTTTAAATTAAATTTTAAAAAAAATCTGAAACTATAGGGGTTTTAAAAACCTGAAAACCCACTTTTAAATAATTTAAAACTTTAAGATTCAAAGACATTTGAATCTAAACTTCATACTAGATTTAAACTTATTTTTATATCTATCTCACAATTTAAATTTGCTTTTAAATTAAATTTGAAGACAGGTTTTATAAAACCTGTAACATATAAAAAAAGTAACCCGAGGCAACCTTCCTTTACTTCGAGTCAAAAACCCTACTGCTTCGAGCAAACATCCCATATCCTCGAGCAACGTACGCGAGAAGCTTGAAAAATTCAAGTGCCTCCTTTCCAATTCAGGCACAAACAAAATGGTGCACCTGCACCATCGCCTTCGCCAACTTTGATCATCGGCGATGGTCTCTTCAAGTCGGCAATCACCCCTCAACCCAAACACAAACTCCAGATCATCGATTTAGGGACAAATTCGAATTCGAGGGTTCGAACCAAAACCTGGAAACACGATCAGTAACTCCTCCCAAATCTGTCAACGCGTCGTGCTTCAAACTCCGACCACCTGAGAACCATCGCCACCGGCCATAGCTTCGACTACACCCAAGCTATCACCTCCCTGAAGCACGTGCAACTCGATGCACGAGAGGGGACGCGACGATCATTCTTTCGACCTTTTCAAAATTTAGGTTTAGGAATAAAAATTCCTCGCCGTCGTCACCACGTTCACCTGCCGATCACCCCACTATTTTTTTCCGACGCCCCGTAGGCTCCTCCACCTCCTCGAGAAACTCCGGCCTCCCCCATCAACGAGATCACCAAAATTCCTCAAAACAATGAAATTTGAACAAACTCGAACTGCACTCAAACTCTAACTCAAATAATTATAATTTAAGATTTAAAAATCATATTAAAATATAAGAATTCCATTTATACACCTAAATTCGTAAATCATGAAGTTTGAATTTTTGGCTCATTTAGAATTTGCTCAGATTATCTTATTTTTCAAAAAGAATACTAAATTGTTTAAACTCAAATAAATTTTAATCTTTAGTTTATGTTATAACAAACAATGTTTGTTTTAGTACTATATCCAAACATTGAGTAAATCAAGTGGAAATGATTTTTTAAACTCAAATCTTAAGTTTAGGATTGTAGGCAGAGGACAATGTAATCATCAGCCTACACAAATACTTCCAACATTCAAGTGTACACAGAGAAGTCATATAGATATACCGCCATGCTTAGTTACAGATATGCTTGCAACAGATTCATATCATTAAATTTAAAGAAAATGTTAGGGCTGCTATTGTTTGAAGCTGTTGTGAAAATTGCAAGCTGAAGCCTTTTGATTCTCTGGTTTTAAATGAAGTTGTATTGTTGTTTAAAGTTTGAATTTTGTTTAAATTGTAGATATTGCTTCCTTCAGTTTTTTTCTTGTTTTAGTTTGATTTGAACGAACTGAATGAAGTTACTTGATATATAGGAAAAGTGTACAGGGGTTACAAGTTTGTACAGGGTGATATAATGTCTTTGGTACAGCATTAGCCAGATTTTTTTTCTTTCTTTATTTTAAAATGGCGGCTGATAGGATATGTATGTGTGCTAAGATATTTTCTTGCATTAATTAACTTTCTCCTTTTTTTTATAAGCTTTTACTTATCTTTGTTCAAACTGGTATATACATACTAGTGTCTTCCTTTACAAGCTTTCATATATATACATATATGCTTATATTTTGTTATGTTTCACACTATACATTTTTGAATGTATTTTGTTTCTTGTGATATGAATAAAGTCCTATATGTAATATGTTGTCAGATCTAGATCTTTAATTAATATGTTTACTTTCTATTTTACATATTAACATGTTGTTTAAATTTAACAAATTTGTTTATTTTACATAGTTCATTTTATTTATTTGTTTAACTTAATATTTATCGCCTTGTACTTCTCTATACATATTTATTTTAATACTTTGGAGTTTATTGTTTGTATCAATACACATTCTGTAAAAGAAAATGTTTTGAAATTTAATACATATCAAATGAATAACATAGATGTATTTTATAGATTTAAATAATTTACCAATTAATTTCACAAATTTTATTCAAAAATTAAATTAATTATTAATTTAAACATAGTCAAAATCTGGGATCGTTCCATGTTCCACGTTACAGACATACACAAGAATCTCATCTGTGGTGCAGTATTATCAAAGAAAGGATTCAAAATGGTATTCGAATCAGACAAGATGGTTCTGTCCAAAGCTGGAATATATATTGAAAGGGGATATTTATGTGATGGCCTATTTAAGGCAAATGTAGTCGTTATCGGCAATAAAACTATGTATTCTGATTGTGCTATTAATAAAATTGAAGTTTCTTACTTGCTTGAGAACTAAATTTTACTATGGCATGATAGACACATAAATTTCCGAAAAATGAAAACATTATCAAACTTGGGGCTAATTCCAAAATTCCAAGTAGATAAGAACTACAACTGTGAGACATGTGTAGAAGCAAAAATGGTTAAAAAACCATTTCAATCTGTTGATAGAAGCACCGAACCACTAGGTTTGGTACATACGGATTTATGTGATTTTAAATCATTACCTACAAGAGATGGAAAAAAGTCTTTATCACTTTTATTGATGACTATACACGATATTTCTATGTATATCTTTTAAACAGTAAGGATGAAGCATTTACATCGTTTATGAAGTACAAAGCTGAGGTAGAAAATCAGTTAAATAAAAAGATCAAGATGTTGAGATCTGATCGAGGTGGAGAATATGAATCACCATTTGAACAGTTCCGTGCTGAAAACGGTATAATTCATCAAACAAAAGCTCCATATTCACTGCAATAAAATGGTGTAGCCGAGAGGAAAAACAGAACGTTAAAAGGCATGATTAATGCCATGCTTCTAACCTTTGGCCTACCGACGAACTTGTGGGGGGAAGCCTTAAATATGTCTAATCACATATTAAACAGAGTCTCTCACAATAAAACATGAACAATTCCATATGAGTTATGAAAAGGTCACAAACCAAGTTTTAAATATCTCAAAGTGTGAGGGTGCTTGGCAAAAGTTCCAGTTCTGCCTCCCAAGAAAGTCAAACTTGGACCAAAAACAGTAGATTGTTACTATTTAGGGCCAGCCTAAAATAGTAGTGCCTACAAATTTTTGGTATTCAAGTCTGATATAGCTGATATTCATGGAAATACAATCATGGAATCTAGAGATGCCTCATTCTTTGAAGACGTGTTTCCATACAAATGAAATGAAGGGAATAATGTCCCTAAAAGGACAAGAGAAGAATCAAGCAATTCACATGAAGATGAAACTCATCATGTGATTGAGGAAGTTGAACCAAGAAGAAGCATAAGGGCTAGGACTTCCAAGACATTTGGTTCGGATTTTTTCACATATGTGTTAGAACATGAACCTCAAACGTACAAGGAAGCAATGTCAAGCAATTCAAAGTGAGACTGATTCAATTCTAAGTAATAAAATTTAGGAAATTGTTGATATTTCACCTGGAATAAAAACTATTGGCTATAAATGTAATTTCAAGAAAAAATGAAACCAGATGGCTCTATCGACAAGTATAAAGCCAGATTAGTAGCTAAAGGATATCGTCAAAAAGAAGGAGTAGACTTCTTTGATACATATTCGCCAGTAACACGAATAACCTCTATAAGAATGATAATAGCAATTGCATCGATTTATAAGCTAGAAATTCATCAAATGGATGTAAAGACAACATTCTTAAATGGAGATCTTGATGAGAAGATCTACATGAAGCAACTCGAAGGTTTTGTTTCCAAAGAAAATGAAAACAAAGTCTGTAGATTAGTGAAATTATTGTACGGACTAAAACAAGCTTCAAAATAATGGGACGCAAAATTTGATAGTGTCATGATGAGAAATGGATTTCGTATAAATGAATGCAATAAGTGTGTTTATTATAAACAAATTGGACAATCATATGTGATGATTTGTTTTATTTGGTCCAAATACTCAGGTAATAGAGACCATAAAGAGGATATCAATTTGCAATTTCGATATGAAAGACTTAGGAGTTGCAGACGTTACTTTTGGAATCAAAATAATAAGAACACCTAGTGGAACTGAATTATCTCAGTCACACTATATAGACAAAGCGATTGAAAATTTTCAAAATTTTGGATCTCATAGTCCGATTGAAAATTGAGACAGATAACCGTGGAGTTACAAAACCAAGCAAGGAGGCATTTGTGGCTGAAGGTTCAAAGACCAAAAACAAAAAGAAGAATTTCCATAAGAAAGAGGAAAGCTCCAGACAACAAACCAAAAGACAACAAACGAACCAAAAAGTTTAATGGCGAATGTTGGGTTTGTGGAAAAGTTGGACATGCCGCTAGAGATTGCAGACACAAAAAGGAACGCAATATAGAAGCAAATATAGTAGACAACATGGGAGTAGACAAGCCCAACTTCTCGGCAGTTGTATCTGAATGCAATTTGGTTCAGAATCCTAACCAATGGTGGGTAGACACAGGCGCTACTCGTCATGTCTGCTTTGACAAATCCATGTTTTCTATATACCATAAATTCGATCACGAAGAAAAACTCTATATAGGTAATTTTGCAGTATCAATGATCGAAGGCAGTGGCACAGTAATCCTTAAGTTTACTTCTTAAAAAACTGTCAAGTTGAATTACGTGCTCCATGTTCCAGACATGTGCAAGAATCTCATCTCTGGTGCAGTATTATCAAAGAAAGGATCAAAATGGTATTCGAGTCAGACAAGATGGTTCTGTCCAAAGCGGGAATATATATCGGAAGGGGATATTTATGTGATGGCCTATTTAAGGCAAATGTAGCCAATATCGATAATAAAACTATGTATTCTGATTGTGCTATTAATAAAATTGAAGTTTCTTATTTGCTTGAGCACGAAATTTTACTATGGCATGATAGATTGGAACACATAAATTTCCGGAAAATGAAAAATTATCAAACTTGGGACTAATTTCAAAATTCCAAGTAGATAAGAACTACAACTGTGAGACATGTGTGGAAGAAAAAATGGTTAAAAAACCGTTTCAATCTGTTGATAGAAGCACCGAACCACTAGGTTTGGTTCATACAGATTTATGTGATTTAAATCATTACCTACAAGAGGTGGGAAAAAGTACTTTGTCACTTTTATTGATGGCTATACACGATATTGTTATGTATATCTTTTAAATACTAAGGATGAAGCAATTACATCGTTTATGAAGTTCAAAGTTAAGGTAGAAAATCAGTTAAATAAAAAGATCAAGATATTGAGATCTGATCGAGGTGGAGAATAGAATCACCATTCGAACAGTTCTGTGTCAAAAATGGTATAACATCAAACAACAGCTCCATATTCACCGCAACAAAATGGTATAACCGAGAGGAAAAACAGAACATTAAAAGACATGATTGATGCCATGCTTTTAACCCCTGGTCTACCGACGAACTTATGGGGGAAAGCATTAAATATGTCTAATCACATATTAAACAAAGTCCTCACAATAAAACAGGAACAATTCCATATGATTTATGGAAAGGACACAAACCAAGTTTTAAATACCTCAAAGGGGGTGCTTGGTAAAAGTTCCAGTTCCGCCTTCCAAGAAAGCCAAACTTGGACCAAAAACAGTAGATTGTTACTATTTAGGGCCAGCCCAAAATAGTAGTGCCTAGTGCCTACAAAATTTTGATATTCAAGTCTGATATATCTGATACTCATGTAAATACAATCATGGAATCTAGAGATGCCTCATTATTTGTAGACATGTTTCCACACAAAAGGAATGAAGAGAATAATGTCCCTAAAAGGACAAGAGAAGAATCAAGCAATTCACATGAAGATGAAACTCATCATGAGATTGAGGAAGTTGAACCAAGAAGAAGCGTAAGGGCTATGACTTTCAAGACATTTGATTCGGATTTTTTCACATATGTGTTAGAACACGAACCTCAAATGTACAAGGAAGCAATATCATCTTCTGAATCTTCATGTTGAAAGGAAGCAATCTAAAGTGAGATTGATTCAATTCTAAGTAATAAAACAAGGGAAATTGTTGATATTCCACCTGGAATAAAACCTTTGGCTGTAAATGGATTTTCAAGAAGAAAATGAAAGTAGATGGCTCTATTGACAAGTATAAAGCCAGATTAGTAGCCAAAGGATATCGTCAAAAAGAAGGAGTAGACTTCTTTGATATGTATTCGCCGGTAACACGAATAACCTCTATAAGAATGATAATAGCACTTGCATTGATCTATAAGCTAGAAATTCATAAAATAGATGTAAAGACAACATTCTTAAATGGAGATCTCGATGAGGAGATCTACATGGAGCAACCCGAAGGTTTTGTTTCCAAAGAAAATGAAAACAAAGTCTGTAGATTAGTAAAATCATTATACGGACTAAAACAAGCTCCAAAACAATGGCACGCAAAATTTGATAGTGTCATGATGAGAAATGGTTTTCGTATAAATGAATGCAATAAGTGTATTTATTATAAACAAATTGGACAATCATATGTGATGATTTGTTTTATTTGGTCCAAATACTCAGGTAATAGAGACCATAAAGAAGATGTTAATTTGCAATTTCGATATGAAAGAATTAGGAGTTGCAGACGTTATTTTAGGAATCAAAATAATAAAAACACCTAATGGAATTGAATTATCTTAGTCACACTATGTAGACAAAGTGATTGAAAAATTTCAAAATTTTGGAATTATAGGAGTAAGAACACCTTTTAATCCATCAGAAGTACTGCATAAAACACTAACGAGAGTGTAATGCAACTGGAATACTCTCGTGTAATAGGATGTCTCATGCATCTCAGTAATTGCACAAGACCAGATATAGCTTATGCAGTAAGTAGACTGAGCAAACATACAAGTAATCCAGGAAAAGAACACTGAAAAGCACTAATGAGAGTGCTTGAATATTTAAAAAATACCACAAATTATTCCTTACATTATGGAAAATATCCTGCCGTCTTAGAAGGATATAGTGATGCAAACTGGATTGCTGATTCAGAGGAATCAAAATCAACGAGTGGTTATGTATTTACCTTAGCAGGGGCAGCTGTGTCATGGAAATAAACTAAACAAACATGCATAGCTCGGTCCACTATGGAATCGGAGTTCATCGCTTTAGATAAAGCAGACAAAGAAGCAGAATAGCTTCGTCAGTTTTTAGATGATATTCCATTTTGGCTTAAACCTGTACCAGCCATATGCATACACTGTGATAACCAAGCTGCGCTAAGCAGAGCGCACAACTTTGTGTATAATGGAAAGTCACGACACATTCGTCGACGCCATAACACAGTTAGGCAGTTACTCTCAAATGTGACTATTTCCATAGATTATGTGAGAACAAATGATAACCTAGTGGATCCATTTACTAAATTTTTATCAAGAGAGAAAATTGACTGTGAATCGAGGGGAATAGGTTTAAAAGCCTACACCACCAAGAGTTATCTTATACGGAAACCTATCCTAGCGACTGCAGATCCCACGGACTAGGATCAATAGGCAAACCAGTTCTAAGTAACTCAAGATGTAATGCATTTGCGTGGACATAGTCCGACTCCATTCCTATGGTGGACAATATAAATGCATGCATACAGAAATATTTAAAGGTTAAAACTATGTTTTTTTAATGATGACCATATCTTGAAAATAACAAGTAGGGTATATGTAGGATACTCTTAATGGTTGCGATCACATATGTTAGTGTGAGCTGGGTCAGTTCTGTGAGAATATTAAAGGCTTATATTTTCTATAAACATCTCAGAACCGAAAATTGTTCAGGACCAAAATGAACGTAAAAAAAAGATTGGATGAGAAGAGAATCAATGCTTCGTAAAGCCTATTGTATGGATATATAATAAAGGCCGACGATTCAAGATGAAATAATTCACCGATTAGCCAAGTAGATCGGATAAGTTTTAAATAGGGAAAGTTCAAAGTGAAATATCTACTTATCCACGATAAAGCATAATTCCATATGTACTCTACGATATTTCGCTTTGTGTGGGGAAAAGTATATTATCATTTATGTGGGGGATTGTTGGAATTCCTAAATACAAAGTGTAAATGAAAGCCGAAGTCGCCAAATATAAAAACAAAGCTAAGTATATTAATAGCTTTCTAATGAAGGGGTTGGGGCCTTGCGGCACCCAAATGTTTGCTTTGTTGTGAGAAGGGAGATCATGCATCACCAACATGCATGCGCATGCGTTGCCGCCGCCGCTCGTTCAACCGAACCGAACCGAACCGAGCCGGGTTCGGGTTCGGGTTTGTATCTAAATGACTCTATTTTTACTGCAAAACTGGACCAGGGTTTCTAACAGTTGCAGGCTATACAAACAAATGCGACTGTTCAGAAGTGGACGTGGATTGACTGAGAAGGTGCGACTTCTGAAACGGGCGCGTGATTTTTGGCGAACAGACGCATCCATTAGCAGACGGAAGTGGGTGCGAACCATTAGACGTGAACGGGTGCGACCCGACTGAAGAGGCGTGGGCGAATAGAAGCAGTACGACGCGAACGGATGCCAGATGCAGGCGGGTATGACCTGTTAACGGACAGTAGCGGGTCAAAAGGCAACGGGTGCCACCCCTCAAGTGGACGCGACTGTTTGAAGGGATTTGGATGAAATTATAAATAGAAGAAAATGCTGATCACATTCTCATTCCATTCAAATTCTAATTTCTTTTGCTTCTTCTTTTCTACTGCTCTATATAATATATCACAGAGTTGACATACCCATTACAATCTCGTGCAGATTACGTCTGTTGTATCTCGGGAGACTTTAAATAAAGTCTTAAGAAAATTGTTACGACAAGCCTCAGACGTAATTTCCTTCTTCAAACCGGTTAGGTTTTTTAGTTGATTTATATATATATATATCATTTTCGTTTCTACGTTATACTATTTTTTAAATAGTATAATGTTTGATCTATTGCTATAGTTATTATTACTATAGTTGTTAGTTTGTAGTTGTAATTTAATTGCGACATAACTATTTCTTAATTTAGCTAATACATACTTCCAGAGTAGCGGAAATCTGATTGATAAACTTGTAAGACAAGTTTATAATTGATTATTCTCTGTTTTGGTATACTAGACGTATAACAGTTTTTATATTTTCAAGTTATAAATTGAAATTTGCACCATAATTATATTATCTGCATTTGTAGAACAAACATTTACCTATATATAGGACAAACTCTCTATCCTATAATTATTTATGCCCATGAAATATTTTTATCTATAGGCATTGGTTTTACCCAACGATTAAATTTTTTGTTTAGATAAATCACTTAGCTCTATGAGTTTCTTTGAAGTTGATTATAATCTTTCATTGATTAGCAATTTATTTTAGATGTTTCATTTTAAGATCTATTTCCTATATTGAACATTTACGTTATTTCCAAAATAAATATTTTGAAACTTTAGGAAAAATTCAAATTAGCATATGTTAACTATGCATTGAAGGTTTAGAAATAATATAAACAATCATAACATACTTATCTTAATCATTTTAATCCGGTAGGAGATTCAAAAATGATATTAGAATATAGTAAATGATCTGTACATGCTAGTTTGTAAAATTATTCTATAGACTATTTGTTCTACCATGCCAGAGCATTCCCAATCGAGTGTCGGTTGGAAAGCAACCGACCCCCAACCGGGGATCGATTGAGCTATTCTAGGTTGCTTTAGCAACCCGTAAGGTTGCAATGGCACCCCGGGGCGTTGTTTTATGGATGGCTAAGGATTGATATTGGCAACGACCACTTAGCCGGCTAAGTCCCAACTGTCATATAGATGGTCGTTACCACTAAGCCGGCTAAGTCCCAACGGTCATGTAGATAGTCGTCGCCTATCTCTCTTCATCCTCATCTATATAACTTACCAATTTAAAAAGTTTTTTTTAACTATTTATTTTATATTTCTTACACTCACCAACAAATTCTTTTTAAACAATCCCAGTAATGTCGAAAAATCCAAAAGGAAAATCTCAGAAATCTTCATCAGAATCTGACTCAATTCAATTAGAATACATATAATTCTCGACATGGTCAAAATCAATATCATTCTCAACAAGCTCCAAGTTCGTATCAATCATAACAAAATCAAAATTTTCTTTCATTCTTAACAGATTCGAACCATTACCAAAATTCTCAAAATGAATATAATTAGTAGAATAGTTCGTTTCAACAAAACTATAACTATGTATCCCCCAATAGCCAACGACATTCAGTATTGCCTTATCGTTTACAAAATTTATCAAGAAATCTCAATAATCAATTTAGGGACAATTGACGTGAAAACCAAGAAACCGAATTTGATGGCAATGAAATTGCCGAAGAAGAATATGTTTATAGGAATTCTAATTTTTCTTTTGCTCAAACTTGGGGAAATCAAACAACAAGAATCAACATTATTGAATCTACAAATGCAGAACCAAAATCCACAAAAAGGCTTAAATGGTCGCTGGATGAGCAAGCTGAATAAGCATTATGTTGGCTTGATTGTTCTAAAGACAATAAGAAAGGTACAAGCCAAAGTGAAACTTCCTTTGGAATTCTGTATGCAATTTATTCAACCTTCGAAGTCCAAATAGTCTTCCAAGAATGGTTGATTCTTTAAAGCAGTCTTGGAAAAGATTAATTGCCGCTTGTCAATGTTGGAAAGAAATAATGGCCCATTTGCCTTCAAGATGACAAAGTGGGGAAAACGACATGGACCTGGTAATGATTTTAAATTTATAGCTCAAATTATCAAGTTCTATGTTTTATTCTTCTTATAGTACTTCATCATCTATAGCTCAATCAAGAAAATGCAGCTTATATGTCTAACATAATAATCAACCATTCAACATGCACCATTGCTATGAAATACTCGCAAAAGTGGAATACTGGAGTTGAGTGCGGCAAGAACATTCATTAATGCACTTTTTCCTAGAAAGATGAGCAATGAATCTAGCCGTGGTAGTTCAGATCCACTTGAAGACACCCCCTTCACATCTGACTATAGGTGGTAGGCTGCCAAGGAAGTTCAGGGGTAGGAAAAAAACTTCGCTCGATTACAATGCATATTATAAACATATTGGTGAGCGAATGACGACTGTTGAAGATGTAAATAAATTATACATGGAAACAAATGAAACAAAGAGACTTGAAAGGGTAAAGGAAAAACAATAATGTCACGACAAAAAACAAAAGTTAAGAACCGATGAGATAGAATTAAGAAAGAAAGAATTAACTTGACAACAATGAGCTGATGATATGGCTCTTTTAACTTGCAACTTAAACAAACTCAATCCAGTGTAAAGGTTGTATATGGATAAGCAACTTGAGGAGTACCGTAGACGTCAAGAGGTTTTGCAGGAAACTAGGTTCCTATAATGTATTTTAGCATTGCATCTATTACTTGATCTCGTAAGTATTGGTTGTAGTGTCATTGTTAGTGTTGTTGTTAATGTGATTATCGTTGTATTAGTTGGAGTTATTGGTAATGCTATTGTTGTCAATTTTGTTGTTATTGCTATTGCTATAGTTTCAAGCTCATCTTGACTTGGCATTCTCACTGTTGTTATTACTATTAACACGTCAACAAAAATTAGAACAGTAGATATAACAAATTCAAACAAAAACAGTAGTACAGAACGTCAACAATGACTTATGACAATGGATAAGTGACACACAAGCACTATCTAAGCATCACTTCTCCTAATGGTTTTTTATATGTTCCCAATAGTATTGCACTAGTTCTTCTATTAGATCAAGATGAGTTTGTGAGTCTCGAATGTCTTGTATTCTTTGTAGGTGTTCTGCAAAAGTATTTGGGTCCTCAAAAGTTTTTCTCTCGAAATGCCACAACAATGTCTGGATAGTTTCTCAGTTCAAGCTCGTACCCATCACATTCTTCTTCGACAATCACATTATGTAAAATAATATAACAATATATGGTATCAGATAATACCGTCAGATCATGGTAGTATACTTTTTTTCTTAATGTATGAAAACTACCATGGAGAAAATCAAAAGCTCGTTCGACATCTTTCCTTAAACTCTTTTGTCATTTGGTGAACTTGGCTTCTTTTGTGTTATTTAGTCTTTTGTATGTTTGCGCTAGTGTTTTCCATTTTGAGTAGATTCCATTTACCAGATAATAACCAATGTAATGATCTTTGTCTCTTATTTTGTGATTGCATGGAGGTGATATATCATTACATAAATCATTAAATAAATATGACTGTCGTAGAATGTTAATATCATTTAGTGAACATGATGCTCCAAAAAACAGGCCATATATACAAATCGAACGAAGCAATAGCCTCCAAGGCAAGAATTTCCTTTTTGTAATGTCCTGCGTATTGGCTCTGTAATGCAACTAGAGATTTTTTCCAACTCCAATGCATATAATCTAAGCTACCTAAAATACCTAGAAATCCACGTTGAGATCTCATTGCTAACAATTTATCTTAAGGGGTAGGGGATCGAAAATATTCTTCACGAAACATAAAAATAATGGTTTTGCAAAATTCTTTCATACATAATATTGTCGTTGAGTCTCCAGTCCGCACGTTGTTATCTTGTGAATCATTGGAAGTTCCATATGATATCATGCGAAGTACAGCCGTAACCTTTTGCAGTGGAGAAATTCCAAGTTCGTTGATTCCATTTCTTCTGTGGTTGAAAAAAATGTTTATCTTGGTTAATTTGTCGAGAACCCGATTAAAGATATTTTTCGACATACATAATCTTCGCCTAAAATCCATGTCCCCATATGCGGGGTTCGCCGTAAAATAATCCTTGATCAATGATTATGACCATCAGCATAGTCACATTTATAATGCAAGTCTTTTCTTCCAACAAGGCTATCTCTTTGGGATGACATAGAGCTTTCAGCAATTTTATGGGCCATCAAATCCCTCGTTTCAGTAGTAAACATTCTTTGTTGAGTAATACAATGTTCAGTAATCGTTGGAAGATGACGAAGACGAGGATGAGAAGTACCACAAACTTTTTAAAGAACTCATTAAATATAGGTAGAAGAATGGTGGTGATTAGTTTGGAAGTTTGAATGAGTCTATTATTCAATGTCCTAATTCTATTTTCAACCTATTGATGTTTAATGGATAATGGAATGTCACAGGATCCAGTCACATAGATTAAAGAATGGTAATGTATTGGGTCACATCAAACACTATAGCTACAACGCACTGTTTTATATGCTTTAAAGATTTTTCAAGTGGCTACAAAACGTCATGAGGTTGGGTTTTATTTGAAACAGAATTAAAGCTAATGGATCCCTGGTCATATGGATTAAAGAATGGTAATGTGTTGGGGCACGTCAAACTCTATAGCCAAGACACACTATTTTATATGCATTAGAGATTTGTCAAGTGGCTATAAAATGTCAGGAGGTCGGGTCTTGTCTGAAACAGAATTAAAGCTAATGGACCCACTGGTCATATGGATTAATGAATGTTAATATATTGGGTCACATCAAACACTATTTCCACAGCGCACTATTTATACTCACTAAAGATTTATCAAGTGGTTAAAAATGTCAGGAGGTCGGGTCTTGTCTGAAATAGAATTAATGATATTGGATGCATGGGTTTATATGCATTAAAAATTTGTCAAGATGTTGTAGACTTATTAAAGCTTTGTCCTATGGAGTCAAAATAACACAATGTCCGATTACATCGGACAATGTAGACACTATGAATTTCTTTACATGGATTAAATCTGATGGATGTGGAGTGAGAATGACAGCAGTGTCGGGTCAAATCGACACTATATTCGTATTGCAATGCTTTACAAGGGCAATATATTATGCTATATAAATATATTTTTTGCTTACCATACTTCTCTTCATTATTATCGTAACAGTAATATATAAAAATGGTTGATTATAATCATATTTCTTTGCCCTCCTCCTACTCATACAAGGTCCATTACAAAACAATAGCCCAACAAATACATCCTCCCCTCAACCACCAACCGAGCGGTATATTGAAATGGAGGAAAGACACAATGTCGATGTACGAGAGCATGAGATGGAAGTGCAAAAGTGCATGCAGATGGAAAATGGTAGATGTCAAAGAGAAGAGCGGCATAGCCTTAACGGAATAGGAGAACGAAGGAATGAAACATGACACCAAATACCTCGCACAGTTCAAAAGGTTAATTCTCAGTCGACATCGATCGGTGCCACAACAGATGCCGTAATTCTCCTGAGGTTGTGGACTTTGGAAATGGATTGATGACCCTCTTCCTCATTATGCAATTGTGTATGCTAACGAACTTGAAAACCAAATTCAGATACTTCAAAGGACGTTGGGTTTAATTAACTTATCGGGTGGTCGAAGACAGTTTTTTAATTATCGGTTGCCTTGTTTGTTGTCTTGTTTTACTATTTGTTGCCTTGTTTATGTTCTATGAACTTTTCTGCGTATATTATTTGTTATCTTCATAAGTTAAGTCTTATTGTTAACGTTTTCCATGAGTTAAATGCTGTTATTATGTTAAGTGCATAATAGGTCAAAACAGAATATACTTGAATTTGAATGTACATATAACTTACTGATAGTGCAAAGAATTTGCTGAAGGTAATTAACTTAAAAACCAACTTAACTAACCCAAACGTCATTCAAATTGTCTAATATATCTAACCCAGAGATTATATGCAACATGTCCAACAAAATCAATGTGATACTCCTACAAATGACGGGAATCAAACTTAGCTCGTGTTAACTGAAATAGATATTCTTCTTTCACTATTTTTTAATGATTCTATATCTTTGACAAGCTCTAGTAAACGTGATAAAAGTGCTTCGAGTTTTCAAAATCCTTCGATTAAACCTACATTTAGGATGGCTGTTAAAAATCTCGTTTAGAGTGACCCAGAAATCTTGCTCCAACACCTCTTCCATTGTCTATGGTCGGTTTCTATGTATGATTTGATTAGTACTAAATAATCATCGGGAGTCCAGCTTTTAGTTGACAATGAAGATAATTGACTGTTGAAAATAATTAAAGATGTTGTGAATTTTCAATACACAACTTTGGTTTAAATAGAAAGTTCATGATCCACATCTCATGAATCAAGTGCCTTCTAATCAACCATCTGGCAAGCATCCACAAACGTGAAAACAAACAAACACAACTATGTTTGTTTTTTCACATAGTGCTGTACACATGGTCAAACAAAATAGAAAATCCAAAGCGGGTACAGTTATGCAAACATTACTAGTAAGGATGCATACAGATACTAAACTGGTACAAACAATGCTAGTAAATGCAAAACAATGATAATATACTGATATAAGCACTGCTAGTACATACAAGTCATTGAAAATACACTAATACAAACTGTACTAGGAAATATAGAACACTGATAATACACTGATACACACACTGATAGGACATACAAATACTAATAGTACATACAACCACCATGGCTCATCCAACTGGTACTCATCATCAAAAAGACCAACAACATCATCATCGTCGTCGTCGTCATCTACTCTGCATGTAGGATGATATCAGTGCTCTCAGCTATAGTAAGTTCGTGAATACGAGCAGTCGACTCATCTATGCTCCATCAATGCTTGACATACATGACCTGGAGGAGTCGCGTGTACATCTGAAACAAATCCTCATATTAAAATGCAGCTGGATCTAGGTACTTTCAAATCTCAAACCGAGGAATATCAACACATCTAATAAACTCCCGACGATGTCGGTATACCAACTGTCCAACTATAATGTCCTATCTGGGATGGCTGTGTAGCATAATATACCTGAATGCTCTATGTAAGCTCCTATAAAGGACAATACCACTCCAAATGCTTGAAGGCCCTACCAAATCAACGGATGTAGCATGAACAAAAGTAGTCGTATGCGGTGGAGTGTAAAACGATGCCAAAAAGATGCATAATCTAAATTCATGATGATGAGATAATTAGCGGACCAACACTCCCCTGCATACTCCTGTAAAGCAGCGCTGCCATACATCTTCAAGAAAGGCGTATCCGGATGTGGATCGTTAGGAATAAAATAACAATCTAACGTCTGTCTGCAGCTACGCTCATGGATGAACCAATAGTATCCTAAGCTAGATGGGGATGATACCATCTAGCAGATAGAAATGCAGCATGCATCACGATAGGGTTAGTCCTGAAAGGGGAACCATCATAAGGATGCCAAATAACACTCTCTTGTGTGGTCCATAACTCGATCTGATTTCGGACCACAGTAAATAAATGACATGCCTCCCTTCCTAGCACCATTCTATCTCAGGCCCATGCTCTAACTCGGCGAAAGAAAAGGGTAATGTGGAGTCCAACATCTGATAAGTCATGTTGCAAAAGTATTCATAGTACTAGTACTATAAAAATTTTCAAAAACCTGTAATGGACGTCGATTTACCCCTAACGACACACTAATGATCCAAAGAGCAATACAAATATGCTAATATCGGAGTCCTCAATTCATATACGATTGGACTATCAAATGACAACTCCGCTACAGCTGCAACATATCCGGTCGACAATGTGTTTGATGCATTTGTAAAGGATAAGTTCCACATCATGTACAGAAGTCGAGCAATCTCCAAAGGGTTGTCTGTGCTATGACCATGTATCGATTCATATTTGCTTGTCTAATGTAAGAGAATCTAATCTATAATCCAGATGATAGTCCATCTTGTAAGTCAAGATGTGGAAGTATACTGGATAAACGGTGACAGTGCCAGTACTCCTCGTCATATGGTAAGGCCGCCTCCTTCCAATGCATAAACTGGTAAGCATAGTAAATTCTAATGGGGTCAAACCCAACTTTTCAAAACTAAAGTAGAATGTATGAGTGGTCTTCCACGAACAGACGGCTAAAGCACCACATAACTGAATATCGAAATTTTAAAGATTATTGATACCTATTAAAGCAACTTACAATTACTGAAAACCCTAAAAGCATTAAATAAATAAATAATAATTATGTAAATATATACTCAAGAAATTTTAAATTCTATATCTCGAGGAAAAGCATGAATAATGTCGTCGGCATCATAAGATCGGATCATTCTACAAAGGCAGATTACACTAACCCAAGAGCCACCGGTGCACTCAAGGCGAGCCTAATTTAAAACAGGTTGCATATTCAATTTTTATTGTAAAATTGTAACTAAATAATAAATTTAAAGGTAGATAACTTACAGAATTTTCAACACACGTGCTGACGTGTACTTCTATCGTCTAGGAGTATACGAAAATTGATCAAATCCATGTTGGGTCCTAAATTTCGGTCAATGTGGGGATCCAAAACCGTATTTACTGTTTTTCTACCCGCATGTCTTCGCCTAACCACCGTGCTTCATCAACCTCCAGTACCCGCCGTCCGTACGTCTGCGCTTTCTTCGGCAGGGGCATGTTCTACGACCGGTGGAACATTTCCACCGTTGCAACTACCGCTTCCTCGGATTTTCCTCAAAGCTCTTTTCATTTTTTTAATTTTTTGAAACTTATTTTGGTAGCTGAAAGCAATGGCGGCTGGAAAGAAGGGAATGAGAAGAGGATATGGATGGATGGAAATGTGATAACCAGCTAATTTATAGCCGGTTATACTATGTACACTTAGCCGGCTAAGTGTACGTAGTGGATTGCAATCCACAGTTCTCGTGAATTGCTCTATTGGATTGCAATCCATAACCTTTCACTTAGACGGCTATAATTTAGCCGACTAAGGGGAAGTACTTTATGCTTGTTTTCCAATGCATTGTGGACGAGTTTTCATTCGTCCCTCTAGAATCGATGCATCCCACCCTATGTGTTGGGAATGCTTATGAGTGGTTGATATTTAATTAAGTTACCAGAATGATTCATTGCACTATATATTTGAATTTGTACCATTAGCATCAAGAGTGCTACACACATTGTCAAAGTCATAATGCTTGGCTATCAATTGTTTTCTTTTGTATACATTTGTTGTCTACATGTGGGATTGGTGTTATTTTGCAAATGAATTGAAGAATACAGATTTTTGATTAGAAGCTTAATTGGATTACAAAGTTTATTATTACTATAATTAATAATTTGAATATTTTCCAAACAAGCTAAAATGATCATCATTGGTCATCAATTTGGTGTTAATTGTAGTTTTATTACCATTACAACGTACTAGTGCAAACCCGTGCTACACACACGGATTGCGACTATATTTTTTCGTTAATGTGGTTGAGCTTACTTATTACGATTAACTCAAGTAAAACCCTTATATTCATTATATATTTTACATTTAAATATTCTTTATATTTTGTATATTCAAAATTATTTATCTAGAAAACATTGTGTTATTGTGCACGTTTGTACAACTACACTAATATAGCATACAAAAGAAGATTAAAAATAATTATATAATACACCTATAAATAATTATACTGATGCACACATCAAATTTTAAGCTATAAGGTCAAAATATTAATTTGAGAGATCATTATTAGTCAAATAACGCATACAGGATGGCTAAATTTAAGTAACTATGTGCACATATGAAAAACATAAAAAAGAATTGCATCATGCGTACGCTATCATTGTACAATAATGGAAAATTTTATAAATCAATCTATGTGTGATTAGTAGATATAAAAGGAATAATTTCACGCTAAAAATCTTATGAGTATCCAATGATAATACATAATTATCTGGTTTACTCTTCCAAGCATAGTTTCATATCTCATAAACGTACCTTTGAACAGGTTAAATGTACTACATATTAGGAAAGAGACAGAAAGATAAAATGAGGTTAGTAGGTTACAAAGTAATTATAAATGTGGTAGTTAATATAAGGATGGAAAACAAAAAAAATTAATTGCCGAAAAAATGGATTTTACTCTTTAACTTATGAGAAAAAAGGGGAAGAATGGTTGAATATTAAATTACTTATATTATAGAATGGATGGTTGGATATTGTAACAAAAGGACATATTGATGGGTACATATATAAAATGTCGTATATTATATTTGAATGATGCTAACAATTATAACAACCAAAACTTTTATAATTTCTTTCAAAACATACAGTGTTCTAATGCACTATTCCATTGAATGTGGAAATTCTTATTACCAATTACAATGAATTTTCTGAGAAAATGAGATATAATGATTACAAACTAAAAAAATACTATCATCAAACAATAAACAACTAAGATCAATTTTCTTTGGAAATTTACCATCGTGCACAACATCATATTATCAATTGACTTCATCTCTATCCTCGTATCCCTTGATACATTATTGTCCTACTAACAAAATCCCATAAAGGTATGGAAATAGAAACATCAATTATGCATTATACAACTTTAACACTTCCAACCGCATATTCAAAAACATGCAAATAAATTGAGTATGGATCATACAACATGATATAATATAGGTGCATAAATTATGTAATTAAGTAAAATTAAAAAGCAATCTTAATGTATCACAAAATCAAAAGTTATTTGAATTTATGTAGTCAATTTTCCTATTAAATTGAATTTCAATAAAATTAATTTAATTGCAATCCGTTGTCTAAGTATTTTAAATTCAAATTAAATGAAATTTATAACTATTTACTCTTTTTGTCAGTTACATGATACTATCACTTGATATGAACATTTATATTCCAAGTTGGTTTACTTATAAACGTTCTTATTATCTACATCTTCAATCCACTATGATTTATAATAAACCAAAATAAAATTTAAAATAGCGTAACTTCTAACTTTATTCTGTAGAAAATAATAGATAATTAACTCATGTAAGATCATTAAGAATTGAATAAAGATCAACCTTACATCTAATAAAATATACAAAACTGAAGATTATTTGATGTCTACATAGGAATAAACCAGTTATAACATACAAAACAAATACAGAAACAAAGTTCATATTCTTACTCAACAAATAAAAATAAAATGAAATTTGATTTATGTATAAATTTTGAGAGCACAAAATAGTTCAACTTTATATATAATAGATTTTTAAAATAACAAAAGATTTTATGGTGTCCACTTAATTATAAATGAAGTAACCTCTTATAAAATAAAATAAAGGAAACAAATGCATAATCTTACGAAATGATTTTTTTTTTAAAAGAAGACATAATTCGAGGCAAAAAACCCTAAGCAAAGGTGTAAAATTAGTAATCTAGACCAAATACAACAAATTTAATATCAAATTAAATGAAAAGAAATATAGCAAAATAAAAATCAATTTTTTAATCAATCTCAATCAAATCAAACAAAGCAACAAATCAAACGCTGAATTAAATGAAAAGACAAATAAATAATTAAACTTATTAATTGATCTCAATCGAATTAGAGGGTTTTATTGAGGTCTTTTAAATACTGTTTCCATAAAAACAGTAACATTAAAGTAAGATATAAACATAATCACTACAAAATATGTATATATTCACAAATAATTTAAGATAAAGGCAAAGTGAAGAATTATTAGTGAACTAAATTGAATTCTACTCAACATAAAACAAAAAAAATCAATCAAAGTTTTTTGAAAAGAATCATTATATTGAAACTACAGAACATGATAAATAACTGAGTAAATACAAAAATTCTTATATTGAAAATGAGAAGAAGAGGAAAAGAACTACTTTTAGAATATAAAGAAAAAACAAATGTAGGATTATTGTATGTGGAAATAAGAATATTATAAAGAAAATATATAAAATAAAGATTAATATGCTATAAAAATAAGATTTAATTCTTAAAATAGCATTTATAAACCCAGCAAACTACTAAAAATAAATAACTAAACTCATAATCCTACAAATCAAAACAAAAACCGTAATAAGAAATAATTTTAGGCATAAAACTCACAGAAAAGATAAGCAATTTTGAATAAAAATAATAAATTCAACATCAAATTAAATGAAAAGAAAAATAACAGCATACAATTTAAACCTTTAAATCGAGTTTGATCGATCCAACCAGCCAAGATTTTTTAGGCTCTTTCGATTGAATACATTTAAAGTAAGGTAGAAATAAGTAATACATCAACAAAATTATAAATAATTTAAAACAATTGCAAAGTTTAGAACTTGGTGAATTAAATCATATTCTTGGTAGAATAAAAAATTCTAAAGATCGATCAAAACTTGTGTACTGGAGTCACCATGGAAATAAAATCAAAATCTCATACCTGCAACCAAAGAAAGACGATTGGAGCAACTTTTTGGAAGAACGATTTTTGTGACCTGATTTTTTCAACCATGATCTATAAAAAGACCATTTCTTGAAGATTAAGAGATATTTTATTTAACATGTTAATTTTCTTAATGCCAATATCAAATCACTCTTAAATCATATTAATCAACATAAAATCATGTTAAAAAAAACTATTACATGACCAAAAGCATGAAGCATACGATAAAACATCGAAGAGGGAATTCTACGATTATAGCAAAAGGAGCGAATTCTCCATTTGGATCTAAAGGGAAAAAACATACGATATGATAGTCCTTATGGATTTAAAATTTTATTTTAGATAAGAAGTTGTAAAACATTTCTAAATAGCTAAGATAGAAAATGATTTACTTTAGATAAGAAATTGAGAAAATAAGAGTAAGAAGAGGAAATGAGCATGGAACATTTTTGAGTAGACGAAATATAAAATATTGAAAGGGCATGCCTAGAAGCATGAAGCATAACATAAAACATGGAAAATGGAATTTTATGATTACAACAAAATGAGTGAATTCTTCATTTGGATCTAAAGGGAAAAAACATACGATATGATAGTCTTTATGAATATAAAATTTTACTTTAGATAAGAAGTTGAGAAAATAAAAGTAAGAAAAGAAAACGAGCATGAAACATTTCTGAATAGCTGAGATAGAACATTATTTATTTTAGATAAGAAGTTCAGAAAATGAAGCTAAGAAGAGGAAATGAGTATGGACCATTTATGAATAGCTGAAATAGAAAATAAAAGGGCATATTGTTATTAATATATAATCGAAGTTTAATTTGGAG
Organism: Allium cepa; assembly: GCA_030765085.1. Classification (NCBI taxonomy): domain Eukaryota; kingdom Viridiplantae; phylum Streptophyta; class Magnoliopsida; order Asparagales; family Amaryllidaceae; genus Allium; species Allium cepa. The sequence continues at coordinate 110,286,098 of CM060944.1, read as the reverse complement.
TTTGTAATCGTAAGTAATAATTATTTGGTGTTAAGTGAAACTTTCTCTCTCAAATTAAACGGAGAAGACGATTGAAAGTAAGAACGAATGAGAAATTAGAATATAAATGATCAGATATTGAACTTTATATATAATAATAGAATTGCCATATAGCTGGACTTGCACCAATATTTTTGTTCGCAGCTGTTATAATATTTTCCATCTTTCGCATTTAGCACATGTAATCAGCGCAACCTCAAATCTGGTGAAATCACGCACCGAGGCATATCTCTTATTAACAAAAAACGATTTAATTACCATACCTACTTCCATGAGTTGACCATTTTAATTCTAACTCCCTTTAAACTACTGATGGCAGCAGTTAATTTTGATGTTCTGGTCATAATTCATGTCCAGTACATTTATTAGCCAAACTTACATGCAACAAAACAGTAAATGATACTTGAATCTGATCTTAGGCCTTGGTGAAAATATACTCATATAATTGCTGAAAAACTAGATTTGTAGTGCATTTAAGCTAAAACATCAAACCAAATGTAATATTTATGAATTTCAACAGACAATGATCAGCTGAGGAATAAGAATATAGACAAACAACCAAACTAAGAAATAGGAATATAGACAAACAACCAACTACAAGAGATCAAAATGTTGAAGAATTTTGTGCAGAATATAGTTGAAGCGTATGGTTTTGAGGCGCGTAATCGCTGTCCTTAAAGCAATATCTGCCCCCACTACAGTCTAGTTTGCTAATAGGGTAGAATGCAAATTGCTTCTCAGGATACAACAAAACCAGAACTCAGAGGCGTAGCAATGCCTGTGAGTTCAGTGGGATGCTTTTATTGGTTGAAGACTAAAACAGAGCGCGTATGGAGAGAAGGAGGGAGGAAGAAGATGATCAGACTGGTATGGGTTGACGGCTATATATAGCAGGCGAACAGGTGCGACCGTTTGAACGGACGCGTCCATCTGTTTAAATTAAAAAAATAAAAAAAAATATGACTGTTGCGAACAGTCACACCTTTTCCATACAGTCACGCACGTGCCCACGTGCCCAAGTGTCCATCTTTGACCCATAATAATAATGCATAGGCCCAAGCCCACTTATCCAAGTCCCCATGCAATCATAATCAAGCCCATTTCAATTTAGTTCACAATATCCTAAGCCAATCATTCCTATATACCTAGGAATAGTAAACAAAATTTGGTGATGTGGGACTAATTGCTTCCCTTCTAAAACAATCTCCCTCAACACAAAATACTCAGCAAAGCATCCATACCCAACTTGTAGACTTGGGTTAAGAACACTGAGAAGGTCATGGTTCAAACAAGTTCATGGACACCTATAGATGGCCAAGATTTAACAAACATATTAGAATCAACAAAAAATATATTTTACTCCTACAAAATTGCTAATAATAATTAAAAAAAAGTCCAAGATTGAATAGTGAGAAGATGAAGCCTTATTCTTCTTATGCATCTTTGTCATGCAATGATGATAGAGTGAGAAGGAAAGCATGGGTAGATTTTGAAGAATTCTCAAATTCTAAAAGCTAGCATGTCCTCTGCAACACCTTTCAATATTCTTAGTGTGGAGTTTGCATCCTCGGGCAAGAGACAGGATATGTTGGAACTTGATATGCATAAATACCTAGTTGTACAAAATGTTTCAGCCAAATGCAGGAGTGTTGAACAAGTTAAGACATTAATGCATAGTGGGTGCTTGGATAGTGATATGTACGAAAATGGTGTTGTGAACATATCAGAGCCAGTGCATGCTAGTGACTGTATTAATCAGGGTACGGTAGTGTCAAGTCTAGAGCATGTTTGTGAACAACACATGTCTCAGGATACGGGAATAGCAGACTCGAAGCTATAGGTACTTGAAAAGCTACACAGTGATATGCTCTGGTTTGCACAAACAAAATGTAGACCAAAGTACGTTGGTTTCTTTAGATACTTAGAGCATTCCTAACGGAGGAGGTGGGACTCGTGGGAGGGGTCGATTCAAGGCAGTCAATTCCAACCCCACCCCAACCGGTTGGAAAAAGCACATAACGTGCTTTTCCTTAGCTAGCCGGCTAAGGTAAAGCTATGAAAATAAAGCCAGAGGGTTGTTTTATATATTACTTTTGGAGTAATATATATTACTTTATCTAGAGTAACTTCTTAGCCGGCAAAAAGAAAGTCGGCTAAGCTTCTCTTTCTTTCTTGCCACTCTTAGCAAGCTGCTTTCTAGCAAGTCTTTCCTGAAGATCCAGAAGTGGATAAGACGAGATATGCACTGTTCGATGTGTTCTCTCGCCCTTTACTGGAGAAGCAGATCCACAACCAAAAGCAGAAGCAGGGATCGAGAAGACAACCCAAGCTAGAGAAGTAAGACTTTATTTTGGCTTTCCTTGATCAATTGGCCGTCAATCCTTTCTTCGACCTCAAGACTTAGGTAAGCCTATTCATATGCACCAATGAAAACATCCGAAGTTTTATCCGCTTGATATGCACCTAGCTGCTAAGGAGAATAAGGCCGCACCTAACTAATAAAAAAAATTCTGCTAAAAAGCAACACTCTGGGTTGCTTTGCCAACCTTCCGGCGGGTTGCCAAAGCAACCCAGAAGGCAATCTATTGGCACCAATGTCATTGAGCAATACTTCAGCTGATAATACTAAAGCTATTATATATCTATTAAATAATATTAAAGCGGAAGAATTTCAGACTCTCTTATTAATTCTAGGAGTTTTCTCCACTCTTCTTAATCCTCTCAAGATATTTTGTTTTCAAATTTTTATAATTTATCATTTTAAAATTATTCTACTCAATTTCTTACACTATTTTACCTTCAAAACCAATTTTTCAACAAAAATTTACAATTATTACAAATCTATTCGCATTTCTGTTCTAATACTTTACATTCAAGCCCATAAATTTAAATTAACTACATAATTCAATATTTAAAACGTTTGATAAAATCAGCAAATATTTAATCCATCAAATAAATCCTAAAAGATGACAATTTCAATGTGTAAACCTTAGTCGCATCAACAAATTGATAAAATTAATTTTTCATTTAGATACAAAGCGTATGAATTATAACATAAATTATATACATTAAAAATAATAATAAATTTATTTTATAATTCGTTTGTCTAAATGTGTAATGTACTGCACTAAAAATTTCCATTTTTAACTTCAAATACTTACATTTTAAATTTTCTACAATTACTTACAAAATCTTCTCAATTCTCTACTAATATTTTATATTAAAGTCCGTATATTTAACTAATTTTGCAATATTAAATCCAAGGTATTTAAATAAATTAACTTAACTAATATTCATTGATTCATCTAACAAATCCTAAAAAACAATTTAAATATATATATACAGTACTCATATATATGAGCAAAAATGATATAATTATATTTTTATTTCGATATAAAGACATATAAATCACATAATATAAAATGTATACATAAATAATAACATTTTTTTTATAATTCATTTATCTTAAAAAATTATCATATATTGCATAACTAAATTTCGTTGTTAACAACCTTTAAAGAATAAATTTATTTTTTTAAAAAAATTGCAATGTGAACGCACGTATTACACCGTAAAAAATAAGTTATACAAAATTATCTTTTAACATGATATTAAACCTTACCAAATTCATAACTCAAGTAATGCTACATAACAATTATTTTGCAATCATCAAAATTGTAAACATGACTTTCTTACAACAAAATGAAATCTATTGTTGGTAGCAAAGTTAAAATTGTTTAATAATTAAAATCTCAAATAATGGATTATGATTCACATATAGATAAGCTAGCCATAATATGCTCCTCTCATCTATAATTACGCACAGAACTATTCTCAATTTTCTCCTACTTTTTTACATTCAATTCCTTATAAATTATTTAAATAAATTCAATTATGTAATATTCATTGATTCATTTGTAAATCCTAAAAAACAATCTAATATATATGCAACATTCATATTAATAGAAATGGTAAAAAAAAAATTCATTCATATATTAAAAATGTGCATATATAATAATACATATTTGAGTTAGAAAATTAATTCTCGCATAGATATATAATTAGCAAAGATTGAACTTTCAAGCTTACATCTGAGCGTCCTATGTCATTTTAATTCGAAATTCATCTATCTCAATAAACACTGCAAGGAGAAACAGCATTTCTGACGGCCAGAAACCGACGGCGGCCGTCGGAAACCGTCGTCGGCCGTCGGAAAAAGCCGTCGGAAAAGACGGCGTCGGAGAACAGTACTTCCGGCGGCTTCCGACGGCTACCGCCGTCTATTATTCCGACGGAGTCCGACGGATTCCGGCGCCCGTCGGAATCCGTCGGAAATACTGAGTTACAGCCCGACTGAAAGCGCCGGAAGTCGTCGGAAATTTTGGCCGATAAGCCGTCGGGAGCCGTCGGAAATCTGTAAATTTTTTTTTGGGTATTCGCTGCAACCATTGCCTTCCAACCACATTTCTCTTCCAAATACTCTGATATCAATAATTCACAACCCAATATACAATAATCCAATCAAAGATCCAAACCTAAACTACAACATACTTAACAAACGCACAAATAAATAAAAATACAATCAAAATAAGATAAAAAACATACATAACCATCCCAACATTAATAATAATTGTTCCACCATATTGTTAATACACAAATTCATCAATATTCTTATGCACTTGTCCTCATAAAACTAGAAAACCAAGTGTATCATACATAATTATACAAATCAATATTTATCCGCATTGTCTATCAAATCATTCTACACAAACAAAAAACATACCTGAACGACGAACAAGCAAGCAATGAGTCAATCTCCTCCAGATCCAGAGCCAGCCGAGGAAGGGAAGCGGCCACCAAACTGCTGCATGCACTCTAACAAATGTGCGGTCTGCAAGGCCTGTTGGCGGTTCTGCTCCTCCAATTGGGACACTCTAGTCCGCAATTCTTCTATACTTGCTAAATCGCTCTGTGGTCTGCTCCGCCGTCCCCTACTATGACTGCTGGACTGCAATAATTGAAAAATAAATAAAATCCAAGTTTATTGTCTTGAAAAGGTAAACATATCATATTTTAAGTATTTTAATAAAAAGTAAATTATTTACCGCTAAATTGCCAAAGCCGTAACGTCGACCATGCTCAGCTGGAGTCATAACGGACTCAAAAATAACGTCCTCCTCATCGGTCGTCAGTTGTTCTCGACCTGTATCAGCAAGGAGTTTCTACCGCTGCTCCATAAACATCTCCTGCATTAACAAATTAATAATATCATATCTTATTTCATCATAATTTAACAATTACTAATAGTGAATAAAATGAAATATGCTTACATGGCTTTTGCTGGATTTATCGTCCTGCCATGTGTACGAAACAGTCCCGTCTGGATTAACATGCTCGACAGCATGCGTACGGGTGAACACGTCCATATAGCTGACAGGACCCTGTGCCTCGGCTTCCTGAATTTGATTGTTACATACAATTATTATACATTTAGAATCATATAGCATAAACTATTTACATTTATTATTCAGTAAATTTACCAACTCCTGCCGATACTGCTGAAACGACTTCGATCCTCCGCGATGAGTGACGGAATTCTTATTTCTATTTGCAGAGTTTCTATCCGACTCTGCCTGTACATTCAAAATTTGATACATTATTTTTCAATCACGTCAAATTAATAATTCAAAAAAAAAATAGTATACTTGCCTTCGCCTCGTCCGTCTCCCAGTAGCTCAACCAAGCTTGATACACGTTCTCTCCCATCCACTTTGGTTTCTTACCGGATTTCTTAATCTCGGATATCGTATCCCTGTAGTTCTTGCGCATCTTCCTCATCCAGTATGCTCGTGCCAGCATCATGTCGTCTGTCTGGATGTCTATCTCAGCCTGTGTGAAAAAAAGATTACACTTTAAACGATAAACAATAGAAAAACGACAAAAACGAACTAAAAATGGAAAACAAAAAAAATTATACATACTAGAACATCCTGCCATATGCACTCTACGATGTGAGGAGGGATGGAGTCCCACTTCGGCCAGCACACACTCATCCTACTGCGATATGCTGCTCTAGAGACGTCCAGCACAACCTTGGAGGGAAGTAGGTCGAACCCCCTGTTTTTAAGTACGATATAGATAAGTACGTACGTATATCATAGAAAAAATAAGATGCTGAATAAAATTTAATTTTAATTACCCTTCTGCTCTAGGGACCAAAGATACAACAGCACGCTGTAGCTCTTGCGATGGGCCACTGCCATCGCCTCCAGACGATCGGGAAGAGCTCCTACCTCTATACGACATACTGATAAACCTGTGACATATACACATCATTATATAAGAGTATAAAAACATGATAGTGAAATATATTTCATATGAAAATGACATCAACGGTACAAATTACAGCTTGATTAATGACTGAAATGGAAATAGAAATGGAAGTGTGTTATACCTGATTCATAATACATCAAGAATTCAACATGCAATAGTAAACGAATTTAGTTTCATAGTTACATCAATTTAATAATACATCAAGAATACAACATGCGAACAATAGTAAACGGATTTGGTTTCATAGTTACATCAATTTCATAATACATCAAGAATTTAACACAGTTACATCAATTGCAAAAAAACAGATTCAGATTTGTATCAGTCATCATCATCTTCTGATTCAGATTCGGTCTCGTTTTCGACGATATTTTCCTCTGCACTGTCAAACGCTTCTACCAAAACATTTGATTCATTGATCAAGGGACCAAAATCTGTATGAACGTCTGTAATAATTATTTCGTTATTTTGCTCAAGATCTGCCTGATAAGCTTGTTCGTCGGGAATATTCTTCCCATCGAATGTGAATCTGGCATTTGTTTTAAAAACTGCAGACCAATCTGCTTTATCTCTTTTTAGAGACGGATAAGGAGTGTAATAAACTTGCAATGCTTGTTTGGCTAGTACAAAAGGATCATACTTGTGATAGTGCGATGTATGCTTTATTTCGATAAGATTATAATCCTTGTGCACATTAATTCCAGAACCTGGAACATTGCTAAACCAATTGCATCTAAATAGAAACACCTCCTCCGCGGGTCGTGAGAAATATGTCGGTTGCAAAATTTGTGTCAGAACGCCATAAAAATCATTTAAATGATTTTCTGGATCATCACTACCTTTAACAAATACACCAGTATTATTTGTTAATTTTTCTGCACCGTATTCTTTGGTGTTAAATTTATATCCGTTGACGAAATATATTGGATATGTCTTGACCACTCTTTTTGGTCCCATCGCAAGATGTTTCAACCCTTCGTCAACAACACAATTTCTCGGCTCATAAACGTAATTTGAAAACCAACTGGAAAATTCTTTACTGAGATCTCCGTTCGGATGTTCACGTTCATAAACACTGTATATATAAACAAATTGTTACATTAGGTTATACACGCGCATGCATATAAGAAAAGAATAAAACACAAATTATTATTTCAGATTACCTAACAAACGGCGCAACCTCGGCACAATTTTGAAGAATATAAGTGTGTGCTACATGAAGATCTCTATCGTCTAGCCATATTTCTACACATTTTCCAGAAGGCCGACCATGTTGTCTAAAAATAGATAACATTGCTTGAGTGGACACTTGTTCGTCGCCTTCGTCATTACGAGGAACACTTTCAAATGAAATATTCACATGGTCACTGAAATAGCGAGAGAAAAAGAACGAAGCTTCTTCTTCGATGTAAGATTTACATATCGAACCTTCAACCCGTGCTTTTTGCCTCACTTTTTTCTTCAGGTGATTCAAATATCTACGCAACATTAATTTATATTAACTTCATCTTTCAAATGCAATTAAATTACGTTATAACATATATATTACATATACCTCTCAAATGGATACATCCATCCATATTGGACAGGACCTCGAAGTCGTGCTTCAGATGGGAGATGAACAGGTAAATGTTCCATCACATTAAAAAAACCAGGCGGAAATATTTTCTCTAATTTGCAAAGCATTATAGGAATGTCCACTTCAAGTTTATGTAAACGTTGCACTTTTAAAGTAGTCGAACAAAGCTCTTTGTAAAACATACTAAGCTCCGTTACTACTTTTCAAACTTTTAACGGCAGTAGTCTTTGAACATTATGGGGAATAAATTTTCCATCATTATGTGACAGTCGTGACTTTTCATTCCGCTTAATCTACCATTTTTAAAGTCAACACATCTATGAAGATTTGATGATATCCCATCAGGAAATCTTAACCCTTCCACCCATTTTAACATAGCTTTAACTTGATTATTATCTAATTCGTAACAAGCTTTGGGTTTTTTATTGTCATTTGGTTTCATATGAAGCTCAGGACGTTTGCATAATTCTTCTATATCACGTCTTGATTTCAAATCATCCTTCGTCTTCCCTTTCACATTCAAAATTGTGTTAAAAACATTATCAAATAGATTTTTCTCATTGTGCATCACATCTATGTTATGGCGAAGCAGAAGATGTTTCCAATACGGCAACTCCCAAAAAATAGTTTGTTTGCACCAGTTATGAACAACTGATTTGCCTTCAATTTCTATTTGCTCGCCAATTTCATATATCTTTGGATAGTCCTTAACAAGTTCATATATGTCTTCGCTTGACCATATTGTCGGTGGTTGTCTGGTTTCTACTCTATTAGCTAAAAAGTTTTTCTTGTCTCCTCTGAAGGGATGATTTACATGGAGAAAATATCGATGACAGTCAAACCATGAAATTTTCTTACCATGAGATAAAGAAAACGCTCGTGTTTCATCCATGCAATATGGACATACTAGACGACCGGCAGTACTCCATCCCGAAAGCATTGCATAGGCAGGAAAATCACTTATAGTCCACAACAAAGAAGCAAACATACGAAAATTTTTCTTCTTGGACACATCGTATGTTTCTACTCATTCATTCCACAGTATTTTTAACTCCTCAATCAACGGTTGTAAATATACATCGATTCCTTGTGTCGGATCATCGGGGCCAGGAACGACAACAGTAAGAAACATATATTGCGTTTTCATGCACATCCATGGAGGTAAATTATACGGTGTGACGATAATGGGCCATGATGAATATTTAGAACCAAATTGAGAAAATGGAGAAAAACCGTCCGTACATAATCCTAATCTAACATTTCGACTCTCCGCTGCAAAATTTGGATACGTTTTATCGAAATGCTTCCATGCTTCTCCATCGGCCGGATGTGTCAACGTACCCTCTTCCTCTGTTCTCACGCTATGCCATCTCATATTAGACGCAGTTACAGAAGATGCATATAACTTTGAAGTCTTGGAGTTATGGGTAAGTAGTGCATACGCTTGTACGGAACTTCCTTCCCCTTCTTTTTTCTTGGTTTGTATCTCTCCTGATTACAAACTTTACAATTTATAAGGTTTGCGTCTTCTTTCCAAAACAACATGCATCCTTTTAAACATGTATCTATTTTCTGATACGGTAAACCAAAAGCCGACATAAGTTTTTTAACTTCGTAGTGATTTTCACACATTAGATTATCGGGCGGCATATGTCTTTTTGCAGCTTGTACAACAGCCGTAAACCCAGCTTCAGTGATGTTGTATTTTGACTTCATCGCAATGTATTCTGCGATTACTGATAGCTGAGTGCCGCTTTTACAACCATCCCAAATAGGTTTCTTAGCTGCATCTAGTAAATCGTAAATTTTTTTAGCTTCAATATTTGGTTCTTCAACATTTCCATCATCGTCGTCAACTTGAACCATAGGAAACATTGATCGTGCTGCATCTTCGACCATATTTTCTACACGGGTCGTTGAAACAATTTCGTTAACGACACTTTCAGACTCTACAGAAGTATTTGCTACAACTTCTCCATGCCGATCCCAAACATAATATTCTGGTACGAAACCATGTTGGCACAAATGAACTTTCACAATATCTGGTAACAAATACTTCAAATGTCTACACCTACTACACGGACAACGAATTTCTGGATCGTTTCCGTTATTACTTAAAGCGAATTCAACAAACACGTTTATACCATTATAAAAATCTTCTTTTATTGAGCCCCTTAGTCCTTTTCTTTGGTACATCCATCTCCTCCGATCAACAAAATAATCAATCATTTTTCCTATTTGCAAAATGAAAAGTTCAAAAATTAATATTTATTTTAAAGAATACAAATTCAAAAAAGATTATTTTCATGGTTGTATAATTTTTTGAATTTAAAGAACAACTTCACAAATTTAAAAATATTTTCAAATAGGGCACATTTTATTTTTTAACGTACGTAACGATTAAAAATATATATAATTTTTTTCATTGGTCAGACATCCTACTTCCCATTACAAACACAGTAAGCATTTACATTTCGTATATTACTTCGTCTCAAACGATTCAATAAAATTTCGACAGCATTTACCTTTTGTTCCCTGCATTGTACACAAATGCGTGCAGTACGCAGGAAATAAAAAAGAAAAGTTAGGCCGAAATTTTATGAGCCGTTTGAGACGAAGTACTATACAAAATGTAAATTCTTACTGTGTTCATAACTTGTCCAATACTGGGACAAATTCGACAAACATTGTACCAGATGAATATAAATGGTCGTTTTTCGAAAAAAACGACTATTTATACAACGATCATGTACAACACTCGTCAGACGGAGCCAAAAACTCTCTAAGGGACATTTGTCAGTTACATGCGCGCATTTTACAAAAAAATACAGTTTTACTCACTGTTCACATTTATATATTAATTTCACACATTTATTCGACGTATTACGCATCAACTTATGGCTGGTTTAACATTTTTGTCATTTTTCAATACACACAATTATAATTTAGAGTAATGCATTTTTTTGTGTCATAAGTAAATACGTGCACAATATAATACTCCTAGTTCATTCAATCATTTTATCTTATTCCAAATAACGTATACAATCGTCGAATCAAGGCATACACAATAATTTATATATACATGAACAAGCACAAAATTATACGTGTTTATCACAATTTCACGATAAAAGATGAAATCGGTATACCATGTGATGCTATAAACCGTTATTACGCTAGTGTAAACAATTGCAATCATTAATTCGTCCTAATTTATCAATTTATGCAAATCTAGAATTAGGGTAAAAACTGAATTTTTCACAAAAATAAGAGATTACACCTGAGATTAAGAGTAATGGAGCTTGATTAGAGAGCCTTGGAAGATCCGGAAGCTAGAAATTAGGGATTGGAAGCTTGGGTGTTGAATTTGAGGGTTTTTTTGATTTATTTTCGTATGGAATGGAGGAGGAAGAAAGGTCTCGGCTGGCAGGTATAATCGCAAATTTCCGACGGCTTCCGACGGCCGCCGACGGCCCGTCGAAAGCCGTCGGAAAATGGCCGTCGGAAGCCGTCGGTCTTGGCTGTTGGTATTCTGCCTTTTTCTTGTAGTGAAATTGATAATGTATTGCATAAAATTCTGCCTTTAACAATAAATAAAATATAAATATCGTTTTTACTACCATTACCGTGTGCAACGCATGGGTTACACACTAGTGGTAAAAGAAGAGAGAAGGATAGTTCATGCAGGCCTGTGATGAGTTGATTATGTACGAGAAAGATGATGCACGCACAGTTGAGGTAGGGTGATAAATAAAGTACATAAAAAGAAAAGGCAGAGTAAAATGCGGCTACGTGAAAACTGAAAAGGAAAGTATGGATGTTATTGAAGAAAAGACAGAGAACTTAAATAATTTGCAGCTTATTGTATCCATAGATATCAAAGATCATGTAAAACATATAATTCATTGTCTGGAGTATGATAATATGGATGATGTTGGCAGAGATAATCTCTGGTGGATTTTCATAAAAGTGAGATAGGCAAGGGTACGAGTTACGTACAGGTGCTTGGTTTTAACTGTGGGGATTGTAGTTAACAAAGATAAAGGTTGTGTTCAACCCGCAGATTCTATTAGTGAAGAATCAGAAGTGTGTTCAAGCAGATTGATGAAGACGTGTAAACGTTCTAGTAGAATGTCAGAAGCTTCTAGTTCAGGGGTATAAATCATCTGATTTCACAATGCTTAGAGAGGTTGGATCAAATTTAAGTACGTTTACACTGAAGATAGGAAGTGCTCGTCTTCTTAGAGTTGGCTCTAGAAATTCTGATAGATTTAGCTCGGATATGACCTAGTTTTAGGTGGTACATATAGTCCATGTGCTTTGAGTAATTAATCCCCTAGTGATATTTATATTTATTAGAAGTGCTGACTTTATTTTTGATAAACACTGAATATGTTAGCGGTAAATAATTAGAGCGGTTTAGATCAGTTGGACTATGAGATATGATAGTCGAAATGTTGGGTTTACATGATCTAGGAAAATATAGTAAAATTAGGTCATTTATTTAAGGGCAACAATATTTATATTGCTTTATTGCAAGAAATAGAAATAAAATTCCTTGATTATAGATTTTATAAAGTTTAAAAGTTTTTATATTAATCATTGGGTTCATCTCCCTGCTAGAGATACGAAGGATTAATGGTGAGTTGGAAACAAAAATTATGTCAAATTTTTTACATCCATTGTTAAATTTCATTGATACATTTAATTTTTATGATCTAGGTAATGACTCGTTTCTAAATATTTCTAATACTTACGGACCGAACTCTAAATTGGATCGTAGGTTTTTATGGAGTAAGTGTCTGGTGTTTCACTCAATTTAGGTCCTTGGATGATGGGTGGAGACTTCAACGTCACCAGATTTCTAGAAAAACGAACTCCTAGAGAATGTGATTTTTCTGCTAGGGAAGAATTTGATCGGTTCATTATTAACAGTAATTTTACACTTGGTCAAATAAAAGAGATAATCCATCGATGGCCTTCCTAGATAGATTTTTATTAGTGATGAAGTGGAAGATAAATATCCTGTTTGTAAGGTGATTGAGATTTCGAGTATTTACTGGGATCATTGTCCAATTATATTATCTTGTAATAATCAAAATAATTGAAATAAAATATTTAGATTTGAAAAATGTGGTTACTAAAAATTTAACATTCCAAAATTAATTGCTAATAAATGGTTTTTTTGAGTAAATATAATTATAAATTTTCAAGAAATATAGCTAAAATATTTGTGCGTAAAATTAGAGATTTAAGAATTTCTCTTAAAAAATGGAATAAAGATATTTTTGTTAGAGTTAAAAAAAGATAAATTACTAAATGAGATTCTAAAGCTGAATAAAATAGAAGAACTTAGGAATTTAAATATTTTAGGAAAAATGTGCTCTCAAATTTAGAAGATGAATTAAATAACATTCTAACACAAGAAGGAATAATGTGAAAACAATGATCTAGGGTTCAATGGATAATGGTGATATGAATACTAAATTTTTTCATAAAATAACAAATGATAGAAACCGTGGTAATATCATTAATTTAATTTTAATTAGTAACGTTGAGATCTTTGATAAAAAGAATTAAATGAGGCATTTACTAACCATCATAAAGAAAAATTTGAAACAAAAAATAAACATAGGATTAGAGCTAATTGGGATAAATTATATCCTAGTAACAATAGGATTGATTTAGATGGACTTGATTTTCCATTTACAAAAGAGAAAATTTTTGAGAATAATAAAAGATATGCTAAAGGATAAATCATCTTACCCTGATGGGTTTCCTATATTATTCTATGAATTTTTTGATGTGTTTTCAAACATGATATAGTTAGCTTATTTAACAAATTTTATGACGGTTCGTTACAATTAGGTAGGTTTAATTTTGCTAATGTAATTTTATTACACAAGAAAGCGAGTGTAAATGAGTTAAAAGATTTCAGGCATATTTCTTTATTAAATTGCTCTTCTAAAATCATTTCTAAGATTTTAGCTAATAGGTTAAACAATAGAATGAATTAATTAAGTGATATTACTCAAACTACATTTATCGAAGGTAGAAATATTACAGATGGAGTAGCATCAGTTCAATAATTTATTAATTATTGTTGTAAAAATAATATCACTTGCGCACTTTTAAAACTTGATTTTTGAAAAAACTTTTGATTCAATTGATTGAGATTTTCTTAAGTATTTATTATTAGCTAGGGGTTTCAGTATTAGATGGATGAGTTGGATTATGTCTTTATTTAAAGTTGGAAATTCAAGTATTATGGTTAATGGCATATTAGGAAGTAAAATTCAATCGACACATGGATCTAGGCAAGATGATCTTTCGTCATTGCTTTATTTTAATTTAGTGGCAGACATTTTTGCTAGAATTATCAAAATAGCCACTAGTAATAGAATTTTATATAATGTTGGAAATGCAATTACAAGTAATAGGATTTCATTCTCCATTTTGCAAATGATACCATGCTCTTTATATCACACTCACTTAGACATATTATAGCTCTTAAATTTATAATATATGGTTTCGAATTGCTCACTGGACTAAAGATTAACTTTGACAAGAGTTCTGTATTAGTTTTGAACAATATAGATATGATAAAATTCAAGTTCCTTGTACATTAAATTGCAAAACTATGAAATTTCTCATAGAATATTTAGGATTTTTAATAAGACCAACTAAACTCAGACACGATGACTGGTTAATAATACATAAAATTAACAAAAGATTAACCAAAGGGAATTGTAGATATTTATCAAGGGCGGGTAGGAAAGTTCTTATTAACTCTATTTTGTCAGCATTATCCATTTGTTGTTTTATCGTTTTCCAAGATGGATAATTCATAAAAATAGATCAAATTAGAAGGGTTTTTTATGGAGTGGTGATAATCCCAATAATAGTTCAAAATGTTTAGATAATTGGGAAATCATATGTAAATTTAAAGATGATGGAGGGCTAGGTATTATAAATTTACATAATTTAAACATTTCTTTATTAGTAAAATGGATTTGGAAATTTACAGATAATAATAACAATTTAATATGGAAAGAAATAATATCGAATCAATGGTATAATGATACTCATAATATACAACATATTCCTACTAATAATACCAATAATATCTCTCATTTTTGAAAATCAATAATAAAAAATTATGATATTTATAAATTAGAAATTAATATCTCTCATTTATAGATATTTATTTTGTTGTTGTCACTTTCATGCTGTTTGGTTTTATGCTAGACTAACTGAGGATATATCTCCTTGATTAAGAGATGCAGATGGCCCCAGATCTTTTTTTTTATACTTTGTGGGAATTCAAATATGAAAATGATTAAAGCATATACAGATATGTAGATGGTTCTGAATTTCTAATTCTACTGTAGTCACATTAAATAGAGTATGGATTTGAGTTTTTATATATGCAATATATTTGTAATGTACAGATTTTGTATTCTACAAGTATAAGAATATAATTATACACATCAAAATAAATGAGAAAAGAAATAAATAAAAATTAGAATAGCATATTTTGTCAGTTAATCCACATGCGGATTAATTACAAATAATTTATGGGTTTATGTTACAGATCAATTGAAAGGAACCACAGATGGAAGTAAAAGTTACATAATAAAAATGACATTAAAATATGATGTTGGAATAATAATAAAAATCTATACCGCGCACCTCTTTTATAAATTTCTTAATTTTTCGAGTACACCTCTTTTATAAATTTCTTAATTTTTCGAGTACAAAATCTAATATATTTAGATATATTTGGAAAGGTAATACTCGCCTAAAGCTAAGTACATATGCGGTTAATAATGTATGGAAAATTAAATACTATAGAACTATTAAAAGAGAAAAATATAGTTATTGATAATAAACGTTTTTTATGTAATGTGGGAATGGAAAATATTTCACAATTTTATTTCGAGTGTCATATCACTAATTATATTTTATAAATTGTCTTATATTTTTTACTTTAACATAATTAATAATGGTATTAATTATGAATTTTTTGGAGTACGATTAGGTTTCATTATAATGGTTTTCATAGATTAGTATGTGATACTATTTTTACTATAGTATATTGATATTTATGGTTTGAAAGGAATCAAAGGTTTTTTAATAGTATAAATACTCCCACAGACAATGTAACATATACATACATACACACAGATATATATATATATGCTTTGTTTCGTGTTAATTGGATTTCAAATCCTAGTTATAATAAAGATAACAATATTAGTTTCGATGAATACCTTAAAGAAGTTAAATCTCGTATTAATTTAGTTAAGAAAAATGTACTATTTAGAAATAGAAATAAAAATAGCACTTTAAATACCTTTTTAGTTAATATGTTTGCCAATGAATCCAACACTATATTTATATTTAGAAAATTAGTTAGATTTTCAAATATTTCAAGCTTTGAATATAGCATTCATCTCAAAACTTATGATATTTATTTTTAATAAAAGAAAATATAGTAATGAACCAAATTTGGTTTACTTGGACACCTTTACTAATGACACGTTTGATGCTTCACCATTATTAGGATATTAAACGTGGATTGGAATTCTTGCTAATCTATCCGTTCTTGTGTAATTGGATTGCATTATGTCTTTTATTGTTTCTTACTCTGTTTTAATCATACTATTGCTTGTTCTATTTTTCGTTGGACCAGTATAGTTTATTTCGCATATATATGTTTATGTGCATATGTATGTACACACACACACACACACATATATATATATGTGTGTGTGTGTGTTGGTCTTACACTTTTGGTATAGTCTTTTTTGCAGCTTTATATATGTTTGTCGGACCGGATGATTTAGCTGATTTTGAGGATATGATCACTCATTTTATTTAGTTACATCTGTTATTTTATTATAAACCTAAGAACTTTTGGATTGGGGCTCTTTTCATTTTCTCATTGTACATGATCGGTATTGCTACCAGTCAACCATGTTGACTGGCTCCTTTTCTAGTGTAGAATTAAATACATGGGTGCTCTCCTTTTTTAATAGATGATCGCTCGTTTCTCTAAAAAAAGTGAATTAACATATCGATAAATCATTTGCTTAACTCTTATAAAAGGACCTTTTTACTAATTAACATCACTTTACAAAACATGTTATGCATTTATATCACTTTATAAACTATTCAAAAACATATATAACTTTCTCCTAGCATGAAAAAAGTGATCATTCATATTAATGTCGTTTGAAGTAGCATCATTATATATTATCTGTAATAAAAAAGTTAAAAATAAAGAGTTTGGACTATTTCTAAAGTAACAAGATGATCATTTGTATCGATGTTGTTTGAATTAGCATCCGTATAAGTAATCATGAAATGCCATATAAAAATTCAACCAAGACTAAAAATAATGGTTAGTTATCATTCAGGAAATGACAAGCGACAACAATAATATAAAGCAAAAGATTCATTTCAACACTTGGAAAGGCGGTTAAACATTGACTGTACCAAATCCACTTTGATACATATAAGAGTAGATTCAGATGGTGAACGGTACACCCAATGATAAACTGGAACATCAACCAAAGAAGGAAAAATAACCTATATTCTCCCAGCAAAAACCCAAATAAGGCGATAAGAAACAAATACGTTGTGGATTGCAATCCACACCTTTACCCTTAGCCAGTCTTGTTTTGGCCGGCTAAGGGTAAGCATATTTTTGTGCAAATAAGGCCAGCTAAGTGGAAGCACATTTCATATAACTTTCTTTGAACCAGTAAAAACTTCAGTTGTACATGTATGCAACATATTTTTTTCAAAATAAAAAGTATAAAGACTTCTTAATGGTGGACATAGAATTATCTTTACTCTAATTTTGTTAGCTTCAAAAATTAATATGAGAAAGATAATCAACATCATTTAGGTCATTATAACCACGACGAATTAGTATCAAAAGGATAACCAAAATAAAAAAGAATGCCCCTTCCTTGTTCCCGAGAATACCTCCTTCTTTCTTCTCCCTGGAATGGCACGGACTAAGGTTCTAGTTGATTTTGGATGCAGCAAGCTGAAATCCTTTTCAAAAGGTAGCATAGTTAAATTGAAGTAGACGATAGGACAGCGACACGAATGATGGGAGGAAATCAAAGTAGACGATAGGAAATCGAAATAGACGACTGTAAAATGGGGATTAAACATTACTAGAATGACTAAAAAAGAGAGGGAAAGTGAATAGTCCGTCACGCGTCGTTTTGATTTATTTTAATAGCATATTTAATTTATTTATTTTAAACCATGGGAAATGAAATACAGCAGGTTTGTTTATAAAGTTATCCCTCGCTATACTTAAAATAGATTTTTCTTATAGTGTACCAAACCACATAATATGTCTAAGTAACGAGGCCTTCACAAAAATCATGTCACCTACCGTGAACTCTAATTCTGTGTGTTCCCTATTGGTGTTCGATTTCTCCCTATCTTGCGCAGTCTTCATCTTCATACAGATCAAATTTAAAGTCTTTCTTGACCCAAAAATAGTCCTATCCATATTGTCCCACTAGCAAGATGTAGATCTATATGGCCTCCTGTACAATACATTAAATAATGCCATTCCAACACTTTGTTGATAGTTGTTATCATATGCATACTCTACCAATAACAAGTGATATTCCCAAAAACCTCCAAATTCTAAAATATACATCGGCAACAAATCCTCCAACACCCGAATCACCGGCTTGATTTGTCCGTCCTCTACGGGTGAAGGCTGTAATTAGGTTTAGTTTAGTGCCCAAAGCCTTCTAAAGACTCCTCTAAAACTTACTAGTGAAGAGTGGATCTCGATCACCGACAATACCATAAGGAACTCCATGTAGTTGAACTACCTCCTTCACATATAAGGTTACCATAAATGTCAAGTCCTCGTACTCCTAAACATAATAAAAAGAATGTATTTTGTCAGTTGATCGAAAATGACCCAAACGCTCTCATTTTCCCTTCTACTCCTAGGTAGTCCTTCAACAAAAGCCACCAAGATGCTTTCCTATTTCCACCACAGAATATCCAAAGCCTGTAATAATCCGCCAGGATTTTTCTGCTCTACCTATACTCTCTGACATGTCACACACTTTAAAACAAACTCTGCTACATGTCTCTTCATACTTAGCCAGTAGAATATCCTTTTCATATCTCTATACATTTTATCACCACAGGGATGAATGATCGTCCTAGAACGACGGGACTGGTCTAGTACCAAGTCAGTCAATTCCTTGATAAGAGGAAAACATAACCTACCATATCTTTGTGGCCATCTCTTAGAATCACTGGAATAACGGTATAGGTGAATCGAATGCGCTCCTCTATTTAACTTCTCAAAAATACCCAACAACTTAGTGTCTTGCTTCTAACTCAAACCGATAGCGTCCATAAGTGAAGGTTGAATGTGACGACTGCCCATGACTCCTGCACTAAACTAAGAAATAGTGCGCTGTAAAGTGTGCCAGGCCGCCATGGACGATCATCAGGGTAAAGTAAACACAGAATAGTCTATCGTATTACTTACAGCGCATGGATAAAATACAATAGAAAGTATACATAGTGAAGCTCTATAGAACAGAAGTCTCATCATATAAGCTCACAACAATTTGATACAAACATCTGAACAGTCAATACATCAAACCTCACTACATATCACTCAGAGAATACGAACAAACAGCGGAACATCCAGTACATATGGTAAGAAAACAATATGCAAAAGCCTCCAGCTCGTCTTCGTTATCAACAGCGTTGGCCACTAAAAAAAGCAACTGTCACCTGCTACCTAGTCTGCCCATCCCAACATGGATGAACAGCCCAAGGTAATAAGAGTTAAACATAAAACCTTGAGTCAGACAAAAGTCTTAGTGAGCAGTAAATCAACTATCAAACATACCAAAAGAGCATAAAGGGTAAAAGGAATAGGAACCCAACCATCCCACTCCACCTCTTTCTACAGTGATAGCCCCCAGACACACTAACCAGAAGCAAACATAGCAATTCAGACATTCAAAGCAAAGCAATTATCACTCGAGTCAAGGTCGATGTTTTCCAAGTACAAACCCCCAAGGCCTAAACCAAGATCAGATAAGCACTCTGAAAACATCGCTCTTGGCCCAAGCGACGATACAACCAAACATCCATGACTCTGGCTATCACTGTTATCATTGCCTTGATTTCACCGTTAATTGAATGACCGTCACATTATCTCATCCATCCGCCAAGGGCTAATGGTAACCCCGGTTCTAGACATAACTCCGCACGTCGTCGCAGCCCGTGCCTAGGACTATCGAATCTGCCCAGAGTACTAGCACGTCGTCGCAGCCCGTGTCTGGGACGTCGTCGCAGCCCGTCCCAACGTACTCTTGCTTTGAGCATGCTAGAAACTTCAATAACGATGAGATCTCAGCCTTCTAGTCATCCTCCTTGACGACTATTTTCATACTAGCTCAAGCGCCTCTCAAGCCAACCATTATCCACAAACTCGAACCACATCATCGAGTATCATCATGCTTGGGATGATCCCATCTGGATTAAACCAAGGCTTTCTCACATCATGCTTTGCTTTATCGCATCATAGCAAAGTCCCATCTCAACATCACCATCAAGTCTATCCATATGAGTTTCAACATCCGCTTCATATGCCACAAGCAGCTTTCCTTATTCAAGAGCCTTTCCACTTAGCTTTTGAATCATCTTCGACCAACTTGACCAAATCAAGTTATCAATCAACTAATCAATCAAATCAAACATTAATCCAAGTAATCAATCAAACAAGATCTAAATAAACAATTACAGCAATAATGGCAATTTCGTAAATAAAGAGTCCAAATCTAATAAGTATGAATTCTAAGCAACATCCCTACAACTTAATGAATGAACTTGCATAGGTGAACATATAGTAAAATAGGTGTTGAATCATCATGAACCATAGATCTACATGCAGACTTAAGGAAAATGCATGGAATCGCTATCTTTAACACACAAACAAGCCACCGATCCAATATACTCCTTTGGGTCCGTGTGAGAGATAACCACCACTCACCAAATCACCTAAACACCTCAAAAACAACTAACTTCAGATCTGGACAGCAAAGAATCAAGCTTGATCCTCCAAAGCTCCGCTTCAAACGATGAAATCTCTCTTCGATAGATGGAGATCTTCAACTTTGGCTCTTGTATCTTCAATTTGATCTTCAATCTAGATGGAAGGAATCACAAGATTAAAGTGGAGAAAAGAAGTGAAGAAGTGTTGTAGTCGAGCTCTCAAAATAGCAGCACTTCGTCGCTCCAAAATTCGGATCCCAAAAATGAAGATAGAACCATGTATTTATAGGCCCTAAGTCGCCCGCCCCTAAGTCGTTCGCGACTTAGCAACCTAACCCTTAAGTCGTTCGCGACTTAGCGACATAAGCCTCTACGCGACCTAACACTCAACACAACTGCGCGACCTAACGACCTAACACATAGCCGACTTAACAGACCCGAGTCAACGACCTAACTACCCCACAAGACCAACGATCTAACTGGTATGCAACATAACGACTTAGCACATGCCGCGACCTAACGACTTAGCCTATGCGCGTTTAGCGACCTAACTATGGTCGCGACCTAAACTAAGTCGCTCACGACTTAAGCCTTGCACTAATGCACTAACATAACTACCCAGCGACCTAGGCCATTACGCGACCTAACATAAGTCGCTCCCTACTAAGTCCTTAACTCGCTCTATCTTGTTAATACTTAAGTCGCTTAACCATCCTACCGACCTAAGTCCTAGAGGTCGCTCTATCTTGTTAATACTTAACTCAGTCCTAGAGGTCGCTCACTCCACTAAGTTGCTTGCTACTAGGTCGCTTAACCCCTTAAGTCGCTAACCACTAAGTCGCTAACTCCTATAGGTCACTCAAATCCTTAAGTCGCTCCACTACCTTAGGTCGCTCATTCCTATAGGTCGGTCCACTCTTTTAACTCGCTCCACCGACCCAAACCACTACACGACTTAAGCTTTGGTCGACCTAAACTCTGAACGACTTACTAACGGCCTAATAACAACAGTATTTTGATCCGTAAAAATACGGGTCGTTACATTCTCTCCCCCTTAGGAATTTCGCCCCCGAAATTCCAAACGAACAAGAGCAACCAAAAATATTCTGCATGCCTACCATCCTTAGCAATCAACAAACCATGCATCCAATTACTAGCCTACCATGCAGAATTCTACGACTAGAACAAGTTACAAATTCATGAGATGTCACGACACCTTAGGGCCATACCTCGAAGAGTTCAGGATGAGCTGCTTTCATCCTCTCTTCCTCCTCCCATGTACAGTCATTAACATCTTCACTCCATTGTATCTTGAGCAACGTAATCGTCTTCCTCCTAAGCTGTTTCGTGTCGGTTTCAACAACACGAACCGGCTTACGAGTCTTTCCCCAAACTTACCCGAGCCTTATAAATTTCAAATTTTTTGTTTAAGTGTTAAAAATTTACCCGGTATCATGCCAAAATAACTCGAGTTCAACTTCGAGCTCGAGCTTCATTTTCTCGTGTACGACTTCGAGTCGCGCTCGTCCCATGCAAACATAACAGGTTCAAATCTGTAGCTCTGCAAAACAACCCATCCCCATCAACTTCGAGTCCCAAACCCCTTTGCTTCGAACAAAACACGATTCATCCCGATACAAACGCGAGAACCCATTCCCTTCTTCCCCCAGAACAAACTGATACGCATGATAACCGTGCACCTGCACCACCGCGGCAATCAACTCCGACCCCTCACGATCATCCTCGCAAGTCAACGGTCATCTCCCAATGCCATACCGATCATCAATTCAATTGCAGAGGTCAAAAATCAAAATCGAGCATATGAGCTCAAACTGGAACAGATGTCGAATCTGGAAAATGCCTCGCCCTCCACGCTCCAACCACCGTTCGCCACCAAACTCTGGCCGTAGCATCGCCTCTCTCCCCCCTTCCATCGCCCCAATTCTCTTCGCACTCGGTCAAGCATGCACGACAAACGAATCGAGAATCCAAGCCGTAACAAAATTAGGTTTACAGAAAGAAATTGTTCGCTGCTGCCTCCACGGTGATCGTGAGCGCCACCGATCGTTTTCCCAGAACCCCCGCTCGCTCCTCCATCACCAGCCAAAATTCCAACCATCACGAATTGGTCGATCATCAGTATTTAGTCGAAATTCAATTTGCAGGCAAAAATGAACTACTCTCAAACCGCACTTCTAAAAATCATCGAACGAGGCTTAAAATTCCTATTTTTGAATAAGGATTAAGACTATATGATTTTAGTAGCAAATCATCCCATTCGAATTTGCTCAAATTTGAATTTTTACTCTGTAATAACACCATTTTTTCTACTGTATAAAATTAACTATGCTTGACACTATTTTTAAATTATAGTTCATACTTAAACTTCCATGTTTGCTTTTGAGATCAAAGCCTGATACTAATTAGAAGATGCATAATCAAATTTATTAGTTATTCTACACCCTGTAAGCTAAAACAAAAAGGAAGTTGAGTACTTCAGCACTGTAAATTTTTAAAGATGTATGTACAGAGTAGAAACAAAGGAGATACCCAGGCATGCATCATTCACAGATGGATATTCAACATGTTCACAAAAAAAATGTTACTCACATGTGGGATGAAGACAGAAAAGCAAAACCTGGAACTGCTTTTGATCTTGAGTTTGATCTGCTTTTTCTTGTTTGAGTTTTGTTGATGATAAGGTTTATATTTTATTTTCTTTTCTTTTTTTCCAGTTTGGAAGATGGAACAAATGACATGAAGAGTTTGTACAAAAAGAAAGCTACAGGTGATGTAGGGTTTGAACAATGCAAAACATGGCTAAAGATGCTTGTTCAGGTGATATCTGGTTTTACCATATAGCATGGGTGAAGTTGCTTGTTTTAAAGGGAAGTTTTTTTTTAGTTTGAAATGGTAATAATTCAGTTTCAAATGAACAACTGAGTTGAAGCTTGAAGATAGTGATATATAGAAAGAGTTGTACAGGAGATATCTCATTTCTTTGTACACAAGTACAAGGTTTTATAAATTTTGCTCAGAGATTTTTTTTATATACTTGACTAAACAAGATTCTCGGCTGAGAGAAGATATGTTGGTGGCTAATTTACTTGTATTTTTTTATATTTCAGCTGATATGAAATGTTATGGTGTACTAGAGGCAATGGCATTAAATGCCCATGTCCTTAATGTCTTCACCTTGAACGATTTGTTCACTTCAGCCATACTTATGTTGTTTTTACAAGCTTCATATGTATTTATTCTTATTATTTACTTTGCAGGTACATGTATATACTTATTTTTGCTTGGTGGCTGAAGATATACTTTGCATTTATTAGCTTGTACTTTATGTTTTCATGTTTATAGTTTATTTGTTTTGTCTTTATCTTTGCATTTCTTTTGTTACTTTGTTTGTTTATATACTTTTTAATCTAATGAATTTTCTTTTATTATTATATATGTTAGATTTTTATTTAATATGTTTTCTTACTTTATATTTTATAAAACTATATATATATATATTCATTTTCAAAATATAGATGAATTTCTAGGTTTTTATTTTGTTGTTTAAATCTTATCTAATTTATTTACTTTATGGTTATCTTATGTATATTTTTAAAACCATTTATTGAAGTTTTTATCTCAAATCCAATATATTTATATATATACAAAAATCAAATTTTTGATTTATACAGAATTTATTCAAATTCGGGGAAACTCACTTCCATTTATAATTAATTTCACAATTTTTATTCAAAAATTCATTTAATTATCAATTTAAATTAAATTAAAATCTATGGTCGTTACAAACTTCCCCCCCTTAAAAAGAATTTCGTCCTCGAAATTCGCAGGCACGAAAGCAACAAAGATAGATAAAAGATAGAGAAATACCTTTCCAGATTAAACTGGATATCAATTCTGCATTTGGCTTACCAAATCAGAATATCAACAGCAGATACGAGAAATTACGATGGAATTCAAATGTGATGGGAAGTTTGGTTTTAAACAAAATCATTTTATCGATACAATTCGAATTTATCCTCATATTCTATTAATCAATTTAACTCAATTTAAAATTTCCAAATTTATTTAAAAATTTCAATTTCGAATTTCAAATTCATTAGAGTTTAAATCAAAACTGATAAGAAACCGATAAAGATACGAAGTAAAAATTTCTTACAATGATCCTTAGGGCCATCACCGTACCGAAACTTCTTTCTGGAGCTGTCACGAAGCAATCAAAAGAATTTTGAAACGAATCAAAGAATATTGATAGAGAAAGTTATTTCCGTTGTTGTTACAGAGTATCGACCAATTATAGTCATATTTCCCTGTCCCCTATCGCGTCCTCTTCTTGCACTCATACTCACTATCAGTGGATAGTAAGAGAATTTACTGAGGCGTTCAAACGGATATCTTAGGGATATACTCATTCTAGGGATACTTCACCCTATCTCTAATGAGTTACTTAATGTGTTATACTCCTGAGCTAAAGTTTCACCTTAGCTCTGATACCAAATGTGACGACTACGAATTTTTCCCGCTCGAAAATCGACATCCATACTTCAAATCGTATTCGAATGCCGTAGATTCAACCGTTCAAATCCGATTCGCCGGAGCTTATAACAACATTAAGTAAATAACACAGCGGAATAAACGAATAATACATTGATATACAACACTGATACAACAGAGTGATACAATAGATATTAATATACATCAGAGATATGATACAACAAATAGCAGCGGAAAAGAAATATAGATAATGCTAGCAGCGGAACAAATAACTCTAAGATAGTCTTCAAGGAAGAACTCAAAAACTGCAACTCCATTCCAAGAACCAATCCAGCAATAGCTCGAACTCCCCATAACGATGCACAAAGATGAGCAAGACTGGCGTGATCCAAAGACTGAACTAACTCCATATAACCTAACTATCTGAAAAACTCAACTCTAGACTGCTCGTGTAGAAAATAATGAGCACCCAAAGTTTAGGAAAGGAACAATAAACTCCGGATCAGTCATGGGACTGGTGTGAGCAACAAAAACAGTTTATCTTTTAAAACAATCAACAAGAGAATTTTAAAGTAAATTCGCAATGCTTTTTGAAAATGAAACTACCATAAGACCTCCCACCACACACACAATGCAAACGCAGACTTGGAGGAGATTTCTTCTTATGATAGTCAAACATGCTTAATACGCAGAAAATTTCTTTGATATTATTATTATAAGTGCACGGTGCAGAAAACATTTCGAAAGTAGAATATAAATCTTAGCCAGCATAGGCATTCCGCACTTATGCCTACTATGGCTACCATGTTCAATAGCAGGTTACCGCCACATTCCATGGCAGGTAATACAACTAAAACCGTACAAGGCTCGTATTGTTTCTTTGGATTTCCAACAAATGGTCAGGCCAAGGAACTTCCCATTGCCACATGAGAACGCCTCTGGAAGGACGTCCCCGAGAACCTAACCGGATCTCTGCCAACACAAGGCCGGGTTACCCCTAACTGGGTAACTACTGACACGAGTATGCCACCTCCCGGTTGTAACAACCTTTTACCGGGGCCCCAACATCAAATCACAAAACAAGACATATATAGGTTTGTGATGTCCACATAAGTAAGTATCTGGGCTCCATACCATGATACCACTTCTATCCAGAAGGAGATGTACATACCCTAAAGGGGCGCTACCCCTTAATAACCTTGTCGCATCTTTCCTGTTTTGACCATTCCGGGGTGTGAGGTTCGACGAAGTCACGTCCACAAAGCCACGCTTTGTTTCAAAGCCATGCTTTGGGTCAAAAAATGATCAAGGTAATGATCACAAAGATAAATGATCAAACAAATGATCATATCACAAATGATCAAACAATGATCATTTCACAGCAACACTTAGCATGTCACAATATCAAATTAGGAATATATCGCTGATAACCTTCAACTACATAACCTCTGAGCTTGTACGTCTCAAAGAAGGGTGTTAAGCTAAAAGAATAAATTCTCCGCCACCAACAAAAATGTATTTGAAAGAAATCTGCTTTATATCTCAAATTGTAATGTTAGACATACAATCCATACAAGTCTGTTCCGGGTTCGAACAGAACCGAAGGCACTTCCAAAGAAGCCCTTGCAATCCGGATATTCACTAATCACGTTCGGACTTCCCATCACATATGGAGTCTCTATACCGGGGCCATTCGATGCAAAGACATTCGACGAGTTGTCCTTATGTTTTCAAAAATATCCGATCTTCAACACCGGTCTTCAAATGCAATTCATAACGACGTATCACATATTCAGAATGGGATATATGACACAAAGGTCCTCTCCCGGCTAAACCGAATAGTGAGCGCAATATTTCAAAAACATATGGATATTGGGATTTCAATTAAGCCACAACGTAAAACCCAAAACTTTCTTTCAAATGGTTAAACAAATTACCATTTTAAATCTTTAAACAAAAAGATTTATTTCTTAAAGATCAATTCATAGATTTCCAAAACAATTTCATTTCAATTGTATTAACTCGCTAAATCTTTAAATCAAAGATTTAACTTATAGCTTTCAAACCGTTTCTATAACTTGGAAATCATTTTCATTTTAAACTAGGAATCTTTTTAACACAAATTGGAAGTTCATTACTTATGTGAAAGCTTTAATTATTTGAAAACAAACAGTTTTCATTTTAGAAAAATCCAGTTATATTTACTTGAGTTAAAGTTCTTAATTCATATTCATATTCCCAAATTAATATAGTTTAACCCCTATATAACTGGTATAACATTTTTAATCCCTAGTTTCAAATTATAGAATTCAATTTCACATTTTGAATTTAAATTTAAATCAAATTATTTAAATTTCAAACTTTATCAAGTTATTCAAAATAAATTTCATCTTTGAAATTCCATTTCAAAAGTTTTTCACTTTAAACCCAATCTTATTTTCAAACCATTTGAATTTAAAAAAAATTCAAATTCAAAACTATTTTCAAAAATCTGTGACTCAATCGATTTCCTCGTGAAATCCATATTTGTGTGTGTATAAGTGTGGTCCAGGGGTTTAACACAATAAAAGTGCCACATCATCAATCATCACAGATTAAAACACAGAAATATAGTTGATAAGCGATATAAACTATAATGCTTATCGTCCATTCACAGATTCATAGATATATATCACAGATAAGTAAATTTCAGATCACAACATAAATCAGGATATATATAAAGCATCATAAATCAGGGATATCAACAATCAAGTCATCCAATAGAATCCAAATATTCGTAAGTAAGATCAGTTAATTATCTGATTAATTTAAATCAAATTAATTTCTTATGAATTATAAATCCTGGTTAATCAGCATTGATAATTTACAAATCATTTTGATTAATTATTTTTTTATCTTTTACTAATTATCCATTAATAATAAATTAATCAACCTTTAATTATTAAACAATTAATCTTTAATTATAATTCACCATTTAATTAATTATCTTTAATTAATTACTCTAATTAATTTTTCTTTGATTAATTATCATTCCTTAATCAACTTCATTAAATTAAATTTAACCTTTAATTAATTAATCTCAAATTAATTGCCATTTTGAATTAATCACATTATGCTTTGTATTAAATATTGATTAATCACTTGATTAAATCAATTTTTATCATTTATTAATATTTAATTAAATAATTATCCTTTAATTATTCATCATTAATAAATTAGCTCTTAACAAATTAATTAATTTTTTTAGTACTTAATTAACCTTTAATTATTAAAGAATCTTTTAATTTATCACATTAATTTATTCAATTACATAAATTAAATCTTTAATAAATTAACCCTTTTAATTAAATCTTTAATTAAAACTTAATTTAATTGAAATAATTTACTTTTAAACTTTAAACCGATCCCATACTTAAATAAAACAATTATTTAAAAGAATAAGTTAAAATTGTTTAAAACTTGAATTTTGTTTTAAAATTTTGAAAACTGTTTTTATACTACCCGGGCCCTGCTTCGAGCCAAACCTCGTTCAACCCGAAGACGACTTCAAGTCTTTCCCCAAACTTACCCGAGCCTTATAAATTTCAAATTTTTTGTTTAAGTGTTAAAAATTTACCCGGTATCATGCCAAAATAACTCGAGTTCAACTTCGAGCTTCATTTTCTCGTGTACGACTTCAAGTCGCACTCGTCCCATACAAACATAACAGGTTCAAATCTGTAGCTCTGCAAAACAACCCATCCCCATCAACTTCGAGTCCCAAACCCCTTTGCTTCGAACAAAACACGATTCAGCCCGATACAAACGCGAGAACCCATTCCCTTCTTCCCCCAGAACAAACCGATACGCATGATAACCGTGCACCTGCACCACCGCGGCAATCAACTCTGACCCCTCACGATCATCCTCGCAAGTCAACGGCCATCTCCCAATGCCATACCGATCATCAATTCAATTGCAGAGGTCAAAAATCAAAATCGAGCATATGAGCTCAAACTGGAACAGATGTCGAATCTGAAAAACGCCTCGCCCTCCACGCTCCGACCACCGTTCGCCACCAAACTCCGGCCGTAGCATCGCCTCTCTCCCCCCTTCCATCGCCCCAATTCTCTTCGCACTCGGTCAAGCATGCACGACGAACGAATCGAGAAACCAAGCCGTAACAAAATTAGGTTTACAGAAAGAAATTGTTCGCCGCTGCCTCCACGGTGATCGTGAGCGCCACCGATCGTTTCCCCAGAACCCTCGCTCGCTCCTCCATCACCAGCCAAAATTCCAAACATCACGAATTGGTCGATCATCAGTATTTAGTCGAAATTCAATTTGCAGGCAAAAACGAACTACTCTCAAACCACACTTCTAAAAATCATCGAACGAGGCTTAAAATTCCTATTTTTGTATAAGGATTCAGACTATATGATTTTAGTAGCAAATCATCCCATTCGAATTTGCTCAAATTTGAATTTTTACTCTGTAATAACACCATTTTTTCTACTGTATAAAATTAACTATGCTTGACACTATTTTTAAATTATAGTTCATACTTAAACTTCCATGTTTGCTTTTGAGATCAAAGCCTGATACTAATTAGAAGATGCATAATCAAATTTATTAGTTATTCTACACCCTGTAAGCTAAAACAAAAAGGAAGTTGAGTACTTCAGCACTGTAAATTTTTAAAGATGTATGCACAGAGTAGAAACAAAGGAGATACCCAGGCATGAATCATTCACAGATGGATATTCAACATGTTCACAAAAAAAATGTTACTCACATGTGGGATGAAGACAGAAAAGCAAAACCTGGAACTGCTTTTGATCTTGAGTTTGATCTGCTTTTTCTTGATGATAAGGTTTATATTTTATTTTCTTTTCTTTTTTTCCAGTTTGGAAGATGGAACAAATGACATGAAGAGTTTGTATAAAAAGAAAGCTATAGGTGATGTAGGGTTCGAACAATGCAAAACATGGCTAAAGATGCTTGTTCAGGTGATATCTGGTTTTACCATATAGCATGGGTGAAGTTGCTTGTTTTAAAGGGAAGTTTGTTTGAGTTTGAAATGGTAATAATTCAGTTTCGAATGAACAACTGAGTTGAAGCTTGAAGATAGTGATATATAGGAAGAGTTGTACATGAGATATCTCATTTCTTTGTACACAGGTACAAGGTTTTATAAATTTTGCTCAGAGATTTTTTTTTTAATACTTGACTAAACAAGATTCTCGGCTGACAGAAGATATGTTGGTGGCTAATTTACTTGTATTTTTTCTTTTTTCTTTCAGCTGATATGAAATGTTATGGTGTACTAGAGGCAATGGCATTAAATGCCCATGTCCTTAATGTCTTCACCTTGAACGATTTGTTCACTTCAGCCATACTTATGTTGTTTTTACAAGCTTCATATGTATTTATTCTTATTATTTACTTTGCAGGTACATGTATATACTTATTTTTGCTTGGTGGCTGAAGATATACTTTGCATTTATTAGCTTGTACTTTATGTTTTCATGTTTATAGTTTATTTGTTTTGTCTTTATCTTTGCATTTCTTTTGTTACTTTGTTTGTTTATATACTTTTTAATCTAATGAAGTTTCTTTTATTATTATATATGTTAGATTTTTATTTAATATGTTTTCTTACTTTATATTTTATAAAACTATATATATATATATTCATTTTCAAAATATAGATGAATTTCTAGGTTTTTATTTTGTTGTTTAAATCTTATCTAATTTATTTACTTTATGGTTATCTTATGTATATTTTTAAAACCATTTATTGAAGTTTTTATCTCAAATCCAATATATTTATATATATACAAAAATCAAATTTTGATTTATACAGAATTTATTCAAATTCGGGGAAACTCACTTCCATTTATAATTCATTTCACAATTTTTATTCAAAAATTCATTTAATTATCAATTTAAATTAAATTAAAATCTAGGGTCGTTACAATTCTTCTCTATTAACTTGTTTAGTTTATGATAATCGACATGAAGTCTTAATGAGCCATTTGCTTTGGTACCAATGACAATGGTTCTCCATTCCAAAATATTGCGTCGAATGAAACCCTTCCCTAATAATTCATTCACATGTTTACTAAGCTCGTCTCTTTCTCTAGGAATCATATAGTAACCACCTAATTTGATAAATAATAGATCAAGTAATTAATTAGAGAGTAGGAGGCGAGACAATGTGAATAAGGGAAAATATACGTGGAATGTTTTTTTACTTATTATGGTTGATGAATTGAGTGATACTAGGAAAATCTTAGTTGAAAATCTAGAATTAATTCGAATTAAAAACAATCGTTAGAACAAAAAAAGTAGCAAGGAAATAGTACAGTAGGCTGGATACCAACTACTCTTTTAAGTGAGAATAACAACCTTTTCATTTTTAATTCATTTTACATTCAAATCATAAAACAAAATCTTGAGGTCTTTAATGGTGTTTGTGACCCAATCACGAAGAAGAAAAAGATTGAAGCTAAGAGAACCAGAGCCTTCATCAACCAAAAGTATAGGTGAGTAATACATTTCTAATCTCGTTTATGTTTAGATACAGAAGAATATATAATAATGTTAAATGGTTCCAATGGTTCATATAGGCTAAGTCTATAATAGGGAAATGTTAATAGTTTATAAATCGAGTTTGTGGGTCAAACGAACTTAAAATGGGAGGTTTTTCCAAAAGAATGAACAAATGTGAATTTGTTGAGTGTTGTGGC
This sequence comes from Allium cepa, assembly GCA_030765085.1. NCBI lineage: Eukaryota > Viridiplantae > Streptophyta > Magnoliopsida > Asparagales > Amaryllidaceae > Allium > Allium cepa. The sequence goes on along the minus strand of CM060944.1, from coordinate 110,253,836 downwards.
GTAAGAAAAATGGTCCAAGTAGGGAATTTGAGAAATGTTACAAATATAAATCATGGTAGTTGTTTTTATAAGTTTCTTGAAAATAAAGTAAGTAATTTTCGAGAGAAAATAAGCTAGGCCGAGGTTTACAATGGGGAACCAAGGGAAAATAAAGTTTTAACTGTGAGTCATTCAATAAAAAATATATATAATAAACGGGTTGTTGGTCAGGTCCATGTTTTGTGCCGAATGTGTTAGTAAAGTACTAAATAACAGTCACAAAAGACTAAGTCAAACGAATCAGAAATCGACAAATGTAAAGCTGGTGTTAGTTGTGCATCGGTTCCTAATGTGTACTAAAGGACAGTGCCAAATGATATAGAGCCGAATCGAAATTTCAATAAAACCGAAACCTTAAGTGTAATGACTTAAATAGAAATACTATGGTAAGTAAGATTTAAGACTACATTTGGCAAGCCGAGGGTATCCACCGACGACTGTAAGCGGTCGATGGTTAATAGGAATAGGGGTAGAGGAGGCGATTTCAGGTAAATTAAAGAGCTTATTTCACAAATCATCGAAACTAAACTTTAATAGGCTTTCTTAGATGAGATGAAAACATGGATTACCGAGAGTATTGTAGCTCTTGGAAGAAAGTATAAAGTGGAACCGGTAACTTTCGGAGATAATAATGCAGTATAAGGCTTAAGATGGCCAAGATCGGACCTGAGATATTGATGACAATAGTACAATTAATAGTAATAATCACATGATGATTAATTGAAGGTTAGCATAATGAATAGCTAAATGAAAAGCCTAATAGTGGATAATTCGGTAGTAGATTTAGTGGAAGGAATAAGGCATGCGTGACATCCGAAACCAAAAGCAAAGGAGTTTGTACATGTGGCATCCACAACCAAAAACATAAGAGTAAGGCCTACAGGGCAGCTGTCTAGACAACGAAAGAGATTGGTGCAAGGCCTTAGTGGCAATCAAAGGAATAATATAAGAAGTGAGGCCGGGATGGGCAGTCTTTACACCAAAGCAAAATAGGATTAAGGCCTCTATGGCGTCCGAAATACGAAAATATTGGTATAAGGCCTTTGTGGAAACCATAAAACGAAAGTGAAGAAGTAAGGCGTGGCATCCAAAGACCAAGATCGTTGGCATAAAGCCTTAGTGGCAATTAATTAACGGTGCAAACATATATAGTATATAGTACGTTAATGCGCAAGGCCTGGGTGGTAACCAAATGACGAAGTAGTAATGATACATACATAAATACACACACACACATGTGTGTGTATATATCGTGAAATTTTGTAGAAGCCCTAGGAGTAGATAAGTGTGACGACTGCCCTATACTACTGACACATAATATAACTTAGTAGTATGCTGCGGCCATGCCAGGAGGATGTAGGGCGATTGCTATGGGTTTAAAAGAAATAAAACATCAAAAAACCTTCCATATATCCAAAATCGTATAAAATAGAATATAATAACTGCTACAGATATAAAATAGGAGAGACAGCCATAAGTAAGTGAAACAAATATCAAAGCTTAGATCCATAGAGTTATACAACATAGTAATAGAGTATATACAAATGGAAATAAACTACAATAATACTGTCTCAATAGTAAACCCAACACTATCTATGCTCCATGGTTTCGCATAGCAGAATAAGCAATAGTATATCCATATATAATACTAGATAACTCCATCCATCTTGTTCCCTGCACAGTCACATCGTATCATCTAGACCTGCTATCTAGTTTACTCATTTAAGAGCACCCAAGATAATAAGAAGCAAAACATAAAATCTTGAGTCAGACAACATTCTAGTGTGGGTAATAAAAACTCCCGAAATACTATACAAGTCGATATATCTAGGAACAAGGGTATACGAATCATACCTTAGCCGTCCTAACAACCAAAGAGTTAGCACATAACGAACATAATATGCTACTCTATAAGCATCATAAAGGTTCTTAGGTTACTGAACCCAAGTACAATAATAGTGTCCATGTAACCCTATCCATAATTCCAATCACAAGTTACATCATTAGAGTGATAGAATACAGGATAAAACAACCAATGTAAGTATAGTATCCATCAAATAATCATCACTATCACTTAATGTGCCATAGATATATGATAACTTGTATGACCATTCTTTTGCTAGGGATTAATGGATAAACATCGGTTTTAAGTATACTCGCTCATGGCCTGAAGATGATATTAGACCCATTCCATCGATCTAAGATATGCAGATTGTGACGACCCGAAAATCCGTACCCTTTAATCGAAAATAATCGACACATGTCCAACCCAAAAAGCACAGACTGACGGAAAGTCAAGAGAAAGAAAAGAAGAGAGAAGAAGAGAAGAAAAGAAAAAGAGAAGATGGAACCAAACAGAACAATACAGAATCTCACATCGCAGTGGAAAATATATAATATCATATCAATGATCTTTACAAAACAGAAACTGTATATACACACACATCAATCAGAGTTCAATAATCAATCAATAGTTATCAGCCTGAACAGTTATAATAACCTGTCCTCACAAAAGTCGATAATATACAACAAACAAAGCAATGCAGCGGATAATCAAGAAAATACGGATGTACGAAAATGAAGATCTCCAGCTCTCCTACCGAAGCTCCAAAAGCATCAAATCTAAACCTGTAAATATACTCGGTCTGACCCGAGCATTGAAAGGGAAGAACGCCCGGATTAGCCTAATAAACCAGCGTGAGAAACACACTCAACTGAATTTATTAAATTACCAAACTTTTCATTTATCAAAACAAATGTATCTCGTAAGACAAGTCCCCACATAAACACAGACATGTTTTTACCTCACGATAACTAAAACATTTCATATCAAACTCATGTGATATTATACTAGTGTCTAGTATACAAATAATATTCAAAATAGCCGAAATTGTTACCATTATTAAATTCCAGCATACTAGGCGCTACAAATAAAATGGTAGGTACGTAGTGGAGTTTGGATTTCCATACAAATGACCAGGTGAAGGGACTACCTTCCGGAAGTATATCTCCAGAAGAATATACTGAGAAACCATCACAAAGTTTCTCTACCAACACAAGACCAACCCACCTCTATAACTAGATGGTACCGAATATGTCATCCTCCAATCGTTACCGACCTTTACCGAGGGCCTTCTAGCATACAAACCACAATAATCAGATACACGACGTCATAGCGTGCAAAGATATATCTAGAAGAGGATGATCATACCCTAATGGGAGCGACCCACATAGACTTGCTACATCTAACCCTGTTTTGGTCATTTCCGGTTGATGGGGCTTGATGAGGTAACGATTACCTTTCACAATCACATATCAGATCACTTTGAATGCCACACGGCCATTTCCTTTGACTACTAATTGCCTTCCAAGAAAATACAACCCTTAAGCAAATATGGCTCAAAGAGGGTGTTAAGCTAAGAGAAGTTGCCTTCTCTGCCACCACTGATGTACGTTTGTAAAAACCAATGTACGCAATCTTTAGAAATGTAATGTCATACAAACATCCATACAAGTTGTCCAGGAATAGGACAAACCGAAGGTACTTCCCTACCACATCCTGTAGGGAAATCCGTAGGATTAGTAGCGAATAATCCTTGCATTGGATATTTCATAATGAAGAGACCGCTGCTATTGGATGTATACTGGGATTTTAACCCCAAACGATCAACAAGCAGTCCCCCACTAGGAAAATCCAAAATAACAATATCATCATAAGCAACCTGCACAATCGTCACATATACGTTGGTCCGAAGTGGTTTTCGGATAAATTTGATCCTAGTCTCTTCGCACCGACAACGCAAAAGCGTTTCTCAACCTCACACAAAAACTAAGTCTCCTAGACTTATCACGTCTCCAACTTTCAACTTGCTATCCTTCAGGCCAAGAAGGAAGCTCGATAGATTGGAGTAAAACTCCGCACTATACGAATCAACATCCTCAACGCAAACGATAATCAAGCCTACACAGAGGGCTACGTACTAAGTGTACGACTAAATAGTTTCCACATCAAGTCGAGGAACTAAAATTTGGCCAAGTTCGATAGTCGGTTATTTAACTATTAAAACAAACAAACAAATATTCAACACCATAACAATCACTGGGCCCTTTTAATAAATCTTTTATTAATTAAATCACTTGCCAAATGTTCACTTTAAATTATCTTTAAAAGGTACAATCACAAAACATTTCAACTTTCTATATTGGAAACATTTCCATATACTTATTTAATAATAAGTAATTCACAAATCATTTATTGTCAATACTTAGAAAATATTGCATATACTTAAGTCACGATTGAGTATATATTTTATTCTTTAAGGAAAACACTCTAATTAAACACATTTATTTGAGTCAAAATGAATGTTGCGTAAAACATCGTTACAACAACCCAAAATCAATAGTATAGGGATTCGAAAATAAGATAGATATATAAATCCCATATATTATATAAAAACATTTCATTTTGAAAATCATTTACTATAACAACGGTCTTATAGTCCATCATTTCCTTGTTTCTCAAAAACGTCTATTTCAACAATGAATGTTGAAATCTATGCTTTCGATACTTAACATATTTTAAAACATCTTTAAACCATTTAACTCCATTTTAAAATATCACTTTCCAAAACATTTCATTAATATATTATTCACTGTCCAAAATCGTGAATATAAATAGTTACCAAATTTAATGCTATTTCAACATTTAATTTAAAGGATAATTCACTGTCAAAAATCGTGAATAAAATTCCTTTAAATAAACTTCTATATTTAACTTATCAAAATCAACCGATTTCAGATTTATAAAACAATGTTTATAAATCACGTTTTTATTTTATAAAAACATCATTTATAAATCTCCTTTATTAACCAATTCCATTTATCTCATTTATATGCCAAATTCAATTTATAAGTTAATTATCATTTATTTCACCAATTCATTCATCTTATAACTTCGCAATTCGTAAATCATATTCACTTATAAAATCCATTTATAACTTCATTTTTAACATTTATAAAACTTCTTTATAATTCTAACACTTTGATTTATAAAATATCAATTTTATAAATTATATATATATATACCGTTTATTATATCTTCTAAAATCCCCATTTAAACTATTTTACAAAATAATTCATTTCAAATTCCAAAAATCATAACTTACTATATTTCACCGAAATCATAATTTTTATAACATAAAAATAATAGTATTTATTTATTCAAAATAAATTCAATTCTTTTACAATTTAAAAATCAATAAAACGTTTGTTTCCAAAATCACTTTAAAATCCTTTTAAATTTGGAAATCATCACTTAAACATTTTTATTCAAAATATGGCCCAATGCTGCAACAACACCAAATACATCAACCACAGCATCCAAAACATCATATATCATATGATAACAGAATATATCATAATATGTGTAAATATACCAATATTGGTGAGGAATCCAGTTGGATCCCTCCAACCTGTCACTTGCAACAAATATACATATTAGAATATGTGTACAATGTCCGCTTCGAGGCAGACGCGCATACGAAGGGTCATCCGCTCATACACGGGAACGTATAGGGTCATCTGCTTCACTAGACATGTATATATATATCCAAATACCAATCAACATATCATATATCATCCAAACAATCATCAATCATCATAAATAATATTTATTCTCACTTATATAAAAATATCAATGAGTCAGAAAGAGTGAGTTATACTCACTTTGATTGTAGTCGTGATTTCAATGTTTATTCCGAATGAAATTAAACAACCGTTTAATTTTACCCAAAATTCACACTAGTTCCAATCAACTCCAATCCATCTCATCGCGTAGTGTTCGTCCATAAGAACCCAACGTAATTCGTTTCGTGCGAAACGGACCTCGTATGATAAAGATATCTATTTTTAAAGATTGAACGAATTTAATATTATATAAATTTACAGTTTTATTTTTAATTTTAAACCTTAGATAATCTGAGCCGCACATTTTCTTGCTTTACATCAGGCCGTCATTTCAATTTCTTCCCCGGGCTAACAATCACGTTTCGAAACCTAAAGCCGCCACTATTTCATGAATTAACGCGCTATCATCGACGAGCTATGCGATGATCAAGGGATGCCGTTCGAATTGCCTAGCCAAACTCTACCATCGGCCGAAGTATCAAGGAGCTCGATCACGCCCCCACGTTGAAAAACATGCGCAACTTCGTGCGAACGCGGGCCAAAATCTCCACCTATGGTCGACGATTCATTGACCTAACCGTATGGATTTGAAGCTCTCGTGATCCCCTTCAAGTTTGTAGTTGAACACTTTTTTTGATTGTTAGTGGATTGAGAGGGATTAAGAGGAGAAGGATGGAACATTTTTGGCCATAGAAAGCTAGGCGGTGGCTAACCCTAGTTTCAATTAGGGTTTTTCAAAATGAAGGTATTCACGTCCTTTTATAGGAAATTGCAAAACACTATTCATCTCGAAAATTTTCGAACTTGTAACGAAACATGCCGCCTGGCATTTATAATGTTTTACCACTAAGCAATGGAATATATATCGGGAACCAATTCGATTGTATTTGAAAGATAGGTTTTCAAATCGAATATTTAAATTTAAAATTCACTTAAACCGATTTCTACATGTTTTAGCTTGCCCCGGACAAACCATAAATCCGATTGACAAGAAATTTGAAATCTTACAATAATATAACATTAAGGATCCAATGAAACTAGTTTCATCGAATTTCGAGACTGTATGAAAAATGACCATTCTCACTCGTCAATTGAATATTAAAATATTCAATTTTTACAAATTAACTTTTAGTTCAATTTTAAAAGTTCTGTAACATCATTCTAATTCAAATAGAATTTAATTCAACTTTATAAATCATTTTTATTCACTTTAAATTCAATTTTCAATTATTTCAGCAATATTGAATATTAAATTAACAATTTAATTATGTAATTAAATCCAGATATTCGAAATATAAGTTATTCGACTTATAAAATTTACTTTTGAATAAAATCAACTAAATATACGAATTTCAAATGAAAGAAATTCTGGGTCGTTACATTCTCCCCTACTTAAAAAGAATTTCGTCCTCGAAATTACTAAGTAAGGAAAAGTTACAAAATCCATTAACTTTTCAAAACAATTCGTTCAGATTAGATTTCAAAATCTCTTTAATGTTTAACTTTCCCAAAATCCATCAGTTAAACTTCTTATAAAAACTTTTCTAAGTTTTCAAATCCATTCATAGTTATTCTTTCAAAACCAACCAATATTGTTTACTTTTATAACTCAAAATCCAAATTTTTCCAAAATTCTCAAAAAATTCTAGCGCCTTAAATTTCAAAAAAAAATCGCCAGCGTCTCCTTTGCGTGGTTCGATCGTAGTAGGATCACAACATATATATATATCACAAATATACATCTCGTCTTTGAAGATGAGGCATCTCGTACGGAAAAAAGTGTAAAAGTACGATATGTAATCCAAGATATGTACCTTATATATTATTAGCGAGCATATACGGCTAATATAGCGCGAAAGCGAGCTCCAAATGCGAAGCAAGCGCCATACGCACCTACTAAACACTCAACATACAAATGAGAAACATGTATATGTGAAAGTAATATCAATATACAATATATACCAATACAACTACTAGATATGCCAATATAACTAATGCAATAAAAACAACAAATCCAACCATCCAACAACTATCATCCAACTAACATCCATAACCAAATCAATACACTTTCACTTCTCATTAATATTTACTTAATTGATTTTCAATTTAATCACATTTGATTTGTTATCATTGGATTTCACTAACATTCATTTATCTGTATCCAATTAGTTTACATTCACTAATTTACATTCAAGTTAGTTCACTTCCAATTCAAATTAAATTCAACTCTATTTAGATTCACTTACTTCTAATTTGAATTCAATTACTTATCTTCCAATTTCATTGATTCAACTTCATATGAATTTCTATACAATCACTAACATTGATCATTGCCGAATTTATTTAATTTACTTATATTCGATTGATTAACATTCAATTCATATTTCATTTACTAATCTATCCCATTCAATTCATTTGTTGATTCAATAGCTAATTCATTCTTACAATTAAAGTTGAATTTCATTTATATAACTCAAATTCATATTCATCACTTCATTTTATTAATTCACTTTATTAATTTACTTTGATACCAAAATCAACTTCATTCAACATCACCTAAGTTGTGTTTTATTTCAACTTTACCAAAGCTAAATCTTTATCATTTCAAATTATAAGTCCAAAACTCATTTCACTTATATTTATCCATTTCAACTTGGATTTTAAATTCAAATTTTTTTTTATCACAATAAAACTTCAATTTTTCAATTTACTATTGGTATCAAATCCATCATATAGAAACTCGAAAATGATACTGATGATGCTGCAGTCATCACCCTTATTATTTTCCAGCAACAGTAGTGAATTCAATGCTTTATATCTTTTATATTTACAAATCACATTTATAAATCTATACTTATATAATTTCACTATTTTACTTTACTTATATAAGATCATTTCAAATTCTTGTATCTTATTAAGATTTATAATAATATAATCTCTTTAACTTTGAAAAATAACTTCCAAAATAAACGGGATTCCAAAATTTCAAATTCTTATTTTAAATTCATTTTCATTTGCAACTCATATTTATAAATATACTCAGGTTGTTCCATTTCTTATATATAAGATTATTTCACAATTGTAAATCATATTTAATTATAATTCCATACTTATAATTCTTTGCTTATACAATTTATTCTTTTACAATTATTGCTTTTATTTAGATTATTCAAATAGCTTTTATTAACTTATATATATATATTTACATTTCCAAACGACCAAACAATCAATTTATATACACTTTAATAATTCCCAAAAAAATTATTTCATTTACCCAATTAAAAATAATACTATGTTGAGTTGCCTCGTTTAAGTGTTTGGAAATTCCTATCGATAACATGGCGTCCCACATACCGACCAGAGTTCATAAACAACTCAACGGATAAGTAAACACAATATAAAACATTTTATATTCACTAACAAATACGCGCTCACACACACACACACATATATATATAATACACTCAAACTCAATCTAGGGTGCTACTGTCCCTATCTATACCGAGTACACATCAAAGCTTAAGAATATACAAAATCTAAGCTTCGGTACCAGCTGTGACGGGACACAACCAGTGGGTAATACCCACCGTAGCTCACATGAATACCTCGCGCTTTGCTTTTACGGCTAACCTCTCGACTGTAAGGCAAACTACCAAACCAACCCCTCGATACTCGATCTAAGGGACATGTAGGAGTAAGAGTCATCCGTTCGCTACCTAACAAGAAGCGAGAACCTCCTATCATGTGCGAACATCACTAAGAATAACCGATGTACGTAATCTTTAGAAATGCGATGTCAAACAAACATCCATACAAGTTATCCAGGAACAGGACAAACCGACGTACTTTCCTACCACATTCTGTCGGGAAATCCCTAGGATTAGTAGAGAATAATCCTTGCATTGGATATTTCACAATGAAGAGATCACTGCTACTAGATGTATATTAGGATTTTAACCCCAAACGATCAACAAGCAGTCCCCCACTATGAAAATCTAGAATAATACTATCATCATAGGCAACCTGAACAATCATCGCATATACGTTGGTCCGAAGTGGTTTTCAGATAAATCTGATCCCGGTCTCTTCGCACCAATAACGCAAAAGCGTTTCTCAACCTCACACAGAAACTAAGTCTCGTAGACTTATCACGTCTTCAACTTTTAACTTGCTATCCTTCGGGCCAAGAAGGAAGCTCGATAGATTGGAGTAAACTCCGCACTATACGAATCAACATGCTCACATATGATAATAAGCCTACACAAAAGGCTACGTACTAAGTGTATGACTAGATAATTCCCACATCAAGTCGAGGAACTAAAATTTGGCCAAGTTTGATAGTCGGTTATTTAACTATCAAAACAAACAAATAAATATTCAACACCATAACAATCAGTGGGCCCTTTTAATAAATCTTTTATTAATTAAGTCACTTGCCAAATGTTCACTTTATATTAACTTTAAAAGATATAATCACAAAACATTTCAACTTTCTATATTGAAAAACATTTCCATATACTTATTTAATAATAAGTAATTCAAAAATCAATTTATTTTCAACATTTAGAAAATATTACATATACTTAAGTCACGATTGAGTATATATTTTATTCTTTAAGGAAAACATTCTCTTTAAACACATTTATTTGGGTCAAAACGAATGTTGCGTAAAACATCGTTACGATAACCCAAATTCAATAGTATAGGGATTCGAAAATAAGATAGATATATAAATCCCATATACTATATAAAAACATTTCCTTTTGAAAATCATTTACTATAACAACAGTGTTATAGTCTATCATTTCCTTATTTCTCAAAAACGTCAATTTCAACAATGAATGTTGAAATCTATGGTTTCGATACTTAACATATTTTAAAACATCTTTAAACCATTTATCTCCATTTTAAAATATCACTTTCCAAAACATTTCTTTAATATATTATTCACTGTCCAAAATCGTGAATATAATTCGTTAACCAAATTTAATGCTATTTCAACATTTAATTTAAAGGATAATTCACTGTCAAAAATCGTGAATAAAATTCCTTTAAATAAACTTCTATATTTAACTTATCAAAATCAACGATTTTAGATTTATAAAACAATGTTTCTAAATCACGTTTTTATTTTACAAAAACTTCAATTTATAAATCTCCTTTATTAACCAATTCCATTTATCTCATTCATATGCCAAATCCAATTTATAAGTTAATTATCATTTATTTCACAAATTCATTCATCTTATAACTTCGTAATTCATAAATCTTATTCACTTATAAAATCCATTTATAACTTCATTTTTAACATTTATAAAACTTCTTTATAATTCTAACACTTTGATTTGTAAAATATCAATTTTATAAATCTTATATATATACCGTTTATTATATCTTCAAAAATCCCCATTTAAACTATTTTACAAAATAGTTCATTTCATATTCCAAAAATCATAATTTACTATATTTCACCGAAATCATAATTTTTATAACATAAAAATTATAATATTTATTTATTCAAAATAAATTCAATTCCTTTACAATTCAATAATCAGTACAACGTTTATTTTCAAAATCACTTTAAAATCCTTTTAAATTTGGAAATCATCACTTAAACATTTTTAAATTTCCAAAATATGGCCCAATGCTGCAACAACACCAAATACATCAATCACGGCATCCAAAACATCATATATCATATGATAATAGAATATATCACAATATGCGTAAATAAACCAGTACTGGTGAGGAATCCAGCTGGATCCCTCCAACATGTCACCTACAACAAATATACATACTAGAATATGTGTACAATGTCCGCTTCGAGGCAGACGCGCGTACAAAGGGTCATCCGCTAATACACGGGAACGTATAGGGTCATCTGCTCCACTAGGCAGGTATATATATCCATATACCAATCAATATATTATATATCATCCAAAAAATCATCAATCATCATTAATAATATTTATTCTCACTTATATAAAAATACCAGTGAGTCAGAAAGAGTGAGTTGTACTCACTTTGATTGTAGTCGCGATTTCAGCGTTTATTCCGAATGAATTAAACGACCGTTTTATTTTACCCAAAATTCACACTAGTTCCAATCAACCCCAAACCAGCACCGTCGCGTAATGTTCGTCCATACGAACCCAAAGCAATTCATTTCATGCGAAACGGACCTCGTATGACAAAGATATCAATTTTAAAGTTTGAACGAATTTAATATGATATAAATTTACAATTTTATTTTTAATTTTAAACCTTAGATAATCTGGGCCGCACATTTTCTTGCTTTACATCAGGTCGTCGTTTCTATTTCTTCCCCAGGCCAATCACGTTTCGAAACCCAAAGTCACCACTATTTCGTGAATTAACGCGCGATCATTGACGAGCTATGCGATGATCAGGGGATGCCGTTCGAATTGCCTAGCCGAACTCTACCATCGGCCGAAGTATCAAGGAGCACGGGCACCCCCCCTACGTTGAAAAACATGCGCAACTTCGTGCGAACATGGGCCAAAATCTCCACATATGGTCAACGATTCATCGACCTACCCGTATGGATTTGAAGCTCTCGTGATCCCCTTCAAGTTTGTAGTTGAACGCTTCTTTTGATTATTAGTGGATTGAGAGGGATTAAGGGGAGAAGGACAGAACATTTTCGACCATAGAAAGCTAGGTGGCGGCTAACCCTAGATTCAATTAGGGTTTTTCAAAATGAAGATATTCATGTCCTTTTATAGAAAATTGCAAAACACTATTCATCTCGAAAATTTTAGAACTCGAAACAAAACATATCGCCTGGAATTTATAATATTTTACCCCTATTCCGAACGCAATGGAATATATATCGGGAGCCAATTCGATTGTATTTGAATGATAGGTTTTCAAATCGAATATTTAAATTTAAAATTCACTTAAACTGATTTCTACGCGTTTTAGCTTGCGACAGAACACCGTAAATCCGATCGACATGAAATTTGAAATCTTACAATAATATAACATAACAGATCGATTGAAACTTGGTTTCGTCAAATTCTGAGACTGTTTGAAAAATGACCATTCTCACTCTAAATTAAATATTAAAAAATTCAATTTTTACAAATTTACTTTTAATTCAATTTCAAAAGTTCTGTAACATCATACTAATTCAAATAGAATTTAATTCAACTTTATAAATCATTTTTATTCACTTTAAATTCAATTTTCAATTATTTCAGCAATATTGAATATTAAATCAATAATTTAATTATCCAACTAAATCTAGATATTCGAAATATCAGTTATTCGACTTATAAAATTTACTTTTGAATATTTAAAATCTATCAAATATATGAATTTCAAATGACAAAAATTCTGGGTCGTTAGACAGATCTATTCCACCAATCTGGGGTAGTAATTCCAAGTATCCAATGAGCATCCTCACAATACCCTTGCTTTTGAGTAAAACAAAAAACACTTCGAGTATCAATGATCCCTTATCACTCATATCTGAGCCCTTTCCTTGCTCCAACTTGTTCCCGTTATCCTCAAGGAATCATTGAGCATTCCTTTCTTTTCATAATATAACTATTTAACATTCTATCCATGGGTCGCCTTTAATGAAACCCATGCTTTATGCATAATCATTCTCACGACTCCTTTAAACATCGAGCCGCACTCATCAGATCCTAACTCTATCCACCATCAAGTTACCATCATCAGAGTCCCAAAGCTATCATCCTTCATCGTGCCACCACATCACCATCAAACCCCAAGAAAACAAACAAACACCTTTAGCACAACCTGTAGGACCAACACTTCCCCTCTTGGAAGTTTCATCACCAAAGGCCCCAAAATTCACGTCGGTACTAACCAAAAGAGGTCAGTACCAATCTGAATTCCTTTAATTATACTTAGCAAGGATTTGGCTAAGCACTTTCCTCCTCGATCTCTTCCTAAATAGCTTCCTTAGGACCTCTTGCTTCATTCCTCAAGCTCATAAGCCCCAAGCTCTAGTCCACATGCCATAAAAGTGATGATACCAACATGAAGTGGTCGGGACTGACATCCATATTTGGCCAATTTTTGACCTTTAGCTTACGGAATTCCTTCCTAGCTTTACTCCAAAGCTTACATGAAGTTCCTTAGTTTTGCCCCGAAGCCCTCTCCCATCACCAATCAAACCTAAAACTTATTCCACCGAGCTGAATTCATCTCATCACTGACCACTGGTTAGCTACCCAAACCAACTCCAAACAATTTATGACCAGAATCTTATGCTTCTCCCCTCTTCTAGAGCCCCTCCTCAAAGTCTCATCCAATTTTGATCACTTTTGCCTTCGTTATGCCCAAATTTCCAACCTCTTTCCTAACTTCCCTAAAACATTAGCAAACCATATCAAAACAATTTATCCAAGCATGCACATCTTTCATAAGCATTCATCAAATATACACAATTCATCCAAACATGATTAACATGCATAATTTAACCTAGATTTAGTATTGTACCAAAATGAAAATATGATCCAAAAAAAGGTTGTAAAATCATTAAAATCAAATCCAATCTTTCTAATTTTGGCCATAAACATCCTTAAAGGAAGTTTGAAATCATTTTAATATGAAAATCATATCAAAAACATCATTTTTAACTATTTGTCAAACATAAAATAGTGAGAGATTAAGAATCACTCATTTAATACCCAAAATGCCAATCTAATCTCTAGATCTGAAATGAAATACCAAAAATCATGAATTTTCAAGCAACAAAATGATGAATCTATGATCTCCTTCTATAATTACCCTTCCAATGATCGATATTGCTAAGATTAGTAAGGAAAAGATGATTTTTTTTTATGAATTAAGTTTAATGGAGGTTAGGAATTGTTTTAATAAAATGGAAGATGATCTAATTCTATTCCATCTTCCCTAATTAGGCACAATTCCAAAAATTCATTAGTGAACCTAACCATGGGCTTAGTTTAATTGCCCATTAATTTGTCCAGTGACAAAAGTGGTTTAACGGTAAGTATATATTCTTATTACGACCACTCCATGAAAAGAAAAACCACAAGCATGATCTAATAGAAGTGGTTTTGGAGCATAATTCAATACCCATCAAAAGTTATTGGCCTTACCAGAATTTTTAGGTCAGAAATGTCTGATAAAAATTCTGAAGGTGTAAAATGTCCCTAGTAGTCATTTTTTAAAGTTTTAGAGTCATATGGCCTTATATGAATTAAATAATAATATTTTACGTTCCTTCAATGTGTAAAATAGCAGTCATTACTCTCTTTCCCCTTTAATTTCACCCTTAAAATCCCTAAACAAATCAACGAATAATAAACCATAGTTACCCCTGCATGCTTAACAATCCTACGTAATCAACAACCATATCAAACAAGCAGTCATGCAATCAATAGTATAGATAAACCTATCCTAGTATGTGAGATACTAAGCTATCATATACGATATCAAAGGTGAAAGTTAATCGATAACCATTTGGTCTTACCATGTAAAGAGCTCCAGATATAAAGCCTTCATGCTCTTCTCAGTTTCCCATGTGCAATAACCTTCACTTTCGCTTCATTAAACCATCACAAACTCCACTGTATTCCTCTTAAGCTATCTCGTATCACGTCTGATAATATGAGTCGGCCCACGAGGTCTCGAAGCTTGTGGTTCAATCTTGATATCATCAAGCTGGTCTGGTGCAATTATCACACTTGACTTATGCACAAAATTTCGCAAATGGGAGATGTGGATGACATTGTGCACGCCTTCCATGTTCTAATGCAAGTTGATCATATATGTTAGGTTCCTAATACTCTCTGTTATCGAAAAAGAACCTATGAATCTCGATGCTAACTTCCTCTTATCAATAACAATCTTCAACAGAGAAATCTTTACGAACACCATATCGCCAATAGAGAACTCTAAATTTCGGCATCTCTTATCAACATTGCTCTTTTGCCTTTCCTGAGCAATTTTAATTCATTTTCGAATGACCTCAATCTTCTCCAAGTCTCTTTAATCATATCTGACCTAAGTATCAGTTTCTTGCCTGCCTCCTACCAATATGAAGTGGCATTACATGGACTGTCAAACAATGCTTCATACAGTGCCATATCGATATTATAATGATAGCTATTGTTGTATGTGAACTCCACCAAATGCAAGTGATCATCGCACGAGCCTTTGAGATCGAGTATGCAAGCTCTTAAGAGATCCTCCAGTATATGATTTACCATCTCAGTCTGCCCATCGATTTGCCATGCGATGCAGCTCCATCCCTAGTTCCTCTTATAAGCTCTTCTAAAACCCACTATTGAATAAAGGATCTCGGTCATTCACATTGTTCTTTGGCGCATCATGAAATTGCACTATCCATTCACATACAGCTCGGCCAACATGGATGTCATTCTATTAGACTTAATTGGTATGAATTGGACACTCTTTGCCAATCTATCACTACTACCCAAACACTATCGTACCCTCCTCTAGTCCTCGACAATCCATCAATAAAATCCATTAAAGCGCTCTCCCATTTAAACTCAGGAACTTCAACTGATTACAGCAATCCACTTGGCTTCTTCTGCTCCGCCATCATCGACTAGCATTTTATACACTTCGAGATGAAAGTATCGACATCCTTCCTCATCCTCTCCTAATAATATGTTTGCTTCATATCATGGTAGATCTTATTACTGCTGGGATGTAAAGTCAATCTAGAGTGATGGCACTCTCGTAGTACTTTATCCCGCAATCCATCAACATTGAGAACAAATAATCTTCCATCCTTATGGAGCCAATCATCACGGTTAAGTCCGTATTGCTTCATCTCGTCAAACTCCACTCCTATTTTCTCCATGATCTCTATTAACCTAGCATCTCACCTCTGATTAGCACCGATCCGCTCAATCAAAGTAGTTCTGATCACCATGCTCACCAACATCACTGGCTCTAACTCATAGTGAGGTCTGAATTCATAGCTAGCAATATACTCCAACTGCTTCCACTCTAGGAACATTGCTCCCAAACTAACATGTCTTCTTCTCAATGCATCGATGACTGCATTTCCTTTACGAAGCATATAGGCATGTCAAAGCCTAAGAGGAAAAGAGTTCCAACCTTGCTGCTGGCAAAGGTTAAGATCCTCTGAGAGAAAGGTACTTTAAGAATTTATGGTCCATGAACAGCTCTAGCCTTTCTCCTAATAGATAATACCTCCAAAACTTTAGAGTAAATACTATCGCCATCAACTCCAAAACATAACTTGGATACTTCTCATTTTGTTTCAGCTGTCAAATAGTGCAGATGGAAACTTTTCCCCTCGACATCAACACTGCACCTAATCTAGTACCATAAGCATTTATGTATACTGTCGTCTCCTCATTCCTAGTCAGAATGACATATTGATAGACTCTACTTCGCTACTCTCAATTTGTGAAATCCGATTGTAAGATCCAACTGAGAGAACACCTCATACCATGGATCTGATCGAATAAGAATCAATATGCGAGAGTGTCCTTGACACCGTATTTAGTTCATTGTAATCTACACATAACCTTAAAGATTCATTCACCTTGGTGGCAAATACTACAGGTGTACCCTCACTTTATTGTGCTCCTACGAAAGAACCCTCGCTTCAATAGGTCATTCACTCATACCTCCAACTCCTTCTACTCTCTGGGTGCCATACGACTCAAAGGCATATCCATCGATCTTGCATCCTTCACTAATTCCATGCGGAACTCAATCTCTCAATATGGAGGTAATTTGGTCGCATCCTCAAACACGTCTGGATATTCTCTAATGATGGACACATATGACAACTCATTTTGTGGGACCTCGAGCGAATATAGAAAGCTAACCATAACACCATCCTTTAGCAGGTAGCCAATCACTACTTTCGCTCCTCCTCAAGCCCAATTGTCACATCAGTTTCTTGCAGTCCACCACTACCATGTTATTTCTCATCAAGTTCAACCTATAAATAATCTCGAAATCAATGAAATCTATAACAAACCAATCACAAACAAAAGAACACTCATGATTCGATAAGGCCAAACAACGAAAAACCATACAAAGACTAGTGGAGCCTCCAACCGGGTCATCATTACTAAAGGTCAGTCAACTATTTTGGATTTCTACCTAATCTGTTTACTAGATCACTGGACATAAAGGAATGTGAAGCTTAAAAGGGACAGCGGATTAAGGATCTTAAGGCTAATTTAACACTAGAGGGGGGTGAATGGTGTCTAATGGATTTTAAGACTTATATGGACTAATTTAAAAATTATGATATAAACAAATGCAAAACTTAATCACAAAAAAAATCATGGAATTAAACATAGATGCAGAAATAAATAAAAAGCAGTAAAGGAAAGAACATATCAAATTTTATACTGGTTAGGAGTTACCCTACATCCAGTCCTGTACCAAGGCAAACACCTCATACAGATTTTTATTATACCAATGTCGAGATTACAATCCTTAATTTCTAAAGGCCTTGTGGTAACCTCCCATCTCACGAGTCTGGGGCAAACTCTCTTGATTTACAGGACACATGATCACCCAATTGATTTCCAGGCACAACCCCACCTTATAGAGAGACTCGATAAAATTTTGATTACAAATTGATCATATAACTCTGAAAAGCACTTTGATCTTCGAGAGAGGGCAGAGAATCAAACAAGAATGAGATTCTAATTTGATTCACTTGAGAATTCGACAGAATTTCGGCACGATCTTAAAAATATGAAAATTTTAGAATATGGATTTATGGAGAAGAAGCGAAGAAAATAAGAAATTAGTTAGTTAAAAAAATTGTTTGTGAAGGCTATTTAAAAAGCACCAACGGTCATAACCATTCATGAAGAGATTTAACAGAATAG
This sequence comes from Allium cepa, assembly GCA_030765085.1. Classification (NCBI taxonomy): domain Eukaryota; kingdom Viridiplantae; phylum Streptophyta; class Magnoliopsida; order Asparagales; family Amaryllidaceae; genus Allium; species Allium cepa. The sequence continues at coordinate 110,235,234 of CM060944.1, read as the reverse complement.
ACACTTTTTTTTGAAAATTAAAACTTTCGAATAGACCCTTATTTTGAAAATTAAAACTGTTGAATTTAACAACCACCATGTCAACATGGGGTATCCCATGATATCGACATCCCTAGTTAAAAAACTATGTAAAATTTGTTTTTAAAAATGATAAAATAAGAGTTTATTTTAAAATAAAAACAAATAATATTTTAAGGCTAAAACATCGTTTTGAAAATCGTTTGAAAAGATAATTTTAAGGCTAAAATATTTTGAAAATCATTATGAAAAACCATTTTGAAGTAGTTTTGCAAGCTTCTTCTTGCAGAATATCTCATCACATCAGGACTCGAGAGCTTGTAAAAAACTAGGATGTTCGTGGGTTTGTAAGCCACTTGTCATAGGTTTGTAAGTTACTTGTCATGGGTTTGTAAGCCACTAAGAAGGTAGAAATGGGTTCCATCCCAAATGAAATTTGGAATGAATATTTCCATGCTATTATGAAGTTTTAAAAAAAAACTAGACACATATCTTCAAATCTTGATCTTGATACTCTAGAGTCTTCAATCTTGAGTCTTGAGTCTTTATATTGATCAGTCTTCAGTAATCAATACCTGCATATATATATATATATATATCCTGCATATACATATCTATCTAGACAACAATGTTAGTATAAGAGAAGTTAAAATGGTTGTTGTCATTAAAACCAACATCTCAGTTCCTAACAATCTCCCCCTTTTTGACGATGACAACCTGTATTATAAAATATATTTACCATACATAACTCCTATCATAACTCCCCCTTACTCCAATCATAACTCCCCTTTATTCCAAGCCAACTATTATTTTATAACTTCAGCCCCTTTGTCATCAAGAAAAACTCTTTACTAATAAATTCCCTGAACTTGATATAAGATAATCAACCATAATACAGTAATCCATATATAAGTGTAATAAGAGCTAAGTGTGGTCATAAGTGTAATTCATAAGTAATTCAATCATCATCCAATCATATTTATAGTGATTATTCAATCCAATCATATATAAACCATGCCAAATGTTTTTAAATAAGTCAAGTCAATCAAGTTCAAAACACACCAATCAAATCAAACAAATAACATACAGAATGATTGGACTTTCCTTGGTACTTCCACCCATCTATCTTCTCCAAAGAGGGTCTGCTTTGATGGCATCCCATTCTTCTTTATTTTTGTCAAGAGTGACTGGTGGATTTCCTTCGAGATCGTCCTTGTTAAGGGCTGAGATCATCCAACGAGGGGGGGGGGGTTTCAAAATGTCTCTCTTGCTCCTTGATCATCTGCATTTGACTCAACTCAAAGTGACGCTGATTAATATTCTTGAAGGAAGTGAGAGTTTCTTCAAGATTATCACTTAGATTCTTAATCGGAGTAGTCATAATTCAAGAAATAGGAAGAACTATGAAAGGAAGTGACTAATAATGAATTTTGATAATTTATTCTGGAAGAAATAGGTATAAATAGGGGTAGAAAGTCGATTAGAATGAATAGAAATAAGTTAGTTACATGAAATTAAAATTTGAAAGTGCAACTACTTTCTGCCTGTTGCATGTCGACATGAAGGGATGGGGTATGTCGACATGCCTCTGCCTAAAGTGAAAATTTGCTTTGTTTTGAATATTATGAACAAATCTATTTAACTAAAATTTTTATAATACAAAAACAAGCAATTACAGAGACAAGTGAAGTTGAATAACAGGAAATGAAAGATTTCATTAAATATTCTAGTCAACATTACATAAAATAACATAATATTAACTAAAATAAAGAAAAATACATGGATAGAACTTGAATCAAACAAGATAACACGAACTAAAACTATTTAGTTGAAGATGAAGAAGATGATAGTCCAAGCTTTCTACTAGTTTTCTCGAAGAACTTGTCGATTTTAGTGGAAATCTTATGCATTTTCTTACTCGTTGATCTTTTAACTACCTTTTGATTTTCCACTATAATTCTTTGATTATTGAGAATGGTCTTATTGGATGGATTAGCGAGACTAGTAGGATATTCAATACTTTCTAAGGAAGTTTCTTGATCTTCCTCTTCCTCCTCTTCAATTTCCATTCCTTCCCCTTCCTCTTCTTCTTCTTCTTCTTCCTTCATTTCTTCCATCTCTTCGTGAGCAAGTCTTTCTTCCTTTTCCGTAAGTGTTTCATATGGTTAAAACACTAATGGAATTTGCATAAGGGAAATGTTTCCATGGTTGAACACTTTTCTAGTTATAAATTCTTCCCTTTTGAAATCAACTCCAAAGTAATTAAAAATCCGAGTGAGATAAATTCCATGATATAATGTGTTTTCACCCATAGTAAAGTTCTTGGGCCTTAGCTCATCCAAAATAACTTAAGCCCAATTAATATCATAGTTTTCAAAAATTGAAAAATGAGCTATGCAAACTTTCGAATTCGGGTTGTTGTAGTTTCCCGATCTTGGTATAAGAGTGTGTTGGATAAGAAGATTAACAATTCTTACTTTAGGACGAAAATAATGATTTTTGAATATAAAATTGTCATCCCCTTCAAATATGTAATGAAATGTCTTTCGACAAGTTTCACTTATTTGAAATTCCAAGAGATTCATTCCGGTATACTTACATTTCAAAATATTCCTCAAAATTTCACAATCGAAAACAATTTGTGTTCCTTTAACACTACTCCAAATTTGTCCATCTTGTTCGTCATAAAAACCACGATTCAAATTTGCATAAAACGTCTTAATAAGATTTGAATAACATAAAAAATCATTTTGTTTGTTATCTACTATACTAAAAATAGAACACTGCTGAAAAAGATTTTCAATTTCATAAGAAGAAAAATCTTCAAAAATAGCAAATTTCTCTGTATGAATTTTACCATAGTTTACATAGTTGATGTAAGCTTTGATAGCTTTTGGGTCATTAAAAAGAAAGTTTTTGATAGATTTTGGAAGCCTAATGGTGTTAGGAGTACTTGAAGAGGCCATTGAAGAAGTTTGAGAGGATTTGAAGATGATGTAGATAAATTTGAAATTTGAAATAAAAGTGAAAAGTGGAGATAAAGGGAGTGAATTAAATAGAGGTTCTATGGACATGTTCTCTGGTCAAGAGGCATCTTTCCAAAACATTGAAGTTGGTGGAAAGGTGGAGGGAAATTCAAAAGTTTGAATTCAAATTTTGAAATCAAATTCTGAGGGGTATGTCAACATGGGGTATCCGGGTATGTAGACATGTGCCTGTTGAATCAAAGGACAAGTTTCTATTCCTAATTTCTAATATATATATATATATATATATATTATATCCTATATTCTAATTATATAATTCCTATGATAACACTAAATATAATAATGCTTAAATATTAATTATTTAATATTTGAAATATTATTAAAAAGTTCAAATTTCAAGGGATAAATTTGAATTTAAAATTATAGAAATTTAAAAAGAATCAAGCAAACAAAGAAGCATCCATTCAAACAAGACGAATTACAAATAATGTAAATGCGTACCTATTTTTAGATTCGTACTTCCATCGTCATCTGATTCATGAATAGCAGTGAAACACAGTTTTGAATTATCCACTGGATGATGAATTTGAGTCATCAAGAGTTACTATGTATGCTTTCTTTCTTCTCCTTGACGAGTCATTATTTGGAGGGAACAACTGTTTATCTGGATACAGACAATCTTTTCTATGATGCCCGACTTTATTGAAATTGTAGCATCTACCATTGTAGACGTTCTTCGTATTATATCTGGAATTTCTTTGATCATTTCTTTTGTAATTATTCATTTTTCAATATTTTAGAAATTTTCGAAAGTTTCTTGTCATAAAAGAAATCTCCTCATGACTGCCTGGTTTCGAATCTTCAGTTGTTGCATTGAATGCTAATGACTTCTTCTCTGTAGTCTTGTTTTCTCTTCTTCTTTACAGTTGAAATTCATAAGACAATGGATTCCCAATTAATTCTTCTATTTTCATTAGACTGATATCATTTGCTTCTTCGATTGCAACTGTCTTTTGATCCCATTCTGGAGTGAGTGAATTTAGAATTTTTCTGAGTTGGTCTTCCTCTGAAAAGCTTTTTGCTAGTGCAATTAGTGAATGAACAATATCTTGAAATTCACAATACAAGTAGGAAATGGGCTCATTTTCATGCATTTTAAACAATTGAAATTGATTAGTTAATATGAAAATTTTAGTTTGTTTAACTTTGCTTGTTCCTTCATGAATAACTTGCAAAGTTTTACAGATTTCAAATGCAGACTTACAAACAGACACTCTATTAAACTCATTCCTATCCCGTGAACAAAATAATATATTCATGGCCTTTGAGTTATTTTGTGCAACACCCTTTTGCTCAGCAGTCCACTAGGAAAAAATAGTAGTTGGTTCAACATACTCAGTTTGAGTGATATTCCAAGTGTCTACTCCTATAGATTGTGAATAAATTTTCATTTTACAAGTCCAATATGCATAATTACTGCCATTGAAAAATGGTGTTCTGACAGTAGACTGACCTTATACAAAAGAACTAGTGTAAGCGATAACAGAACTAGTGCCAGAGTTTACATTACCAGTGTTGGTAACCATTAAAACAATTTTCAAGTTTCAGGTTATGAAAACTATGAAATCCAATGCTTTGATACCAATTGAAAGAGACAACGGATTAAGGATCATAAGGCAAATTTAACACTACAGGGGAGAATGCATAGCGTTTAATGGGTTCTAAGACTTATATGGACTAATTTAAAAATTATGAAATAAACAAAAGCAAAACTTAACACAGAATCAAACACAGATGCATAAAGTAAATAAAATCCAGTAAAGAAAAGAACACACTTGATTTTATACTGGTTCGAAGTTACCCTACATCCAGTCGTGTACCAAGGCAAACACCTCATACAGATTTTTATTATACCAATGTCGAGATTACAATCCTCAATTTCTAAAGGCCTTGAGGTACCCTCCCGTCTCATGAGTCCGGGGCAAACTCTCTTGATTTACGGAACATAAGATCACCCAATTGATTTCCAGGCACAAACACACCTATAGAGAAACTCGATAAACTTTTGATTACAAATTGATCCTATAACTCTGAAACTTTGATCTTCGAGGAGGGCAGAGAATCAAACAAGAATAGATTTTAATTTGATTCACTTGAGAATTCGGCAGAATTTTGGCACGATCTTAAAAATATGAAAATTTTAGAATATGGATTTGTGGAGAAGAAGGAGTGAAGAAAATAAGAAATTAGTTAGTTAAAAAATTTGTTTGTGAAGGCTATTTATAAAGCACCAACGGTCATAACCATTCATGAAAAGATTTAACCAAATAGACACTTCTTTTGAAAATTAAAACTTTTGAATTTAACGACCACCATGTCGACATCTATCCCATGATGTCGACATCCCTAGTTAAAAACTATGTAAAATTTGTTTTTAAAAATGAAGTTTAAAACAAGAGTTTATTTTAAAACAAAAACAAATAATATTTTAAGGCTAAAATATCTTTTTGAAAATCATTTGAAAAGATAATTTTAAGGCTAAAATATTTTGAAAAGCAGTTTTGAAAAACCATTTTGAAGTAGTTTTGCAAGGTTCTTCCTGCAGAATATCTCATCACATCAGGAATCGAGAGCTCGTACAAAACTAGGATGTTCGTGGATTTGTATGCCACTTGTCGTAGATTAGTAAGCTACTTGTCGTGGGATCTTAAGCCACTAAAAAGGTAGAAATGGGTTCCATCTCAAGTGAAATTCAAAATGAAGATTTCCGTGCTAATATGAAGTTTTAACAAAAACTAGACACATATCGTGAAATCTTGATCTTTATACTCTAGAGTCTTGAATCTTTATACTGATCAGTCTTCAGTAATCAATACCTGCATATATATATATATCTATATATCCTGCATATACATATCTATCTAGTAAACAAAGTTAGTATATATTTTATAATAAGAGAAGTTAAAAAGGTTGTTGTCATCAAAACCAACATCTCAGTTCGTGACAAAGCCTTGGTATCGAACAAAACATGTATGGAAACATCATAAATGGAAAACATATCTTAAATAATGACTCTCTTCCCCTTCTACTTCACTGAAGGAGCACTCGACGAAGTCGAGATGACATCCAAAGCATATTCCTTCACCGCTTTCTTTTGATGTACTGGTTCTAGCCAATTCTTCTACATATGCCCAAACTTGCCAAAGTAGCGCTTCTTCATTCAATCAGATTATAATTAGTGATCAAGTGGCCTTTATCTCCACGAGCATAATAGATACGATCCCACTTTGCCTTCTTTTGAGCATTTTCCCTTGAAGATGCTTCCTTTTACCATTTCATTTCATCTTTTCTCCACCGCTTTGCTGTCATTTTTTCTCTTCCTTAACCACAATAGTTGATTTAGGCTTGGGTGCAAACTCACTTAGCGAAGAGCTTTCTCGACGAGTCTCTTAAATCGCTCATCAATGTGACACTCTATCTTCTCCCCTATATACTCATCCAAATCTATAAGAAACATCTCATTCTTCCTCAGTGGAGTGTCAATGAAAGATAATCAATATTTCAACAAGGCATTGAACTCAGCAACATACTTGAAGATAGACGTGTCTCCTTCTTCAATTCAGCAAATTTTATAAAGAGTACCAACTTCTGAGCAGCTGGAATAAACTTATCCTCGAATTGAGCTTTGAACTTGTCCCAAGTAAAGTAATCCTCAGGAGTAGTAACTCTTATAGTATTCCACCATTTCATGGCTCTCCTCTGAAGCCGTTGGGAAGCCGACTTCCCCTTCGTCACATCATCCTGTTCAAGGAAAAATCCTTTTGTAGGTGTTCAGTCAATCCTGACTTCCATTGCCAATTCCGTTCGTTGAAATGATTTACCATCAAGACTAGTTAAATCCTTATTCAGCTTAGCGAAATGAACTCTATACGATTGGACTTGAGCACCACCACCAACAATGACATCAAGAGCATATGCTTTGCATTTTGCAGCATGTTTGCTATCGTTGTGTTGAACATGCCTGCAAGTTAGGGTTAACAGCCCCGAACCCATTCCTTCTTCAACTCTAGAGATGGAGTTCCTTGCAGCGTTTCATATATGCCGGCTCATTCTTGATCTATAAAAAGAATGATCAGTCTCTGATATTAAATCCTGCATCAATGGTAGTCATGTGTGCATGCAACTTATATACAACGATATAGCTTTGAAAACCAACATGTATAACAAGTATGCTCTATCTCGAATATATATACTCTCGATCCAGTCAAGGTGCCCTATCTCTGCTGGAGCATTCTATTACCTCAGCTTAATCATGTAACCATGCTCTAATACCAAATGTAACTACCTCCCTACACCGTCGACACCCAATATAACTAAACATTGCGGTGCTATGGTGCTCGATCGACGTAGAACAATTGTTAAGAGTTGAAAAGAAATAAAACATCACAAAACTTACTACATATCTGACAAAACACATCAAAAAAATGTAATAACCAACATGGATATAAAACAGGAGAGACAACGATAAGTAAGTAAACCAAATATCAGAGCACAAATCCACAGAATTATACAACATAGTAATAACATTTATACAAATGAAAATAAACTTAAATAATATCATATCAATGGTAAAGCAAACACTGTCTCAGCTCCAAAGTGTTCCACAATGGAATAAGCAATAGTATATCCATATATAAATGAGAAAGCTCCATCCAACTCTTCCTTTGCACAGCCATTGTGTATCACGTAGACCTGCTATCTAGTCTACTCATTTAAGAATATCTGAGATAATAAGAAACAAAGTACAAAACCTCGATTTAGATAATAGTTTGGTATGAGTGATAAGAAATCTTAAAATACTATATAACTCGATATACTAAGGAACAAGAGTATACAAACCATACCTAATCTGTCCCTACAACCGAAGAGTTAGAATATAACAAACATATTATGCTACTCTATTAGCATCATAATCATGTACTTCAACCTAAGTACAATGGCGGGTGTCTAGGTATCCTTATCCATAATACCTATCTCAAGTGACATCACTAGAATGATAGACTATGGAAGAAAACAGCCAAAGCAAACATAACATCCATCAAACAATCCTCATTATCACTCATGTGCCTTAGATATATAATAACTCGTATGACCATTCCTCCAGTAGGGATTAATGGATAAATCCCAATTTTTAGCGCATTCGCTCGTACCACTAAGCTGACATTAGACCCGTTCCACCGATCCAGGGTATACGGATCAATCCACCGACTTAGGGTAGCCATTCCAAGTACCCAATGAGTGTCGTCACAATACCCTTACTTTCTAGTACAATAGAAAACACTTCGAGTATCAATGATCCCATAGCACGCGTGCCAAGCCCTTTTCTTGCTCTATCTAGTTTCCATTATCCACAAGGAACCATTCAACATTCTATCCATGGACACCCTTCATATAACTCGCCCTTTGTGGATAATAATTCTCACAACTCCTTTCAACATCAAGCCGCAATAATCAGAACCTAAGTCCATTCACCATCGAGTTACCATCTTCAAAGTCCCGAAGCTATCATCCTTTATTATGCTACTATATCTCCATCAAACCCTAAGCAAACAAACAAACATATTCAACACAACCTGTAGGACCAACACTTCCCTTCCTAGAAGTTTCATCTTTAAAAGCCCATAAAATTCATTTCGGTACCAACCAAAAGAAGTCGATACCATTATGAATTCCTTTAATTGCACTTGGCCAAAATTTGGCTAAGTGCTTTCCTCCTTGGTCTCTCACCCATTAGCCTGCTTAAGACCCCTTGCTTCATTCCTCAAGCTCCCAAGCCCCAAGCTCTACCCTACATGCCACAAAAGTGATTGGTACCAACATGAAGTGGTCGATATTGACATTCATACTTAGCCAATTTTCAACCTTGACTTCTAGAGTTCTTTCCTGGCTTTATCCCAAATCCTTCCTTGAAGTTCCTTATCTTTCGCCTTGAAGCACTTTCCCATCACTGACCAAACCTAGCACTTACTCTACCAAGATGAATTCGTCTCATCAGCGACCACCGGTTATCCTCCTAAACCAACTCCAAATAATCTGCAACCAGAATCTCATGCTTCCCCTTCTTAAAGAGCCTTTCTCCAAGTTTCATCCAATTCCGATCACTTTTTCCTTCATTTTGTCCAAATCGACAACCTCTTTCCTAACATCCCTAAAACACTAGCAAACCCTACGGGCTTTCCTTGCTCAATCTTAGTCCTTTGACATGTCAAACATTTGGGGAAAAAAATTCAACGACCCACTGTTCATCACCCTATATATCTTATCTCCTTCGGGGTGAATAGTGACACTCCGCAAGCTTTGAGATCAAAGCATTCTAACCTAATTTCTTCATTAGTTTCTAGTCTTTCCTACGGTTTATCATTAGTTAAGTGACCTTATGGAATTTCCTTATTTACGTTGATGATGTTGGGGTCCTAATGCTCCTTACCAATTTAAGACGGACACTCCTAGAATGTTATTCCACCATCGCTCACCTTCCTTAATTATCCTTCTTAGTTCTAGTAAATATCCATCGCCTATAATAATTGGTCAACTATGTCAAAATTGATAGTCTCTAGTCAACCTAATTTAATCCCTTTCAATGTATTTACCAATTTCAAAATCCACCTATTATGCCTATTCAATTCCTCCATAAATAATTATATTCCTTAATCGGTCCCCTATGTAATTCCTTTTGATTCTTTATTAATTACAAATTTATTTCCCATTAAATCTATAATTAATGTCCATAAATCTTAATCCTATAATTACAACGCTATTAATAACTAATACAGATACCATTGTAAATTGTGCTATATATATTATAATTAGTTATACCTAAACAATAACATTCATTTCCACATTCTAATTTATCGGTGCTATCCTTCTAAAACAGATTACTGTTAGGAATTTCCATAAATTAACCATAAGTGAGATCTTTGCTTCGTTTAAAATTACAATGAATTATTTCTTTTCTTTTATGGAAATAAACTGTATAAATTATGAAAAGGATATACATATCTTACACATGTCTTTCTCTTTTTGGTATATCCCTTGTTAATCTAAACGACATAATTTTTTTCACGTTTTGGGATTGGATAATTTTTGGAATTTATACGGAACCCGCACTAAATAAATTAAAACATAGAAATTCACAATCAAAGTCAACTAGCGCAACCTAATTTACAACATAATTGTAGAGCTAGAATATCTTTGTAACTTTACCAACATTCTATAAATAAATTCTTGGGACCGATTTCAAATTTTCAGATCAGATTGTACATACTATTCTTATTTTATTCATATCCTGAAACTTTTAAACTTTCATGCCTAAATAGTGATTCCTATCTACTCCATCAAAACTTTTAGTTTGGTTTAGTCCTCACCATCCTTAAATGTAAAATTTCAAAATCTTGAAGGACCAAATCCGAAACCTTTATCTTTGAAATTATAAACTTAGAAACCCACATTATGCTAGTATGCGATGTTTGAAATTCAAATTTGCATAAAAATGTCCACATCTCAAAAGAAAACTTTAAAGATATTTTATTTTATTCTATATATCTATTCCATTTTATTAAATACTTGAACAAAAACTTTCCAAAAACATTTGAACCTAACTTTTCGCAATTTTCAAAACATTTGATGCTTTATTCTTAACGCCAATTTCAAAAATTGCTTTAAAAATATTTTCCCTTCTCGATGACTTTCTACATCAAAGATTTACTTCTTTAAAAGCAGGGTCTTTAACCAAAAATATTCAATTATTCAAACAAACTATTATTAAATCAAAATTCAAAAAGGACCGATAAACCTAGGAAAGGGCAAAATAATTTCCTGATTTATTTTGTAACGTTTCATATATTATGTATCGAGGATCGCAAAATATTTTATTTTACTCATATGAGGTCGCATGACTCTAAGATTTTGGAAAATGACTCTTAGAAATTTTTACCTTATCTATGATTTTTGCCGAATTTCTACATGATCATTTTAACCCCATGAATCTTATTTGGACTATAACTTTTGATAGCAGCTGGGAGTCTCAAACCACTTCCATTGTTTCAAGATGATGGTTTCCCATTCCGTACAGTGGTCATTATAAAAAAAAGTGTCGTTTAAAGGATATGGCAGTTTTAAGATTTGGTTGCTAATGGCCAGTTTTAGTGGGTAATTAACTAAGCTTGTGCTTAGGCCCATTAACCCACTTTAAAATTTGTGCTAATAGGAGACGGTAGGAGCTTACCTTAGTCATTTCCTTCTTCTCCAAGATAGATCTAAACCTCCATTGGCCTTGATTTCATCAAAAATCACACATTTTTCTTAGTAATCTTAGCCAAATCATTGATTAAAGAGAGGACTAACATATAAAAGCTAGAGATTACCACTTTTGCTAATTTAGGTTCTTCTCCTTTGCTGTTTACTTTTGATTTGAGGAGAAAAATTGGTATTTAGGTATTTGGTGAGTGGTTCTTAGCCTCTCACTCTACTATGCATGCTTATATAGTGGAAAATGATGATTTTGATGTGATTTTGACCTTAAAATGATTTCTAACCATAATGAAAATTTTATACATGTTCATAAATGAATTTGAAAGGTTTAGGTGCTTTCTAAAATGATTTTGCAACCATAAACTAGTGTGAAAGTTAGATCTATGTTATGATTTGCTTGATTCTCGTATTCTCATATGTTGTATGGATGAATGAATGCATATGCATGATTATCTATGATTGTATGTTGTGTTTTGATGTTGTTTATTAGTGTTTTGGATGTCAGGTAGATAAGTCGAGAGATTGGGCAAATCAAAGGCAAATTTGGTCTGAATTGGATGAAACTTGGAAGGCAAAACCGAAGCATATGAAGAGCTTGCAGTTCAAACCAAAAGCTCCAATTTGCTAAGTACAGAATTTGACACCGACATCAGAGGTTGGTATCGACATCTGTGGCTTAGTCCATGTCAGCGGTGACTTGAGTTGGAGGGAGGCTACGACTATTAGAGGTTACCAAAGGTGTTAGATTGGAGTTTGGATAAATATAGAAGGCTGCACCGAATCGTTTCATGGATATGAGATCAAGTGAGACATATCCTATGATGATTTGATTTGGAGTAGAGAAGTCGGGGTCAAGACATATGGGAATAGATTCTAGAAGCTAGGAATGGGATGCGAAGGAACTTGGCCATCGGTTGGCCAAGTACAGAGGTCGGGGATGACATCAAAGGTCGATGCTGACTTCTCCTAGTTGATGATGTGGGGTTGGAACTTCTGAAGGTGGATACAGCAGTTCTATAGATCATGCTTGAGGTGTTGGCTTGTTCACATGATGACCGATGGCGACGTAATAGCATGATGAAAGTTAGAATCTTTGGATGGTACCGTTGAATGGAGCTAGGTTCCAAAGGTGATGGCTCAATATTGAAAGGAGTCGTAGAATGAAGAATGTAGTATGGTTCCTCGAAGGTGACGGTTCGATGTTGAAAGAAGTCATTGTGTGAGGGAATGTAGAATGGTTCCTCCAGAAACATGGAAGCTAGTTAAAGCATAAGAAAGTGCTCAGATATGCATACTAAGATCGTTGGTACTCGGAGTGTTTTCTAATGTACTCATAGTAGTAGTTTCGTAAGGACGCTCATATGAAAGTTACCTCAGATTTTTTGAATGGATCCGTGTACCATATACCGGTTGAATGGGTCTATTAGCTTCATGTTAAAGGGAGTACACTAAAAATGGATTTCCATTTGTCCCCGGCAGTAAAAAAGTCATAGAGTTATCATATATTTAGAGTACATAGAGAGATAATGAGGTTTGTTTGATGAATGTTATGGCTGCTTTGATTTCATCACTACCCTCTATCACTCTATGGCAGTCATTGAAGATAGGTATTGGAGAAAGAGATACCTGTACACATGTTATCTACTTAGATATATTGCACCTTTATAACACTTAGAGTAGCATATTATGTTATTATGTGCTAACTCTTTAGTTGTAGGGACGTGTCAGGTATGACTCATATACCTTTGTTCCTTACTATATCGACTTGTATAATATTTTGAGGTTCATTTACCACTCATACTAGATTGTTGTCTGACTTGCAGTTTTGTGTTTTTCTTCTTATTATCTTGGGCGCTCTTAAATGAGTAGACTAGATGGATGGTCTTGGTGCGACGCAATAGCTGTGTAGAGGAAGAGTTGGAGGGAGCTATCTTATATTATATACATGGATTTCTATGCTTATTCCGCTATGCAACACTGAGCCTTGGCAGTGCTCGCTTATTACTTAGTATGAGATAGTTATTTCAGTTTACTTATGTTGTATAAACTCTATTTCATGATGTATAACTTTGTGTATCTATGCTCTTATTTGGATCACTTATTTATTACCGTCTTTTCTATTTTATATCTATGATATTATATTTCATTCCATGTGCTATGAGATATACTACAGATTATGTGATGTTTTTTTTTTCATTTTTAAACCTCAATGATTGCTCTACATCAATCGGCATGACAGCAGTGCATTACCTTACTTATACTGGGTGCTGGTAGTGTAGTGTGGTTATTGCATTTGGTATCAGAGCTTTGGTTGTGTTGTTTAACCTAAACGATACATGATTCAGTAGAGATAGGGAAGGAGTTCTCATCCTAGACCGAGTCAAGACAGTGTGTGTGTATGAGAATGCACACTTGTCATATATTTTAATTTCAAAACTATATATTTGTATATATAGTATATAAGTCACATGCACACATGAGTACCATTAGCATAGTTTTCTTTTTGAGAGACCGACCATTCTTGTTACGGATCCAGAGTGAGCCGACAAATAAGAAACACTATTAGGAACTCCATCTCTAGAGATGAGAAAGGAGCTGGTTCGGAGCCTGCTAATCTTGACTTTCAAGCTATGTTCGATGTGATGATGGCGAACATGCTTCAAAATGCCCAAGAAGATGCTCCGAATGTTTCTGTTGGTGGTGGTGCTCAAGTGCAAACGTCGAAGGCAGACTTCGTCAAGTTATGCAAGGATTACTCTACCTTGGGAGGCAAGTCATTTATTAGAATGGAGTCTGCCATCGAAGTGTAGGATTAGTTAGATACATGCTAGCATATTTTTAGTGACATGAAGATTGATAATGCCATGAAAAGGAAGATGACCTCTAGACAGCTTCAAAGGAGGGCTATGAATTGGAGGAATGCCATCACCACTGCTACACCTGAGGATCGGTTTTTATGGGACCAGATAAAGGCCAGATGTGAGAAGAAGTTCATTCCGGCTGATAAGGGTACTATTTAAGAGATTCGCTAATATAAAGTAGAGAGATATGACTATCACCGAATACATTGCTGAGTTTGATGCTTTTTCAAAGTATGGGATGCATTTCATTGACACACCATTGAGGAATAATAAGAAATTTATTACGAGTTTGGATGACTTCTTAGAAGAGAAGTTAGTCATATCGATGAGCGATCTGAGAGACTTACTGAGAATGCTCTTCGCTAGGAGAGTTTATACTGTAAGTCTAAATCAGCTGTTGCCATTACAGAAGAGCCGAAACTGCAACAAAGTGGTAGAGGCAGGAAGAAGAAGTTGTTTGGAAAGAGGAAGCAATCTCAGGGAAAGGATGCTCAGAAGAAGGTTAAATAGGATCCTATTTGCTATGATTGTGGAGACAAGGGTCGTCTGATTAGATATTGCAAAATGATTGGAAGAAGAAGTGTTACAACTGCGGCAAGGACAGGCATATAATGAAGAATTATTCAGAACCAGTGCAGCAGAAATAGGTTGTGAAGGCATATGCTTTAGATGCTGTTCCACTTCGTCGAGTGCTCCCTCAACGAAGGAGAAAGGGAAGAGCGTTATCATTCAAAGTATACTTTCCCTTTATGATGTTCCCATACATGTTTTATTCAATATCGGGGATTCACATTCCTTTATATCTAGTGACCTACTACATAGATTAGGATTGAAATCCGAAATAGTTGACCGACCGTTGATTGTAACGAACCTTGTCGGAGGCTCTACTAGCCTGTGTATGGTTTTCATGGTTTGGTCTTATTGAGTCATTGGTGATCTTTTGTTTATGATTGTTTTGTTCTGAATTTTATTAGGTTTGGGATTATCTTAGGAATGGTTTGGCTAAGGAAGTATGGACGATAATTGATAACGAGAAGCTGTTGGTGGCAATTGGGGCTATGAAAGGGTGGACGGTACTGATTGGCTGCCTATCTAAGGATGGGGTTTTGGTTGATTTCTATATTAGCTTGAGATTCTGCAATTTGAGTTGACATCACTGCCTATCATTAGAGAGTATTCGGATGTATTTGAAGAGGTGATCGAATTACCATCACATAAAGAGATCGAATTCTGTATAGACTTGACGAAGGACACCAGACCTATAGTTATGCCTTTAAGGCATATGGCACCTAGAGAGTGGAAGGGATTAGAGGTGGAAGTGGATGACATGTTGAAAAGAGGGTTTATTTATAGGAGTAATCTATGTAGGGTGCACTCGTAGTATTCGCCACCAAGGCGGATGAATCTTTAAGATTGTGTGTGGATTATCATGAGATGTATAAGATATTAAAGAAAAATAAGTATCCACGTATTGATAACTTATTCGATTAACTCCACGGTGCGAAGATGTTCTTCTAATTGTATTTGTCTATGGGATTTCACCAGTTGAGGGTAGCAAAGAAGAGTGTGCCGATCACAATGTTTTGCATGCCGTCTAGTTTCTACAAGTGGTTGGTTATGCCATTCAGGCTAACCAATGCTCTGACACACTTTGTTGATCTCATGAACCATGTCTTCGGGGATCAACTGAGCAAGTTCATACTTATGTTCATGGATGATATTATGATCGATTCTAGGACAGAGGAGTAACACAAGGCAAGCTTAAGGATTGTGCTCAAAGTATTATGGAAGCACAAGTCGAATGCAAAGTTTTCTAAATGTCACTTCTAGAGAAGGGAAGTGAGATTCTTAGGGCACTTCATTTTCGAGCAGGGCATCACAGTAGATCCTACCAAGGTGGCAGCGGTTTAGGATTGGAGTCAATCCAAGAATGCTACTAACATGAGCAGTTTCTTAGGACTATCGGGGTGTTATAGACGCTTTATCAAGGATTTCTAAAAGGTATGCTATTAACCAATTTGAGAAAGTAAAATCAGGCTTTTACTTGGGATGTGAAATGTGAGCAGGAATTCATGAGTTTGATGGAGAGGTTGATGAGCATACCTATATTGACCATTCCGAGTTGAAATGAGGAGCTAACAATATACATAGATGCTTATGGTACCGGATTAGGTGCGGTAATAATGAAGAAGGGAAAAAAATTTGTCGACCATGCTAGTCAATAGCGGAAGCCACTTGAAAGAAAGTATATAACCCATGATTTGGAATTGGCGGCGATGGTGTTTGATTTGATGATTTGGAGGCACTATTTAGAAGGGGATTGGTTTTGAGCTATTCGCGGATCATAAATCCTTAAAGTACCTTTTCTTCCAAAAGGATTTCAACCTTCGACAGCAGCGATTGTTGGAATTCTTAGCCTCTTATGACTTTAGCATTTCCTATACGCCTGCTAATGGAAATGCAGTCACCAACGCATTAAGTAGAAGGCATACTAGTTTGGGAGCGATGTTCCTAGAATTGAAACAGTTATAGTATATTTTTGGTTATGACTTCACCTCATTGCGAGTTAGAGCCAGAGATGATGACAAGTTTGACAATCAGACCTACTTTGATTGAGTGGATCAGTGCCTGTCAAAAGTAAGATGGTAGAAGATCACGATGAGAATAGAAGGAGGAGTAGAGTCTGATGATATGAAGCAGTATGGCTTGACAGAGAAGGTTGGCTTCATAAGAATGAGAGATTATTTATTCCCAATGTTGACGGATTGTGAGACGAGGTGGTATGAAAGTGCCACCGTGATAGGTTGACCATAAATCCTAATGGTAACAAGATGTACCGTGATATAAGGCTGACGTACTATTGGGAGGGGATGAAGAAGGATATCGGGACATTCATCTCGAAGTGTATGAGCTGGCAGTTGGTGAGGTAGAGAAAAAGAAAGCAAGTGGCCTATTGCAACTGCTTGAAGTTCCTGAATGGAAGTAGGATCAGATATTGATGGATTTCATCGATGGATTACCAAGGACTTGAGCAGGGTACAACAACATCTTGGTCATAGTCGATCGATTGACCTAGAGCGCTAGTTTTATACGCATCAAGTCACGTAGAACGGTAGCCAAACTGGCCGAGTTATATGTAAAATGGATTGTACAAGTTCATGGTGTGCCGAAGAGCACTATGAGCGATTGAAACCCATTGTTCACTAGTGAGTTTTAAAAGAGCTTACATGAGGCATTGGGTACCAAGCTGCATCTTAGTATGGCTTATCATCCACAAATGGATGAGAAAACTGAGAGAGTGAATCGTATACTAGAGGATCTCTTTCAAGCTTGCATTCTCGATTTCGGAGGCTCGTAGGATGATCAGTTGCATTTGTTAGAGTTCGCATACAATAATAGCTTTCGGTCTAGTATTGCTTTGGCACCATATGAAGCATTATATGACTGGACGTGTAATGCCCCTTTCTGTTGGTGGGAAGTAGGCCAGAAGCTGATACTTGGGCCAGATATGATTTGAGAAACATCGAAAAAGATAGATATCATTAGGCAATGAATGAAAACTGCATAAGATAGGCAGAAGAGTTACACTAATAAAGGCGTATAGATTTAGAATTTTCCATCAGAGATATGATATTCGTGAAAATTTCTCCTTGAAAATTGTTGTTTGATTCGATAATAAACGAAAGTTGGCACTGAAATTCATAAATCGTTTTCTAATAGTAGAGATGATTTGGAACCTTGCATATAGGGTCAACTTACCCCCAAAGATGGTTGGCGTGCACTATGTCTTCCATGTTTTTCATTTATGAAAGTTTGTGCATGACTTAGGCGTGACGATTGCACCGGATCAGCTTGATGATATCAGGATCGAAGTAGAAGCTTCAAGACCTCGTAAGTCGGTTCGTACTTCCGGATGCCATACGAAACAGCTTAGTAGAAAGATGGTGGAGTTAATGGAGCAAAAGTGAAGGCGATTGCACATGGAAAATTGAGGAGGGTGTGAGGGCCACATACCAGGAGCTCTTCACATGGCAAGGTCTATTGTTTATCATATTTCTTTCACTTATAATATCATATAGGGTAGTTTAGTATATCACATGCTAGGATAGATTTACCTATATTATTTATTGCTTAGTTGTGTTTTCGACGTGTTTAATGATATACGTGATTGTTAGGCATGCAAAGTAACTAGGATTGATTGTCTATATTTATTTGTGGATTTTGAGGGCAAAATTCTTAAGGGGAAAGAGTGACACGATCCACATTTTACGTATAGAGGATCGTAAAATATATTTATTTTACTCATACGAGGTCGCGTGAATCTAATATTTTAGAAAATGACTCTTAGGGACATTTACCATATCTGTAATTTTGTCGAATTTCTACGTGGCCAATTTGATCCTGAAAATCTTGTTTGGACTATTACTTTTGATAGGACCGAATTAGGTTCTCAAACCACTTCTATTGCTTTATGGTGATGGTTTTCCATTCCGTAGAGTGGTTATAATAGAAAAATGAATGTGTCGTTTGAAGGATATAACATAAGTTTTGGTTACTACAGGTCAATTTTAGTGGGTAATTAACTAAGCCCGTGCGTATGCTCACTAACGCACTTCGAAATTTGTGCTAATAGGAGGCTGTAGGAACTAACCTTAGTTATTTCATTCTTCTCTAAAATAAATCTAAACCTCCATTAGTCCTGATTTTATCAATAATTGCACATTTTCCTTACTAATCTTAGCCAAATCGTTGATTAAAGAGAGGATTAGCATATAGAAGCTAGAAATTATCATTTTTACTAATTTGGGTTCTTCTCCTTTGCTGTTTACTTGTGGTTTGAGAAGAAAAATTGGCATATTAGGTATTTGATGAATGGTTAATTGCCTCTCACTCTACTATTGCAACGACCCATATTTTTCGATAATTAAAAATATTAAATTTATAAGATTTTGAAATCTAATATTGTGAAAAATTAAAATTTATGATTTATTTATGAGAAAAATCAACTTGAATATGATTTAATAATGTTGTTTCAACGTTATTGACAATTAAAGTTAATTTGGTTATACTTATACATAAAATATTAAAATTGGTAATTAATGAAATTAGGAAATTGAAATATTATAAATAATATGATAAAAGATGATAACTGTAACATGAATGTAATAAAATGAAAACTAATGTTAATTATATTCATAAGGTAATAGTCGACTAAATAATAAGAGTGAGAATAAAAAATAAAAGGATTTATTGAAATTAAAATATAATTAGCTGAAATTTTATTACAATTGCAATTGAACTTTGAAATTAAGGTATTAATTAAATAGTGGATTAACATGGAAATTTTATTTTAATGGGTTATAAATTTATACGTAATCAAGAATGAGGAGAATGGCTAATTTTTAAAATTGAATTAAAAGTGATTATACCAATTTAATAATAATTTAATTAATGAACATGTAAAATAGACATTTTGGCCACCGTCTTGGATTTCGATGAAACCAATTTCATTGGATCCATAACGATGAATTATTGTAAGATTTAAAGTTTCGTAGCGATCAGATTTGTTGTTTGATCGTACAGGCTCGAAATGCATAGAAATCAATTTAATGAATTCAATTGAAATAATCAGATTTTGAAAGCTAACTTCTCTATACAATGGAATTAGGGTTTGAAACTAGTTTCAATGATTTTATAAGTATCGAAAACATCTATTTGGATATATGGGACGACCTACGGGCTCTTCTGGTTTACTTAATCGTTTCGACCCAATTCGATATAACCATTCATTTCTTTCTATCTTTGTCCATATAAATAGATTTTGTTTCTCAAACCCTAGCAGCATTTTCTTATTCTCGTACATACAATTCTATCTGTCTGTTCCTCCTTCTAAAATGGTAGAAACTCTAAACCCCAATTTAATTTCAAATCAAAATCAATTTCAAAAATTCAAATCTTCAAACTCTATCATATTATATATCATTGGAAAGCTCTCGATGAGCGCAATCTACTGCAGCAATTCATTTTTTGATTCGATGCGTTGTTTGACCAAAAATCGATGAAGAACCTCGGTCATTCATTTCTAGAGTTTCGTGATCCAACGGTGGATTATCGACTATTTGACAATCTGGGAGTGGCGTCGGAAAGAGGACGTTAAGCAGCACACATCTACATCATTGAGTTGTGTCATCGATGCCTGAATTGCCAGAAATCAATGAAATACAGCCAGAAGTTGGTTACGGCAATGGCGTGATTTGGGAGTCGGAGACCACGGCTAGTGACTTGGGGTGGTCGGTCGGAGGTTCAGACTGGGGTGCCAAGGTCTGATCGTGGCCATGATCAGCTATGCGGCGTGTTGATTTAGTGTTTGCTTGCAGCTGTAAAGCTGTGCACGAGGCCGAGTGACAAACGATTCGAGTGGGTAGGGTTTCACTGTAGATGGAGAGAAAGGTGGTGTAATGTTTTTATTTTATTTTATAGGAAGTGGAAAACTAGGAGGAGGACAAACATAAAGAAAATTTTTGACGCAAGGATAACACATTTTATATTTAGTACGAAAACCAATTTTTTTGTAAAAATACATTGCAACGCCAAACGCGACTAAAATTATAGTGGCATGGCAGGCGACGCCATGGGGTATGAATCTTAAGAGGCAATGAGGTAGCAGGGGCTTGGGATGGTGACGGTGGATGGTCGAGACGATGAGGTGGTAGCAGCCCAAGAGGCGACAAGGTGGTTGGTCGAGGTGGATTAGGAGACAATGGAAGATACGATTGTAGGTGGTGTAGCGGCGAAGCATGGTGTTAATAATGGTGTAGCAACAAAGCATGACGTCGGTGATGGAAGAGAAGATGGTCGAAGCCAGTGCCGATCGATTTTTTTTGAACAGTTAACATTTGAAAATGTTAAATATAACCAGCATTATCTTTAAGTGAAAATGAATATAGCATTATATGTGTACAATGCTAATTTAGTTTAGCATTTTTTAAACCAAAAAAGGAATGATAACGCTACTTTATTTTATCATTTTTGAACTGATATTTTAGCTACGAAGTACAATAACATGTTTAAAACATGCAAAATGATAGTTTAATGTAGCATTTTAGATACAAAGTTTAGTTGCATATTAATGATATTTGAAATGATAGATTGATGTAACATTTTAACTATGAAGTACACTAGCACATTTAACATATGCAAAATGATAGTAAAATTTAGCATTTTTTGAATATAGCATTGTAATGATTTAATGCTAATTTAATTTAGCATTATAATGTTACTGATTTTTTTAAAATTCAAATCGACGATGATTTAATCTGCTTCGTAGCTAAATGACACCAGCAAAGACGGAGTAGGGCATAGTACAGGTCAGGTCGAGGCAATGACACCGGCGATGAGGAGAGCAGCATAGAGAAATCAACAATAGATTGACAAAGGCGATTGGGAGAGCGACAATGACGCCGACAAGGTGGATTAGGGCGCAGTGCTGGTCGAGACAGTGTGGGTCGAGGCCGCGTTGTTGAAGGCAATGTTGATTAGAGGAGGAGGGGCTACAAGGTTGTGGTGTTGGTGAAAGAATAGGGGCAGCAGCAGTTGAAAGGAAGAGGATTTGAGATTGATGTGGAAAAGAGAAAATGTGGTTTTGTCCTTGAGCCTAAATTTAAAAACTTCTAGACTACATCTAATTTTTTTATTAATATTTGTCCTTTTGGCTAATTACCTCTTACAGCAAATTATTGTCAAAGACAAAACTTCTCCACATTTTAGTCTCAAGGACAGACCTTAAGTATTTTAGCCTGAAGACCAACTTTTTTAGCTATCAGTTTTTAGTTATTGATAGCAGTTTTTAGGCACAACTTGTAGTTATTGGCAGTAGTTTATACGTATTGGTTTTTATTTCGGTAGAAGTTTTGGAAGAATGTTTGTCCTTATGAATAATTTTGAAAAAATGTTTGTCCTTATGATTAATTTGGAGAATGCTTGTCTTTGTGGTTAAAATATTGAGGTCGTGTCCTTAAGGCTAAAAATATACAAATTTTTGTCCTTTAAATTAATTCTCCCTTTATTTTTTATTTTATATAAATTTGAAAATTTATATCTTTTAACGATCTTAACTTTTGCTTACGAGCTTGGATTTGGATGTAGTTTTCTCCATTGCGATCGTATCGAAATTTCGAACAACATGGAACTAGTTTTGCTAAATTCTAAGACTGTTAGATTTTGGGCTTTAATTGGATTTTTAATCAATGAGAAATCAAAGGTGAGTGTTTTAACCCACTCACGAATGCTAAACTATCTTATGTTTGTTAAATTTAATTTACTTTGTGATTAGAAGTTGATTGTTTGCTGTTTGGTACTTTGAATTTTCATTCGAGTTTAGAATTTATATTGAATTTAATTGCCATTTAAATTAATATTGAAATTTAATTGCCAATTAAATCCCTGATAATTATAACCAGTTTATTTGTTGTGATTTATTGGTTGATTTGAATGATGATTGTGGTGGATCTTTAATTGTTGATATTTGGATGATTGTATATTATGCTTATTTTATGTTGTTATCACACTGCAAGTTCCCTTAGTTATTGTTAGAAAATCACTATGGGTTGAAACGATACATGCCCGAATGATCTTATAGATTAGGAAAAAATCTTTATGAGTTGTTAAACTCCGATGGTTTTATGGATTTTGATTTTCTTTGGGACTGTAGGTTGAAATGATATATACCAGGTAAATTTAAATTATTACGGGTTGAGAAGATATATAACTGTATCACTTGACCATAGGGTAGAAAATTATATACGAACACCGGATTGGTTAAACTAAATGATTTTTAAATCCTTAATTTTTGAATCTAGTTAAATGATATTATGAAATAAAATTTGATTTATACGAAGTGAATTATTTCCAAATCCAAGCTTTTAAAATGTTGGAATTGAAATTTGTTTAAATGAATTGTTTAAAGAACTTAAATTGAAATTTTAAAGTTGAATTTTGAAATATAATTGAAATTTATCAAAATTGAGTTATTGTAAACGTTTGAATATTTAAACTTTGAAATCTATTGAATTTCAAGTGGTTTAAATTTGTAGTTCAAACTTGGATTTGAAATCGATATAGATTGAAATAGTTTTAATGAGAATTTGAATTGATAGATCAAAATCGAATTTTATTGATTTGAAATCTGGATGTGGTCCAGATTTGTTGAAATAGAAGAAATGGTTTAAGTTTGATATTATTTTCAAATTAATTATTTTAATATAAACTTTTTTAAAATCTATTATTTTAAAATTTAGAATATTTATATTTTCAAACTATTTACTATATAAACCATTCCAATAATCAAACCATTTTGTACTAAACTATTTTTTACTGTTTTAAATACCTTAAACCTATTTTAAACTATTTAAACTATTATAAACTATTTCTAATATATTAACTCTTTTGATATATTACCTATTTTAGTATACAAATTATTCTAATATATATACTATTTTAATCTATAACGTATTTTAAAATATAATATATAACTATCTCAATATATAAACTACTTTCAATGTTCAAACTGTTTAAAGTTGGAACTGTTATGATTTTGATTAAATTGATTTAAATGCGAATATTTTGATATGACGGTTTAACATATTTTGTGGTTATGATTTGAAGTGAATATGATTTTGAAAGTGAATAATGATTTCAAAAGCGAGCATGATTTGGATAGTGATATGATTTTGAAGTAAAGATGATATTTTAACATCAATTATAAATCGGTTTTGGAAATGTAAAAGAACCAACCGATGTGAAATAAGTGTTGGTTGTTAAAGAGACCGAGATCGGATATTGTCATACTCCCAGTCAATACCGATGGCCACTTTAACAACTGTATATGGGGTGGAGAATCTAGAGCAAAGTAGGATGGTTTGGCGAATGCTACTGTATGAGGTATAAACACAGCTCTGACCCTATGGGGTCAGCTTGAGGTGACTAAAAAAGGAGCTATACCGGGCCAAGTGAGGCTGCTTCTCCTATCTGGCACATTTATCCAATACCATATTTATTGCTTTGTGGTTGATTTGGTGGCCACCCCTCGATTGATTTTGGGAGTGTGTACCGAGGTGGGCGGTAATAGCAGCTATGCGTTACCACTAGTCCGAGAGTGGAAACGGTAGAATTCTAGCCTGATATTGCCTCACGTGCCTTATCGAGTCCACTATAAGTTTGGTTTTTTATTGTACACTATGGAGTGCCTCTGATAGCCCTCTAGTTTACAGAGGAATTATGATATCGTATTGACTACGACATTTGTATAAAAATGTGTTAAGGGGGATATGGTTAACGCCTTAACGCTATTTTAATACTTTACTTTAATGATAGACATAATATAATATCGTATATTACTACATAGTAAATAGTTTAACGGATCCTTAGGAGATGATAATCTCGAACATCTCTTAAGTTATTGCATGCATGTTAGACACTGGATAGGAGATGTGAAATCCTGTAAACATCTCTAAAGCCGTTACACTCATATTTACTTATTTTGATTTAACTTGCATAAGATCTTTTAGTTCTCACTCGAGTGTTTTGTCTTCTCATTACACTCGGGTCATCCTGAGCTTTTCAGCATCGAAGACTTTATTTCTGGAGGACGAAGACTGGGATTTGTGTGCTATCTATTTATTATATTTATTCCACTACGTCATGTTGTTCCGCTGCATTATTTATTTGTACCTATTGTATGTATAACTCTAATTTGTATTGTAAATGTATAATCAAATGTTATTTGTAAAACAGCTTCACGAACCGTTTATTTGATTATTATATTTTGTCATTCCGTTGTGAGATTCTGTGTTTTGTTTTTTTATTCTTTCTTTCTTTTCTTATTTACCCCATAACAATTCTCCCTTTGGAATGGTTTGAGTCGACATGTGTGGTTGCTTTAAAACCGTTCAAAAAGGTGAGTCGTTAAAAGTGGTATCAGAGCTTTGGCTTAGCGATAACCTTAGCTTTGTGGGGTCTGACTCACTAGAGATATGGTAGTTATACCCTAGAATAAGTTTGTCTGAGTGTATACATATGTGAGAGAGCATACTTGTTAGTGTTATAAAATGTTATATATTGTGTTCATTTGTTCTATTTGGTATTTATAAATTCTGGTCGGTACATAGGACGATGTGACATCGATAGGGATTTTTGAACACTTAATAGGGCAGACCGATGCAATATTGATTTTGAAATATAGGTAAATGAAATAATTTTTATCTAGTATTATATTTTGTATAGAAAAGAATAAATTTTTTAAATGGATACAGTTGTATTTGATATTCCTATTTGTTAGGAAGTGAATGTTTATGAATATTGGTTGCAAAACAGGATTTACAAATAAAGTAAATATAAATTGGAATTTTGAGAACTTAAGTTCTGGGATTTTTAAATTTATTTTCAAAAGATTTTGGAATATAATATTAGTGTTATTTCGAAGTATTTTCAGATATAAATATTTTCAATGTGATTTGAAAGAAATGTTTTAAGGGAATTTTAAAATGAAATAAGTTCTGTACTCCCCTCTTCTGTTGTTGAAAAATAATTTCGGTTATGAGTGCACACATCATCGACGTTCATTTTCGAGTCGCAAAATGGGAAGGCCGCTGTAGTAGTTTAACTACACATTTGTTTTGATAAACAAATCTTAATTTTAAATTTCTAAATATGGTTTGGATATATAAAAGATATGAGTGTACATATATATATTATTTTAAAACGATTTGGAATGAACCCGACATTTAGTTCTTAAGTTTCTATAAATTGGAGATATCAATTATTGTATTGAAATGAAATCTTAACTATTTTAATAGTTGAATTTTTTTTAAATGGAAAATAAGAAATTAGACATTGAATGATTAATGAAACTGTAAATAATTTGGAAATTTGTAACTTGAAAATCAAAAGATATGAAAATTTAGAAGATGTAATTATTGAACATTTTGTTAACTAAAATAAATAAGATAAACTTGTGTAACATTCACTTTCATTCTTAATACATATATATAACTTACCAGAAGTGTTTAAAAAGTTGTAATGTTTAATAGAAATATGTAATAGAATATCATACAAGTAAAACTTAAGTACTGAAAGTATTCAAATGAAATTATCTCCATAAATAAGAATTTTGATGTTAAAAAAAGGTTATAAACTTAGGTTAATAATTTAAAATGCTAGTAATTAAGTTTAATAGAAAAAGTGAATACTGTAAGCAAATGATTATAAATTTAAATTAATGTTTCAAGCTATTTATAATTAAAGTGATTAGTAAAAGTGAATACTATATTAAGTAAATGATTATAACTTCAGAAAGTGTTGAAATGATTCGGAAATGGATTTAATATTCAATAATACCATATACGATTGAATGAATGTGAAAAAGAAAAGGAGTTAAAAAAATTAAGTACGATTTGCTTCAGAAATGAATATTGATATAAAAAGGAAATCAAAGTAAATAATAACAGTGAATTAAATTTGCAAAGAGACTTACATAATATTTTAAGAATTGATCGTGGATGATTTAAATAATTGAATGGAAATAACTTATATAAGTAAATGAATGTAAATTAATGGAAAAATTGCATTGTATGAATGAATGGGAAATGAATTATATAAGTAATGAAGTTAAATTAATAAAATAATCATCCTATGAATGAATGAAAATAAATGAACAGTAAATGATGTGAAATGAAATTAATTAGAAGAAACTTAAATAATATTTGAAATTCTTGGATTGTTTGGCTAATGGAAAGTTTGGGAAATGATACTTCGATTTGTTTGAGGTTGTATGAATAATCTATTAAGTAATCATTTGAGGATGTTGAGCGTAGGGTACGCTTAGTAGTTTATTTATCATCCTTGTATGATGAAAAATTTCTGAACTAAACAAACCCATTAGTTTTTGTTGCCATGGACGTACGGTTGATTCCTTTGTTGCATATGATGATTGTACTGTTTTGTTTGCACATGTTTTGTTGATTTGATTTTGTTACTAATTGAAACAACTAAATATTTCTCTTGTACATAATCCTCACTATTTTGGATTATATAAGTGAAATACAGCTTTATGGAAGCAATAGCTACTACTTTTGTTTTCATAAATAAGTTTGTTTGCCCGACAAATAGGTACGTCCTCGGATTACAGTTTAACGGTGATTTTATATTGTTTTTCTCGGGGTTTGGGATGTTTTATTTTTTGAAATATGATATATATATATTGTAATTATTTATATTATTATTTTCCAGACCTACCCGTACAAAGGAGACTCTGTCGAAATTTTCCATGAATTTAAGACTTAGAATTTTTTTGTGAAAGCCGAGTTATTTTCAAATTCTTATTAAACTAAATTATGTAAATTAATTGCTTATAAATTGATATATTTTATTTAATTACTTAATTATATACGTATAAAGTGTTATAAATTAATTGATTATTTGAATAAGAACAAATTAGTTCTTAACTCCTTCTTATTCCTTTTTGAGGACGAAAAGTTTTGAGTGGGGAGAGTGTAACGACCCATTTTTTTATAAATAAAAATATTAATTAAATAAGATTTTAAATCTAATATTGTGAGAAATTAAAATTTATGATTTATTTATGAGAAAAATAACTTGAATATGATTTAATAATGTTGTTTGAATGTTATTGACAATTATTTTAATGTAATTTCAATAAACTGAATTTATTATAAAGTTAATTTGGTCATAATTATAAATAAGAAAGTAAAATTGGTAATTAATGTAATTAATGAAATTGAAATATTATAATTAATATGATAAAAGATGATAACTGTAACATGAATGTAATAAAAGGAAAACTAATGTTGATTATATTCATAAGGTAATAATCGATTAAATAATAAAAGTGAGAATCAAAATAAAAGGATTTATTGAAATTAAAATATAATTAACTAAAATTTTATTACAATTGCAATTAAACTCTGAAATTAAGGTAATATTTAAGTAGTGGATAAACATGGAAATTTTATGTTAATGGGTTATAAATTTATATGTCATCAAGAATGATGAGAATGGTTGACTACTAAAATTGAACTAAAAGTGATTATACCAATTTAATAATAATTTAATTAATTAACGAGTAAAATAGTCATTTTGGCCACTGTCTCGAATTTTAAAGAAACCAGTTTCATCAGATCTGTAAGGGTGAATTATTGTAAGATTTCAAATTTCATAGCGATCAGACTTGTTGGTTGATCGCACGGGTTCAAAACGTGTAGAAATCAATTTAATGAGTTCAATTGAAATAATCTAATTTTGAAAGCTAACTTTTGTATACAATGGAGTTAGAGTTTGAAACTAGTTCCACTGAGTTTAAAAATATCAAAAACATCTATTTTGATATATAGGATGACCCATTTCCGTTTCGGAACTAAAATGGGCTTTTCGTGTTCGCATAATCGTTTCGACCCAATTCAATATAACCATTCATTTCTAATCTATCTTTGTACATATAAATAGATTTTGTGTAACGACCCGTAATTTCGCTACTTCGAAAATGAGAGATTTCGTTTGTTTTAAAGTTAAAAAAAGGTTTAAAACCTAAATAAACAAGTTATATATAGACAATGATAGAGAAGTTATTTATTCTTATAGATAATAAATTAAAAAGTATAAATTTGGATTTTAGAACAAATCAACAAAAGTTAAGTTTTGCTAAGTATAAATAAATGCTTAAATAAATAGGTCTAAATGTTTATTTAAAAATATAAATCTTATTGAAAACATCTAATAAAGATAATAAAAGTATATTAAAATACTTATAAGTATGTTAATAATTGTTTTACAAAAATAACCAAATTTTGTTGCATTTTGTCAGTTTTACATACACCGTAAAATTAGAGATTTTGGTATTATTTAAATATGATTTTAAAATATAAAGAGACTTGTTTTAATTTATTTAAAGAAGTAAAAAGTTCATTTTTAAATTTGGTTTACATAAATAAATAGTTTAACTAAAACGTCAAAATATGACCGTAAAATATTTTGTCGGAAAACGACGTTTTGTCGATTAAAAGTTGTCGCAACGTCGCCGCATCTTTATTTTCTTATATAGGAACATATATTCAAATAGTATAAGTATTAATTAATTTACTAATCAAGTTTACTTTTACTAAATAAGGTTAGAAACTTCTAGAAGCAATTAAGAAAAGTAAGTAAGAATTAAGAAAAGTAAGTAAGAAAAGTCAAAAGTAAACATCAAATCAATATCAAATCAAAGCCAACATAATTATGATATTCTTTACTTAATATCTAAGTGAAAATGACATAAAGTAATGATTTGAAATGTGATGTTAAGTGTTGAAAAAAAATAAGAATGCTTAAGAAGTAAGTAAGGGTATTTTGGTCTTTTTACAAAATATTATTTTAATCCAAAACTTTTTCTATAAATAAGACCACCATTCTTCCACTTTATTTTACACCATTTTCTATCTTCTTCTTCTTTCTTGAAGCTCTCTTTAATGGCTTCTTCTTCTCTTCCAAATCCTTACTAACTTTTTCAAAACCATATCAAATCAACTCCAAACACCACCAAACCTTGCCAAAGACCTTAGAATACCATTAGAACATGGTTTAGCATCTAAAAAGTGAAGAAACAAAGAGGAAGAGGAGGAGGAAGGTGTGGCCGAACCTATAGTGGAGGAGGAGCAAGTTGTGAAGCTTCGAAGCGAGAAAAAAGGAAGGAAGTGCTGCCGGAATCAAAAGGAAAGTCTACGGAAAAGATTTGGTGAAGATAATAGGATTTAAGTGAAGTGTTGTTGTAAATGAATGTTGGTAGGAAGTGAACGATTTGGTTAAAAGGTGAGTACTCTTATTTACTAATTAATCCATAAGTTATTTCAAGTATAATGATTTGAAAGTATAAACATGTTGAATGTTTGAATGTTTGATAACTTGGTTGCAAAATTGGTTGATTTAATGTTTGTAATATGGATGATAACTTGGTTTGATAAATGATAAGAGAAATGGTTAGTAAGCAAAGTTAATTACATGAGAATTAAAATCCATACAAATGTGTGTGGAAATATTTAGCCTCTTAATGATTTTAAATAAGTTAAAAGAGTTTAAATATGGTTTAAAAAGAATTCGAAGTGCTTCGGACAAGTTCCGAAGCAATTCTCAAAATTGGTCAAAACCGAGCTTGTCGCGTAGTGGCGGTTCGTAAATTTCGACCCGTAACTTCAAATTGATGTAGAGAATGATTTATAACTCGGATTTCTTCGAAATAAAAATTATTTGGTTTACAATGATAATAGTTTTCCAACGAAGAAAGAAAATCAAGATTTCGTCAAGTAGATTTTAAAATATGTCCAAAACAATTTTCTAAAAACATCGCGGTTTTGCAGTTCGGAATCCAAAACGGGATTTCTTTATAAATGATATTTTTAAAGTATTAAAAATATGAAATAAATTTGATAAATCTATTTAAATGATTTAAAAGAGATTTGGATTGGAAAATATGAATTATCGAATGTTTTAAAAGTTGTTTAAATCAAATAAGCTTATATAGCACTTTCCACAGCACTTTTATGCTGTGAATTCTATAACTTTTGGAATATGAGTTTAAATGTAACGACGTTTCCCAGAATCAATTGTGAATGTTTTGGAAAGGATAATTAAGAATTTTGAAAAGATAATTTGGAATATTTATAAGCAATTCTAAAATAAAGCTGAAAATCTGAGTATGCGGAAACGACTAGTACATTTGTCCCACCTGTGAGATCTGGGAAGGTAAACAAGGTGTTTAACTAAGGTTAGGGATGGAGCAACCAGTGCCCTGAACTTACCTGGCCTATGTTTTCTCTTCTTAGGCGAGGGGTGGAATAGATCGAAAGGAAAGCCCGGATGCTCTAAAAAGATCATATTTAAATTTTTCTAAGATAAAAGAAAAGAAAACCCCTTCAAAATAATTTTCGAGATAAAATATATCGAAGATAAAAATAGTTAAAGACAAAGATATTCAAAATGTAGGATTACTTGCCACTAGTCCCTAGAGGTGAAACTTGCCATTAGTCCCTAGAGGTGAAACTTGCCATTAGTCCCTAGAGGTGAAACTTTCCATTAGTCCCTGGAGGTGAAATTTACCATATTTATGATGGCAATAGTGCTCTATTATGAAAATCTTTGATTAGCAAGAATATGATTTGAAGTTAAGAAAGAAATCTTTGATTTAGATTTAATGAATGATTTGGGAATATTTTCCCTAAGTTAAAAGTTATAACTTAAGTGTAAGAAATCTTTGATTGAGATTAAACGAATGATTTGGAAAGATTTTCCTAAGTAAAGAAGAAAATGATTTAGAATTATTCCAAGATTTAAGAAAGGTTTAAATAAATCAAATGATTGATAAATGAGGCTTAATGATTCCATATACATTTGAAATGAAAATGGAATAAATTGAAAAGATTATATCTGAGATAGATATTTGATTTGATAAAAGATGAAGTAATTGATTGATGATTGATATCCACTTATGAACTTAACATCTTTTAAAGCGATGATTGGTTTCGAAGGAACCGGAGTCGGATTTGATTAATTCCTATCCGAAAACCACTTCGAACCAATGTATACGTTCGAAAGTGAAGACATGTTGAAGATGATGATTATTGAAGACCGTGGATCTTTATAGCGTGAAGACTGCTTGTTGAACATGCTCTGGTTGGCCACCATTATAGAGTTATTTATAGCAGTGGTCTCCTCGTGATGGAGATTTTTTCGGATTGCAAGGGCTTCTCGCCTAGTAATGGCCGAGGAAAGTGCCTTCGGTTTCGTTCAGTCCTAGAACGAACTTGTATAGATGTTTGTCTGACATTGTATTCTAAATCACATTTGAGTGGTTTCTATAAATGTATATCAGTTGGTGGCGGAGAAGGCAACTTCTTTTAGCTTAACACCCTTTCCCGAGACATACGTGCTCAGGAAGTTATACTTTTCTAGAAATCAGTCGTGTGACGTGGAATGACAATGTGGCATTCAAAGTGGAACTTGTTATGAAAAAGCGTGGCTTTGTATGAAAAAAAAAGCGTGGCTTTGTATGAAAAAAAGCGTGGCTTTGTTTGAATTGAGCGTAGCCTCGCGAGCCTCACAGCCCGGTTATGATGGGATTCTATGTGGTCAGATGTATGCTCGCATTTCAGGTAGTAGTGATTTGGGTTATCAGATGTTCTGAGCCCTAGGTACCAGATGCATCTGGGCCTCATGGCAGGGATGTGCGAAGTCTGAGTCATTGGATGTTATTCGCAGATTGCATCCACTTTTAGCCATTTATGTTGTTGTATAACGGCGTCTGAGTCATGGACGTAAGCCGTGGATACAGATTGATCTTTCCACTAGTTTCCTATCATGTTGGAAATCCAAACCCAATACGGTACATACGGTTTTGATTGTATTCCCAAAATAGCTGTAATGACTTGCAAACATTTCAGCTACCCCCTTCTGGTATCATATATTCCGTTCGGTATATTCCGTTGACCCAGTCCGGATATATTCTGTTAGACTTAGTCCAGATATTGGTACCTTATTTGAATAAGTTTATTTGAAAAGTGTTTTCAAAAGAATGTCATTAAAAATAATATCAAGTGATTTTTGGTATGAAGCGTTTTGGTTATCATAAGGTAAAAACCCGTCCGTGTTTATGTATGGTCGTGGTCTTATGAGATACCATTCTTTTCAAAGGTTTTGATAATATAGTCATTTAAACTTCGAGTATCTCACGCTGTTTTATCAAGCCTGATCCGGGTATTTTTAATACTCGGGTCAGATCCGAGTAGTTTCAGGTTTAGTTGAAGACGGTTGGAGTTTCCAGAGGAGAACTGGAGATCTTCATCATCGTATGGACGTATTCTATCTTTATCCGCTTTGCTTAGTGTATTTTGTTTAATGTTTGTCAGCAATTGTAAGGACAGATGTTTATAACTGTCCAAGCTGAATTTAGGTTAGACTCTGATATTGTATTTAAAATTTTCCGCTGTAAAGATTATTATTGAAATAATATATGTTATTCCATTCGTGTGAGATTCTGTTCTGTCTTTATTTTCTTTCTACCCTTAATGATCCGCTTATTCGTGCAATTTGAGTTTGACATGTGTGGTTTATTGTCGATTCAAAGGGTATGGAAAAGTGGTTCGTTACATTTTGTTTCTCAAACCCTAGAAGCATTTTATTATTTCTAAATGTACAATTCTATTTGTCTATTCCACCTTCTCAAATGGAAGAAACCCTAAATCCCAATTCAATTTCAAATCAAAATCAATTTCAAAAATTCCAACTCTTCAAACTCTATTATCTTATATATCGTTGGAAAATTCTTGACGAGCGCAATCTACTGCAACAATTCATTTTCTGATTTGACGTGTCATTTGACCAGAAATCGATGAAGAATTTCGATAGTTCATTTTTAGGGTTTCGTGATCCAATGGTGGATTATCTACCGTTCGACGATTGGGGAGTGGGATCGGGAAGAGGACGTCGAGCAGCATGCATCTATAAGGTTAAGTTATGCCATCGATGCCTGGAATCTTAAGAACTTGATGAGATATGGCCAGAAGTTGGTCACGGCGTTGGCGCGATTGGGGATCAGAGGCAGCGGCGTGTGGTGGGGGGTGGTCGGCCGGAGGTGGAAGTTGGGGTGCCGAGGTCTAATCGTGGCCGCGATCAGCTATGCTGCATGTCGACTAAGAATTTGCTGGTGGCTGTAAAGCCATGTAGGAGGTTGAGAGACAAGCGATTCAAGTGGGTAGGGTTTCACTGTAGATGGAGAGAAAGGTGATGTAATGTTTTTATTTTATCTTATTTAAATTTGAAATTTTATATCTTCTAACGATCATAACTTTTACATACAAGCTCAGATTTGGGCACGGTTTTCTCCATTGCGATCGTATCGAAATTTTAGACAACACTTAGTCAGTTTGGCTGAATTATGAGACTGTTAGATTTTTGCGCTTTAATTAGGTTTTTAATCGACGAAAAATCAAAGGTGAGTGTTTTAATCCACTCACGAATGCTAAACTATCTAATGTTCATTAAATTTAATTTATGATGTGATTAGAAATTGATTGATTGTTGTTTGGTACTTTAAATCGTTATTCGAGTTTAATTTGAATTTATATTAAATTTAATTTCCATTTAAATTAATATTGAAATTTTTAATTGCCGTTAAAATCCCTGATAATTATAACCAGTTTATTTGTTGTGATTTATTGATTGATTTGAATGGTGATTGCGATGGATGTTTAATTGTTGATATTTGGATGATTGGATATTATATTTATTTTATGTTGTTATCACACTGCAAGTTCCCTTAATTATTATTAGAAAATCACTACAGGTTGAAATGACACATGCTCGAACGATCTTATAGATTAGGAAAAAATCGTTATGAGTTGAAATAATAACTTGAGCGATTTTACGGATTTTGAATTTATTAAGGATTGTGCGTTGAAATGATATATACCTGTAAATTTAAATTATTGCGGGTTGAAATGGTATATATATATATGTGTATGTATCATTTGACCATAGAGTAGAAAATTATATATGGACACCGAATTGGTTAAATTAAATGATTTTTAAATCCTTAATTTTTGAATCCAGTTAAATGATATTATAAAGTAAAATTTGATTTATATGAACTGAATTATTTCCATATCCAAGCCTTTAAAATGTTGGAATTGAAATTTGTTTAAATGAATTGTTTAAAGAACATAAATTGAAATTTTAAAGTTGAATTTTGAAATATAATTGAAATTTATCAAAATTGAGTTATTATACACGTTTGAATATTTAAGCTATGAAATCTATTGAATTTGAAGTGGTTTAAATTTGTAGTTCAAACATGGATTTGAAATCAATATAGATTGAAATGGTTTTAATAAGAATTTGAATTGAAAGATTAAAATTGAGTTTTGTTGATTTGAAATCTAGATATGGTCCAGATTTGTTGAAATGGAAGAAATAGTTTAATTTGATATTATTTTCAAATTAATTATTTTAATATAAACTATTTAAAAATCTATTGTATTAAAATATAGATTATTTATATTTTCAAACTATTTACTATATAAACCATTCCAATAATCAAACCATTTTGTACTAAACTATTTTTAACAGTTTTAAAACCCTTAAAACTATTTTAAACTATTTTAAACTGTTAAAAGTATTTTAAACTATTAAAACTATTTTTAAACTATTAAAACTATTTTAAACTATTATAAACTATTTCTAATATATTAGCTCTTTTAATATATAGCCTATTTTAATATACAAACAATTCTAATATATATATATATATATATATATATATATATTAATCTATAACCTATTTTAAGATATAAACTATTTTAATGTATAACTATCTCAATATATAAACTACTTTCAATGTTCAAGCTATTTAAAGTTGGAACTGTTATGGTTTAGATTTAATTGATTTAAATGCAAATATTTTGATATGATGGTTTAACATATTTTGTGGTTATGATTTGAAGTGAATATGATTTTGAAAGTGAATAATGATTTCAAAAGTGTTTATGATTTGGAAAGTGTTATGATTTTTAAGTAAAGATGATATTTTGATATCAATTATTAATCAGTTTCTGAAATGTAAAAGAACCAACCGGTGTGAAATAAGCGTTTGGTTGTTAAAAAGACCAGGATCAGATATTGTCATACTTTCTATTAATACCGAAAACCACTTTAACAACTGTGTACGTGGTGAAGAATCCAGAATGAGATAGGATAGTTTGGAGAACGCTACTATATGAGGTATGAAAGCAACCCTGACCCTCCCGGGTCATCTTGATGTGACTAAAACAGGAGATATACCGGGCCAAGTGAGGTCGCTCCTCCTATCGGTCACATTTCTTCGATACCATATTTATTACTTTATGGTTGATTTGGTGACCATCCCTCAATTGATTTTAGGAGTGTGTTCCGAGATAGGCAGTAGTAGCTATTATGCGTTACCACCAGTCTGGGAGTGCAAACAGTAGAATCCTACACTGGCATTGCCTTGCATGCCTTGTCACATGCCTTATCGATCCCACTACGAGTCTAGTTTGTGTCAACACTATGGATTTCCCTCTGATAGCCCTCCATTTTACGGAGGAATTTCGATGCTTTATAGACTCCAACATTTATATAAAAATGTGTTAAGAGGGATATGGGTAACGCCTTAATGCTATTTTAATACATTTCTTTAATGATAGACATATTATAATAGCGTATATTACTACATAGTATATAGTTTAATGGATCCTAATCCCGAACATCTCTTAAGTTATTGCATGCATGTTAGACACTGGATAGGAGATGTAAAACCCCATAAACATCTCTGAAGCCGTTACACTCATATTTACTATTTTGATTTAACTAACATAAGATCTATTAGTTCCGACTCAAGTGTTTTGTCTTTTCATTATGCTCGGGTCAGCGTGAGCGTTTCAGCATCGAAGACTTTATTTCTGGAGGACAAAGAAGGAGATTTGTATGCTATCTATTTATTATATTTATTCCACTACATCATATTATTCCGCTGCATTATTTATTTGTTCCTATTGTATGTATAACTCTGATTTGTATTGTAAAGGTGTAATCAAATGTTATTTCTAAAATAGCTTCATGAACTATTTATTTGATTATTATATTTTGTCATTCGCTGTGAGATTCTGTGTTTTATTTCTTTTTTTTTATTTACCACATGACAATCCTCCCTTTTGAATGGTTTCACTCGACATGTGTGGTTGCTTTAAACCGTCCAAAAAGGTGGGTCATTACAACTATACATGCTTATTTAGTCAAAAATGATGTTTTTGATACGATTTTGATCTTAAAATGATTACTAACCCTAATCTCATTTTTATACATGTTTATAAATGAATTTTGAAAGGTTTAGGTGCTTTCTAAAATAGTTTTGCAATCCCTTGTATTACATAAGCATAAACTAGTGTAAAAGCTAGATCTAGGTTTTGGTTTGCTTAATTCTCGTAATCTCATATGTTGTATGGATGAATGAATGCATATGCATGATTATCAATGATTGTATGTTGTGCTTTGATGCTGTTTGTTAGTACTTTGGATGTTAGGGAGATAGGTCGAGAGATTGGGCAAATCGAAGGAAAATTTGATCGGAATTGGATGAAAGTTGGAAGGCAGATCCTGAAGCGTGGGAGGAGCTAGCAGTTCAAACTGCAATCCCCAATTTGCAAAGTATACAAGTTGACATGGACATCAAAGGTCAGTATCGACATATGTGGTATTGTCCATGTCAGCTGCGACTTGGGTGAGAGGGAGGCTATGGCTAGTAGAAGTTCCGTAAGGTGTTGGATTGGAGATTGGCTAAGTATAGAAGGCAACACCAATTCATTTTAAGGATATGAGGTCAGGTGAGACTTGTCCTATGACGTCTAGATTTGGAGAAGAGAAGTCAGGGTCAAGACATATATGCAGAGATTACAAGAAGCAAGGAATGGGATGAGAAGGAACTTGGCCATCAGTTGGCCAAGTTCAAAAGTCGGGGCTGACATCAGAGGTCAGTGCCAACTTCTCCTAGTTGATCACGTGGAGTTGGAATTTCAAGCGGTAGATACGAGGGGTTCTATAGATCATCGTGAGGCATTGGCTCACTCACATGATGACTGATGGTTATGTAATAGCATGATGAAAGTTAGAGTCTTCAGATGGTAACTCTACTTGAATCGAGTTAGGTTCCGGAGATGATGGATCGATGTTGAAAGGAGTTGTAGAATGGAGAATGTAGAATGGTTCCTTGAAGGTGATGGCTTGATGTTGAAAGGAGTCGTTGAGCAAGGGAATATAGAATGGTTTCTCCAGGATAATGGAAGCTAGTTGGAGCAAAGGAAAAGGCTCGAATACGCATACTAAGGGGTCGTTGATATTCGAAGTGTTTTCTGTTTTACTCAAAGAAGGGGTATCGTGAGAACGCTTATGGGTATGTTGAAAGTTACCCTGGATTGGTTGAATAGATCTGTGTACGCTGGACCGATTGAATGTGTCCAGTATCGGCTTTAGGCTAAGAGAGTACAACTAAAACCAGGATTTCCATTAGTCCTTAGCAGCAGAAAGGTCATATGGGTGTCGTATATCATGAGCACATAGAGCGATTGTAAGGATTGTTTGATGGATTTTATGGTTGCTTTGATTTCTTCCCTATAATCTTATCACTTTAGGGAAGTCGTTGAAGATAGGTATTGGAGATAGGGATACCTAGACACCTGTTATCATACTTCGTTGTATTGCACCTTTACGACCTAATAATAGCATACTATGTTATTATGCGCTAACTCTTTGGTTGAGGGACATCTCAGGTGTGACTCGTATGCCTTTGTTCTTTACTATATCGACTTGTATAGTATTTTGAGATTCATTTACTGCTCACACCAAACTGTTATCTGACTCGAGGTTTTATACTTTGCTTCTTGTATCTTGGGTGCTTTTAAATGAATAGACTAGCTGATAGGTCTAGGTGCGACCTAGTAGTTGTGCAAAGGACGAGATGGAGGGAGCTATCTGTAATACATACATGGATTTCTATGTTTATTTCACTGTGCAACATTGTGGATCCTCTGCAGTTCTTGCTTATTAATTTAGTACGAGACAATTATTTTAGTTCACTTCTGTTATATAAACTCTATTTCATGTTGTATACTTTGTGTATCTGTGCTCTAATGTTTGGATCAGTTATTTCTTTTTTATATTTGTGATACTATATTTTACTCCATGCGCTGTGATATATATTACAGATTCTGTGATGTTTTGTTCCCTTTTTGAACCTTGATGGTTGCTTTACATCGATCGGCATGACAACAGTGCACTATCTAATGTATATTGGGTGTCGGTGATGTAGGGTGGTCCTTACATATTCCTTTAAAAGTTGGTCTTTTAACTCAGAACATTCAAAAACATCTTCTATGACTTTAAATAATAAAAAGTGGAGTGGACAGGGTAAACTCCTGTCCCATTCTTATTACTTCTCTCCTACATTATCTCTTACTAGATTACTAATCCTATTTTATATGTTCCTAACGCTATCCAAATCTCCCTATATTGCCTTTGTTTATAGTTCTCCTACTTAAATGGCTTCTGCATCATTTTATTCAAATTCCATTTCCATTTTATCCCTTCAGAAAAAAGAGTTTTAATGAACTTACAAATTTCCATACCACTTTCGCAAAAACAACTTCTCAACAAATCGATTGAAAACCCCCTTCGAAACCTTTTAAGGAAGTTTTCAAAAATATTTTTATCAAATTCATTTTCTAAAGACATTTATTCATTCCAATTTTTCCTATTATCTTTCCAAAATTACCCTGACAATCTATTTTTAATCAGTCTATTTATATTTTTATTAAATTCTTGTAACTCTCTATTTATCACACATTTATTGTCCTATTAATTTTAGAGTTGCAATCTTTTCCACCTACATTCCTTATAATGCGCTCTCCATTCCGTGAGTAAGTGGGTTAGGAGTATAATTTCAACTCTATTTATCAACCCATAATTGCATCATCTAACTTTTGGGAACATGGTCTGACTACTTCTATCGTCGAAATTTATAGAGTAAGTTCAAGTTAAATCTATATACACATAGTAGGGTTTTGAAATTTTTTTTTTAAAATAACAAGTATGCCACTCGTACGTATATCTATCCCCATTGATCGGGTAACCTAAGCTCTGATGTCAAATGTAACAACCTGTCCCAAAACAGACCTAATTTTTGATTCAATAAAAGCCCGTTGAACCTCAGGCCTGTCCCAAAGCTAGCTGTTGGTTGATAAAATTTAAACAGTACACAGTACATAGAGCTGTCTATCTATACTTTCAGAATCTCATAGCAGAATGGATAAAATATAATATCAAAAATAAGTGCACATTTCACACAAGAAGACCATTCCACAAAAACATAACATTTATCATCAAATCTCACAACACATCTACATAGAACCTCCACGGTATAATATTTCAAAATAACATAATTGTCTGAACCGGTACATTAAAAATATTAAAAAAAACATAAATGGATAGATAACTACCACCAGTCTTCATCTCCACCTTTGTTCCTAAA
The DNA here is from genome assembly GCA_030765085.1 of Allium cepa. Lineage (NCBI taxonomy): Eukaryota > Viridiplantae > Streptophyta > Magnoliopsida > Asparagales > Amaryllidaceae > Allium > Allium cepa. Next base: position 110,194,924 of record CM060944.1, on the reverse strand, counting down.
TTCAGCATGGTCTCATAAAACCTGTGTGTTGTAGTAAGGAGGGAGCCAGAACAACAAATGTTCGATGAATGAAAAATCTCATATTTTACCATAATTGTATTAGGGCAGTGTCATCTTGATAAGTAAAATGTCCTATGTATTTAAAATATATCATACAAAAAACTTCAACTCTAAGCCAAAAGGCTTTTCCAGTCCAAATCCCAAAACTCTAACGCAACTATCGTTAATGATGCATGAGAAAGCACCCAAACCACTTAATGCCTTTTTATTAGGAATTAGGCAGACTCTGACCATTTAATACCTATAAAATAGGCATGTCCGCATCATTTAATACCTAATCCATTTCCAAATCCTAATTCAACTATTGTTAACGATGCAAGGAAAAGCACACGAACCACTTAATACCTTTTTGTTTGGAATTAGGCATACTCTTACCATTTAATACCTATAAAATTGGAAGGTCCCTATTATTTAAAACCTAACCCAAGGCTGATTCCTCCATGGTTCTTTCTAGTTGGCATCATGAGAAATTCCACAAGGCTACTTAATACTTCTTATATAGAAAAGAGGTAGACCCTACAATAGTCACTTAATGCCTCTAAATCCGAAGCAGACCCCTCCAAAGATCTCCTCCTACTATATCCATAATGTGATTATGACCCATAACCTAAACTATGACATCTCAGATTAGTCGGACTATATTTAGGTACTTGTAACCAGATTAACTGGATAGACTTAGCTTATAGAATTATGACTAACTTCAAGTCTACCGAGGTTATTTATTATAGGCGATGCCTTAGTCCCTAAAGTTACACTACCGGTAGCCAGATTTAACGAGGTAGACTTCTGTGCACTTTAGACAGACCTGGCATCCCTATAACTTGACCATACTTCATATTATATATATATACATACACACACACACATACATACTAATTATATACATACTATCTTGCGATAATTAATACTTAAGGCCATATAAGGGAAACGCCTTATTACGCCTTTAATCACGGATTGATTCCCATAATTTCCATTAACTTCCTTTCTAAGGTATTTAATGTTATTTACTAACCTATTAATCATATTCAATGAGATCAATATGCTATTATCAATGTATTAATAATGTGGTGTGTGTGCACGCGCGTATACACGCATATGATCTAAGGTTGAAATAAATATTTTTAATTATATGTAATTAAATTTGCTTACTAAATAAATTAAAATGTCAAACTCATACAAGTCCCAATTCCAAAAAAATATAGCTATATCATAGCCAGCATAACTAAACTTGTATAAAAAGAATAATGCCAGACTTCTCTCACATTAATATAATACAATTAACTTTCTATTTCAAGGAATATATCTTACAGTTTAAACCTTTTATATTCTATCCAAATTTTGCAATTACTGCCTTGGAGTGAGAAAGGTATTCATACTAAGTAAATTTATAGAAATAGGTGGCGCAAACATTAAATAGTCGAATTCATACTTTACACTCCATTTCTAACTTTATTTAGAATCCTTCAACATTATAATAGAAGTCAACAAAGACGAAGTGGAATAGATTATAAATTGCTCAAACCCTAAACATGGATATGATTCTACTGTATTAATACAAGACAATTGAAATCCTAACATACTCATAGATTGTCATTTACTTGGGGGAAATTGTGGGGATTTCAGTGTTACATTTTCGTTTATCAAAATTTTCAAAGGCCTCTATCAAGTCCAAACAAATGCTACACGGTTACTAAAATGAGAAAAATTAAAATTTCCACTCGTAGATGATTATCTGCTTCTTAATTGGATTTGATTCACACCACTCTTATTTTCTCTTTCAGATCTTCCTCTTTAGGAAAATAACAACAAGTAGATTTATATATATGAGATTAGATTTAGAATCAGAAACTAGATAGGAATAGAATTAGAATCCAAATAATTAAAGATCTATTCCTCTTACCTGAATTTCTAATTGATTTCGAAATCTAAAGAAGGAATTCGATAGAGCTTCGCTGTCGACACCAAAATTTTATGAAGAAAAGTAAGGTGGCCAGGCCTTTATTTATAGAGGTAAAGAGGAAACAAAACCACCAGATCAAAATAAGTAAATATGGGTCATTCAAGCTTAGGGTTTTCCTAGTTTCCATACAACCATTGGTTGATTGCTAATACCCCAACGATCGAACGTTTATTACTAGGCAATCAACCGATCCTTAACTGGGACCGTTGATTTCTTCTGCGCATTTATTTTTGTTAATTTATATTTATTAACTTAATTAATTTTATTAATTCCTTAACGTTATCACTAATGTTTACTTAGACCTTAAGCCTCTGTTAACTTTTCAAATTTAAATTTCAAATTTAAAGTCGTTTGAATTATTTTAAACATGAAAACTTCAAATGCCCACAACTTCTCCATTTGAACTTTGATTACAAAACTTTATATGTTGAATTGATTAAAAAATCACCGCGGACGCAACGGTTCAACTTTCATGGCCAACTTCCGACGTTTACATAATTTCCATTTTTGCCTTATTTTAATTAATTAATTAATTATTAAATTTTACGAGGTGTTACAACTGGACTAGGACTTGAGGCAGGGGCAACATCAAGTGCTTAAGTTGTTACCATCTGAGTAGAAGTCTCAGGAAAGGTCAAGCACTCCCTCTTAACATGTCCAAATAAAGTCGCAGCAACATTCACTTAGAAATTCTTAGCCATATATCCCCTCAAGTTACACTTTTTACATCTGAACTCGGTTTCTTTATTCTACCTTGAGCACCTACTCCACCTTTGCATTTATTCTGCTGAACCGGCTTTCCTTCCACCTTATCAAGTCCTTCCTTGTTAATTGAATTCAGTAGCACCTTCTCAACTAAGCTTTCAAAAGTGGCTTCAGTGGGTACATTGGTCAAAGCAACATCTCTCAAAGATTTGTTCAATCCCTTAGCAAACCTTTCGAATTCTTCACTTTCTCATTATTGAGGTATATACCATACTTCGATAGTTTATTTAACTCATTAACATAATCCTTGACGCCGCGGTATCCTTGCTCCATATGAATGAGCTTCTCTAGTTCCACTCCCAATCCAACCTCCAACATAAAATTTACCTTACAGCGCCTCTTAAAATCCATCCAAGTAATCATAGTCTCTCCCATCTTAGCAATGACAATGTCATACCATTTTAATGCCTCCGCTTGAAAGTGTTGTGAAACATATTGCCCATTTATTACATCCTCTACACTCATCATAGCAAATATCGACACTCATCGATTCAATGTCCTAAAGTGGTGTTTGAACTCACATTATGCCAAAAAATATGTATGGTTAGTTTTTGATGGTTTATATGGAATAGAGATAAATATAACTTAAAGCACATCTATACTTTCAGGTCTCACAATGAAAGGAATAAAATATTAATACTGAAATAACCTATATCATTACTATATTAAAGCGACAATGATCCACGCAAGAAACATCTAAATAAAATTTCTGAATATGAATATAGCATATGTCTAACTGACAAGTACAATAAGATATGTTGGGAATGACGGTAAATAAATATGACTCCAAAGTGCATTGCTTCCATCTCCATGCATCTTATCCTCATCATACCGCCTAGTACCCCATTATCCTTTAATAGGTATAAATAGGAAAAAATAGAGGGGATTAGGCAAAGTCTGATGAGGGAGAAATATCACCAATGGTATGATGTTAATAGGAAATTAAATTATCCTATATGATCTACACATCCTAAGGGCGTTTATTTGTATAAGTGTACTTTATCTAATAAATTAGTCAATTAACATTGTACTAGGTAACAACTTATAATCCACCTAAAATTCGATAATAGTCCATAATGATTTCCACTCAACGGTTGGGCATCCAGAAACCCTGTATACCTAAAAATGTATCAAGTATACAACCTCGATGGTAAACTACCTAACTATACATTAGTTAAACAACCTCAATGGTAAACTTCTTAAGTTGCACACACTGGGTACACAATCATAATGCCAAGGCACACATCGAGTATACAGTCCAGATGAAAAATTGATTCTCGAAACTAGTATACAACCTTAGTGGTAAACGCATTCTAAGCCTGTATCATCCAACCCATAACATAATCAATAAACAATTCGACTTCTCCAGTACGTGCATCCTCCTAAACAGTGTAAACCCTAGTAACGTAGATGCCTCCGTCCACCTCACGTAGTCCATAACTTGTGTCCATGGCAACTATAGTAAAATGGGAGAAACTAATCGTAACGTAATTGTATACCGCATTAAGCATCATGTTATATAACATCACAAAGCTACGTGAGCTGTAGAAAGTCAAGCAGTGGGAAATGAATCCTCAAAGCTATTCTACTTTCTTGTACCAGGTTTAAATTCAACATGGACTATCTATAGGCTACTAGTTGACTCAATATACATGTTAATTGGCTAGTTCCTTAACTATATATTTTTTTTCTCTTAAACACAATGGCCGACTTAACAAAGTCTATCAATCGACTCCTAAGGCGTTCGGTCGACCGGTGTCTTCCAACAAGTCGACTATTCACTTGCAAATTTTTTTTAAATGACCTCTAATCAGCATTCAAGCCCGATCAGTTGACTGCATAGGAGTTCAATCGATTGGTGACTTTTTTCAGTCGATCGTTTATCATGGAAATTGTACTATTTTTCCTTAGGTTGGACTTGCATTTTCTGAACATTTTCTCAAAGCAAGTCGGTCGACCGTTATGCCAAAAAATGAGTATTTCAACATTTTTAAATTGTTATTTTGATTTGGTTTTTATTATTTATCTTTATATTCTCTATTTGGACTTTAAGTATACTTTTCAATTCATATAATTCCACTTTTAAATAGTTATCTATACACAATTTCAACTTTTATCATATCCACGCTTTTGTGTATTTTATCTAATTGCCTATATATAAATTATTCTATGATCAATTTAAAATATTCAATTTTATTCAAAATAAATTCTCATATACTTTATAGAATCAGATCTATATGATTTTAAAAGTTATATACGTAGATTCACTTTTATCCATCTAAATTAATTGACATCTACTACATAGAATAATATCTATATGATTTTGAGGGTGAAGTTCATTTAATCTTCCCTACCCTTAATTAATAAGATTTATTTTATCAAAATAGAATTCTAAGGGTTTTCAAATTACTCAATTCATATAAATACTCAATTGAAAATCATCAATTCAATTTGAAAATCATATTTAAGTTTAGATAGAGATATAAGTGAAATTTAAATGCTTATCTAGTACCAATTAATTTTGTAAATAAACCTACTTACCTTTGTAGGATGTTTTGACAAGTTTTCGCTACTAATCTTTGAATTTTCCCCTTTTGATTGATTCCTCTTCTTTTATATGGCTTGATTGTATTTTGATTTGATTTCCTCTTTTCTTTTCAATTTAAGTTCCTGTTTTATTTTGAAGATTTGATTTGAATGGAGGATGAAGAAAGAAAAGAGAATAGAATTTTGGATTTAGGTTTAGTGATGGCTACCGACGAAGAGAAGTGGAGAATGTGGTGAAATAAGGTTAAGAAATTCCTTTATATAGGCAAAAATCCCAAAATCCGCCAAGCCCGACTTAGACCTTGACCCGCCTTGCTATGCACGCTATAGTAAATGATACATATCTCATTCAACTGAAGTTAATTTTTGATGTTTTATAAATGAATTTGAGCTAGAAAAATCTATTGATATAGTGAAAATTCAAATTCTTGAAATCCCTTTACTAATAAAATCTGGTTTTCCATCTTTATGTAAGATTATGAAAATGCGCTTTAACTAATTATTCACTTTTATAAAAATCTGATGTGTTACACAACCTTCACATGAGAATGTAAAATAAGGAAGTGGAACTAACCATGCAAACGATGGGAAATTAGTCATCTATACCATAACGGGAGGAGCCTACATAGCGAATAAGAGTTGGCTAAACTAGTAAGGAATGCTAAATCCTCAAAGAATCGTGAAGGGTTCATTATGCCATTGGTGATGAGCATGATACTAAGGAACCTTATTGAGAATAATATGAATTAACTTTCATGATAGTGACTTGCAAGAAAGTGGTATACACTCACTAACCCATGGTGATCTCGGCCATGCATGGCCCTATAGAGGTTCAACGAGCATTAGTGGTTAGTGGAAGCTCAATCATTATCCTAACCAATGATGCTTTTGATGAGACAGGATGATCCATGAATGACGTTACTCCATAAAACAATCAACTTAATAAATTTACAAGAGAAGGAAAGATGCACCTAGGAAAACCAAACTTGCTTGTCAAAATTAGGAACCATTCTGAATTAGTCATACGAAAATGGCAGTCGGCATTTTCACCATATAATTCTTTCCTATGACAGTCAGGTTTTTCAGATTTCCACGTTGTGTTAACCCAATAGTGCTTGAAGATGAAATTTCCTGTAGCTGATAGAGTCGGGATAGTCAAAGGAGATCAAGATGCTACTGGAGAATTCTACGCTGCATAGCATATGAGAATAGACATTTGGAGAAAGGAAAGCATACAAAGAGTACTTGTTGTGTTATAAATTTGAATGCACATAAATTAAATAAAGGCTAACCGCTCAAGCGCACCAATGACCCTTTTAATGAACCAAATCCATAGGATGGAGAACAGGAGGCAATAGAAGAGACTGTAGAGGCATTGGAGTTTGTGGAGGTTAATGAACATTACCCGACTAAACTAAGGAAATAAATCCCAATTAGAGAAGTATCTAAAGGCACAAATGGTAGGTTTCTTATGGAATAACTAAGACGTGTTTGCATGGTCCCATGCCGACTTGTATGGGATCCTCCCAACACCACATATTAAGCATTGAACATTGGTCCTGGGGAACCGCCCGTGAAATGGTAGAAAAGGAGTTGGGTTGTCCGATCAGCAGCCTTAAAGCGGAAGTAAAGATCTTGCTTGAAAATGAAATTATTAGGGAATCCCATTACCTAAAATGGTAGCGAATCTAATGTTGGTCAAGAATTCCAATGGAAAATGGTGGACATGCATTGTTTTTTCAAACTTAAATGATGCATGCTCCAAGGATTGTTTCCATCTTCCATGACTTAATCAATTTGTGAATAGAATAACAGGGTATGAGCTACTCTCCTTTATGGATTCATACTCTAGATATAATCAAATACAATATATGTCATTGACCAAGACCACAATAACTTTATTCCTGATTTGGGATTAGATTATTACATGGCCATGCCTTTTGGGTTGAAGAATGAAGGTGCAACATATTAGCTCTTGGTTAACAAAATTTTTGCTGACCAAATTGGTCGAGCAAAGGAGGCTTATGTAAATGAAATGCTGGTAAAGTTTAGGAAATCTAAAGATTGTATTAACCACTAAGATGAAATATTTCAGGTGCTCCGAGAATATGGTATGAAACTAAACTCTTTGATATGCTCTTGCAGGGCTTGAAAATTCGTGCGATGACCTGAAAATATGTACCCTTTGAATTGACAATAATCCACACATGTCCGACCAAAAAAGCATAGACTGACGGAAAGTCAAGAGAAAGGAACGAAGAGAGAAGAAGAGAAGAGAAGAGAAGAAAGAGAGAAGATAGAACCAAACAGAACAATACAGAATCTCACATCGCAGCGGAAAATATATATTATCATAACAATGTTCTTTACAAAACAGACATTGTATATATATAGACAAATCAATCAGAGTTCAACAATCAATCAATAGTTATCAGCCTGAACAGTTATAATAACCTATCCTCACAATTGCTGATAATATAAACAACTAAGCAATGCAGCAGATAATCAATAATCAAAATAGGTACGCGTATACGAAATGAAGATCTCCAGCTCTCCTGCTGAAGCTCCAAAAGCATCAAAACTGAACCTGTAAATATACTCCGTCTGACCCGAGCATTGAAAGGGAAGAACGCCCTGATCAGTCTGGTAAACCAGCGTGAGAAACACACTCAACCAAATTTATTTAATTACTAAACTTTTTCTTTATCAAAACAAAAGTATCTCGTAAGACAAGTCTACACATAAACACGGACATGTTTTTAACTAAAACCTTTCATATCAAACTCATATGATATTATACTAGTGTCTAGTATACAAATAATATTAAAAATAGTCGAAATTGTTACCATTATTAAATTCCAGCATACTAGGCTATACAAATAAAATGGCAGGTACGTAGTGGAGTTTGGATTTCCATACAAATGACTAGGTGAAGGGACTACCTTCCGATAGTATATCTCTAGAAGAATGTACCGAGAAACCATCACAAAGTTTCTCTACCAACACAAGACCGGCCCACCTCTATAACTAGAGGTACCGAATATATCATTCTCCCGTCATTACCGAACTTTACCAATGGCACTCATAACATACAAACCACAATAATCAGATACACGACGTCATATCGTGTAAAGATATATCTAGAAGAGGAAGATCATATCCTATTTGGGAATGACCCACTTAGCCTTGCCAGATCTAACCCTGTTTTGGTCATTTCCGGTTGATGAGGCCTAACGAGGTAACTATTACCTTTCATAATCACATATCACATCACTTTGAATGACACACGACCATTTCCATTGACAACTAATTGCCTTCCACAAAAATACAACCCTTAAGCTCATACGTCTCAAGGAGGGTGTTAAGCTACGAGAAGTTTCCTTCTCCGCCACCACTGATGTACGTTTGTAAAAACCAGTGTACGTAATCTATAAAAATGCAATGTCAGACAAACATCCATACAAGTTGTCCAGGAATAGGACAAACCGAAGGTACTTTTCTACCGCATCCTGTCAGAAAATCCCTAGGATTAGTAGCGAATAGTCCTCGCATTGGATATTTCGTAATGTAGATACCACTGCTACTGGATGTATATTGGGATTTTAACCCCAAACGATCAACAAGCAGTCCCCCACTATGAAAATCCAGAATATCAATATCATCACAAGCAACCTGCACAATCGTCGGATATACGTTGGCCCGAAGTGGTTTTTAGATAAATTTGATGCCGGTCTCTTCGCACCAACAACGCAAAAGCGTTTCTCAACTTCACACAGAAACTAAGTCTCATAGACTTATCACGTTTCCAACTTTCAACTTGCTATCCTTCGGGCCAAGAAGGAAGCTCGATAGATTGGAGTAATACTCCGCACTATACGAATCAACATCCTCAACACAAACGATAATCAAGCCTACATGGAAGGCTACGTACTAATTGTACGACTAAATAGTTCCCACATCAAATCGAGGAACTAAAATTTGGCCAAATTTGATGGTCGGTTTTTTAACTATCAAAGCAACAAACAAATATTCAGTACCATATACAATCACTGGCCCTTTTAATTAATCTTTTATTAAGTAAATCACTTGCCGAATATCCACTTCAAATTATCTTTAAAAAGATATAATCTCAAAACATTTCACTTCATATTGGAAAACATTTCCATACTTATTCAAAAATAAGTAATTCACAAATCTATTTATTTTCAACACATAGAAAATATTCATATACTTAATCAAGGTTAAGCATATATTTCATTCTATAAGGAAAAACATTCTTTCTAAACACATTCATTGGGTCAAAACGAATGTTACGTAAAACATCGTTACGACAACCCTAAATCACTAGTATAGAGATTTTAAAATTAGATAGATATATAAATCCCAATACTATACAGAAACATTTTCTTTCGAAAACCATTTACTAAAACAACAATGTTATAGTCCATCATTTCCTTATACTTTTCGAAAATGTCTATTTCACAATGAATGTTGAAATATATGGTTTCGATCCTTAATACATTTTAAAACATCTTTAAACCATATTAACTCCTCTTACAATATCACTTTTAAAACATTTATTTAATATATTATTCACTGTCCAAAATCGTGAATATACTTCATTTATCAAATTTAAAGCTTCTACACCTTTATTAAAAGATTATCCACTGTCCAAAATCGTGGATATAATTCCCAACCAAATTCTTTATTATTACAACATTTAATTTAAAGGACAATTCACTGTCAAAAATCATGGATATATCTCCATTTAATAACTTCTAAATTTAACTTATCAATTTCAATTGATTTCGGAATTATAAAACAATTTTTATAAATTCCATTTATATTATAAAAACTTCCATTTATAAAATCAAATTCCATTTATTATTTTATAAGAACTTCAACTTATAAAATCCCTTAATTAACAACTTCTATTTATATCTCATTTAAATGCCAAAATCCAATTTATAAGTTAGTTACTTATAAATCGTTTATTTTACAAATTCATTTATTTTATAACTTCACAATTATAAATCTTATTCACTTATAAACTCCATTTATAACTTCATTTTAACACTTATAAAATTTGTTTTATAATTCTAATATTTTAATTTATAAAATATCAATTTTATAAATCTCCTATATAAACCATTTTACAAAGTAGTTAACTTCACATTCCAAAAATCATATTCTGGTTTTATTTCACAAAAATTATAATTTCAATTATATTTCCCAAAACATCATAATTTTTATAACATAAAAATTATCATATTTATTTATTCAAAATAAATCAATTCTTAACGATTCAAAAATTCAATAAAAATTTATTTTCAAAATCACTTCTAAAATTCTTTTAAATTCAAAATTGTTGCTTTACCATTTTTTAAATACCAAGAATAGGCCCAATGTTGCAACAACACTAAATACAACAATCACAACATCCAAAACATCATATATCATATGATAACATAATATATAATAATATTTGTAAACAAATCAATACTAGTGAGGAATCCAGTTGGATCCCTCCAACCTGTCATCTGCAACAAATATACATATTAGAATATGTGTACAATGTCCACTTCAAGGCAGACGCGCGTACAAAGGGTCGTCCTCTCATACATGGGAATGTATAGGGTCATCTGCTCCACTAGGCAGGTATTTATCCAAATACCAATCGATATATAGATAATATATCATATGCCATCCAAACAATCATCAGTCATCATAATAATATTTATTCTCACTTATATAAAAATATCAGTGAATCAGAAAGAGTGAGTTGTACTCACATTGCTAGCAGTCGTCGCATTAGCGATTTATTCCGATTAAAATTCAACAAGCATTTAATTTCAACTAAAATTTTCACCAGCTCAAATAAATCCCAATCCATCTCCATAATGTAGTTTTCGTCAATACGAACCCAACACAATTCGTTTCGTGTGAAACAGACCTCGCAAAAAAAAGTTATAGCGTTTTAAAGATTACACGATTTTTTTTTATATAAATTAAATTCACAACTTTTATTTTATTTTAACCTTAATAATTTCTGGCTGTTAGATCTGCCTTCTTTCCATCAGGGCCGAACCCCCATCTTCTTCCCCCCCAGCATTTTTATGTACGCAACAAAACTCACTCGTGTTCAACCAATTCGAACGCCGCGGCCACCATCTTCCACAAGAACACGATCAAACAACGTCATCTGAAAGGCCATCACAAGCTCCACCTAACCCTGAATTTGGTCTAGCTCGGTCATCTCCTCGCGTGGATAAACGCGCATGAAATCGAGACGAACACAACGACTTTTATCACTCCTCGCTGCGAATTGGATAATCATATCTGTATGGATTTGAAGGTCTCACCTAGATCTACAACATTGTAGTTGAAAGATTTTTCTAATTGTTGACGGAGTTAGTGATTTTGAGGAGAGAAGAATCGAAGGTTTATGGCCATTAAAACGAAAATGGCGGCTAGGGTTTCTAAACCTATATTTTGTGAATATTAAAGAAAATGATGGGCTTTTATAGAAAATTTGACGACATTATTCATCCCGAAAATTTTCGAACTCCAAACGAAACGTGCCGCCTTGCGTTTATAATGTTTTACCCCTATTCCGAACACAATGAAATATACATCAAGAGAAAATTCGATCATATTTGAAAGATAGGTTTTCAAATCGAATATTTAAATTTAAAATTCACTTAAACAGCTTTCTACGCATTTTAGCTTACCTCGGACAAACCGTAAATCCGATTGATGCGAAATTTGAAATATTATAATAATTTAACATTATAGATCCGATGAAACTAGTTTTGTCAAAATCCAAGACTGTTTGAAAAATAGCTATTTTTACACGTTAATTAAATATTAAAATATTCAATTCCTAGAAATTAACTTTTAATTCAATTTTAAAAGTTCGCTAACGTCATTCTAATTCAAATATGACTTAATATAACTTTATAAATCATTTTCATTCACAATAAATCCAATTTTCAATCATTTACGCAATTTCAAATATTAAATCAACAATTTAATCATCCAATTAAATCCTTATATTTCAAAAATAAGTTATTCGACTTATAAAATTAATTTGTGAATATTTAAAATCAATTAAATATATGAATTTCAAATGATAGAAATTCTGGGTCGTTACATTCTCCCCTACTTAAAAGAAGAAAAAGTCACAAAATCCATTTACTTTTCAAAACAAATCATTCCAATTAGAAATCAATATTCATTCAAATATTTTGACTTTTCCAAAGTCCATTCGTTAAACTTCTTATAAAAACTTTTTTAAGTTTTCAAATCCATTTATAGTTATCTTTTCAAAACCAACTAATATCGTTTAACCTTTATAACTCAAAAATCAAAATTTTATTTATCAGAATTTTTTCCCTAATTTTTCTCAAAATTTTTCTAACGCCTTACATTTTCAAAAAAATTTGCCAGCGTCTCCTTTGCGCGGTTCGATCCGGAAAAAATAGCAATATATATATCACAAGTATACATCTCATCATCGAGGATGAGGCATCCCGGAGGGAAAAAATTGTAAAAGTACGATATGTAATCCGAGATATGTACCTTATATATTACTAGCGAGCATATATGGCTAATATAGCGCGAAAGCGTGCTCCAAATGTGAAGCAAGCGCCATCCGCGCCTACTAAACACTCAACAAACAAATGAGAAACATATATATATGAAAATAATATCAATATAAAACATATACCAACACAACAACTATATATGCAAATATAGCAATGAAATCATAAGCAACAAATCCAACCATCAAACAACTATCATCCAGTTAATCCATATCTATCCAATCAATCCATAACCAAATCAATATACATTCACTTCTGATTAATATTCATTGAATTGATTTTCAATTTAATCACATTTGATTCATTAACATTGGATTTACTAACATTCATTCATTCATATTCAATTAGTTTACATTCACTAATTCATATTCAATTTGTTCACTTCCAAATCAAATCAAATCAATTCTATTTAAATTCACATAACTTCCCATTTGAATTCAATTATTTAGCTTTCAATTATTATAATTCAATTTCATATGATTTATTTATACAATCAACTATCAACCATCTAACAACCAATGCATAATCAACATTACCAAATTAATTCACCTTACTTCGTTTACATTCAATTTGGTTTAATATCTAATTGACTTCCATTAAATTATTCAATTCACAACTTCTTAACTTAAGTTTTATTCAATTCTTAACAACAACATTTCCTAATCCAGTTCAATTTATTTAACTTCACTTCAGTTAAATTTCAAATCATATATTTTATTATGCTATTCAAATTTATTTCAACTTTACCAAAGCTAAAATTTTATTTCATATTATAAATCCAAAGCTCATTTTTCTTATATTTATCAATTGCAACTTGGATTTTAAATCAAATTTGTTTATCATAACAAAATTTCAATTTCAATTTCAATTTATTATTGGTAGCAAATCCATCACAAAGAAACTCGAAAATAATACTGATGATGTTGCAGTCACCACCATTATTATTTTCCAGCAACAGTAATGAATTCAATGCTTTATATTTTGTTAAAAGTTTCTTTTTATTTATAAATCACATTTATAAATCTTTTTACTTATATAATTTTACTATTTCACTTTACTTACATAAGATCATTTCAAATTTATTTCTCTTATTTAGATTTATAACAATATAATCACTTTAACTTTGAAAAACAACTTCCAAAATCAACAGGATTCAAAATTTCCAAATTCTTAGCTTAAATCCATTTTTATTTACAACACATATTTATAAATATACTCATGCTGTTTCCTTTCCTATATGTAAGATTATTTCACAATTGTAAATCATATTAATTATAATTCCATACTTTGCAATACACTTGCTTATATAATTTATCCTTTTACAATTATTGCTTTTATTTGAATTATTCAAACAACTTTTATTAACTTATATATTTACATTTTCAACAACCAAACAATCAATTTATATACACTATAATAATTTCTGAAAAATCATTTCTTTGCATATAAAATATAATCGAGGTAAAATTATTTCATTTACCCAATTTAAAATAATACTATATCGACTTGCCTCGTTTAAGTGTTTAGAAATCCCTATCGATAATATGGCGTCCCACATACCGACCAGAATTCACAAACAGCTCAACGGATAAGCAAACACAATATAAAACATTTTATATCAGTAACAAATACGCGTTCATATACATAATACACTAAAACTCAATCTAGGGCGCTATGTCCCTATCTATACGAGTACACAACAAAGCTTAGAAATATGCAAAATCTAAGCTCTGATACCACGTGTGGACCCGGAAATCTATACCCTTTGAATCGATAATAATCCACACATGTCTGACCCAAAAAGCACAGCCTGACGGAAAGTCAAGAGAAAGAAAAGAAGAGAGAAGATAAGAAGAGAAGAAAGAGAGAAGATAGAACCAAACAGAACAATACAGAATCTCACATGGCAGCGGAAAATATATAATATCATAACAATGATTTTTACAAAACAGAAACTGTATATATACACACACATCAATCAGAGTTCAACAATCAATCAATAGTTATCAGCCTGAACAGTTATAATAACATGTCCTCACAATTGCTGATAATATAAACAACTAAGCAATGCAGCGGATAATCAATAATCAAAACAGGTATGCGTATACGAAATGAAGATCTCCAGCTCTCCTGTTGAAGCACCAAAAGCATCAAAACTGAACCTGTAAATATAATCGATCTAACCCGAGCATTGAAAGGGAAGAACGCCTGGATCAGTCTGGAAAACCAGCGTGAGAAACACACTCAACTGAATTTATTTAATTACCAAATTTTTCCTTTATCAAAACAAAAGTATCTTGTAAGACAAGTCCACACATAAATACGGACATGTTTTTAACTTACGATAACTAAAATATTTCATATCAAACTCATGTGATATTATACTAGTGTGTAGTATACAAATAATATTAAACCAAAATTGTTAACAATATTAAATTCCAGCATACTAGGCTCTACAAATAAAATGTCAGGTACGTAGTGGAGTTTGAATTTCCATACAAATGACCAGGTGAAGGGACTACCTTTCGGTATTACATCTCTAGACGAATGTGCCGAGAAACCATCACAAAGTTTCTCTACCAACACAAGACCGGCCCACCTCTATAACTAGATGGTACCAAATATATCATCCTTCGGTCATTACCGACCTTTACCGAGGTCCCTCATAGCATACAAACCACAATAACCAGATACATGATGTCATAGCGTGTAAAGATATATCTAGAACATGATGATCATATCCTACTTGGGAATGACCCACTTAGCCTTGCCGCATCTAACCCTATTTTGGTCATTTCCGATTGATGAAGCCTGACAAGGTAACGATTACCTTTCACAATCACATATCACATCACCTTTAATGCCACTCGGCCATTTCCATTGACTACTAATTGCCTACCACAAAAATACAACCCTTAAGCTCATACGTCTCAAGGAGGGTGTTAAGCTAAGAGAAGTTGCCTTCTCCGCCACCACTGATGTACGTTTGTAAAAACCAATGTAAGTAATCTATAGAAATGCAATATCAGACAAACATCCATACAAGTTGCCCAGGAACAGGACAAACCGAAAGTACTTTCCTACCACATCCTGTCGGGAAATCCCTAGGATTAGTAGCGAATATTCCTCGCATTGGATATTTGATATTGTCGAGACCACTGCTACTAGATGTATATTGGGATTTTAACCCCAAACGATCAACAAGTAGTCCCCTACTATGAAAATCTGGAATATCAATATCATCACAAGCAACCTGCACAATCGTCACATATACGCTGGTCCGAAGTGGTTTTCAGATAAATATGATCCCGGTCTCTTCGCACCAACAACGCAAAAGCGTTTCTCAACTTCACACAGAAATTATGTCTCATAGACTTGTCACGTTTCCAACTTTCAACTTGCTTTCCTTCGGACCAAGAAGGAAGCACGATAGATTGGAGTAATACTACGCACTATACGAATCAACATCCTCAACACAAACGAACAAGCCTACACAAAAAGCTACGTACTAAGTGTACAATTAAATAGTTCCCACATCAAGTCGAGGAACTAAAATTTGGCCAAATTTGATAGTCGGTTATTTAACTATGAAAGCAAACAAACAAATATTCAGCACCATATAGAATCACTGGCCCTTTTAACTAATCTTTAATTAATTAAATCACTTGCCAAATATCTACTTCAAATTATCTTTAAAAAGATATAATCTCAAAACATTTCACTTCATATTGGAAAACATTTCCATACTTATTTGAAAATAAGTAATTCACAAATCTATTTATTTTCAACGCTTAGAAAATATTCATATACTTAATCAAGGTTAAGTATATATTTCATTCTATAAGGAAAAACATTCTTTTTAAACACATTTATTGGGTCAAAATGAATGTTACGTAAAACATCGTTACGACAACCCTAAATCACTAGTATAGGGGTTCGAAAATTAGATAGATATATAAATCCCAATAGTATACAAAAATATTTTCTTTCGAAAATCATTTACTAAAACAACAATGTTATACTCCATCATTTCTTTATACTTTTCGAAAACGTCTATCTCAACAATGAATGTTGAAATATTGATTTCGATCCTTAATACATTTTAATACATCTTTAAACCATTTTAACTCCATTTACAATATCACTTTTTAAAACATTTACTTAATATATTATTCACTATCCAAAATCGCAAATATACTTCATTTATCAAATTCAAAGCTTCTACACCTTTATTAATAGATTATCCACTGTCCAAAATCATGGATATAATTCCCAACCAAATTCTTTATTATTAGAACATTTAATTTAAAGGATAATTCACTGTCAAAAATCATGGATATATCTCCTTTAATAATTTCTAAATTTAACTCATCAATTTCAATTGATTTTGGAATTATAAAACAATGTTTATAAATTCCAATTATATTATAAAAACTTCCATTTATAAAATCAAATTCCATTTATTATTTTATAAGAACTTCAACTTATAAAATCCCTTAACTAACAACTTCTATTTATATCTCATTTAAATGCCAAAATCCAATTTATAAGTTAGTTACTTATAAATCGTTTATTTTACAAATTCATTTATTTTATAGCTTCACAATTATAATCTTATTCACTTATAAACTCCATTTATAACTTCATTTTAACACTTATAAAATTCGTTTTATAATTGTAATATTTTAATTTATAAAACATCAATTTTATAAATCTCCTATATAAACCATTTTACAAAATAGTTAACTTCACATTCCAAAAATCATATTCTGGTTTTATTTCACAAAAATCACAATTTCAGTTATATTTCCCAAAACATCATAATTTTTATAACATAAAAATTATCACATTTATTTATTCAAAATAAATCAGTTCTTAACGATTCAAAAATTCCATAAAACATTTATTTTCAAAATCACTTTTAAAATTCTTTTAAATTCGAAATCGTTACTTTAATATTTTTAAAATTTCAAAGATAGGCCCAATTTTGCAACAACACTAAATACAATAATCACGGCATCTAAAACATCATATATCATATGATAACAGAATATATAACAATATCTGTAAACAAATCAATACTAGTGAGGAATCCAGGTGGATCCATTCAACCTGTCACCTACAATAAATATACATATTAGAATATGTGTACAATATCCGCTTCAAGGCAGACGCGCATACAAAGGGTCATCCGCTCATACACGGAAACGTATAGGGTCATCTGCTCCACTAGGCAGGTATATATCCAAATACCAATCAATATATATATATATAATATATCATATATAATCCAAACAATCATCAATCATCGTAATAATACTTATTCTCGCTTATAAAAAATATCAGTGAGTCAGAAATAGTGAGTTGTACTCACATTGCTTGCTGTCGTCGTGTTAGCGATTTATTCCGATTAAAATTCAAAAAGCATTTAATTTCAACCAAAATTTTCACTAGCTCAAATAAATCCCAATCTAGCTCCATAATGTAGTGCTCGTCAATACGAACCCAACGCAATTCCTTTCGTGCGGAACGGACCTCGTATGAAAAAGTTATAGCGTTTTAAAGATTACACGATTTTTTTATATAAATTAAATTCACAGCTTTTATTTTATTTTAACCTTAATAATTTCTGGCCGTTAGATCTGCCTTCTTTCCATTAGGGGCGCACTCCGCATCTTCTTACCCCCAGCATTTTTACGTACGCAACAAAACCCACTCGTCGTTCAAACAATTCGAACGCCGCGGCCACCATCTTCCACAAGAACACGATCAAACAACGTCATTTGAAAGGCCATCACAAGCTCCAACTACACTCTGAATTTGGTCGAGCTCGGTCATCTCCTCGCGTGGATAAACGCGCACGAAATCGAGACGAACACGGTGACTTTTCTCACTCCTCGCTACTAATTGGATAATCATATCTGTATGGATTTGAAGGTCTCGCCTAGATCTACAACATTGTGGATGAAAGATTTTTCTAATTGTTGATGGATTTAGAGATTTTGAGGAGAGAAGAATCAAAGGTTTATGGCCACTAAAACGGAAATGGCGGCTAGGGTTTCTAAACCTAGATTTGTGAAAATTGAAGAAAATGATGGGCTTTTATAGAAAATTTGACGACACTATTCATCCTGAAAATTTTCGAACTCCAAACGAGACGTGCCACCCGGCATTTATAATGTTTTACCCCTATTCCGAACACAATGGAATATATATCGAGAGCCAATTCGATCGTATTTGAAAGATAGGTTTCAAATCGAATATTTAAATTTAAAATTCACTTAAACAGATTTCTACGCATTTTTGCTCGTCCCGGACAAACCGTAAATCTGATTGACACGAAATTTGAAATCTTACAATAATTTAACATTACAGATCCGATGATACTGGTTTCGTCGAAATCCTAGACTGTTTGAAAAATGGCTGTTTTTACACGTCAATTAAATATTAAAATATTCAATTCCTAGAAATTAACTTTTAATTCAATTTTAGAAGTTCGCTAACATCATTCTTATTCAAATATGATTTAATATAACTTTATAAATCATTTTCATTCACATTAAATCCAATTTCCAATTACTTACGCAATTTCAAATATTAAATCAACAATTTAATTATCCAATTAAATCCTTATATTTCAAATATAAGTTATTCGACTTATAAAATTAACTTGTGAATATTTAAAATCAATTAAATATACGAATTTCAAATGACAGAAATTCTAGGTCGTTATAATTCCTTCATTTTATTACGCATGCTAGTGGTATAGAGGAAAAGCCGAAACTAATTTAGGCCTTAAAGTTATCAATATCTTGGTGACATGGAAGAAAATGCAAAGCTTGAACGGAAAGATGGCAGAATTGAGCAAATTCATCTCCAACGCAAAAGATAAATGTGTTCCATTCTTCGAGGCATTAAAGAAAAGAATGGCATGTTTTTCTAGACCGATGAGTGCTTGTCCGCATTTATAAACCTTATAGAGAATTTGCAAAAAGCGACAATCATGTCCACACAAGCAAAAGAGAAGGGTATGTACTTATACCTAGGGGTGTTAGCTCATGCCTTGAGCATGGCATTAGTGTAAGAAGAAGATAGAGCTTAGCACCCAATATACTATACAAGCAAACATTTTACCAAACCGGGGTCCAAGTACCCAAAACTAGAAAAATTGGCCTTTTGCCTACTGATTGCATCCAGGAAGCATTACTTGCAGTCTCACCCAATTTGGGTATTGACTGACCAACCATCGAGGCAAGTTTTACATCACCCAAACACATCTTGGAAGTTGTTAAGTGGAATATTGAGCTAAGCTAGTATGAAATCACCTATCGCTTCATAACAATGATAAAAGGAAAGGCCTTGGAAAACTTTATCGTAGATTTTACCATTAAGGAAGAAAATTAGAAGCCTAGGAGGAGGAAGCTTCTAAATAATGAATAATTGTAGATGGGCTTCAAATGAACATAATTTGGGAATTGGAGTCGTTTTGGTCACACCTAGCGGGCCAAAGCTTTGTTATGCCTTGAGAGTGGGATTTAGGGAAACAAATAATAAGGTGGGATGTAAGGCATTATGGCTAGATTTATATAGAAAAGAAGTTGAAAATCAGATCTTATTTATAGAATTATTGATTAACCAAGTACTTGGAGAGTTTCATGCTAAAAAGAGCGATTGACCTCATGTTTAAAGAAGGCAGAGACTTTGCTCAATGAGTTTAAATACTATATGGTAAAGCATATTCCGTGGGAGGAAAATCATGATGTTGATGACCTGGCAAAGTTAGCAGGCTTTGGGAATGGACCACTCCTCAGGTCAGTTTCAGCAATGGCTTTGCCAACCTCGAGTTTCGAAGAAGTAAACATCGTTGCTACGGTGGAGAGGAAATATGGATGACTCCTATCATCAAATACTTAGCTAATTGAGTTCTTCCATTAAATGAAAATGAGGTTAGAAAGGTATTATGGAAATTGCCCAGATTTACAATATTGGATGCAGTCCTATACTGAAGAGGATTTTCAAATCCATTGTTGGGATGCGTTGCTGGAAGGGAAGCTTATGAAGTGTTAGACAATGTGCATCAAGGCAGTTGTTAGGATCATAAAGAAGGGTAACCTCTGGCAAGGAAGGTATTGTAATACAAATACTTTTGTTCCAATTTTAAACAATGATGTGGTTGAATATGCGAAAATGTGGAGTAAGTGTCAAAGATTTTCCCAGATCCTCAACATACCTTCGACAGAGCTAACTCACATGGTCATATTTTAGCCCATTGTTGTTTAGGGAATTGCTTTAATTAGAGAACTTTAAATGGCTAGAGGAGGTGCTAAATATCTGATAGTGGCAGTGGATTACTTTACTAAGTGGAAGGAGGCAAAGCTGCTTAATAAGGTGCCTTCTGCCAAGGTTATCCACTTTTTGGTCAAGAACATCACTGTAGACACAGGGTCCCATTTTAGATTATCTCGGACAATATATTGTAATTCAATGGTGAGGGATTTAGAAACTTCTCGCGATAGCTATTTATTAATACAAGTTTTTCTATAGTGGTTCGCCTGCATACTAATAAACGGGTGGAAGCAGTCAACAAAGTTATTAAAACCCTTATAAAGATGTGTGTAGAAATAGCTAAGGGAGCTTGGGCGGATGAACTCTTGTTGGAATTGTTGGCATATTGTACCTCTTACAAGACTGCAATACGGTGTCCTCCTTTTATTTTGGCTTATGGGTTGAAGGCTACGCTTCCTGTTAAACAGTAGTCCCACCTCATAGGCGGATTCCCTATGATAGGAGAATGAGAAGCTGCATAATATGTCTTCAGATTTGATTGAGGAAACGTGAGATGAAGTCACTTTGAAGTCCATAACACATAGTCAAAAGGTGGCACAATAATACAATTCTAAGTTTTTTAAGCATCGCCTAGAGAAGGAAGGGAACATAGTCCTTAAGTGAATTTTCCCTCGACAAGAGGCACTTGACCCAATCTGGGTAGAACCGCACATTAGCAACAAAGACAAGGCAAATGGAGCATATATTCTCGGTCAAGTAGATGAAATGGTGTTCAAGAAAGCGTGGAATGCTCAGTATCTCCATCATTAATTTTCCTAATGTACTTTGGTGCTATTGATACTATTATAGTGCAATAAAAGTACATTTGTTGATGCTATCCAGCTTTTTAACCGAGCATCCCTTAGAATAATCAGGACATCGGGACGAAGACGAAATAATTCACGGACCTAGGGAAATACTTGGAAAAACAAAGGAATGGATATAAGAAGTTGGGGATCAATTAGAGCAAAGCAAGGAGGTCAATACCGAACACTTTATGGTTGGTATAGGGGACTTGTTATTCTCTGTATTTGGCTCTTGAACTATAATTTGTGTATGGTTATGTTATCTGGCCTATTAACCCAACAAAACTCAGTTAGATTAGACATGTCACACAAAAAGAATATCGAGGCAAGAAACTCAAGAGACCATCCAGAAGGCTCAAGGAAGTGGGTGAACCAAGCCTGGGAACCAAAGCAAAGCACACCACTCATAAAACAATGGGAATTTTCACTACGTCTATGGTTCGGTACTGAACCATCCATGGTTCAATACCGACCAGTAATATCTTATGGGGATGGTTCCATCTTCTCACCGCATGATAGCTAAGGCCCTAGAAATGTATTCCCAAGCTCCAATTATCATTCACATGCTATAGTCCATCGTTCTTCACAAGCAATTTGGATAAGCAACTCCAACCTTTCACCGATCCATAAACTAGACTCAGAAACATGTCAACAACTCAAACAACTATGAGGCCATAAAGCTAACGGTACGGTGATCAATCTCCAAGAGTCTAGAACACCAAATGATAAAGTTTTATGGGTTGATACGACCCATAGCTATGCTTAAGTACCGACCCATAGAAAATGCGAAGCTGGATACGTCTTCTTCTTTGGCAACTGTGATAAGATCATGGAGAACATGCATTTGGATGTGCTTGAGGCTTTCTTGTCGAACTATACCTATAAATAGACTACGGAAGGCTTCATTTAGAGGATATTTTTCAAATTTCTTGCATTTGTATTAATTTCTTTTAATAGCTTACCATTCGGCTACGAACCATAAGAACAACAGTTGTACTTTTAGCAATAAAACGAGAGTAGTTGTTAAGTGGACGTAAGCACATTACACCAAACTACTGTAAATTGTTTGTCTATCGTTTTGCTCATTTTTATTTCACTACATATTTTATTGGGTGTTTGTTCCAGTTTTGATGCAAACATTTTAGCGCTTTCATTGAGAGCTAAAATTCTCATACCTGTTTAGACCCATCATCTACTATTGGATTGTCTAAATCCAAGAGAAAGATCTAGTCTTTCTTCATTTTAGAATTCCCCACTACTCAAAATTTTAGAAAATCAACATAGGTGCTTGCTACTATGGCATCCGGAAGAGACCATTCCACCACTTTGCATATTGCAGATGATGTTGAAAAGATTAATCCCTAACTTGCTGAAGAGGTTGTGCAGCAAAATGCTAAGGATGTTCAAAAGTTGACTGATGTGGTACTAGAGTTGAAATGGACTGCATGGTGAAAAAAATGGAGGACAAGCTTTAGGATATCCGTAACAAATTAAATGCACCGATGAAGCAGAGTTTGGATTTGTTGAATCAATTAACTAGCAGTCATAGGAGAAATAGGAGGGCTAGAAATTCATCCGATTTGGAGTCGGATAGTTCATCATCATCGAAGCATTGGCATAGGGATGGAAAATAGAAATTGGGAAAGAAAGGATGCCAGGAATTTGAAACAGAGGCCGGGACATAGCCTCAACAAAGGGATATAGTTCGGTACCGAACCATCAATGCTGTTCGGTACCAAACCATCGAATGTGAGCTGTGGTGGCCAACTCCCATGAGACACTGCTGGTTTGACTTCTAAACATGTTTCAGATGTTTCAGAATGTTGGAGGAAAGGTAGGTACTTCAGATTCACCACGAAGGAATTATTAAGCTGCTGAACGAATGGTTCTCTTAGAGTCAGGGGAACCTAGGTGTTATGAAACAACCCAAGAGTATTTTCCGGGCCAAACACTTGGGGCGAATCATATTTACCTCCGTTCAGCGGAACCAGCTGAACTAGTTTAGACTGAGATAGTCAATAGGCTTATTAGTGAAAGCTAGCATCAGACCAATGACGATTGGGGTTCCGTTCCCAACCGGAATCCTTTTATAAATATATATTTTGCATGAAGAGTGCCTATGAAGATTTTTTTTGCCAATAATGCTGGCATATGATGGAAAGACCAACCCAAAATAACATTTGACAAAGTATTGTTAGCATATGGACACTACCAGAGCTAGTGATGTGGTTAAATGTCGATGCTTTCCGATTTTTCCAAAAGGGGTGGCGACGATGCCGTTTACCTCCAAGATCCATATCCTCTTTTGATCGTGATAATTCATAGAATAGTTCTACATGCACACTACACATCCAAAAGATGCTTGTCTCTTTCTAACCTTTTTCGGCAAGAGGGGGAGTCATTAAAAGATTTTTCATATGGATTCCAAATGGCAACGACGAAAGTGGGTAATGCACAGGAAGACATTGTTTTGATGGCATTACTTTAGGGTATCCATCCAGAAAGTAAATTTTGGAAAATGGCTGGAAATGAAACCCCCACCAGCGATGGACATTTTTATAGAAAAGCTAATCGATTCTTGTGCTTGAAAGAGGCACGCAGTTGACCCAAGAGGGTTGATGTTGGTCCTTCATTTGAAATGTACAGAGTAATGTCGCCGTGAAACAATCTGAAGGAAGTTTCGAATATGTGGATGTGAGCGTTGGAAACAAAAATGATAATCAGAAGTAAAGTGATATGGAGCTAGAAAGCGTCATCTAGACAATATGAATCGATAAGGATTCTTAAGTTTGATAGCTACAACCCGTTGAATAATTCCATTGAGAATATTTATTTGGCCACTCAAGGGCAAGAACATTATAGGAAGCCGACTTCTAGGGAGTCAACCGAGAAAGAAAGAAAGTCTAGAAAATTTCACAGGTTTCATAGGACTCATGGTTATAATACCAATGAGTGATAACATTTACGAGATGCAATTCAAGAATTAATCAGGAAGAAAAGGTTGCAGCAATTCGTTCAAGTCCCGTAGGATGGTGGGCAAGGACCTTCTAACCCTCGGTAGGGGAAAGCCGGGCCTGGTAGTGATGAGCCTGTGTGGGCTAAAAAATGTCTTGTTATTAATATAATTAGAGGTGGACCACATCCAGTTGAGGAAAGTTGGGGTAAGATGGAGCGTTATACTGGTGCTTAGAAACATGCAGCGGGTGATAGTTGTTTTGTCACTGAAGATGGAACCCCGGCGAAATATCTTAAAAGTGGGACTGACGATGTTGTCTTCTATAATAGAGATTCAAATGGAGTGGTAGCTCCAACTATTGATCCACTTGTTATTTCGGCCATGATTGGCCCTGCTGTAGTAAAGAAAGTTCTGATTGGCTGTCGAAGTTCGGTTAATAGTTTCTATAAAAAGGGCTATGATCATATGTTTATGGAAGCAAAGGACTTAAAGTCGTGTAAATCTCGGATCCAGGGATTTAACAGGTCGGCTACTGAGGTGGGTTGCATAGATCTACCGATAGTTCTTTGAGAGGGCGATCAACAAGCGAGTGCGAGTCATGCCTTCTATTGTGTTGAATATATTTTGTGCTTATAGAGCTTTCTTTCACTGTCCATCCCTTGTTGAATTCAAAGTGGCCATTGCTTCTTGGAATTTAAAAATGAAGTTCTATATTGAGAACGGTGTAGGGGTTGTTCAAGGGAACCAAGGGCTTGGCTACGAATGTTATGTTTCTGAGCTTAAGGAGGAAAAGCATAAAGAAAAAAATTAAGGCATGGAGGGAACACTTTGCATCAAGGCCATGGATGCATAACAGGCACAACCTAAGCCCTAGCTTGGGAAACATAGTTAGTTCCATAAGGATATGGATCCAAAGAAAGAGTTGCAACAGAGGAGCTAACGATCAACATCCCAATCAGTCAGGATGATCCTACATGTATCCTAAATATTGGATCGCAGCTTGGCATAAGGATTATGAAAGAATTGGTATGTTTTCTCCAGGCAAAACTTGGATGTGTTTCCCAAGACTCACCCTAATATGTGTGGAATATCATTGAAGATAGCGAGCCATGCATTAAATGTTAATCCAAAATGCATTCCTGTGAAATAGAAACGTCATAGCCTCGGTCCGGAGAAATCAACTGCACTCAAAGAAGAAGCGGATAAGCTGAAAGATAACGGCTTCATTTGTGGTGCCCTATACCTGGAATGGCTATCAAATCTAGTTTTGGTGAAGAAATAAAACAGAGAATGGAGGACCTTTGTAGACTATTCTGATCTAAATAAGGCATGTCCTAAGGATAGCTTCATACTCCTGAGGATTGATCAGCTAGTGGATTCAATTGCTGGGCAAGAACTGTTATCATTCATGGATGCATACTTTGAATATAATCAAATTTCGATGCACATACCCGACCAAAAGCACACTAGTTTTATAGTAGATCCGAGATTGTGCTATTATCTTGTTATGCCCTTTGGATTGAAGAATGCTGGAGCAACTTTCCAAAGGCTAGTAAATGGGATGTTTAAAGTTAAGATTGGATGATCAATGAAGGTTTACGTCGATGATATGCTTGTGAAGTCTTATTTATTAGGGAACCACATTAACGATTTGGTTAAAATATTTGGCATTCTTTGAAAATACGGATGAAGCTCAACCCCTTGAAATGCTCATTTGGAGTTGCATCAGGAAAGTTCTTGGACTTCATTGTGAACTCCCATGGGATTGAAGGCAATCTAGAATATATAAAGGCTCTAAAGGTCATGGAAGCCCCAAAAATTGTTAAAGAGGTCCAGAGTTTGAATGGAAAATTTTCTACCCTAAGATGATTCATCTCATGAGCCACAGATAAGCGTGTTCCTTTCTTTGACGTAATTAGGAAGGGAAAAAGTCTAAAGGGAAGAAGGACTTTCGCTTGGATGTAGGAGTGTGTTGATGCATTCCAGGATCTTGTGAATCATTTCGAATGGCTACCTATTTTGTCAAATCCATTGTATGATGAGAATTTATTTGCATATTTGGCAGTGTTGGTACATGCTTTGAGTGTTGCACTCATTCGAGAGGAATCCTGAATCGAACGACCGGTCTGTTACATCAACAAGCGATTGACAGAGTTGAAATAAATGATCCGAAGTTAGAATAGCTCGCATATTGATTTTTAATCGCTTCAAGGAAGCTATGTCCCTATTTCCAGGTTCATCCGGTCAATGTTCTTACAGACCAGCTTTTGCGACAAGTCTTGCAATGCCCTGAAACTTCTGGAAGGCTATTGAAAGGGAACATTGAATTGAGTCAGTACGACATATCTTATCACCTTCGGAAAGCAATTCAGGGTCAGGCTATGGCGGATTTTCTAGCTGAGTATGCTTCGTGAAATGATGCCCTGGAAAGCAGTGGTAAGCGGAATGCTAGATGGAAAATGTACACAGATGATGCGTCTATCGAATGACGTTCTGGTGCCGGAGTAGTATTAGTCACTCCTGAGGAACATCAATTTGTTACACCTTGAAACTCGATTTTCTCGTAACAAATAAAGAAGAAAAATATGAGGCCTTAATTGTAGGACCCGGGATTGCCAAAGAACTGGGAGTTAGGACCTTGCATATTTTATGTGATCACCAACTAGTGGTGTACCAAGTGCAGAAGGATTTTCAAGAAGAAGGAGCAACATTAGCTCCTTATCTAAACAAAGCCCTTAATTGCTCAATGATATCGAGCACTACATGATAACACATATTCTCAGAGAGGAAAACACAAAGGCCGATTCACTAGCTAAGTTGGCCAGCTCAGGAAATACGCAAATCATGAATCTTCCAACGAAAGGCATTTTCAATTGCTATGCTTCAGTGTGCTGCAAATGATGAGGCCAATCAAGTCTTGAAGGAAGTCCATGAAGGGGATTATGGTGACCACACTGGGGGCAAACCCTAGCGAAAAAGATCACTCTCTATGATACTTCTAGCCACTATCAACTGAGATGCAGTTAATTACACAAAAAGGTGCGATAAGTTCCAAAGGTCACTAAAATACCGTGTGCCCCACCGATAAAAATTACTCAAATGGTCAGTCTGTTGTCATTTGCTGTCTGGGGAATCGATATCATTGGTGCTTTGCTAATATCCAAGGGTGGTGAAAAATACATTATAGTTGTAGTTGCTTGCTTCACTAAATGGGTCGAAACAGATCAATTGGCCATGATCATTATGAAAAAGGTAATCAGCTTTGTCGTCAGAAACATTATCTGTCGTTTTCGGATACCCCAAATGATCATATCAGACAACAGAACCCAATTCAACAATACCGAGCTCAAAGAATTCTGCTATAGGCATCGTATCAAGAAAAGGCTTGTCGTGCTAGTGCATCCCAAAGCAAATGGAAAGGTCAACGAAGTGAATAAAATCATTAAGTCCATTCTAAAAAATCGACTGTAGAAGGCCAAGTGCAAACGGGTCGATGAACCACTATTAGCACTATGGGCTTATCGAACGACCCATAAGTCAACGACTAGTCACTCACTGTTCGCTCTAGCATACAGATCAGAAGCTATGATCCCAGTTGAACTCAAAGTAATTTCTCATCGGGTGGCTCATTTTAACTAATAGACGAATAAGAAACTCTTACTGGAGTCGCTAGATACGATCGATGAAAAATGTGATGAGGTTGAGTTGAGAATAGATGTGTACCGAGTCGAGTCGCCCGATATTACAATAGCAAGGTAAGAACTCGAACCTTTGAGATTGGCTATCTCATTTTTAATGGATCTTTCCCAGCTGTATGAGATTGGGTCCACCATGGGAAGTTCTATATGTAATTGAGCAAATGCTTAGAGATGGCACATTCAAGTAGGCAACGATATATAGGATCTCATACCAATGGGCATGGAATAGTGAACATTTACGACACTACTTCACTTGATTGTAAATTGTAAATATTTTTTTTCATGTAATCAGATATAATCTATCGTTTACGTTTTATTAAAAGATATGACATTTGAAGCCCATTAAATCCGTTTATACTTGATCTAACACTACAAATATTATTGTGTCCACGTAGGTTTGCATTTGAAAATGCAAAAATACACATGTACCTAGGAATAGGTGCCAGCCAAACTTTCACAGTCCATGATCGGACGCGCAAAGTAAAATTGCATTTGGCATTTGGAAATTGATGTCAAACAACTCCTCCAATTCTTGAACGAGGGGCAAGAGTATGTATAAAGCCCAAAGGTTAAACAAGATAGTTCGCCTACAAAATCTTACTGGGAATAGGCAAGACAAAAGGTCTGCGCACAGAGATAGGCAAGGTCTCATACATAGATGTCCTAGAAAGGGATATTCAAACCGCTATGCTAAGTGTTTAACTTCAATCGATGCTCAAAGTTTGGTATGGTGTGTGCGTGTCTCTGTGTGTAAAGCCCAAAGATTGAACGAAATAGTTCGCGTACAAAACCTTACCTTAAATAGGAAAGACAAAAGGTCTGCACCTAGAGATAGGCGAGATCCCATACATAAATGTCCTGGAGAAGGATATTCAAAGCGTTCTATTAAGTGGTTAACTTCGATCGATGCCTAGAGTTTGGTATAGTCATAAATGTCTAGAGAGACATCCAATGATGATTTACATTAACAATAGAAATGAATTGGAAAGACACCGAGTATAAAAGGCATTTCTCAAACATAAAGACAAATTTTCATAGGATTTAAACTAGAAACAAAAGTCTTTACATTCCATAACTAAAATAACTACAATTGTTATTAAGAAAAAGCAAATTAGATGTCATGTCCACAGCGCTGGCCAGAAAGCAAAAAAGAAACAAAAGTGCCAAATTATTGCAACAAAATCATAAAAGAGGCAGATGATTAATTTTCATGTCTTTCTTTCCTTTTTGCTTTCCCTCACTATAAGACTATTTTTCTCCTTTTGCTTCAAGGTTTCTCTTGTTACCTCGCCCTCCACTTCCTTCGCCTTTAACCAGGGTTTTCTATGATGAGGAAATGAATACCGTTATCCCATTTTTGGTCAAAACTGGAATATCAACAAATTGGCAAGGAATTATGGATATCAGGATTGGAGATCGGTTGGAATCAGGGCTACGATCGATATCGTCAAAATTTGGTTGAACTCCGATCGGGACAAAATTGATTGGAAATGATGATATGGACTAGGGAAGGCTATGTTTCAAATTTGAGGTTAATCGGAGTTCGTATGGAGGAGTTATGATCGATTCAAGGTAGGAAAGGCATGTTGTTTGAATCCATCAGGGGGTCAAGGTGGTGCTCGGTTCGAATCCATCGGATTCGAACCCATCAGGTTCGCATCAATCGAGGGCAAGACATAGGGATGGTTCGAATCAATACACTTCGTATCGATCCAAAAGAAATGTGGAGGTTCTTCGAATCGATTCCCTTCATAACGATTAGGTTGGAATGGCTTCGAATCGTAGCATTCGTATCAATCAATATGGATATGAACTCCGCGTTCGTATCGATCAGGTGGGAAAGGTCGATGGATCTTGGCTCGATGGCTGGATTTAAATAGAAAGGCATATGGAGTTTACTACGAATCGATGAACTTTGCCTCGATGTAATATGATGGAATGGATGCACGGATGTTCTTCGTATCGATCGGTATTGGATCGATACGAAAGGGAAGTGTTTGGATTCTAGCTGAGTGGTTCGTACCAATCGTTTGAGAGTCAATACAAGGAAAGCGTTCACGAAGGAGATGGATTCGAAGCAATGGATTCGAAGGAGATGGACTCGAAGCAATGTATTCAAAGGAGATGGACTCGAAGCAATGGATTCGAAGGAGATGGACTCGAAGCAATTGATTCGAAGGAGATGGATTCGGAGGAGGTGGGTTCGAAGGAGGTGGGTTCGAAGCATGGATTCAAACCAGGCAGAACACACGAAACTTTGAACTTGAATCAATCACATCTTCCAAACCGATGATCCAAAAGCAATGAAATTTTTACAGGAGCTTACATACATGTTGAAGAATGTTCTCACCAAATTTCAGCTCAATTGGATGATTTCTTGATCGATTCGAACCTTACTTCGAATTGATCCTGATGTGGGCCCGGACCTCCAGATTTCGGGCGCGTGGGCCCCCTCACGTGCTGGAAGCGGTCTACCGGATTTTTAGGAGAAATATCAGCCTCCTACGCCTATAAACAGAGCCCCTGGTCATTCAGAAAAGGGGGTCGGAGAATTTAGAGAGAGAAAGCACGCCCGGACGCTGCCAGAATCACTCCATAACATCATTACTGCTATTTATTTCGAGTTTTGGACTTCGTAACTGCTGTAATCACTTGTAACCAGCGAGGATAATCAATAAAACGGTAAAACTTTAGAGTGGACGTAGGCCGGAGATAGCCGAACCACTATAAAACTGGTGTCTCTGTGCTTTACTTTTGGATTGCTGTTTAAAATTTGCTGAGATCTGAGATTTGTGTTTGAATATTATTGATTTGTATTCATACATTGGTGCTTTCACGATATTCGGGGTTTGTGACCAATTTTGGCACAAACACTTTGGTGCTTTCATTGAGAAGGACTAGCACCCGCTACATTGGATTTGAAGTTCAGATTTGAAGGTTTTAAGGAGTTTGGATTTGAAGACAATGACTAGGCAGAATAACAGAAGGCTAAGGGCTGAGAGAAGCCAACAGGAAGGAAGTCAACAAGCATCCTCCGGAGGCGAGGAAGGACCGGCTTCGATCTACATAACCCGGGATGAAATGGAAGCCATAACAAATTCACTACAAGAGAGGTTGTTGAAGAGTCAATAGGAGATGATGCAGACTTTCTTGGAGCAGATGAGAGCTGCAGGGACCCAGAACTTAGGGACAGCTACAGCCGCTGTGGATGCAGGACAAGGAGCTAGGGTTATGGAACCCAATGGAGGACAGGATACAGAGCCAGAGGGCAATCGACAAGGGCTTGGGGGCAGGCCCGCAGGATCCAACACAGGAGGACCTTTGGAAGGAATTCAACAGGCTAGAACCAACGTCGCTACTAACGAGCCACATGAAGAGTATGTGCCGGAGTTCCCTCGGGGGCAACCTCTGACAGACAACGCTGGATTGGTAGAGATGATTAGGAAAACTGTGCGAGGTGGTTTGGCCAACGGAGACTTGGAAGGAGTGAACAGGAGTCCGTTTGCTGGGGAAATAAGGATGGCTCAGAATCCACCTAAGTTTAAGTTGCCTAGCGTGGAGGTATATGATGGCAAGGCAGATCCAACGGATCACTTGATGAGGTACACCAGACACATGGAGGTGCTGGGGGCATCGGAGGAGGTGATGGCCCGATGCTTCCCTTTGTACTTGACGGACTTAGCTGCAATGTGGTTTAGGCAGCTGGAAGAAGGATCTATAAGGACTTGGAGGGAATTGGTAGAAAAGTTTTTGGGACAATTCTGGGTTCACGTCAAGGGGCCGAAGAATGTGATGACGTTAACATCGGTGAAGCAAAGGATGGATGAATCGCTTAGAGCTTTTCTAACTCGATTCAGTGTGGCAGTCGCTTCGGTGGATCGGCCTGATCCATCGATGGTTTTAATGGCAGCAGTATCAGGAGTCAGGGAGGACTCAGATTTTAAGGTGTCTCTGATACGAGATCCCCCACAGGATCTCGACGAATTCTTTCATGAAGCAGAAAGGTTCCTCCGACAAGAAGACGCGAGTATGGATTTAAAGGTAAAAGGGGTTAATGCAACTCAGGATGTAGGACCATCCAACAAAGGTTTGGATAAAGACAAAGGGAAAAGGAAGTTGGACGATGATTCTGGAAACACTAGGAAGCGATGGAAGGATCCAAAATTTTCCACATATACAGGATTGAGCAAGACGCTGGAGCGGATATACCTGGATACTCGGAATCGCCTTCCCTACCGGAGGCCAGCCAGAAGAGAGCCTTCCGAACGAGAGAGGGCATCAGGGAGGCATTGTCTCTTCCATGACTTAGACGGGCATGACACCAACAACTGTAGGCATTTAAAGGACATAATCGAGGAACATGTCAGGAAGGGACTACTACCACAATATGTTGGAACTCGGAATGCAACGGTGGAGCAGGAGCAACCACCGACCACCTCACACCGTGATGATGTGAGGCCCAAGGACGATGGTCGATTGATCATCCATTTACTAGGATAATATGGAATAAGTAGCGAACTATTGGCAAGCAACCAAGTCATTTACACATGTACGGGGACGGAGATAGCCCCTAGGCATGCTCTGAATGACGATAAACTACAATGCTATGGTTTGTGAAATTTATCTTTTGCTTTTGGATTGGACACTGCTTTTCTTTTTGGATTTTGGTTTTGGAGTTTGGATTGAGCTCCCGGTTTTGCTTTCTTTTGATTTAGATTTTCCTTTGGATGATTGTTTTTGATTTTGAATGCTGCTTTGGATTTCTAGTTTTCTGGTTTGGATTTGGATTTTAGGTTGGATTTTGATTGGATTTTCATCTGGTTTTTAATAAATGGTCGTCGGGTATGGATTATGCCCCGAACGTGGTAAATTGACTCATTCAGGTCGCTGAGTATGGACTATGCTCAGCAAGGGTCCGGAGTGACCAGGATTCGGCCTAGGACTTAGGCCCCGCATTATCGGTTATTGTTTCAGGTCGTTGAGTATGGACTATGCTCAACAAGGGTCCGGAGAGACCAGGATTCGGCTTAGGACTTAAGCCCTGGCTTTGTACAACGTCCAAGGACACTGGACCAAGGTCGTCAGGTGTGGATTGCGCTTGGCAAGAACCCGGAGAGGTTAGCTCAATGTCCAGGGACACTGGACCAAGGTCATCAATTGTGGATTGCGCTTGGAAAGAACCCGTAAAGGTTAGCTCAACGTCCAGGGACACTGGACCAAGGTCATCAAGTGTGAATTGCGCTTGGCGAGAGCCTGGAAATGTTACGGATTCGGATATCAACCTGGAGAGGTCTTGGATTTGGTTATTGGCTATTGGATAAGGATGGATTAGGACTCAGCTGTGGAGTTCGAATGGATGTGGAATTGGCTAAGGCTTCGGTTATGGGATTTGGAATTGGACATCGACTCGGAGCAGTCGAGAATGATATACCCTGGCAATATGGCTATGAACTTCGGATGTTGGATTCGGAACTATTCAAAACACGCCTTGTTATCACAAGGCATGTTTTGGGGGGCAAAGTGTTATCCCATTTTTAGTCAAAACTGGAATATCAACAAATTGGCAAGGAATTATGGATATCAGGATTGGAGATCGGTTGGAATCAGGGCTACGATCGATATCGTCAAAATTTGGTTGAACTCCGATTGGGACGAAAATGATTGGAAATGATGATATGGACTAGGGAAGGCTATGTTTCAAATTTCAGGTTAATCGGAGTTCGTATGGAGGAGTTATGATCGATTCAAGGTAGGAAAGGCGTGTTGTTCGAATCCATCAGGGGGTCAAGGTGGTGCTCGGTTCGAATCCATCAGATTCGAACCCATCAGGTTCACATCAATCGAGGGTAAGACATAGGGATGGTTCGAATCGATACACTTCGTATCGGTTGGCATGGACGAGACTCGGTTACTTCATATCGATCCAAAAGAAACGTGGAGGTTCTTCGAATTGATTCCCTTCATAACGATTAGGTTGGAATAGCTTCGATTCGATAGCATTCGTATCAATCAATATGGATACGAACTCCGCGTTCGTATCGATCAGGTGGGAAAGGTCGATGGATCTTGGCTCAATGGCTGGATTTAAATAGAAAGGCGTATGGAGTTTACTACGAATCGATGAACTTCGCCTCGATGTAATATGACGGAATGGATGCACGGATGTTCTTCGTATCGATCGGTATTGGATCGATACGAAAGGGAAGTGTTTGGATTCTAGCTGAGTGGTTCGTACCAATCGTTTGAGAGTCAATACAAGGAAAGCGTTCACGAAGGAGATGGATTTGAAGCAATGGATTCGAAGGATATGGACTCGAAGCAATGGATTCGAAGGAGATGGACTCGAAGCAATGGATTCGAAGGAGATAGACTCAAAGCAATTGATTCGAAGGAGATGGATTCGGAGGAGATGGGTTAGAAGGAGGTGGGTTCGAAGCATGGATTCGAACCAGGCAGAACACACGGAACTTTGAACTTGAATCAATCACATCTTCCAAACCGATGATCCAAATGCAATGAAATTTTTACAGGAGCTTACATACATGTTGAAGAATGTTCTCACCAAATTTCAGCTCAATTGGATGATTTCTTGATTGATTCGAACCTTACTTCGAATCGATCCTGATGTGGGCCCGGACCTCCAGATTTCGGGCGCGTGGGCCCCCTCACGTGCTTGAAGCGGTCTACCGGATTTTTAGGAGAAATATCAGCCTCCTACGCCTATAAACAGAGCCCCTGGTCATTCAGAAAAGGGGGTCGGAGAATTTGGAGAGAGAAAGCACGCCCGGACGCTGCCAGAATCACTCCATAACATCATTACTGCTATTTATTTCGAGTTTTGGACTTTGTAACTGCTGTAATCACTTGTAACCAGCGAGGATAATCAATAAAAGGATAAAACTTTGGAGTGGACGTAGGCCGTAGATAGCCGAACCACTATAAAACTGGTGTCTCTGTGCTTTGCTTTTGGATTGCTGTTTAAAATTTGCTGAGATCTGAGATTTGTGTTTGAATATTATTGATTTGTATTCATACAGTGGTGCTTTCACGATATTCGGGGTTTATGACCAATTTTGGCACAAACAAATACATTCTGAGTGTTACCACCTACAGGAATGGAATCAAAAGGTGAAGCAACAGATAGCGGAATTGGAGGTGGGTCGGTCGATTCTTGCTTGATCTTGATGGCTTCTAGTACTTGATTTTCGTTAATTTCCTGCATGATGGGCTTTTGTAGAGACTCCAAACTCACCATCATTAACACATCTTCATTAATATGGAACTCTTACAGATCTTTGGTTTCTTCTTCTTCCAAGGCTTAGACTTTCTGTGCACCAGGACCAAGGGCTTTACTAACCAAAGGCTTAGAATCGTCCTAGAAATAGACATGACGGTTGAGTCGGTCATTGTCTCACGTGGTCCTGGTTGAGAGCCGTCCTTTGGAAAATATAAAATGGTAGGATGACCTATAATTTCAAAAGGTTAAAAATGTGTGATTAGCAATGTCGACTGGCGACATGTGTACCCTCTCAAACAATGTTGAAGCTAATGATATATCTCCACCAGAGGTTCTGAGCATGTAGGTGTTCCATCTGAATTACCTTCTTAAATAGGAGTTACCATGCTAGACTTGTGATAGTGTGGATCATTTGGATTATATCTTGGATCCAATGAAACAACAGAAGTGATGGTGGACCTGAGGCAGGACTAATGTCAACATCATGAGGAATGGTGCCAGAGCCTCCATTTTTGTCCTTCTATGTGACCATGGTTCGTTCGAGGTGTAGGATAAGCTCACCAGCTCTGAGTACCTCAATTTCTTCTTCACTCAAAAGTTCTTTCTCCAACTCCTCTGTATCCATCACTCCTTCCTTAGAATGCTTTCCTTCGTCATCTACTAACTTCTCATATGCCATCGCTAGAGTGTGAATAATCCTTACCAAGCCAGTCCAAATCTTTAAACTTGAGAAGATTAGCATTGTATTTTGTGATAAGTGGATCAATTCTATCTTTGATCCGTCTCTCCGTAGAAGACACCAATTCATCAACTCTCTTTGATTTATCTAGTGTTTCATCTCTTTCTTTACGCACGTCATCTCTTTCTTTTTCCTCATCCAGCTTGTTATTACAATAATTATGGGCGATCATAAGCGCCTCATCTTTCTCCTTCATTTGCCTCTACAGCTGAGCTTTCAGCATTTTGTCTTCCTCGGCTAGATTATGATTCCGACGGTGAATGGATTCCACTTCGATCATGTGACTTTTCTGCTCTTGATCAAGAGTTGCTTGCAATCTCTTAGTTTTCACATTAACCTCCATTTTCACCTTCTTTAATTTAGCAACTTCCTTATTAAGATGAGCGATGGTCCTTTTATTTTTGTCCTCATTAAGTTTCATTCCTACAATCTCAACTTCCAATCCCTCAGAGTATTCCAATATCCTTTCAGCTAACCTCCTCTAATTAAGATGCTGATTATAAACGTCATTGACATAAGCTACCGTCTCAGTATAGTATCGCTTTAGAATATACTCTATATTTGGAACAAACTTGAAAGCTTCAAAATTGATTTTGGAAAAGCGACGCTACAAGTCAGCTACCAAAAGGATTTGAAGAGATCGATTGCTCAGCTCGTACAACGGGCTGCTTGTCAGGTTGTTCTCCATAGGTGCTTTGCATGTTTGCATCAAGAAGAATCAGATGTATTGGATTTTGTATGATGTTGAGATTACTGAGAAGTCTGGGACAATGTTGGCTGCTTGGCCTGAGGAGAAATATTAGATGTATCATCACATTGACGATCATCTTAACGACTAGAATACTTCTCAGTACCTTTAGACGGGGGAGATCTGCATCTAGAGCGATGCCTAGACGATGAATTATATAGCTTATGGACTTTCTTTTTTGCTTCCACAATCCTAACTCAAGTGCCGGATGGACTCAGATCCATGATTAGGCTTGTAGGATCAAGAGGTTGGTTTGCATATTCCTACATGCTCCTAGAAATCGTCATATAACCCATGTTGATCCATCGAATCTACGGATAAAATAAGAATAAATTAGTCATGACTAAATCCAAACATTGCATAAACATATTGAAGAGTGTGTGCATGTTCATGTATCCTTGTGTCCCCCTTGGTGGACCATGGGTTCTAAGTTTGCGAACAGGGGTAATCTCCCCTACCATTGTCGAAGGAATGTCTTCATGGAGGCGAATTGGAGATGCAACTTTCCCGAAACTCATATTGGCCAAAGAATATGACTCGATCACATTTAGAATGTCCCCGAAGTCTGCATAAGGGTCTTCAAAAGTTTGTATATGAGTCTCAAAAATAGATGTAGTTGGAGGAGGCGGGATTAGAGCCTTCTTTTTAGAAAGCTTAATCTTAAGGCTTTTCCTCTAAAGAGGTTGCACATCGTCTCTGTCGTCATACTATCCCGCTCCTTCATCTTCGCCTTCGATTTCGCCCTCTTTTGTTGGCTTCCAAACATCACCCTCCTTAACTATCGGACTTTGAACTAAGGGCATTGGTGATTCATCTCCGTCATTCTCAGCTGCCGGCTCATCCTCTTCACTATCTATGATGACTAAAGTAGGACCAACACTATAGTCGGGATCCAATAAATGGTGAGCCATGAGATTCTCATCTGTAAGCAATAATTTGGCTCTCTTCTCTATTACTGGGAGTGCCTAAAGTTGTTTTACATTTGCATTTAAGGTAGCATTGCTGGCCCTATGAGGAACATCTGCAGAAGGCAAAAGTCGATTAGTATCTGTAGGGTTAAAAATGTGAATTCATAACTAAAGAAGGTAATTATTTATGTCCAGCTATCCCCTGTTATGTGATTTCGGGAGGACAATGAATGAAAAGAGCTCCTTCCTAAAATAATTCAGGTTATTCCTAGTTCAGACCACAACTTTGCACATCCTAGATGACTCTAAAAAGATATGAGAAGGACTTCCTTTATGATGCTTGAAACTGTATAAGAATTGGATCTCTTGAAAAGACGGGACCCGTTGGATGTGACGAATGAAGATGATATATAAGTAGTGGAGAAAGGAATAACTGATTAGATGGAGTTGTGTGGGAGCCAACCTAATTTGGCGCAAAATCTGTCTTATGAATGGGTTAAATGGCAAAACTCCTCCTAACATGCACATATAGTTTTTGCAAGTTGTATATCATTCGGAAGGGCGATGCGCCCTTTGGTGTTGAGTTGGGACCATCACATCATCCTAAGGAATGTTGTGCTTTCTATAGATCCTCCTAAGAGATGCCTCATCAAGTTTAGAGGCAACGAAATCTATGGAATCTTCCAGTATGATTGCATCTTAAAGTGTCTCGGGAGTAGATTCTATTTCTGGTTCATGTATAGGCTCTTTCTGAACCCCCAGAGCAGGTTGTTCTTTTTAAGAGATGTCAAGCTGAATAGCGGGCTATGTTGGAGTTTACTACCTTGAAAATGCTCTTATTAAGTTGGATTCTATATCAGATTCATTATAATGTACCATCAATTGACCTTCGACCATAGCAAAGAGACGTTGTGAACGTCTAACATCCATACCTATAGTAGAAAATTCAATGTAACAATTAGCATTAGATGGGTTAAAAGTCTACGCCTTGTGTCATGGTTTATTTAGTGCCATGTTGTGCAATATCGTAAAGTGCAAATGTCCGATATAGTGCAATAATTTATTTCAAAAATTGGAGATTGCCTGATGTAGCCGTCACTGCTTACCATCTTAATAAACATTGCATCATCGAGCGCATTCTTGGAATCACTTAAAGCTCGGAACATCAAAATTACCAAGGTAATTCAACACTTGAACCATGAAAAATCTTATAAGGGCATGGTTCGGTATCGAACCGTACCACATAGAGAAAATTCAAGACTCGTCTTCTTCCCCATAGTTCATGCCTTCCATTTCCACTCCATAAACCCAAGCATGCATCTTAACTTTGTCATCATCCAATTATGACTCGACCGCCATCACTTACGTATGTTTTCTCATGTTCAACTTAATCGAGTAAAAAGATTGAGTTTTGCTTATATGGTTGAGAATATTAAACTTGGACTAATGAATCATAGATGCATATTCTAATTTTATAATCCCGGATGCAGTTGAAATGTTACGACGAATGGGAATAGATATGGTTATTCATAGAAATGGATCTAAGGAAAGATAACAACTATTCAAAATATAAATTGGTATTTGACATAACGATCCTAATTTACATTAATTCAAAGAACATCACGTTTAAAACGAGACATGGGCAAGTGTTATCCGACCTTTGTTCCAGTAAAACTCAGTCAAATTAGATGTATTACACACAAGAAATATCGAGGCAAGCAACTCGAGAGAATAGCCAGAAGGCTCAAAGAAGTGGGTGAACCAACCCCCGAGAACCAAAGCAAAGCACACCACTCACAAAACAAAGGGAATTTTCCTTAAGCTTATGGTTTGGTACCGAACCATCCATGGTTCGATACCGACCCATAATATCTTATGAGGATAGTTCCATCTTCTTACTACATACTAGCCAAGGTCTAAGAAACCCATTCCCAAACTCCAATTATTGTTCGCATGTTTGCTCCATTCTCCACTAGTAATTTGGATAAGCAACTCCAACCTTTCACCAACCCATAAACTAGACTTAGAAACATGTTAACGATGACTCAAACAACTATGAGGCCATAAAGCTAACGGTATAGCGACCAATCTCCAAAAGTATAGAACACTAAATGATAAAGTTTTACGGGTCGGTATCGATCCATAGCATGGTTAGTACTGACCCATAGTAATTTCGAAGCTGGCCACATCTTCTTCAGCAACTGCCGGAGGATCATTGAGAACATGGGTTTGGATATGCTTGAAGCTTCCCCCCGACCTACACCTATAAATAGACCATAGGGGGCTCCATTTAGAGGATATTATTCAACTTTCTAGAATTGGTATTAATTCCTTGCAATAGCTTATTTGACGATGAACCATAAGAACATCAGTTGTACTGTCAGCAATAAGACGAGAAGAATTGTTAAGTGGATGTAGGCACATTATGCCAAACCACTATAAATCGTTTGTCTATGGCTTTTTTCTCATTTTCATTTACAAATCATTATTTTATATCTCTACATATACGATTTGGTGTTTGTGCCAAATTTAAGGCCAATAGTTAGCTTTAGTGATCGTCTTGGTGCCCATCTCCGAAGGAACCGATAAACAATTCCAAAGAATTTCATAAGAAAAGCAAACAAGTACAAGTGTTGTTAGTACCTCTCAGAATCAACTTGTTCTCTGAGGGAAAGTGCTCGAATCTCGTTGGATCGAAGGTAGAAAACCAAAGGAGGGAAGAAAGAGTAACTCCCCCTCTAAAAATTAGGTCGGTACCAATCATTTCTGACCGGTACCGAGCTGTTTTTATGAATCTACAGACTCTGTCTTTTCCTCTTATATTCTCGAAGCTGAAGATAGACTTAGTATATTCAGAACCAGTGACTTTACTAAATGATTTCTCTATAAATACAACACTTATGGTAACTAGAAAAGACTTTAGCCATTTTTCTTTCTACATCTTTTATCTCTCCTCAACCATAGTTACCAAGGAAGCCACTCTTGGCATTTCTAGGTTGTCAGACTTATCAAATCCCTATACCAATGACTACAAATCAATAATTAATAACAATACGATGGACATAAGCCATAGATTTGCCGAACCATAGGAAAATTCTAGTGTTCTTTCTATTTTTCTTATAGTTTTTACAAGATCTCTCTTTGATTCGGATTATGTTGGGTATTATGTCGCTTTTAGACTCAACATTTGGTTGCTTTCACTCTGATCTGAACTTTGGCATAGATTTAGTTTTTGATTTTGGATTAAAGTATCCAAAAGTTAGATCCAGAAGATTGTCATTAAGAAACTTGAGGAATTTTCATATAGGAATCTTTGGCACCTAGGAGATTTGGAAGAACATCTGGAACAGTACCTGGTGTAAATAAAGGAATTTCTCATCATATGGAGTTTAGCAACCAGCAGGCACCAGCGTTGCTAAGACCATCTGCTCCTCGGGAGATGGTTACTAGGGTAGAGCTTGATAAGATGATTCATGAGTTAAATCAAAAGTTGGCTTATAGTTAGAAGGATCTTTGGACAAGATGGATGCTAGCATAGCTTTTTTGACCCAATAATTGCATAGATCCAGGAAGTGCAGGAGGAAACTTCACTTGTTGGATTCAAAGAGGAGAACTCATATATGATTAGAATAAATGACATAGAAAAAAAATAGATGTAAAGGGCTACTGGAGCAATTGGAGAAGTTGCTAGAGGAAGTAGGAAGATTCCCTCTAGGGGAATTCAACTCAGTACCCACCATAACCAGGTTGGTATTGAGAAGAATTTTTGACTCTAAGAGCGATAGGGAGCTGTGGCGGTTGAGTTGTCAGATTCTAAAGACCGCTTACAACATTATGGTGATGATTATGAGCTTGATGTTGGAGTTCAAGGCGCTTGTGTGCAGGCAACATCTAAGGAGCCAATTAGGCTACAAAAAAGGCCTAAAGAAGTGCTTCTCTAGAAGACTGGAGACCCTAGACGTCAACAAGCAATTAGGGACCTTTTGTAGAGTCAAACACTCAGTGTAGCTCCTAACAGTAGAACTTCAAATTTCAAGCTAGTGAAGAGTAGATAGCAGATATGGTTAAGCGCTTGGTAGAAGAAAATAAATAGAGAAAGAATGAGGAATATGGATCCACGCAAAGCAAAACTCCACTCATGGAGAATATTCCAAGGGAGCAGTATCCCAGGAGGTTTACGATGCCGATGTTTCCATTGTATAATGGAACTACCGATCCCAAGCATCACTTATTTAAGTATGAATGGCATATGGATGGTACTAGAGTGACGGACACAGTTCGGTGTATGTATTTTACTATTTTTCTAGAAGGTGTGGCATCAATATGGTTTACTCGACTGACATAAAAATCCACATCGACATTTAATGAGTAGTTAAAGAATTCTATGGAGCATTACATGCTCTTCACATTCGACCCAAGGACGTGATGTCTTGTCATGCCGTTCTCAAGTACCTAAGGAGTCATTGAAGGATTTCTAGAATGGGTTTAATGTTGTAGTAATGAAGGTTAATAACCCAAAGGAAGATATAGTGTTTATGGCATTGGTCCGTGGCATACATCCATACATGGACTTTATAAAGTAGCTGGAGATGAAAC
The DNA here is from genome assembly GCA_030765085.1 of Allium cepa. Lineage (NCBI taxonomy): Eukaryota > Viridiplantae > Streptophyta > Magnoliopsida > Asparagales > Amaryllidaceae > Allium > Allium cepa. The sequence continues at coordinate 110,151,975 of CM060944.1, read as the reverse complement.
AGCCGACGACTATGGAGGAATTCCACAAGGTAACAAATAAGTTCTTGTGTTTGAAAGAAACAAGTCAAGACTTTAAAAGCTGATGGTGGGCAAAAGGAAGTGATTCAAAGTAATGTGGCGATCAAGCAAATCAGAGAAAGCTATGGTAATGTGGAAGTAAATGTTGAAAATTCTAATAATCAAAAAATGAGAAATCAGGACTATGGAGGCAGGTGGAATGAGGCCAAAAAGAACCCAAGGAATATGCGGTCGGATGACTATACGCCTTTGAATAAAATAGTAGAGAATATATACCTTGCTATGCAGGGGACAAAACAGTATAAAAGTTGCCCAGGAAAGAGGCGATCGAGGAAGAGCGGTGCTCAGGCAAGTACTGTCGTTTCCATGAAACTCATGGACACAACATGAACGAGCGTTGGCATCTTATGGATTTTATCAAGTAATTGATAAGAAAGGAAAATTTGCAATAATATATGAGAGAGCCGTAGGATTGCGGACAAATCATGAGACCCTAAGGGCTAACTGCCCAAGGAAACTAACCTTGATCTAGTGAAGAGGGGACCAGGCAGACTGATGGAACGATAGTTACCAATACTATTGTAGAGGGGCCTCATTCAGCGGAGAAAAGTTAGAGAGAAATGAAGCAGTATGCGAGCTCAGTGAAGCACATACTACAAGAGAGCTGCTTCACCATTGAAGATGGAGCTCCGGCTAAGAAGCAAAGGATGGTAACATATGATATTAGGCACCTATATTCTACCCTATGGTGATAATGCCGTAATTTGGCTAGCTACTATGTATTTAATTTTGGTGGATCCTTAAAACTCGATGAAAATTCTATTCAAACGAACTTTGATCGGATGAAGATCAATTTGTAGTGTGTTAAGCCTTATAAGTATAGGATTCAAAAAATTGTTGATGAGGCAAAACAACCTATTTGGAAAATTATTTTTTCATGGAACTAGGAAATGGAGGCCACAAGAAGGTCTAGGTTCAAAAGTTTGTAATATTGGATGAATTCTTAGCATACAATGCATTTTAGGGGCGACTAGCCCTTAATGATTTTAGGACAGCCTCCGCGCCTTGGTGTCTAATAAAGTAATTCCTCATGGAAAATTAAGTTGGATCGTTTTATGGTGACCAAAGAGCCAGTCGAGAATGCTATGTTGTGGAGCTCAAAGAGGCAAGGTGATGGGAGAAAGGAAAAGGGCGCTATCTGGTCTAAAGCGACCCGCTACATTGGATGGTGACTATTGATAGGATCCCAATCCCATAGGCATGGAATAACAACCTACTGCAATGCTATTTCATTTGGATTTGTTTAGTTTATTTTTTTCAAAGAAGCTGCCTAAGGATTCGGGGGGAAGGGTACTAAGGTTGAATATGCCAAACTCTCTGCTTATAAATAAAATTTAGCTTCTTGAACCCAATGGAACAATGTTGTTGTAAGAAAAGTCCTGTACTACGCGATTAGCGGCACACTAAGGTGGTCAAGATGATATGAACTCCTTCGATTCAAGATCAGGACGAAGGAGTATAATCATAGGGGTCGATCGGATAATTCGACCCCATCCTTCAGGTAGTGACTACTGCCCGGAGATAGGCAATGTGAAGAAGAAAGCCCTAGAATAAAGCGACAAAAAGTGTCAATTTCTAGAGATAGAAATTTGCGTAGATTTGAAACTCTAATGACCACTCCTGTGGTCTAGCAGGATGCGCAAGGCCGAGGATAAATGAGGATGGTCAACGAATACTCTTGGTCAATGCCATGGAATAGGTGTCGCTAAGAGTTGATACCCGAAGACTAGCATATGAGATGCCAGTTCCTAGAGATTGGAAGCGATAAATAGATGGGACTTCCATGGTCGTGCTTGCGACCTAGCAGGACAGGCTCAGTCGAGAATAGCGAGGACTATCATTGAAGGTTGTAAATAAACACTTTAGAATTCCTCCAGTCCATGATCAGGATCAAAAGAGTATAACAGGACCTGCGGCCATTGGATAATTTTCCCTATATGGTTAGTCTCTAACTTGTACCCGAAAATTGACACTACTCTTTTAGTTCAAGATCAAGACTAAGGGGATGACTACATGGATCGCTCAAATAATTTGACCTTGTCCCTCTGTTATTAACCATTGCCTAAAAATTAATAAGGTAAATACTAGGGCCAGGTAGCAAAAAGCACCGGTTTTTAGAGATAGAACTGGCACACAAATGAAAATTTGATGACCACGCTTGTGGCCCGACATGATATGTTTAGCCGAGGATAAGTGAGAAAGGTTGATGGATACTCGTGGTCAATACTCAAAGATAGGTGGGACTGAGAACAGATGCATGGAGATAGAAGTATAAGGCATATGTTTTGAGATATACGAACCGATTTACAGTTGGGATATTCATGAACACGCTTTCAGCCTAATTGGACATGCTTGGCTGAGGATAAGAGAGGATGGTCAATGAATGCTTTCGACCAACACCTGGAGACAAAGAGGGTTGAAAGCCAAAACTCAAAAATACGTATCATCAAATTCCTTCGATCTAGGATTAGGACCGAGTGGATATAACCAGACTGAAGACAATCAGATGATTTTTGCCACATCACTAATCTTCAACCTATGCTCGAAGGTAGAAGATAACAATGAAAAGATGCCTGAATTCTAACATCTAGATTGCTAGGTCCCCAGAATAGAACTCGGTATTTGGTAGAATAGCCCAAATGGAATTATCCTGGTGGGATACACTTAGCCAAGGTCGAGTTATGAAAATTAATGGTCAATATCGATCATGCCCAATTATCGAAAAAATCGAAGTCGTCGGTATTTAAATTTCTAAACTGATGTTTCCCTGGGATAGGAAAATGACATGAAACTCGGTCCATATGTAACTTGTTAATGGTTTGGGGAAACTTGACCAAAGGAAAACATGGATAACCATGGAATTGGTTAAGTGTTAGTTTTGTCTAGCCAAATGGAAATACTTTGGCAATGGTAAAATAGAGCCAAATGATTAAATATATCTATAGCAAATGCAGGAATTTATTTATATGTACAGAGCTACGGTAAAAAGCATTGCATGGAAACAAACATATATAATATGGATAAATTAAAGTGCAAGCAATTATATTATATGTTCAGGCAGTTGTATATTAGCGGGCATAATATATAAAAATGTGGAAATATAAATGAAATAAGGAGATTGCAAAAGAAAAGGCAGTCTTTCATTACATCACTCTTTATATACATCAATGTCCGCAGGGGAGGTCCCACACAAACATGGCCTACATACAACAAAAGGAAAAAAAGACACATCCTAAGAGGACAGAGAGAAACTGTCTTGCCTTTGCCGAGGATAACTGAGAGGTCTATTTCTTCTGGTCCTTCTTATTCTTCTTCTCGGCCTTGTTGCTTGAGCTATTACGATGCCTCTTTTGACCCTTATCATATTTTGATGTGCTGCCTCCAAATGGGTGGTGTCACCCTTAGAAACAATGATGGTGGGAACATCAAGATAACTGGAAGGAAGCTCAAAAGTCTCTATTGTAGTACATATTATACCGCTCAATAGAGGAGGATAATAATAGGAGAAATATGAGAAGAAGATTTGGCTCTTTGGCGCATGTAGATTTTCAAGACCAGTCTCAATCTAAACTTTGGACATTAGATCTTCCACTTCTTCGCCACGGAAATGAATTCGGTCAAGCCTGAGGCAGCAGTGATAGTGATGTCTTTGCCCTAGGACTGGAAAACATCGCCTTGTCCCTCTAATGCTGCAATTTTATCTACATCAGAACTTAGGATAGAGTTGGAGAGAAGACTTCGAATAATTAATCCCATGGTCACAAGAGTTGAGCTGGTAGTGATAGCAGTAATGCCTATGCCTTGAGTGATTTACGATGGAGGAGGTGGAAGATAAGAATGACTTGTAACTTAACAAATGGAGAATTAGAGGTTAGTTAGAGTCTCAAGAAAGAACCGAGGGACATCGAATACTGGAGAAGTAAAGGATATACCTTTTCTTAGACTCAATTACTTCTCCGAAGATGTAGAGATTTCCCCCACTTCAAATGAATGCTTACTTAGTGGATCAATAAAGGAGGGAGCATATGGTTCAACGAGAATGATAGGATAACTTGGGTGGCCTTGGAGTTGGCCCTCTTAGTCATAGGAAGATTCATTGTAAGCCCTTGGATTTCAAAGTTGACGATTTTTCCTGACTAGATGTGATTGGGTCAACAGGAGCTTCAACGACAGCTTTAGCAACAGCATCTTCCGCTGCCAGAATAGCTTTTCCCTCTTTAAATTTTTCAATATCATCAACATTGAGGTATTTATCCATCAACTCAATGTCGGTGAGGCCATCACCGATTGCATCTGCACCTTCAATTCATGTATCGTATCACATTGGCTTTCTACCCAACCACCTCAGATTCTTGTATCATATCACATTGGTGAAGAAGTGCTAAAATTAGTGTTGGGTTCTTCTCTTTCTTTGGCTATTTGCCCCTTCAATTCATTTATATTGTGAATGGCGATAGTATAATTGACTTCGACCTCCAGCTTCTCGACCTTTACTAATAGAATATCGCTTTTAAGCTTATCTTTTTCAACTAGGAGCTTTTGGATTTCAGCTACCTGGTCATTGATATTTTTATTCTTGGCTTGGATTTCATTCTTCGCGGTGACTACCAAGTCTTTGTCAGGAAGCTACTTTTTTAAAGCAGCATTGTCCTCATGCATGGTTTTTAACAGGTCTTTCAGAACAATTTCTCAAGGGTATAAACCTTTCTCATTTCCTCCATCAGATTTTAGGCCTTTTTCTCCGCTTGCAGGGCCTCTTCTTTTTCTTCTTCGACATTGTCCAAGTCCTTCTTATACCCTTCTATCAGACTGTCATAAGTCTTCTTTTCGGATTCAAATAATTGAATATTCTTTTGATTGACCCTGTTAACATTGAAGAGGGCGCAACGGATCTTTTTCCACCCATATCCTTAATTTACCAACTCTTGAACCCATCTAACTTTATGGCCTGCTTCTTCCTCGGTTATATTCTTGATGTCATAGTCAAATATGACACCGCTGAAGAAGAGGCGAGGAAGTCAGCCTGCATGCGGATCGATGGAGCTAGGATAAGAGTTAGACGAATTGAAACATCTTTAAGGTAAGGAGGAGGAGCAACGGTTGTAGTCAAGGACTATGATGTCGGAGTTTGGTGGTATATAGGAAACTAGAGTTAAGAGCAAAGGAATACTAGAAGATGAGTCACGAGGATCATGTGAGTCCTTATGTCACTTTCCTTGACCATAAAACTACCTTTCTTCAGCCTACCTTTACTTTCCTCTCGACCTGGCGGTCTTCTTCTGTCTTTCACTCTGTATCTTTTTTCAAGTCCTATCTTCCTCAATCTCTCGCCTCCTATAAGATCTGGAACAAGGTAATTCAAAAGTTCCCTTTCCCTCTTCTACGATGTTGTATTAAAGATTGCTAAGTATATGTTTTCCCATGGTACCTGAAATAAGAGAAAGGATCGTATAAGTTTCAGAATATTTGAATTTAGGGGAATTCAAGGCACGTGTGTTTGTGATCCTAGAAGCGTGTAGAGTGCCAGTGTTCCCCTATGTACTCTATGGACCTTGTTTAGAAGCAAATAAGGATGGAGTCTTACCTCATTCGGCTACGAAACCCTCAAAAGGGAAGTGATGATCGGAGAGCCCTCCCTAAGGAGATCGACGATTGAAATATCAAAATCAATCAACTAGCCGAAGATGTCACTTGAAGAACCAACGGAGGATTCGCTTCTAATAATGGTGTCATGCTCGGTTCTATGGTTTCTTTGGATATTTTGATAATGATTCACTTTGGATGAGATGAGGCAGGATGTTCGGTGCATTCGGGAGATGTTTCTCCATGTGATTCATCTCACTCTTGACTGAAATCGTAATTGTTGTTACCTCCTTCATTACTTTCTTTCTCTTCTTCTTCTTTCCCCTTCTCATTTCCCTTTCTTTTTCCTCCCTTATCACTTTCTTATTTTATTTTTTGCATTCCTACTCCTTCACCCCCTTCTTCTCGAACTTCACTAGCAATAAGCTCTCTGTTACTTTGTTAGTAGGTTCATCAATGTTTGCTGTTTTAGATGGACCTCCAACATCCTCTTGGAGATTGTCACCAAAGCTATGAGTGAGGGCCAAAGAACAGATAGGCATTCGAAAACTGCTTGGAGGAGCGGTTGCAGCAAGGAAGTGTATAGGATGTAACAAATTGCAACGATGAAGGTTCTCGTTTGTTAGAAGGTAAGCGTTGGTGCGATATAGGAAAGTAATTCTTTTAAGAGTTTGTAGAGTTTTCGCATGCTCTTTACTTATGTCTCGAGCGGGATTATCTATGAAGGAATTGGATTATAAGTTGAACGCCTTGATGATAAAAATCTAAGTAGGAGAAGAGAAAAGAGGGAAAAGATCTTACCATAGAAAAGCCAAGGTCTGTTAAAGCCATATGGGCATTGGATGAAATTATACTCATTCTTAAAATATAAACATTAATTATAGAGCTTTTCAATGACCTTACATTGACACCAGGCCTTAATGATCATGTAAGACGACAAGTTACGCCATTGCTTAAAGCATAGGAAGTGGGTTAACTCTCCAAAGGTGGTTGGAACTGGTTCATGAATAGCATGTACAAGGAGCTTGATAGTTCATGTCCATTGGGATGGACTTGAGATGGAGCTAGCCAAAGCTCTTGGAGGAACATGCATATAAATGGATTGAATGGTGGCACAACGTCACCTAAGTACATACATACATACATACATACATATATATATATATATATATTGCATGTTGTTGTGTAGCCCAGTAGATGATTGTGTGCCAATTGGATTTGTGTCGGGAGTAGAATATCACTTTCGAGGGATCCTGTGCTATCAGCGGATAGTTCAAAGCATCTTCATGGCGAGAATTTTTGGCATTTGCTATGGAGGATCATCCAAAGCTCTCAAGCCCGCACGTACATTGATGGGAGGAGGTAGATCTTGCATTGGTACTATCATTCTCTAAAGAACCGCAGTAATTGAATGCATAGGTCATAAGTTGTATAGGTCGAAGCCTGAGCAACGGTAGACCCAGCTTTAGGAGGAGTTGATGGCCTGGTGCAAATATGGAATCTTGAAGAATGGTGAGTCATTCTGAATAGGAAAACTTGACATTCAACATGGCCAGAGGAACACAATAAGTGCATTAATTAGAAATGTAGTGTATCGGAGCTGTTTAAGTGCAAGGATGCATTCAATGTGACCCTTCTTTGGGAAAGAACTTTCTTATTGAACCTTGGATTGGAGACTGGTGATCGACCATGTTTCATTACGACATGCATATGGACTTAGAAGCATGTAAGTAAATGAGTTTAGGGTGGAAAAGAATCTGATCATAATCATCATTCTCAGGCTACCATCAACAATTGACAATCTCGATATGGACATCGACCATCACAACATCACCATGGCTATGCCACCGTCGAAAACTACCTTGGAGGTTTTTGGATCTAGAAGTCAATAAAGACATTTTGGGCATGAATTCTTGGGAGAGGTCGACAATGAGTAGGATGATGATCTAGAGATGACAGCGATGTTAGGGAGGTAGCGGTAATGCCAGCAATTAACAAATAGAGGTTTATTTCAAGGGGTCAGAGTCTAGAAGAAGTCGATGGTAGGAGGAAATATTAGGTTTGAAAACACAAGGGCAAGGAGAAAGTGAAAAGATCAGGAAAAAATCATAAGTACTTGGTATATGAACAACTCCGTGACTTAGTAATAGTTCTCTGTATCGATCATAACAGGTCGGTTACGAGATGAATTTTTGGCCAGAAATTGGTGAAAGGAGAAGTAGGAAGGTAGTCCATACCTAGCTAAAAAGTGAAATGATCGCTAGAGTGTAGATTTTTTTTCATTGGCATGATAAATAGATCTTCTTTTATATATATAACGCTATCGAACTGATATCCATGGAATAGAGACAACACTTTGAAACAACTCTCGGATAACTAATGGGCATATAAGGATAACAATGAAAGCCTCTCTTATTCTAGAGCATGATTTGTTTCTAATAGAAGCATAATCTAGGGGGCAAGTGTTATCTAGATATTTAACTAAGCAACCTTTAGATAAATCATGACGCCAAGATGAAGACAAAATGATCCATGGACATGGGAAAATATTTGGAAAGACCAAGGGAATGGATACAAGAAGTTGGAGATCAATTAGAGCAAAGCAAGGAGGTCGGTATCAACCACTTTATGGTTGGCAGAGAGAAATTTTTATGCTCTCTATTTGACTCTTGAACAATATTTTATGGATGTTTAGCTTTAGTGGTTATCTTAGAGCTAGTCTCTTAAGGAACATGCGAACAATTCCAAAGAAGTTCTGAAAGAAAATGGACAAATACAAGTGATGTCAGAACTTCTTGAAATCAACTTGATCTCTAAGGGAAAAGTGCTCGGATCTCGTTGGATCAAAGATGGAAGACCAACGGAAGTAAGAAGGAGTAACTCCCCCTTTACAAATTAGGTTAGTAACCGACCACTTCTGGTAGGCACCGAGCTATTTTTATGACTCTACGGACTCCGTGTTCCCCTTATGAATTCTCGGATCTAAAGTTAGATTTGGTATATTCGAATCAAGCGACTTCACTAGATGATTTCTTTATAAATACACCACCTATGACAACTAGAAAAGGACTTTTTGGTATTTTGTTTTCTTCATCTTCCACCTTTCCTCAACCATGGTCACTAAGAAAGCTACTCCTAACATTTCTAGGTTGTTAGACTTGTCAAATCCTAGTACTAGTGACTACAAATCTATAATCAATAACAATACAGTGGACGTAGGCTACAAATTTTCCAAACCGTTATAAAATTCTGGTGTTCTCTTTGTTTTGCTTTCAATTTTTTCTATCTCTTTTCAGTTTAGATTATTTTGGTTGTTTTGCCATTTTAACGCTCAACAACCACAGTTTTTAATAAATGTGCATTTCCTAAAATCTATTTGTGAGGTTTGCATTTGCGCATCGATTAATTCAATTGCTTGGATTATGGCCCGATGACTTGGGAGCATCACCAACCATCATGGTTTTACCAAACCCTACTAATCACATGTGTAAAACCATGATAGACAAACGGTTCTACCTAATCATGTCAAACCCATACCCATAAGGTTCTTGACACTTAGAAGCTATGTAGGCCAGACCACCAAATACTAAGGGCATCCAACTCCTGTGCATCACAAAGATCTCGGAAAAAACCCTGGCTGGTAATTGTGAATTGATTAACCTATAATAGAAATATGATTATCAAATAAGTAGTTCACTATAGAGAATCATCCTTTGGAGTAACCTTTTCTGGATGTAGCAAGTATTCCTACTACAACATCGTGAGCGAACTCACTCGAAACCAATATAACAGAATTTGAAGTACTCTAGCTATGAAGTGAACCCTTACAAGGGAGTTTTCATGGCACCCTCTTGACTGAGTCTGCTAAATTTATTAAAGGAATTTTGTCCACCCCCTAGAACCGATCTCCTTTCTATAGCCGAAGGGAGATGTGATTTAGGGACTAATAACCAAATCCACTTTTCGACATTTGGAAGTGGATGAAGTAATGGGAATCGGATACCCAAAAGAATTACTAGGATATGCTTCAAAAAGTATGAACCAAATGCCCCTAGTTTTATCAAATGGGATGTGTTCAAAGAAAAACTACTAGTAACATTGGAGAGTTGACACTGGAACAGATAGTAAGGATGCGAAGGACTCGACTACCATGCCAAACTTTACACCGATTGATTGTATACAAGTATGCAAGTAGAGACAGAAGCATGTTCCATCAAAAATCATTCATCATGTCGAACTTGACAATGATCGATCAAGTGCAAATATATGAGGTGGCAATTAGAAGCTCACCGAAAGAAGTATGAAAGCAACAAAGTGCAGTTTCACAAGGATCACTCATCTGCCTGAACTTATCAGCCAATAATCATGTACAATTATGCCAAACAATGAAAAGAAAATTAATAGCAAGCTAATAACCAAGCAATGGCATTATACAATTACACTGCTATAATAAAACCTAATAAGATATGATAATTTCATACGAGATTCCTCTAAAATATGTATATGCTTGTTTAAGTGTTCATGTAGGAAAAAAGTTCAAAGATAAAAGAAACATCAACTACAAAACCAATCAACATCCAACACAATCACGTCACATCCAAACATCCACCAACACATCACACATCCAAATCAAATAATCACATACATCAAAGTATTAGACTTTTTCCATCGTAAATTAGAGTCATCAAAAACAGACTTATCTCCTTACAATGCTAACATGTTCAAAACAAAAAAAACAAATAAATAATAAGGGTTGCTTCACTTGGACAATAATGATGCTCTTCAATGAGGGCATAAGAATAAAATCTTCGAATAAGAAGGGTCTGCGCACCCATGGCATCCACCGTAACCGTTGCACCAAAAGGAAAACAAGAAGGAGTGCCAAACATTGGTTTCCTAATGGAGCAAAGTGGATAAGAGATACCTATGGAATATAAAGAATAATTCATCTAAAGACTTGCCACTAGCCTCGATGTTCGAAACAGAAACATGTAGCATGGTTAATGAAGCATCATGCATTGGCGCATAATGTACGAGCTAGGAGGTGAGATGTAATGGCTCGATTGTAACACCCAAGATTTTTGATACCATTATTTAGGAGATTTATTTAGTCAAATAAAATAAAATAATGTGTTGATTAGGAGATTTTGATTTTAATTAAGGTAGCCTGCCTTTTTAAACAAATAAACTAAAAGAAGGGTTTAAAATGGATTAAAGGAGGGGTATAACGGAAAAAAGGCCATTCCTATATCTCCTTCCTTAGGCCGTGTATTATGTACACATTCATTCCATTTCATAATTTTCAAAATCAAGGTCGGCCACCATTAACAAGGAAAGCAGAAGAGGAAACTGAGGAAAAGCATAGGGAAAAGCAAATTCAAATCAAAACTCATTCAAATCTCAATCTCCTTAATCTCTAGAGCAAAAGTGAATAATGTTTACATCTCTAAATTTTTATGATTTCTATTAAGATTAAATCAGAATGATTTTACAAAGATTTTCCATGTTTTTGAATGATTAAATGACTATATATACATATTGATGGTTTATGAATGTTTATATCGATTTTGATGACATGTTATAAAATGAAAACCCTATTAGATAACATATGTTAGCTTTGCAAATTTCTATGGTGATTTAAAATGATATTTTAGAGATGGGTTTCAATTTTCAGAATGTTTAGAATTTTTATGGAATTATTGTGACTTTTCTAAGGAAGAAAAATGATATTTTGGGTTATAAAATTATTTACAAGGAAAATAATTATTGTTTCGATCCAAAAATTTTGTATGCTAAAATGAACGTATTAATTTAATTCCTGGAATTTTTCCAGAATTTTCTAAGATGATTTAATAGTTATATAAAATTATTTAAGGTATGAGACTTAAATGTTTCATATAATTATAAAGAAGAAAGGGGCTTTTTCAAAATTGTTTAAATTTCCAAATAAGGAAAGTCGGTAGCATTTTTTAATATAAAAATCTAACAACCAATCAGATTTAGACAAACAAGGCAAATTGGATACAAAAGAACTATTTTAAAGTACAAATAAATAGTTTTTCTACTATTTCAACTCTTTTGGTAAGATGTTCCACCTCCATTCCAAACCTTTCGACAAAGTCAAAAGGTATGAAACCTTTCGACTAGGTCAAATAACCAATGCACATGGTATCAAACAACTAGTACATAGTGAATTGGAAGAAGTCGAAAGGTTTACGGACGAAAGGTAAGAGCTTTCGAAGGAGATGAAACTTTGTTTTGGTTTAAAGAAGAATACACTTGCTAGCTTTTGACAAAGTGCTTTCAAAAATATCAAGTAGTTTAAAAGAAAAAGGTTTCGATTGGTTTGCTTTCTTGTTTTAATTGAAACCTTTCGACGAAGTCGGAAGATATAGTTGTCGACAAGGCCGAAAGCATGGTTGCCGCATCCAAACCTTCGACCCAAATGGAGTCGAAGGTAATCTTCTGTTTTCTAAAATTGCCGCCTCTCCATTGATTTTGTAGCGTTGGTTCCAACACCAACACTTCATTGTTTTCAAATGGCCTTGAAAGATTTTGTAAAGGTTTTGTAAAGGTTTCAAAGCAGTTAGCCCAGATATGAACAATTAGTTCATTTGTTAGCATCACGGACCTTGCTACTTCTTAAGGACAGTTAGCCCTCCCTTTTTAACCTATTTCATGGACAGATAGTCTATTATTTAGCATAAAGGATATTGTGATTTTGGTATAATCAGATTTAGGACGGTTAGTCCAGAAAGGAGCAGTAAGCTCAGATAGGACAGGTAGTCCATTTATTTCCTACTTTAGCATATTGGATATTTCTATATTATTATTATAATTAGTTGATTAACCAGTTTGGTTGCACGAAAGGATTTGCAAAATATATGTTTTAAAAAGAGATATTAGTGAGGGGAAATCCGTTTCGCTAAGGGGCATGGTCTCACTATATATCAGTAAACAGAGATGTTATAGAAATTATTCTTATCAAGCTTTATGTCCGACTCGAAATTTTTGCTTTCCCTTAAACTCTCGTGTGCTCAAAATTGATTCGAGTAGGCTGAGGGTTTATGTTTTTAGGTTTAGCAGATTTTGGCAAATAAGCTTTCAAAGACGAGCTGGTGGCTATAAATAGCCAAATTTAGGAATTCTGTTTTAAATTTGTTTCCGCTGCATATTAAGACATTTATGTCTATATTGCTTTGATCATCCAAGGGAGCATCTTCATATGTCGCTCTTAGCATATTGTTGTAATTATATTTGACCATTACCTAGGAATACATTGGGATTTTCATACCTTTGATATGATTTGTTTGAAATGTAATCACTAAAGTTATTGTTTTTGGAAATTTGTGATTTTGTTCATATTCAAGTGCTTTTGATATTATGGTCACCATTAACATTACCGTATTTCGTCACCAGAGGTTAATACTATGGATGACTACAACATCCATAATGCTTAGCTTTTGGCCTCTAGATACAGGATGTTACAACTTGGCATTAGAGTATAGATATATGAAAAATTTAACTAAAATTTGGTTTTAAAAACAAAAATCCAAAGAAATTAGAATAAGATTTGGCATTGGGTTAATGCTACAGTAACGTACTTGTTTTTGTTATATATAAGTATGCACTGTATCTCTATTCATCTATCTTTGATTAGGTTATATTTTTGCGTCTCATGAGGTTTGAATATGGATATAGATGGTAGAAGAAGTAGAGTTAACCAAGGAGGGGGAAGCATCGAAAGGAATGCCGGACCTAATGTTGGGAGAAACCAAGGTCAGGTGGAGAATGTTGGTGTAGAAGCCCCATAGGTCGGAATGGAAGCCATGTATCATTTTTCAGGAATATGATGCATGCAGGAGTTACAGCCGGAGTGTTAGGAGGAAATGCTGCAGAAGCAGGGGTTCTAGACTTTCTGATAGTTAATCATTTCGCTAAGATGAGCGGTGATTATGTGAAGCTAGGAGGGATGTCGCTTATGGGAATGGAAGATGCCATTGAAGTTGAGTCTTGGTTGTTGCACTATGAAAGGATTTTTGCAGATCTGGAGCTCAATGATGAGCAGAAGAGGAGATTAGCATCTTGGCAGCTTCAGGGAGCCACACTATTTTGGTGGAACAATGTGACAACGATAGTTGTTGAGGAGATAGTAACCTGGGAGGATTTCAATAAAAGATTCCAAGAAAGGTTTATGTCTGTGATGGCACAGTCAGCTTTGATTAGGAAGTTTGTTGAGCTGGTGCAGGGTGAGATTTCGGTTGTTGAGTATGCTAGGAAGTTTGAAGAGTTGGCCCAGTATGGATATGCTTATGTAGATAGAGTGTTAAAGCGAAATGAGAGGTTCATCAGAGGATTGAAGCCGGAGTTCGCTAGTGCTACTTTGTCCCATCTTAGAGATCCTTCTGATATTGTTGTGGAGATGGCTTTGAGGTAGGAAGAAGTCCTTGAGTCTTTGGAGAAGAGCAAGGCAAAAGGGGTCAAGATTGGGCAGGGCCAGAAGAGGAAGTTCTTTCCTAAGAAAGGTGCTCAAAAGGGTGGAGCATCCAAGAAAGCGAAGTTTGGGGTTGTCTGCTATAAATGTGTCAAGAAAGGGCACTTTGCTAATGAGTGTCGCTTTGGAAAAGCAAAGGATGTGGCTAAGGGGAAAAAATATCAGGTGCTGCAACTATGACCAGATATGCCATTACAAGAACCAATGCAAGGAGCCCGTTAGAGATGGTAAGGGCAAGGTGTACGCATTGGAGCCTGCTGCTTCTAAGCCAATAGCCAGAAGGGGAAGGCAGTTCTTGGGGGAACGCTTAAGATTCATGGTATGTTTATTAGCATTTTATTTGATACAAGTGCAATGCATTCTTTTATATCTTGGTATTTGATAGATAAGCTTAACCTTGAACCCACATATTTAGTTACTTCCTTACGGGTTGCGAATCCTATAGGAGAGTACGCAACTCTAGGGTTGAGGTGTAACCAATTTAAGTTTAACCTGTTAGGTTATACTTTTGTGTGCAGTTTGCATGTGTTTGATTTTATGAGGTTCGAGATTATCGTTGGTATGGATTGGTTAAGTGAGTACGATGCTAAGATATTTTGCCAAGATAGGAAGATATCCCTTAGATACCCGAATTGCAGCGAACGGATTGTTTTCACCATAGGAAGTACTAGCGGTGAGGTGTTTTCTTTGTTGGGTGCTTTGAATTCATATATTGAGTTGAGCCGAGTTTTCATAGTTAGAGAATTTGCAGATGTGTTTAAGTTAGTAGTTGGATTGCCGCCGAAATAGGCCATTGAGTTTCGAATAGATTTGGTCCTGGGAGCAGAACCGGTGAGTAGGCCACTAAGCAGAATGACCGCTTTAGAAATGTAGGAGTTGAAGGTGTAGTTAGTGGATATAGAAAGCAAGAATTTTATCAGGGCGAGCAGTTTGCCGTGGGGTGCAGTGGAAGTGTTTGCTAAGAAGCGGATGGATCGTTGAGGCTACATATCGATTATTGAAAGTTAAATTCGAAGATGATAAAGAATCGATATCCATTTTCCAAGATCGACAATTCGTTCGACCACCTAAGTGGAGCAAAGGTATTTTCTCAATTGAATTTGGCAACAGGTTTCCATCATCTCGGGGTAGCAGAGGATAATAAACATTTAATGGCGTTCAAGACCAGATATGGGTCAGATGAATGGTTAATAATGTCATTCGGACTGTTGAATGCTCTAGCTTTCTTTGTGGATTTGATGAACCAAATTTTTCAAAAGCACTTGGATAGGTTCGTGTTGGTTTTCGTAGACTATATCTTGATTTACCCTAAGGGTGAAAGAGAGCATTAACTTCATCTTAGAGTGGTGCTTGAGATGCTGAGGCAGCATTAGCTGAAAGTTAATTTTCGAAGTATCACATTTGGAAGAAGGAGGTGAAATTTCTTAGTCATGTGGTCGTAGAAGAAGGGTTGTCAGTGGATCCGACTAAGATCGAGGCAGTGAATAGTTAGAAGAGACCTGAGACAGTTACCGAAATTAAGAGTTTTCTTGGGTTTAGCTGGTTATTATTGGAGATTCATTAAGAAATTTTCACGGATAGTAGCACCGATGACTAGGCTGACGAGGGTTGAAGTTTGTATGGACTGATAAGTGTGACGAAGCATTCCAGAGTTTGAAACACTTAACGACCCATGCACTTGCGCTGGTTGTTCCAGAAGGGAATCAAGATTTGATAGTTTATACCGATGCGTGTGGAACATGATTAGGAGCTGTGTTAATGCAGAGAGTTAAAGTAATTGCCTACGCTTCTAGACAGCTTAGAGCAAATGAGTTCATATATCCGATACATGATTTAGAATTGACTTTTAGTGATTTTTGCTTTGAAGGTGTGGAGAAATTACCTTTTAGGAGAAAAGTTTGAGCTGTATACAGATCTTAAGTTGCTGAAGTATTTGTCCTCTCAGAAGGAGCTGAGCATGAGTGGCGAAGGTGGTTAGAGTTCATAGCTGCTTATGATTTTTGTGATTGAGTGCACACCAGGGAAAGGCAACAAAACTGAAGATGCACTAGCAGGAAGCATCAGAATGCAGTTTTGGCTATGATGGCTAAGTGGAAAGATTTAGAAGCATTGGCAGATTGCAGAGTGCAGTGGAGATCCGAGGCTGGGTCTAGTGGTAATATATAGTTGTATTGTCTTGTTTGGAAGTTAGACCAATGTTGATCGAACGGATTGCTTCTAAGCAGTTAGAGGATCCTGTGTTAGCTGAACGGGTCAAAAAGCTAAAGAAAGGAACCAAGAGCGATGACTTGAATGATTTCAGTCTTTACCAGAATGGGTGGTTGAGAAAGAAAGGAAGATTACGTGTTCCAAGTGTGGGAAACAAATGGAAGGAAATCTTAGCAGAATTCCATCATTCGAAGTTCACTATACATCCCGGAGGTACCAAGATATATCAGGATATGAAGAGAAGTTTCTTTTGGGAAGATATGAAGCGGGATATTGGCTTATGTGTAAGGCAGTGCTTGAATTGCCAACAGTCAAAGGCCGAACACCAAAAGCCAAGTGGTTTCCTTTAGCGATTAGATATTCTAGTATGGAAGTGGGATTCTATTTCTATGGACTTCATTGATGAGTTGCCAAGGTTGAACAAGGATAATGAAAGTATATGAGTCGTAGTGGACAGATTGACAAAGAGTGCCCATTTCATTCCCGTTAAGTCAAATAGGACGACTCCTGTTTTAGTAAGGTTATTCATGAAGAATGTGGTTAGACTGCATGGAGTTCCAGGCAGTATAGTTAGTGATAGAGATCCTTTGTTTACTAGCAAGTTTTGAAAGGGTCTACAGGAAGTTTTGGGAACCAAGATTAAGATGAGTGCCGCTTACCATTCGCAAATAGATGAGAAATGGAAAGAGTTAACAAGATCTTAGAAGATTTCTTAAGAGCTTGTGTTCTTGATTTCGGGGGATCATGGGAAGACCATTTGCATCTAGTCGAGTTTTCGTATAACAACAATTATCAGACTAGTATTTGGGATGGCACCATTTGAAGCTTTGTATGGGAGGCCATGCAAATCTCCCATATGTTGGTTGGAGATCGAAGATAGGTTGATTCTTGATACAGATTTGGTTAGAGAGGCTGTAGAAAAGATTGCGGTCATTCGGGCTATAATGAAGGAGGCTCGATCTTGGCAGATAACTTATGCAGATAAGAGGCGGAAAGATGTGGAGTTCTCAGTTGGGGACCAGGTTTTCGTCAAAGTATCACCGATGAAGGGTGTGCTTAGATTTGGGAAGTCGGGGAAGTTATCTCCGAGGCTGTGCAGTTATTGCCCTGCTATAACCACGCTATATTTCATACTGGATTTCTACCGCTACGATTTTTCCATATAGCCTTTCCACTTTAAGGCCTACTATTTCTGCTATATCCCAATATTCCCGCTATATTCCGATATTTTCGGTATATCTACTTTAAAAGAAATGAATAAAAAATGACATTTATATATTATAAAAATTATGAAATTGATTTTGTTTAATTGAATTTTTAATATATTTTCAGAAATGAAAATGCTCCAATATTCTACCAAATTCAATTATGTTATATAACAGTTTTACGTTTATTTATAGTATATTCCCACATGTTTTTATTTAAAATTATTTATGAATTAACTATAATTCAATTGAATGTTAATTTCCATTTAATTACCATTTATATATTTGCAAAATATTAAGTACAAGATTTATATGCTATTTTTAGAGTCACCCGCTATATCCCGCTATATTCTCGCTGTATTCCTGCTATGCTTTTTGCACCACCGCCGCGTTAAATCTCCCAAGTGCTTTAACTGCACAACTCCAATGTTCATCGGACATTTTCCAATACTTGAGAGGATCGGAAACTCGCTTATAGACTTGATTTACCGAGCAGTTTGGCAGGTATCCACAATGTTTTTCATGTTTCATATCTCAGAAAGTGTGTTAGAGACCCGAAGACTACTATTGCACTGACAGTGCTAGATGACTTAGTGTTAGAACTGGGTTTGACCATAGTGAGAAAGCCGGTTCGCATTATTGCGAGAGATGAGAAGAGGCTTAGAACGAAGATAGTCAGATTAGTCAAAGTCCAGTGGAGTTATGATGACAGAGACTGTACTTAGGAGGATGAGAACAGGATTAGAGATACTTATCCTCATTCATTTGGTAGTATGTTTTAACTTCTCGTTTGTATTGTGTACCTTATTGTAATTTCAAGGATGAAATTCTTTAAGGAGGGGAGTCTGTAACACCCTATATTTTTGATAAAATTATTTAGGAGATTTAGTTAGTTAAACTAAATAAAATAATGTGTTGATAAGGAGATTGAGATTTAATTTTAATTAAAGTAGTCGTGGATTTTTAAACAAATAAATTAAAAGAAGGGTTTAAAATGAATATTAGAGGAGGGGTATTATGAGAAAGAGGTCACTCCGTATCTCCTTCTTTAGGCTGTGTATTATGTACACATCCATTCCGTTTCATAATTTCAAAATCAAGGCTACCCACTAGTAACAAGGAAGGGAGAAGAGGAAACTAAGGAAAAGCTTAAGGAAGAAAATTCAAATCAAAATTCATTCAAATATTAAGCTCCTTAATCTCTAAAGCAAAGGTGAATAATTTTTATATCTCTAAAATTTTATGGTTTAGGTTTAAGATTAAATCCGAATGATTTTGCAATGATTTGCCATGTTTTTGAATGATAAACTATACATATTGATGATTTATGAACGTTCATATAGATTTTTGAAAACCCTATTAAATGACATCTGTTAGCCTTGTGAATTTTTATGGTAATATAAAATGATATTTTAGAGATGGGTTTCAATTTTCATATTTTTCTGAATTTTTGTGGAATTTTTGTGAATTTACTAAGAAAGAAAAATGGTATTTTGGATTATAAAATTATTTACAAGAAAAATAATTATTGTTTGGATCTGAAAATTTTATAAGTTCAAAAGAACGTATTAATTTATTTTCTGGAATTTTGCCAGAACTTTCTAAGATGATTTAACAGTTATATAAAGTTATTTAAGGTATGGGACTTAAATGTTTTATATAATTATAAAGAAGAAAGGGGCTTTTTCAAAATTGTTCAAATTTCCAAATAAGCAAATTCGGCAGCATTTTTGAATATAAAAATCTGGGAACCAATCAAATTTAGATAAAAAAGGTAGGTTGGGTGCAAAAGAGCTATTTTAAAGTACAAATAAATAGTTTTTCTACTATTTCAACTCTTTCGGCAAGAGGTTCCGCCTTCATTCCAAACCTTCCAATAAAGTCGAAAGGTGTCATAACTTTAGACTAGGTCAAATAACCAATGCACATGGTATCAGGCAATTGGTACGTAGTGAATTGGAAGGAGTCGAAAGGTTTAGGGACGAAAGTTAAGAGCTTTCGAAGGAGATGAAACATTGTTTTGGTTTAAAGGAAAATACACGTGCTAGCCTTTGACAATGCCAAATGGTTTAAAAGAAAAAGGTTTCGACTGGTTTTCTTTCTAGTTTTAATTGAAACCTTTCGACAAAGTCAAAAGGTATAGCTTTCGACAAGGCCGAAAGCATAGTTTTCGCTTCCAAACCATTCGACCCAGATGGAGTTGAAGGTAATCTTTTGTTTTCTAAAATTGCCGCCACTCCATTGATTTCAAAGGGTTCATTCCAACACCAACACTTCATTGTTTTCGAAAGGTTTCGTAAAGGTTTCGAAGCATTTGCTTTTGACTCCAAAGTTTTTCTGATCCTTTTGCTCTACTTGAAGGCATAATCCTAATGTTTTAAGCCAAAACGTTTTAAAAGGTTCCAAAATAGTCAAATTCGAATGGTTTCGAAAGGTTTCCACTTGTTTTTAAATTTAACCCAATGACTTCGAAAGATTTTTAGTTTTAATGCTTTCAAAAGGTTTTCAATGATTTCATAAGGGTGGTTCCTAAGGCTTTTGACAAAGTCGAAAGGTGAGACCTTTCGACTAGGTTGGAAAGAAACCTTCCGACTAGGTCGAAAGGTATTGTTTTTCAATGTTTTTCGAAGTCAAAGGCTAAAGGGTTTCAAAGGTGGATGTCATATGCTTTAAAGCTTATATAGGAAAGGCTTTTTTAATTTTTTTGAAGGAGTTATCTTTAATGATTTCATAGGGTTATATTAATGGTTTTGAAGGGGTTACCTTCATTGTCTTCAAAAGGTTGTTTAAATGTTTTAAACAAAGGATTTGAATAATATGATTAGGTATACAGCCTAAGTGTTTTAAGTTATAAAGGACTTTAAATTATTTAAAAAGGATAGATAATCCTTATTGAACATCATTAACATTATTTTTGGTAAAGTATATATAACATGGCAAAAATAGCTTCAGTAAAGCTGAAGATGTATTTTTCTTTTAAATATAAATAATTTGACAAATTAAGTCATTTTAAAAGGGTTTACAAGGAAAATTTGAAGGGTAATTAACCCAAAAGAAAATTCGAACAGTCAGCTCATTTAAATTCGAAAAATTAGTCCATTTTAAGGGCAGTCGGCCCAGAGGATAGCTAGTTCAGATAAGGGCAGTTAGCCCAGATATGAACAGTTAGTTCATTTGTTAGCACAACGGACCTTGCTACTTCTTAAGGACAGTTAGTCCACCCTTTCAACTTGTTTTATGGATAGATAGTCCATTATTTAGCATAAAGGATATTACTATTTTGGTATAATTGGATTTAAGACAGTTAGTCCAGAAAGGAGCGGTCGGCTCAGATTTAGGACAGATAGTCCATTTATTTCATGCTTTAGCATAATGGATATTGCTATATTATTATTATAATCAGTTGATTAACCAGTTTGGTTGTAGGAAAGGATTTGCAAAATATATGTTTTAAAAAGAGATATCAGTGAGTGGAAACCTGTTCTGCTAAGCGGCGTGGTCTTCCTATATATTAGTAAATAGAGATGTAACAGAAATTATTCATACCAGGCTTTATATATGACTCGAAGTTTTTGTTTCCCCTTAAACTCTCGGGTGCTCAAAATTGATTTCAGTAGGCTGAGGATTTAGGTTTTTAGGTTTTAGCGGATTTTGGCGAATAAGCTTTCGAAGACGAGCAGTTGGCTGACGGTGTGAGTCCCCACCTCTATACTCACACTAGCCAAGGACACTACGGAGTAATGCCGTCGACTGGCACGAAGAATAAGACTGTTGAGGAGCGACCATCTGTGTAATTGCTTTATGCGAGTACCAATATGTTAGATAGTATTGCTTAAGAGGAAATCTGACACATCAATGACAAACTCAAAACTAATACACGTGGCTATGTGATCTTCAGAAACAAATATAAAATAAATATAACATAAATCTATCACAAATATCCATATCACCAAGGCGGAAACAGATATGAATACAACACATAAAAGTGTACATCAAAGTAGTGGTCATATAAGATCCACTACATCACAAAAGAAAATAGGTATAAGTGCTAGACAAAAGAATATGTATACATCAAGGAGTCTCTATCTCGAATGTATAAAACAAAAACTACTAAGCCAAGTAGTTAGCCAAAAGTCAGATGACGGACCCTAATAAGAAGTCAAGTAGAAGCACCTGAAATACCTCGGTCTGACCCGAGTATTATTTAAGAAGAAAATAATAAATGTATCAATCTAGCTATAAATATCAGATAAAATGAGATAGGATAAGAGAAATGATAAAAATATATGATAACAATAATGTCATACTGTAACAAGTATACATTTAACAACGAACAAAAATCATACAAATATCTCAAGAATCTCATACACCAGAAAGAATGTCGTATTCTTTATTTTATTCACCAAACCACAAATATTGACAAACATATCAATGCCAATCTCAAAAAATTAGTGAAATACAAATTCCAGAAATCATCAATTAGAAATCTAGAAATCACAAAGGGGGAGGCCTATCAAAAATAGGAGCATGAAAACTCACCAACATGTGTATCACAAATGGGATGCTATCCCATGGTTGCTAACCATAAAGCCGGTGCAACTACGTAGTACAATAATGGTACGTCCAAGGAACCTAAAACTCAAATAATTAGGAACAATGACGTAGTACAATGGTATGCCCGATGAACTTGATAAGCCAGAACAACAATGTAGTACAACGTTACGTCCAATGAACCGAACTCCATAAAAGAACATGGGTCGTTAGCTCATAAAAATGAGTCGAAACTCCAAAGAACAGTCAAAAGACCATACGTTGTTAGCCCATAAAAATGAAAAGAAGCTCCATTAAATCGAGGTATAGTCTCCTACGTGGATAAAGAGAGACAAAGCTCAACATAATAGGGGTACAATCCTCCACGTGGACAAAGAGACATCGCATATCCCTAGTCTAACCATAAAAATGTTCACCATTGATCAACAAAAAGTGTGAATTACACTAAACTAGTAAATAAATGAGTTTAGCTTCATGTCCCATGACCACTGGCTTAACTTAAGTATTTATGAACAAATTGTAAATTTCCAGTCGAAAATTGTCACAAGAGTTCAATCAAACAAGTCCAAGAATTAACCAACAAAGAAAACACAAGCCTTTCATACCACTTGTTATGCTAAGTCGTTTAATTAGATTTCTCATATGAATGAGGTAAATGTTTGTATATACTAATAGAGTGGAAGACAGTTTTGAAAACGAGCTTTATATTGAAAGTAACGTTGAAATCATTTTGTGAAAGGGTTTGAAATTTACTACTAGTATAGAAACATTTGTATTTTAAAGTGACAAATCATAGAAAACGACTGTAAAAACAATCAATCACCAAATCCATAAAAATCGATATCAAATCCATCAAATGGATATTCCCAAAAATCCAAAAAGGGGTCATCAAAGTCGATAATAAATGACGACGACCAATTAGATCAACCAAAAATCGATATAAATGGAAACCCATCAAAAGCAAGCAACATGGCTGAAATTTGCAGCTCCAGACATCTGGTGGTTCTCCTAGACGTCTGAGCTGAAGGACTAGAAATTTTATTCCAGATCGCCTAGACGTCTGGGAAGTAAGCTCAGACGTTTGAGCCGATGGTCTGGAATTTTATTCCCGTAGCTCCAGACGTCTGGGCATACTTCCAAACGTCTGAGCTGAAGCTCAGAGCAAAAACCTATTAGGCCAATGATGGCCAATTCATCTCATAAGCGATCGCACGAGCACGATGGCTAAGGATTCATGCCCAGCGACAACCAACCCTATAATCTCTTTACTACACTCCAAACAACATGTCAAAACAGCCAATGTAGGACTTTCATAGATTTTGACTTCAAAATACCAAAAATTGGAAAATTCGCCAAACCAATCCAATTCCGAAAGCAAATGTACATAAATAGATGTTAGGAATTCATAGCTAACAACTACCAAAGGTATACACATAGATGTGAGTTCGAGAACTCACCTTTAAACTCAAAAACAACGATAAGAAGTTTAAAACAAAGCAAAACCAATTCATCTTCAACATACCTCTAGAATCTTCAATCTACTATCAAATGTGAAGTTTTTCCTAAGTTAGGTTATAGGAATTTCTAGAAATTGGAGAGAGATTGAGATGGAGAAGATGATGCTTACCTAAGCTTCTCTTTGATTTATAACTTAAAGTTGAATTTTCTATGAGAATTAGAGCTTAGGAATTCTAATCTCTTTTCTTTTCTCCCATTTTTCTAAGGCTTGAGAGTGTTAGGAAAATAATAGAATGAATGAAGAGGAGAGGGGGTGGAGTTAGGGTAATATGTTGGGTTAATGGGCTAAAACCCAAACCCAAAGCCCAATAGAAAAATAGCAAAAATTCAACACAACTCCAAACATGCGAATAATGATTCTAATTCGACTATTTACTGAAAGTAGCATTCCGGATTTTAATTCGAATAACGATTTTATATTTAAATAAGTCATTTAAATATACAATCGTAAAATATGCATGTTATTACAGACTCCCCTCCTTAAAGAAATTGCATCCTCGCAATACTTAAGAAGAAAACAAATAGTAACAACCATAAAAGCATATCAACACAAAAGAAAATTTGAAATTAGGAGCTCACCTCAAAGAGCATGAGAGAGTAAGTTCGGATGTATTCGCTCGATGAATTCTCTGAATTCCCAAGAACAATCCTTAGGATTTGAGGACCATTGAACTTTCACAAGTGGGACATCTTTATTACGAAGATGTTTAACCTCCGTAGCAATGATACGAATAGGATGTTGCTCATAAGTAAAATTAGGTGAAACTTCAATTTCTTCAACAACACCGGGCTCAAGAATAGAATTGGAATCTCAAAGGCATTTCCGTAGTTGAGAGATGTGAAATACGTCATGAATAGCAGAAAATCGAGTCGGTAATAAAGGGCGATAGGCCACAGAACCAATACGTTCGGTGATGGAAAATGAGCCAATATATTTATGTGCTAATTTTCCAGATCGACTGAAACACAACACCCTTCATAGGGGAAACACGAATGAACACTAAATTCTAAGAGTGGAAACAATGGCCGCGAGCGTTGGATCATGAGTGGCATATCCAGTCTCAGTATGCTTTAATTGTATAGAAGTATAAGTGATAACGCATTCCCTTTTTGCATGAGAATGACACCCAAAGCAATACGACTAGCATCGATACAAACAATGAAGTCTTGGTTCCCTTCGGGAATCACAAGCATATGAGCATCGGAAAGTAGTTCTTTTAAATGATCCTTTTTTCCCGAAAAGCTTAGAACATTCGAAATTATAATTTACTTTGTGTAATCATCTTTTTAGAAATTTAACTTATTACAAGTCAATTTACTAGGTCTGACTGTCTCATCATAGCGTTTAGGAGATTCCTTTCGATAACATTGGTCAGGCGCATCGACCAGAATTCTTAAAGCACTCAACGGGCAATACAATGCAAAATCATCTTCTATAAGGTAGATATGTCTTTAAAAAAAACTTTACAATATTCTTTGCTTGTTTTAAGAACAAAATCCAATGATACATATAAATATCTTATGAAAAAGATTTGCAAATTCTAAATTATTATCATTATCCATAATCAACGAATACAAGGCGAACTCATCGAGATATTTGTAGAATACTCAATTCATAAGATGGATGAAAAAAGCTGGACAAACCGAATGATATCACGATTCATTCATAAGAATTATAACGAGTGCGGAATGCGGCAAAGGGGAATGCTATCCTCCCAACTCGTAGCTATTAAAACTGGTGGCAAGGTCGAGCTGAAAAGACCTTTGCACCTCACAATAGATTGCTTAGTTGATAATCTAAGACAAGCTCAAAAATAACCAAAAATTCACAAACTACTTGAATGTGAGAAATTACATTTCCCTCATCATGTGGGTTTAAAGAATAAAATGATGCCACCAAATTGGAGTCGAAATCATTGAGAAAAGTAAAAACCTGCTTAACAGATTAAGAATGTCGAAGACGGATAGTCCTATCGAGATATAGGATATGGGCTTCATAATGATTAATGCCAATTCTTTTCCAAAAATCAATTCCGAAGCCTAAGTAGCTCATAACTTGCAAATCGAACTGAAAAGCACAATTACATAAAATAATCTCAACATCTTTACCAAGTAAACTGAGTGTTGAGGATCCACTAACCGGATTCGTAATTCTCAGTGAAGTCATCAAGCCCATAATATTTAAAGACAAAGCATCAACAAGTTCTTTTGATATAAAAGAGTGAGATGCACCCGCATAAAAAAGAACTCAAATAGGAGGATCACGAAATAAAATAATGCCATCAAGGACAGAATGAAAAATACCATGACCAAGAGAAGGGTTACTAGGGGCTTGCACAACATTCAGCTTTCCCTCCTTCCTACTTTGAAGTATGGGACATGCAGATATATGTTGACTCGAATTTTTGCAATAGCGACAATAAAGGAGTTTCGAACATTTATTTGCATAATGGTCCTTAGAACCACAATTGTAGCATTGTCTACGACAAGAGGTAGGAGTCTTTGCTACCGAAGTTGTCTGCCTCCCTTTCTTGTTGGGATTAGGGTTTTTGAACTTGATATGCCTTTTCTTGTTGTTATTGAGGCTCTTTTTGGAGCCTCCAATATCTCTAGCACTTCCTTTATCAGCCTCTTCTAATCGAAGAGTGATATCTACAAGCTAATCGAAAGGAACTTCTAGTTTCAAAGGTAAAACCTTTTTGGGGTTCTTACTCAAGCATAGATAAACCTTTTATTCTTTGCAGGATCCAAAAGTTGTTGGGCAGACATGAATACGCCATCCAGAGAAGGACCACTGGATCGACTTGCGCTAGGATTGCCAGATCTAACCATCACTTCTTCTTTAAAAAAGAAAGAAGAGGAAAAATATTATTCTCAGAATGAATATCAAACAAATTTGATTGATAAAACAAGACATCACAAAAGAAAATATGATAGAATGGGTACTAAGACTCGAATTAAATCCTAAGGCACAATTCCTAGGAGAGACTTAGGACAATGATCCTTGCTAGAATATTCTATAATGTTCCGAAGTATGGCTTTAATGCCAAGCTGTGACACCCCACCTCTATACTCACACTAGCCAAGGACACTACGGAGTAATGCCGTCGACTAGCATGAAGAATAAGGCTGTTGAGGAGCGATCATCTGTGTAATTGCTTTGTGCGGGTACTGATATGCCAGATAGTATTACTCAAGAGGAAATCTAACACAACAATTACAAACTCAAAACTACTACACGCAGGCTATGTGATCTTCGAAAACAAATATAAAATAAATATAACATAAATTAGTCGCAGATATCCATATCACTAAGGCGGAAACATATATGAATACAACACATAAAAGTGTACATCAAAGTAGTGGTCATATAAGATCCACTACATCACAAAAGAAAATAGGTACAATTGCTAGACAAAAGAATATGTGTACATCAAGGAGTCTCTATCTTGAATGTATAAAACCAAAACTACTAAGCTAAGTAGTTAGCCAAAATTCAGATGACGGACTCTGATAAGAAGTCAAGTAGAAGCACCTGAAATACCTCGGTCTGACCCGAGTATTATTTAAGAAGAAAATAATAAATGGATCAGTCTAGCTACAAATATCAGATAAAATGAGATAGGATAAGAGATATGAAAAAAATGTATGGTAACAATAATGCCATACTATGACAAGTATATATTTAACAAAAAACAAAAATCATACAAATATCTCAAGAATCTCATACACAAGAAAGAATGTCGTATTCTTTATTTTATTCACCAAACCACAAATCTTGACAAACATATCAATGCCTATCTCAAAAAATTGGTGAAACACAAATTCCAAAAATCATCAATTAGAAATCCAAAAATCACAAAGGGGGAGACCTATAAAAAATGGGAGCGTGAAAACTCACCAACACGTGTATCACAAACGGGACGTTATCCCATGGTCGCTAACCATAGAGTCGATGCAACGACGTAGCCTGAAACTCAAATAATTCGAAACAACGACATAGTACAGTGGTACGTCCGATGATCCTGATAAGCCGGAACAATGTAGCACAATGGTCCATCCGATGAACCGAACTCCATAAAAGAACATGGGTCGCTAGCCCATAAAAATGAGTCGAAACTCCAAAGAACGGTCAAAAGACCATGGGTCGTTAGCCCATAAAAATGATACGAAGCTCCTTTAAATCAAGGTATAGTCCCCTACGTGGACAAAGAGAGACAAAGCTCAACATAACGTGTTAAGTCGCCTACGTGGACAAAGAGACATCGCATATCGCTAGTCTAAACCATAAAAATGATCACCGTTGATCAACAAAAAGTGTGAATTACACTAAGCTAGTAAATAAATAAGTTTTAGCTTCATGTTCCATAACCACTAGCTTAACTTAAGTATTTACGAAAAAATTGTAGATTTCCACTCGAAAATTATCACAAGAATTCAATCGAACAAGTCTAAGAATCAACCGACAAAGAAAACACAAGCGTTTCATACCACTTGTTTTGCTAAATCGTTTAATTAGATTTCTCATACGAATGTGGTAAAGGTTTGTATAAACTCATATATTGGAAGACGGTTTTGAAAACGAGCTTTATATTGAAAGTAACATTGAAATCATTTTGTGAAAGGGTTTGAATATTTACTACTAGTATAGAAACCTTCGTATTTTAAAGTGACAAATCGTAGAAAACGATTGTAAAAATAATCGATCACCAAAAGTTCAGTTTCGATGACGTGAATCAAATCCATAAAAATCGATATTAAATCCATCAAATGGATATTCCCAAAAATCCAGAAAGGAGTCATCAAATTCGATAATAACTGACGACGACCAATCGGATCAACCAAAAATCGATACAAATGGAAGCCCATCAAAAACAAGCAAGATGGCTGAAATTAGCAGCTCCAAACGTCTTATGGTTCTCCCAGACATCTGAGCTGAAGGATTGGAAATTTTATTTCAGATTGCCCAAATATTTGGGAAGTAAGCTCAGACGTCCGATCTGATGTTCTGGAATTTTATTCCCGTAGCTCCAGACCTTTAGGCATACTTCCAGACGTTTGAGCTGAAGCTCAGAGCAAAAATCTGCTAGGCCAATGATGGCCACTTCATCTCATAAGCGATCGAAAGAGCACGATGGCTAAGGATTTATGCCCATCGACAACCCAACCCTGTAGGCTCTTCACTATACTCCAAACAACATGTCAAAACATCCAATGTAAGATTTTCATAGATTTTGACTTCAAAATACCAAAAATTGGAAAATTCGCCAAACCAACCCAATTCCAAAAGCAAATGGACATAAATAGATGTTAGGAATTCATACCTAACAACTACCAAAGGTATAGACATAGATGTGAGTTCGAGAAATCGCCTTTAAACTCAAAAACAACGAATAAGAAGCTTTGAAACAAAGCAAGACCAGT
Source organism: Allium cepa (assembly GCA_030765085.1). Classification (NCBI taxonomy): domain Eukaryota; kingdom Viridiplantae; phylum Streptophyta; class Magnoliopsida; order Asparagales; family Amaryllidaceae; genus Allium; species Allium cepa. The sequence continues at coordinate 110,122,914 of CM060944.1, read as the reverse complement.
TCCTTTTCGACACACCTCTAGAATCTACAATCTATTATCAAAGGTGGAGTTTTTTATCTAAGTTAGTTAATAGGAATTTCTAAAAATTGGAAAGATATTGAGATGGAGAAGGCGATGCTTACCTAAGCTTCTCTTTGATTTATAACTTGAAGTTGAATTTTCTATGAGAATTAGAGCTTAGGAATTTCTAATCTCTTTTCTTTTCCTCCATTTTTCTAGGGCTTGAGAGTATTAGGAAAATAATAGAATGAATGAAGAGGAGAGGGGGTGGAGTTAGGATAATATGTTGGGTGAATGGGCTGAAACCCATACCCAAATAGAAAAATAGCAAAAATTCAACTCAACTCCAAACATATTGATGTTTATACTCAAAAATGGTCGCTAATGCAATTTTAAACTCAATGGAAGTGGTCACGAGTCCTAATTTGACTATTTACCGAAAGTAGAATTTCGGACTTTAATTCGACTTAAATAAATCGTTTAAATATACAATCGTAAAATATGCGTGTGGTTATAGACGGATAGCTAAATTTAGGAATTTTGTCTTAAATTTGTTTCCGCTGTGTATTAAGACATTTATGTTTATATTGCTTTGATCATCTAAGGGGGCATCTTCATATTTCACTCTGGGCGTTTTGTTGTAATTATATTTGATCATTGCTTGGGAATACGTTGGGATTTTTGTAACTTGGGCATGATTTGTTTGAAATGTAATCACTAAAGTTATTGTTTTTGAAAATTTGTGATTTTGTTCATATTCAAGTGCTTCTAATATTATGGATACCATTAATATTACCGTTTTTCACCACTAGAGGTCAATAATGTGGATGGCTGCAGCATCCGTAGTGCTTAGCTTTTAGCTTCTAGATACAGGATGTTACATCAATAGTAGAGATAGGTTTTTTCCCATCTCTCCATCCTTCATCTCTTCTATAACATCCTTAAATTTACATAATATTCAATAAGAATTTAATAGAAATTTAAATGTAAATTTAATAAGAAAAGTTAATTCAATTAAAATAAGGACATAAAAGAAATTTTCCTAGACGTCTGAATTTGGCTACGAAACTTGCAACATTGTGTTCATAGCTATTTTTGGGACGATTTTCATATGTAACATTTCAAAATCGGAGTTAGTATGGAGAAGTAATGGGCGATGGTTGATTTGAAAAACAAGATAAATGTAAAAATGAAATATATACACAAAAAATTGCACCATAGGGTCAACTAATAACGATTGACTGTGAGCAGATGAGGGCCGACCAAGGCTGGGTAATAATCATGCATTTTGAATTTAAGTGACATGTACGAACAACATAGACGATTGCTTTACCGCCAAGACCGTGATGAACAAATGCGATGACCGAAAAGATTCACTAACCAAATCAAACACTCTAAACTAGTTTGCAAACCCTATAAATACTAGCCAAATCAAACACTAGTTCTCATATAAATCTATAAATAACAAACTCTGTCAAAAGTTTTCCTATTTTCCAAACTCTAAAATGCTTCAAAATTAAAATAAAAGCAACCTAGAAGAACATAAATAATTAGATTTAGACGGATCAAGGGAAGCTGGCATTTGTAGGGGCGATTCTCAGGTAAAGCAAATGGAATAACTTAGGCTTGAGGTGAGAGAGAATTTTTTTATTATAGTTAGGTTAAAAGTATTTTAATTGTTAATTTTCTAAAACCTAATTTGAAACATGCAAAAACCCTAAATTTAAATCTGTAGGTAAAAATAGAAATTAACATTAAACTATTAAATGACATAAATTGCAGTTAAGCTTATACACCTCTTTTATAATTGAATTGCAAACCCTAAATTAGTAAACATCAAATCAAATTGCAAATTGACATTAGACTGGTCACTTAGTAATTAAGGTTCAATAATAACAGCTAATAACTGCAAATGACAAGAGTTAAATGATAATGAACGACCGACAGTAATCAAATTGCAGAAAACCATAATTTTAATACGTGACCGGTCAACCCTGAAATCCTAGCGGTCGATCGGTAGTGATCGACCAGAGGGGAAAAACGGTCGACCGTTTGCAATATGAATTGCGACAATGAACCTTGGCCTAAGTCCCAAGCTAAAGATTAGAAATTATATAATTCATTAAAAAATTATATAGATGAGAAATCGATCATTTGAGCCTATTTTGTGTAAAGTACACATGTTAGAAATAGTTCGGAAGTTAGGTCTCAATCAAAGAACGATAGATCATTGTGGCTTGGGTAACAATTAAATACCTAAATAAGAGATAAGAGTTTATTAGAGCGATGTATTTCGTAGACACTCATGGGGTGTTCCATAGTTGATGTCCAATACGATGGAGACACCAGATGAGTGAGCATGATGCTAAAGGGAGATTCTAAAATATAGTCAGGCCGAGAGTAGCATGATAAGAGGCTATAGAGTAGAAAGGAGCCATGTATTGATGATAGTTGTTGTATGCATGATTCTGCCACGATGTGGTATAGGTGGACACCAGTGCAGTACAATAAGAGGCATTTTGCCACTATGATTGAGAGGTGAATGGTGGGTGCATACGATGAGTCACACAGCGAGTTTGCATTTCGAGGTTTTCCCTCCCCAGGCATAGTGATGATTATAGGTATTCATGGAATAGCAGTTCTCACATTAGTGTTAGTGGAAAATGGGGTTTCCATAGTGGTTTACGGGCGATGATTTCTTATTGGGTTACTCTAGGTGTGTAATCCAATCATTAATGTGAGGTTTGATCCGTAGTTCGATCCCTGTAGTAGTCTATACAAGTAGTAGTGTAGATATGTATTAAAAAAGAACCCTTAGACAATGGACCTTATGAGTTCACCGACACCGGTAGTGCAACCTATGTCATTTAGAATAGTTTTGAAGTTAAATGCATATGATTTTCACATATTAAACTTGTACTCATTCACTGGACTTTTATCTAAACCACTATCTTCTTTCCATTTTTTCTACCACGAGATGATAGGTTAGCAGTTGATTGGGCATAGTACGTGGAGAAAGGAGCTTCACGTTGGAGTTCTTATAGTGTTCATTGTTCTTATTATCGTTTATTTTATTAAATGTCTGTAAAGCATATATTGTACTTTGAAAATAATGTATATATAAAACAAGTATTTCAGAGATTGTTTCCTTGAGATGTCTACTTTTGTGTGCTTATATTTTAATTCCTTCCGCTGTGAGATTTGAAAGTGTAGAATGTCTTCTAACTTACCCTATAATCATGCCCTATAATGTTTTAAATCCCAACAGCTCATATTCCTCGGCATGACAAGAGGCCAAAAGCCACACTTAGCTTTGAATCGGTGTGTCAAGAAGTGAGGGTTATTACATTTGGTATCAGAGCTTATGTTAAGGGTTCTACAGGACTTAGCCATGTATCATGAGAACATACTTGAAAAGTTTTCGAATAAAAGGTAGTTTTTCAAAAGGTGTTCTAAAATGATTTTCGTGAAGTGTTCAAAAATGGGTTTTGAAAATATACATACACATGTATATACATAAAAGTTCCATAAAAATTTCCAAAGATTTTATTTATATATCAAAATTTATTTTATTCGTGCCCATACTTAAAATAATTCCCAAACACAGATAGTAAGAATGAGTACAATTTTTAGAGTGATGGCTTAGAGAAGGAGCTAGGATTTCGAGCGTGAACATCCATATATGGTTCCATTAGTATTCATAAACAAGAAGATAAGATAGCCAAATCTTACTAGAGAAGCTAATTATGATTTTCTCATACGTGTATTATTGCACAACACCGTATACCTATGGGTACATAAGGTATTATTTGGCATATCCTTTAGATAAGCAAACATATGAGTTTGAAGAAACGATAAGTTTATAATAGCTGAGGATGAAAATAATTTTTTTACATTTATAGTGGTTTACCCCATATAGAAGAGCTAGTAGAGGTTTTCTATGCAAACTAGCAGTAGTAAACATGTTATGAATTAAGGGTGAATGAAGAAGATTAGTACCAAGAGACCCATATAAAAAGAGTAAGATGCCAACAAAGTGTTAAGTGAACTTGAAAAAGGATTTTACAAACGTAGGGAAAAATTATCCCAGTTATAATAGAAACGCTATCTTCATATCTATAGGAGTTGCATTGACTCATCTTAATTAAGAGTATGGCTGGAACATTTTCGTATTGAGTTGGACATTGTATTGGAAAATAAATTTAAGTAACCATCTTTGGAAGGAAGATAAAACTTTATACACGTAAAGCAACCTTAGATATAAGTGTGCTTAGGGAATTAGGTTACTATTATCTACTTCAACTTAAGTGATGAACCAAGAAAATATTTTCTAAAGTCAGGATCGGTATATATCTGTTATTTTAAATTAAAAAATTTTGGTTTATTATTTTATTAAAAATTGTCAGATAAACTTTATAGGATTTGTTTAAAAAGAAAGAATAAAGCACTTGGTGAAAAGTTATTTTTAATAATAGTTTTAAAGCTCTTATTCTATTTTTAGGTGCATTGTTACACATATTTCAACGTGCACCTTTCTTTTAACAAAAGAATTTTTAAAAAGAAAAATAAATGTTGAAGAGTATGTAAGGCTTAACTTTTGAATTTATTTTTGTAAATAAAAAATGGTTATACATTCACAAATGTTTTATAAATGTTTCTGTTATATCCCTAAAATAATAATAAATATAAATTAAAAATACAATATATTCTACGAAAAAATATATAATATAAAATACACTTTTGTAAAAATTTATTATTAACAAAAAAAGATTTTAAATAGGTGTGTTTTTATGTATGTTTTTACTAAGTTAAGTAATCATTTTTGATAATTTAATTAAATAAAATGTTATAACCCTAGTAAAAGGAAATGTTTTTAAAAATAAATGAAGGGTTTTGAAGTTTTAGAAAATTTACTAGTTAATTTTGCAGTAATGGTAATAATCAAAGGTTTTAGTTTAAAAGGATAAAATAAAAATATTACGACTATCACTTAAAACTTACAAAGATAGAAAGCAGGTTGGGGTTAGATAAATAGGATTAAACAGCCCACTAGGACAATAATCTGACTATGAAATTTGGAAGCATTGAAAAGGTTGGAACCAAGATAAAAAAAGTAACATGGGAACTTAGTAACCTTTTCACGCAACGGTTGAATTATAAGATCAGAGTATTAGGTCGAACTTTTAGTAGTAGTGGAAGGGGAGCACAACCTTGTGTTTCTCCACCCAAGTATGGTTTGAACTATAGAACCTTTTATGTAAGAAAGATTAAAAAGTAAGATTTGGGTAAAACTATTACAGAGTAAGGAAAGAGGAAGTGAAGATGTTTTAGTTGTGTTAAAAAAAACTGTGGATGCAAGAAGTTTTTCGGTTTGAAGTGTAAAAAGAACAAGTAGGATCTACTTCATTCCGTACTAAGAGTGTTAAGTAACAAATAGACATTTCTTTGATTACATTAGGTACTTCTAAATGGAATGGTAGGTATGGGCTTGGCGTTATAGAAAAAAGATATTAGTAGGTACGTTATATATGAAAATAGGATACCTATAGGCTATGGGAAGTCCAGGTATTGTGTTGTCCCTAAAGGCTATGGGCAGACCAGGTGGATAAGAATGGGAAAGTATCTATTTTATACATGTTATTGGATTTATGTCATAGTAGTTGTGTTCCATGGATGCCTAGATGTGAATCTTGGAATTGTAGGATTGAATGTTGCAAATACTTGATATGGAAAATAATCGGTGCTAGTAGTCTCTAAATCAATGGAAACCTTCATAAAGGAATTAGTATGATAAGTTTTAGATTTGTAGACTTACATGACTTGAGAAAATAAAAATGTGAAATTAGTCATCGTAGCAAATTTTTTGATAATTGAAATGGATTATTAAAAATAATTGGAAGTTGTTACAAAATAGAAATGGGATTTAAGTAGCACTTTAATTCATTAGAATGAAGTGTGAAACAATGTATATTCCTACAAATTATCCAGTTTTAATATACCGTATATCGTTTGAAATACAAGGAACATACCCAAAATAAAGAGATGTATAAAGTAGGGATAGTCACCGTATTTTGTACCGCCTATTTCAATAATAAACAAAATGGATAATTCCTTGTAATTTCAAACATAACATGAATCCTCTTTAGATAATTTATGGAAAGTTACAATATTCACATTCCTTTTGAGGAAAGATATAGTTCCAATGCATCAAAATGCAGAAATCCCTATGTATAAACCGAAGAATCAGTCATTGTGTAAATTGGATTAAAATGGCAAGGCATCGTTCCACATTAAGTATTCTCATCCATAAGGTAAGTAAAATATTGGAATGAAGTGATAGGAGGTCAAATTCAGTGTAAAGATCTCGTTCATGGAATGGCATCGAGGAATAGAAGAAGAAAATTTTTGAAGTTCAAAATTTTTAGAAGGTATCCTATATAAAGTAGTAGTTGAGATTTTCAATGGAATCGTTAATTCCAGGATATGGGATTCTATCAAGAGAAAGATATGGTTATTTACACGTATTGAGAATTCGGAGGTGATTTTCATCGAAAAGAAGATCATAAAATTTTGGTAAGGTTCAGAGCAAGGGTTAAAAATATTTGTCTTGATCATACCTTGGATTGGAAGAAGGCCATTTTCTTAAGAAAATTTATGGAGAACTAGCTTAAAATGCATAGCTCTATGCATAGAAATTGCATGCGGATGAAGTACCCCTTAAGTGAAATCATCATGGATAGAATGATTTTTGATTTTAACTCCAATTAATTTTAGGACTTTTATTGTTAAGGTTGAATGGGAAGATAGACAAATAACCATCACTTGTCGAACTTGGGATAACCATCTAGATCATAAACATGATACTTAGGTAACATGTTTTTTTTAAGATTATTAACGGTTCAGAGGTATAGAGAGATGACTTAAGTGGAGCTGAATTGGAAACTGAGTTATGCTATTTTGTTACATTTGGGTAATCATCAGTTTGGATAGCTATGAGAAAAATGGAGATATTACAAAAGGCTAAGCAGGAAGTGTTAGTCCTTGTGTAATGGCCCATTTTTTCGTACCCTTTGAATTTACTATAAACTACACATGTCCAACTCAAATTGTACGAATAAGCGAATCATTAAGGGTAGAAAGAAAAATAAAGTCAGAACAGTATCTCACACGAATGAAATAACATATATTATTTCAATAATAATCTTTACAGCGGAAAAATTTAAATATAATATCAGAGTCTAACCTAGATTCAGCTTGGACAGTTATAACACCTGCCCTTACAAATGCTGACAAACAACAAAACAAATGCACTAGAGGAAGCGGATAATAGAATACGTCCATATGATGATGAAGATCTCCAGCCTTCCTCTGGAAACTCCAACCGTCTTCAACTCAACCTGAAACTACTCAGATCTGACGCGAGTATTGAAAATACCCAGGTCAGGCTTGATAAACCAGCGTGAGATACTCGAAATTTAAAATTATGTTGTAATCAAAATCTTGAAAAGAAGGGTATCTCATAAGACCACGCCCATACATAAACATGGACGGGTTTTTAGCTTATGATAACCAAAACACTTTTATATCAAAACCTTTGTTGTTATTTCTAATGACATCTCTTTGAAAACATTTGCAAATAAACTTATTCAAATAAGGTATCAATATATGGACTAAGTCTAAGGTAATATATCCAGACTGGGTCAACGAAATATACCGAACGGAATATATGATACCAGAAAGGGGGTAGCTGAAATATTTGCAAGTCATTACAGCTATTTTGGGAATACAATTAAAACCGTAAATCTCGTATTGAGATTGGATTTCCAACACGGTAGGGAACTGGTGACCTTATCTCCGATCCGTGCATAACATAGTTCCTACGGTGTCTTAATCGCTTTTCTCAAACTAGTCACTTGGAACTATACTTGCTATACTACCACTGATAACCGGTAGTTCCCTGCTTTTCTCAAGCTAACCACTTTATCAAAATGGGGCAAGAAATTCCTTGAGAGATGTATTCCCCAAAGGGCCAAACGTATTTAACACCACCATACACACTCACTTATTCCAAATTTGCGTCTGTTAGACCATATAGTATCCCATCATAACCGAGGCGTGAGGCTCGCGAAGCTACTATCAATTTCTTCAAAGCCACACTTTTCATACAGAACCACGTTTTGATCCAACAAGTTCCACTTCGAATGCCACATTATCATTCCACATCACATGACCGATTTCTAGAAAAGTATAACTTCCTGAGCTCATACGTCTTGGGAAAGGGTGTTAAGCTAAAAGAAGTTGCTTTCTCCGCCACCAACTGATATACATTTATAGAAACCACTCAAATGTGATTTATAGTACAATGTCAAACAAACATCCATACAAGTTCGTTCTGGGACTTAACGAAACCGAAGGCACTCTCCTACTACCACTAGTAGCGAGTAGTCCTTGCAATCCGAAAAATCCCCACAACGAGGAGAGCACTACTATAAATAACTCTATAATGGGAGCGACCCAAAGCATGTTCAACAAGCAGTCCTCACGCTATGAAGATCCACGGTCTTCAATAATCATCATCTTCAACATGTCTTCACTTTAGAACGATACATTGGCTCAAAGTGGTTTTCGGATAGGAATTTTTCAAATCTGACTCCGGTTCCTTCGAAGCCAATCACCGCTGTAAAAGATGTTAAGTTCATACATGGATATCAATCATCAATCGATTACTTCATCTTTTATCTAATCAAATATCTTTCTTAGATATATTCTTTTCAATTTATTCCATTTTCTTTTCAAATATATATGGAATCATTAAGCCTCATTAATCAAATCATTTGATTTATTAAACTTTTCTTAAATCCTAGAATAATTTCAAATCATTTTCTCTTTTACTTAGTAAAACCTTTCTAAATCATTCATTAATTCTTAATCAACAATTTTTCTTCTTAACTTTTAACGTAGGGAAAATATTCCCCTTTTATAATATCACTTTCCAAACATCCATTTAATTTAAAGGATTATTCACTGTCCAAAATCGTGAATATAATTCCTTCAATAAACTTTCTCATTTAACTTATCAAATTAAATTGATTTCAGATTTACAAAACGGTGTTTATAAATTCCATTCATATTTTATAAACTTCCATATATAAAATTTCTTTACTAACAAATTCCATTTATATCTCACTTATAAGTCAAAATCCAATTATAATTTAATTACTTATAAAACTCTTATTTACAAATTCATTCCTTTCAAATCTTATTATTTATAAAATCCATTATAAATTCTTTTCTAAATTTCAATTGCAAACCCATATATAAATTTGATTACAATCCCATTTAATATTTATAAAATACTTTTATAATTCCATAACTTTTATTTATAAAATATCAATTTTTATAAATCTTATATATAGACCATTAATAATAAATTCAAAGAATTTATTTCTTTTCTTTTATCTTAGAAAAACTTAATTATGATCTTTTAGAGCATCCAAGTTTTCCTTTCGATATGTTGCACCCCTCGCCTGAGAAGAGAAAATATAGGCCAGGTAAGTTTAGGGCACTGGTTGCTCCATCCCAACCTTAGTTAAACACCTTGTTTTATCTTCCTAGATCTCACAGATGGGACAAATGTACTAGTCGTTTCCGCATACTCAGTTTGTTACTATATTCAATCTTCTTCACTTTTTGTTTAAGTGGTATAAACAATTTCTCTTAACCATTTATTCAAACTCTTATTAAAACTTCCAAATCATCTTTAAATAACTTAATTATTCTTTTAAAATCATTCAAAAAATATATAGGAAAGAATTGTTAAGTTTAAAACTACATTTCAAAAGTTATTTCAAACTGCTGCGAAAAGCCTTGTGAAAAGTGTTGCAAATAGCTTTTTAAAAGCTATATTCTTTAAAACGAATTTTATATCATTTAGAAATCCATATTTTCAACTTAAATCTCTTTTAATGCATTTTAAAAGATTTCTAAAATTTGTTTCATATATTTAAAACATTTAAAATATCAATTTTAAACTTTGGTCACTTTACTGCAAAAGCACGATTTTTCTGAAAAAATGTTTTGGACATATTTAAAGTATACAAGATAAAATCTTGATTTTATTCCTTTCTTTCTTTAAACATAATTAAATGTTTATAAAACATTTCTAACTCATTTTAAAACTATTCCCAAAAGGTTTAAGCATTCCATATAATTCATTTCATTTTCAAAAGGAAAGTAATTTCCTTTATGCTTATCGACGTGTATTAACGTGACTTGGTAAAAAAATTTAAAAATCACATCAAACAATCAATACTTGATGATCAAAACATATATAAACATTCATAGCAATAATAACTCATCATCAAACATGTATATATATAAATAGAGATGCTAAATAGAGTTTCTCACCATAAACCAAAGCGATTAACTTCCTACCAACATTCTAATCAACCAACACATCACTAATTAATTCCTACTCCATTAAACACTATCAAACAACACCCTTTCCCTTCCAATAGCTTGGCCGAGGCTTAAGATGGAGATTGTACAAAAATATAGAGAAGAAGCGATAGAGCTTTGAATTTGAATTCCTAAGATTTAGATCCGAAAAATGGGTCATCTTCTCTCTTGTTTTTGAAGCTCTTACTCATAAAATTTGATAAAATTGTTAACTGAAAAGTTGTTGAAAATTATTTTATCTTGAATTTGAAGAAAATAATCATTTGAATCCAAGTTGTTTTGAGAAAGATATGATATAATGAAGAAGAGGTATTGTCGGATTGACAAAAATAAAGCCCAAAAATACACTTCAAAGAATTGAGTTTCAGGCATAGCTAACTTCAAAACTGGAAAACGTGATCAACAAAAAAGTTGTTTCCACTTGAATTTTATATGGTTAGAAAAAAATAATTTCTTAATTTGGTTCATTTATGATCAAGTTATGATCAAAACAAAAGAACCTATTCTCTGGCTTAAAAACTGGGCCAGAAAATGCACTGGAAAGAAATGTATTTTTGACATAGTTATCTTTAGAATGAGATAAAGTGGTCAACATGAAAGTTGTAGCCACTGGAAAAATACATAATTTAAAGAAAAGGTTTTTGCATTTTTTAAGAAGTTATGGACGAGAGAAAAAGAGTAAAATATGAAGGAAAGATGAGTTTGAACCATAGTTCCCACGGTGCCTTAATCGCTTTTCTCAAACTAGTCACTTGAAACTATACTTGCTATACTACCACTGATAACTGGTAGTTCCCTGCTTTTCTTAAGCTTACCACTTTATCAAATTGGGCAATAAATGCCTTGAGGGACGTATGCCCCAAAGGGCCAAACATATTTGACACGACCATACGCACTCACTTATTCCAAATTTGCGTCTGTTAGACCACGTAGTATCCCATCATAACCAGGGTGTGAGGCTCGTGAAGCTACAATCAATTTCTTCAAAGCCACGCTTTTCATACAAAACAACGCTTTGATCATAACAAGTTCCACTTTGAATGCCACATTGTCATTCCACGTCACATGGCTGATTTCTAGAAAAGTATAACTTCCTGAGCTCGTATGTCTCGGGAAAGAGTGTTAAGCTAAAATAAGTTGTCTTATCCGCCACCAACTGATATACATTTATAGAAACCACTCAAATGTGATTTAGAGTACAATGTCAGACAAACATCCATACAAGTTCGTTCTAGGACTGAACGAAACCGAAGGCACTCTCCTACTACCACTAGTAGCGAGTAGTCCTTGCAATCCAAAAAATCCCCACAACGAGGAGACCACTGCTACAAATAACTCTGTAATGGGAGTGACCCAGATCATGTTCAACAAGCAGTCCTCATGCTATGAAGATCCACGGTTTTCAATAATCATCATCTTCAACATGTCTTCACTTTCGAAAGTATACATTGGTTCGAAGTAGTTTTCCGATAGGAATTTCTCAAATCCGACTCCAGTTCCTTCGAAGCCAATCATCACTTTAAAAGATGTTAAGTTCATACATGGATATCAATCATCAATCAATTACTTCATCTTTTATCTAATGAAATATCTTTCTTAGATATATTCTTTTCAATTTATTCCATTTTTTTCAAATGTATATGGAATTATTAAGCCTCATTTATCAAATCATTTGATTTATTAAACTTTTCTTAAATCCTAGAATAATTCCAATTCATTTTCTCTTTTACTTAGTAAAACCTTTCTAAATCATTCGTTAAATCTTAATCAAAGATTTTTCTTCTTAACTTTTAACATAGGGAAAATATTCCCCTTTTATAATGTCACTTTCCAAAACATCCATTTAATTTAAAGGATTGTTCACTGTCCAAAATCACGAATATAATTCCTTTAATAAACTTTCTCATTTGACTTATCAAATTAAATTGATTTCAGATTTATAAAACTGTGTTTATAAATTCCATTTATATTTTATAAACATCCATATATAAAATTTCTTTACTAAAAAATTCCATTTATATCTCACTTATAAGTCAAAATCCAATTATAATTTATTACTTATAAAACTCTTATTTACAAATTCATTCCTTTCAAATCTTATTATTTATAAAATCCATTATAAATTCTTTTCTAAATTTCAATTGCAAACCCATATATAAATTTGATTACAGTTCCATTTAATATTTATAAAATACTTTTATAATTCCATAACTTTTATTTATAAAATATCAATTTTATAAATCTTATATATAGACCATTTATAATAAATTCAAAGAATTTATTTCTTTTCTTTTATCTTAGAAAAACTTAATTATGATCTTTTAGAGCATCCGAGCTTTCCTTTCGATATGTTGCACCCCTCGCTTGAGAAGAGAAAATATAGGCCAGGTAAGTTCAGGGCACTGGTTGCTCCATCCCAACCTTAGTTAAACATCTTGTTTTATCTTCCTACATCTCACAGATGGGACAAATGTGCTAGTCGTTTCCGCATACTCAATTTGTTACTATATTCAATCTTCTTCACTTTTTGTTTAAGTGGTATAAACAATTTCTCTTAACCATTTATTCAAACTCTTATTAAAACTTCCAAATCATCTTTAAATAACTTAATTATTCTTTTAAAATCATTCACAAAATATATAGGAAAGAATCGTTAAGTCTAAAACTACATTTCAAAAGTTATTTCAAACTGCTACGAAAAGCCTTGCGAAAAGTGTTGCAAATAGTGTTTTAAAAGCTATATTCTTTAAAACGAATTTTATATCATTTAGAAATCCATTTTTCAACTTAAATCTCTTTTAATGCATTTTAAAAGATTTTTAATATTTGTTTCATATATTTAAAACATTTAAAATATCAATTTTAAACTTTGGTCACTTTACTGCAAAAGCACGATTTTTCTGAAAAAATGTTTTGGACATATTTAAAGTATACAAGATAAAATCTTGATTTTATTCCTTTCTTTCTTTAAACATAATTAAATGTTTATAAAACATTTATAACTCATTTTAAAACTATTCCCAAAAGGTTTAAGCATTCCATATAATTCATTTCATTTTCAAAAGGAAAGTAATTTCCTTTATGCTTATCGACGTGTATTAACGTGACTTGGTAAAAAAATTTAAAAATCACATCAAACAATCAATACTTGATGATCAAAACATATATAAACATTCATAGCAATAATAACTCATCATCAAACATGTATATATATAAATAGATATGCTAAATAGAGTTTCTCACCATAAACCAAAGCGATTAACTTCCTACCAACATTCTAATCAACCAACACATCACTAATTAATTCCTACTCCATTAAACACTATCAAACAACACCCTTTCCCTTCCAATAGCTTGGCCGAGGCTTAAGATGGAGATTGTACAAAAATATAGAGAAGAAGCGATAGAGCTTTGAATTTGAATTCCTAAGATTTAGATCCGAAAAATGGGTCATCTTCTCTCTTGTTTTTGAAGCTCTTACTCATAAAATTTGAAAAACTTGTTAACTGAAAAGTTGTTGAAAATTATTTTATCTTGAATTTGAAGAAAAGAATCATTTGAATCCAAGTTGTTTTGAGAAAGATATGATATAATGAAGAAGAGGTATTGTCGGATTGACAAAAATGAAGCCCGAAAATACACTTCAAAGAATTGAGTTTCAGGCATAGCTAACTTCAAAACTGGAAAAAGCGATCAACAAAAAAGTTGTTGCCACTTGAATTTTATATGGTTAGAAAAAAATAATATTTTAATTTGGTTCATTTATGATCAAGTTATGATCAAAACAAAAGAACCTATTCTCTGGCTTAAAAACTGGGCCAGAAAATGCACTGGAAAGAAATGTATTTTTGACATAGTTATCTTTAGAATGAAATAAAGTGGTCAACATGAAAGTTATAGCCACTGGAAAAATACATGATTTAAAAAAATGATTTTTGCATTTTTGTTCAGTTTTTAAGAAGTTATGGCCGAGAGAAAAAGAGTAAAATATGAAGGAAAGATGAGTTTGAAACATAGTTCCCACGGTGCCTTAATCGCTTTTCTCAAACTAGTCACTTGAAACTATACTTGCTATACTACCACTGATAACTGGTAGTTCCCTGCTTTTCTTAAGCTTACCACTTTATCAAAATGGGGCAATAAATGCCTTGAGGGACGTATCCCCCAAAGGGCCAAACATATTTGACACCACCATACGCACTCACTTATTCCAAATTTGCGTCTGTTAGACCACGTAGTATCCCATCATAACCAGGGTGTGAGGCTCGCGAAGCTACAATCAATTTCTTCAAAGCCACGCTTTTCATACAAAACCACGGTTTGATCATAACAAGTTCCACTTTGAATACCACATTGTCATTTCACGTCACATGACTGATTTCTAGAAAAGTATAACTTCCTGAGCTCGTATATCTCGGGAAAGAGTGTTAAGCTAAAATAAGTTTCCTTATCCGCCACCAACTGATATACATTTATACAAACCACTCAAATGTGATTTAGAGTACAATGTCAGACAAACATCCATACAAGTTCGTTCTAGGACTGAACGAAACCGAAGGCACTCTCCTACTACCACTAGTAGCGAGTAGTCCTTGCAATCCAAAATATCCCCACAACGAGGAGACCACTGCTATAAATAACACTATAACGGAAGCGACCCAGATCATGTTCAACAAGCAGTCCTCATGCTATGAAGATCCACGGTCTTCAATAATCATCATCTTCAACATGTCTTCACTTCTAAAGTATACATTGGTTCGAAGTAGTTTTCCGATAGGAATTTCTCAAATCCGACTCCAGTTCCTTCGAAGCCAATCATCGCTTTAAAAGATGTTAAGTTCATACGCGGATATCAATCATTAATCAATTACTTCATCTTTTATCTAATGAAATATCTTTCTTAGATATATTCTTTTCAATTTATTCCATTTTTTTCAAATGTATATGGAATCATTAAGCCTCATTTATCAAATCATTTATTTATTAAACTTTTGTTAAATCCTAGAATAATTCCAATTCATTTTCTCTTTTACTTAGTAAAACCTTTCTAAATCATTTGTTAAATCTTAATCAAAGATTTTTCTTCTTAACTTTTAACATAGGGAAAATATTCCCCTTTTATAATGTCACTTTCCAAAACATCCATTTAATTTAAAGGATTGTTCACTGTCCAAAATCACGAATATAATTCCTTTAATAAACTTTCTCATTTGACTTATCAAATTAAATTGATTTCAGATTTACAAAACTGTGTTTATAAATTCCATTTATATTTTATAAACATCCATATATAAAATTTCTTTACTAAAAAATTCCATTTATATCTCACTCATAAGTCAAAATCCAATTATAATTCATTACTTATAAAACTCTTATTTACAAATTCATTCCTTTCGAATCTTATTATTTATAAAATCCATTATAAATTCTTTTCTAAATTTAAATTGCAAACCCATATATAAATTTGATTACAGTTCCATTTAATATTTATAAAATACTTTTATAATTCCATAACTTTTATTTATAAAATATCAATTTTATAAATCTTATATATAGACCATTCATAATAAATTCAAAGAATTTATTTCTTTTCTTTTATCTTAGAAAAACTTAATAATGATCTTTTAGAGCATCCGGGCTTTCTTTTTGATATGTTCCACTCCTCGCCTAAGAAGAGAAAATATAGGCCAGGTAAGTTCAGGCCACCGATTGCTCCGTCCCTGATCTTAGTTAAACACCTTGTTTTATCTTCCCAGATCTCACATATGGGACAAATGTACTAGTCATTTCTGCATAGTAAGTTTGTTATTATATTCAATCTTCTTCACTTTTTGTTTAAGTGGTATAAACAATTTCTCTTAACCATTTATTCCAACTCTTATTAAAACTATCAAATCATCTTTAAATAACTTAGTTATTATTTTAAAATCATTCACAAAATATATAGGAAAGAATTGTTAAGTTTAAAACTGCATTTCAAAAGTTATTTCAAACTGTTGCGAAAAGTGTTGCAAATAGCGTTTTAAAAGCTATATTCTTCGAAACGACTTTTATATCATTTAGAAATCCATATTTTAAACTTAAATCTCATTTAATACATTTAAAATATTTTTAGGATTTATTTCATATTTTTAAAATATTTAAAATATCAATTTTAAACTTTGGTCACTTTACTACAAAAGCATGATTTTTCTGGAAAAATATTTTGGACATATTTAAAATATACAAGATAAAATCTTGACTTTATTCCTTTATTTCTTTAAAAATATTTGAATGTTTATAAAACATTTTTAACTCATTTTAAAACTATTCCCAAAAGGTTTAAGCATTCCATATACACCATTTCATTTTCAAAAGGAAAGTAATTTTCTTTCTGTTTATCGACGTGTATTAACGTGACTTGGTAAAACAATTTAACAATCACATCAAACAATCAATACTTGATGATAAAAATATATATAAACATTCATAGCACTCATAACACATCATCAAACATATATATATATATATATATATAGAGAGAGAGAGAGAGAGGAGATGCTAAATAGAGTTTCTCATCATAAACCAAAGCGATTAACTTCCTACCAACATTCTAATCAACCAAAAATTCACTAATTAATTCCTACTCTATTAAACACTAGAAAACAACACCGTCTCCCTTTTAATAGCTTGGCCGAGGCTTAATATGGAGGTTGGTCGAAAATATAGAGGAGAAGGGATAGAGCTTTGAACTTGAAATGCCAAGATTTAGATCAGAAAAATGGGTCATCTTCTCTCTTGTTTTTGACTCTCTTACTCATAAAATTTGATAAACTTGTTAACTGAAAAGTTGTTGAAAATTATTTTCTCTTAAATATAAAAAAGGAATCATTTGAATCCAATTTTTTTCGTGGGAGATATGATAGAATGAAGAAGAGGTATTGTCGGATTGACAAAAATGAACCCTGAAAATACACTTCAAAAAATTGAGTTTCAAGTATAGTTAGCTTCGAAACTGGGAAAAGTGATCGACATAAATGTTGTAACCACTAGAGTTTTAAATGGTTTCAAAAAAAGAATTTCTTAATTTGGATCATTTATGATAAAGTTATGATCAAAACAAAATGACATATTCTCTGGCTTAAAAACTGTGCCAGAAAATGCACTGGAAATAAATGTATTTTTGACATAGTTTTCTTTAGAATGAGATAAAGTGGTCAACATGAAAGTTGTAGCCACTGGAAAAATACATGATTTAAAAAAAAATTGCATTTTTGTTCAGTTTTTAAGAAGTTATGGCCGAGATAAAAAGAGTAAAATATGAAGGAAAGATGAGTTTGATTTGAAGAGGATGAACATTGATTTATTTCGAATATTTTGGAAGTATTTTGATATTATTTTTTTTAAATTTTTTCTCTGGCTTGGAAGCCATTAAAGGAAAGAGGAAAAAGATGAAGAATCTTGAGAAAAGAAGAAGAAGAAATGTGAATGAAAGTGAAGAAGGAGGTGGGTATTTATAGAAAAAGAAAAAAAGTGGTAATTTACCAAAATAACCTCTTACCAAATTACCAAACTAACCTTACTTCAACCTAAAGTAATCTACACTTTTTTAATACTTAACATAATCTTTTACATTCTTACTTTATTTCTTAGTTACTTGAAGATTAAGTACAGAATATTATAATTATGTTGCCTTTGATTTGATGTGATTTGATGTTTACTTTTTCTTACTTTTGTTAATTCTTACTTACTTTTACTAATGACTTCTAGAAGTTTTCCAATATTATTTAGTAAAAGTAAACATGTTTAGTGAATTAATTAATACTTACACTATTTGAATATATGTTTCCATATAAGAAAATAAAGGTGCGGCGATTTTGCGAAGACTTTTAATCGACAAAACGTCGTTTTTTCGACAAAATGTTTTATGGTCACATTTTGATGTTTTAGTTAAACTATTTATTTATGTAAACCAAATTTAAAAATAAATTTGTATAATTATATTTAAAAATATAAACACTCATAAATTAATCAAGATAATTTATTTAACCATTGAAACATACTTTTCTAAAATCAGCATTTTGTCACTTTCGTCGTTATAGGCAAATGTTACTATTTTTGTGAACACTTCTCTTTCTAAATCCTATTTAGTAGTGTTTGAATAATAAAACCTTACCTATTTTACATTTAAAATCACTTTATATATTATATTTTAAAGTGGTCAAATTCTGTGTCGTTACACCTTGAGATGATGGTTTTGATGACAACAACCTTAGGACTTGTTATAAAATATAAATACTAACATTATAGTTTAGATATATATGTTTATATATATATATATATATATGCGTGGTATAAACATGTAGGAACCAAGAACGAAGACTGTACAATATAGAGATTCAAGACTGAAGATATCAAGATTTAAGACGCATGAGTATCAAGATATCAAGAGTTCAAGATTTCAATAGTACAAGATAAGTATTGAGTCTAGAATTATTTTAAAACTTCTTGAAACCACTTACATCATTATTTGAAATTTATTTGTGGAATGAAATCCACTTCGATCATGTTAAAGGGATGGAACCCTAGTCGGATGGAACCCGTGAAAATATCTAGTGGAACATATAATGGCCCTATATTGATATCCATTAATTTTATAAAAATGTTTTTCAAAAACATATCTCTTGTTTTTTTAAAAAAAATCAAAACTTTCTTTTCAAAAAGACATCTCTCTTGGTTTTAAATATTTTAGCCTCAAAACTATTTTTATCGTTTTTAATATTTTGATTTCAAAATTGTCCTTGTTTTTAAACCATCTCTTGTTTTAAATATTTAGCTTTAAAATATTTATATACTTGGATTTTAAATCACTTTATAGATTAAGATTATATGTATTAAAAATTACTTTCTAAACTCTTTTATATATTTAAACTATATTCAAATATATTTACAAAGTTTAGAAATTGTTTTGACAAATTATAGAAACCAATTTTAATAAGCAAATCAAAACATCAATTTTTCCTTGAGCATGTCGACATCCCCCAACCCCCCATGTCAACATGGGTTCCGTTATTTTCAAATTTCAATTTTAAAAAGAAGTGTCTATTCTTCGTATCCTTTCACGAATAGATATGGATGCTGCTCTACTATAAATACCAGTATGTTCTACATGAATTTTTCATCAGATTTCATTTTTTTTTCTCACCTCTTCATCTTCCACGTTTATTCTAAAGAATCCTAAACTATACTCTGCTAAAATACCAAGTGAATCAAACTTGATTATATGCCACTCTCTCCATAAGATCCCAGCGCTATTCAAAGTTATAGAATCTTTTGTAAATCAAACTGTTGAGTAAAAGGTGCGATTGAGCCTTGAAATCAATTGGGTGTGATTGCAGCCCCGAAAATCAATTAGTTGATCTTATAGCTTGGTTAAATCAAGAGAGTTTGCCCTGGACTCGAATACAGGAGGGCGTACCTCATAGCCTTGAAACTGAGGGTGTAATCTGAGAGATTATTTTGATAAGAAATTAGTACGATTGTACGGGACTGGATGTAGGGTAAGTCTGAACTAATATAAAATCCTGGTGTATTCTTTCTTTTACTGCTTTTATTTAATATTTGCATCTGTTCTGATTCTGTGATTATATCTGTGTCTGTGAATTGCATTTGTTGGTAAGTAAATTACATAAGTTTCAAAAAGATTTAGAAAATCCATAAAACACTATTCACCCCACTCTAGTGTTATTCCAGCCTTTAGATCCATAATTCGCATTTCTCATAGGAAGTACAATAGAAGGAGGCACCATCCACATGTGATTTATCCCACTTGGCATCTAGGAGTTGAGGTGATTAGTTATACCATTGGAAGAGTTAAGATAATAGATTACGCATTGACAAATTATGGAGTTACATTTAATGGGAGCATGCTTATGCTCAAATAATTTACCAGAGCGCAAGACGGCATCACATGGGATGTTAACAAGGGTTGTGGAAGGTTACCAATGCACATATAATAGAATTGGAAATTTTTGCCGGTGATGAAAGTAAGTAAGATCGATCAGGATTCGATTTATAGAAAGGCAAGGACTGCACGGTATAGGAAAAAAGCAAGTACTGTCAAGAGCCACATGGAGTAGACAATGGAGCCGAGTCCATATACAACCTATGGAGTTGAGTCCATAATAGAGAGCAGACACATAGAAAATCCCTAAAGCAAGATAGAATATAGCTTAACTATTGGGAAGCCATCATTATATACTTATGGAAATGTCTATGCGATGTAGTTACCTTGGTTAAGCCATTTTAGTTATATATTAACTTTATATTTAAGTCCTAGTTCAGGTGAAGACCATTGGATGGTGGGAATGGTTTCAATGTGTCTATAGGACATGTTATGGATGATGGATGCTAATGGATGTATTGTTTGGGTTATATTCGTTTACATGTCTAGGACAATATATCATCTAGGCAGTACAAACATATTCGCATTATATCTTATTTATTGTCTAACTTGTTAGATATGATACATATGAATGTTTGATTATTGTTTACCTTATTATGCATGGATATTGTATAAGGATGAAACAGTTGCGCATATATGTAGAATTGCAAGTTTATTTAGGATGTTGCATACATTTGGATGCATGGCATGAGCATTTACATGATAGAATGCTGACTAGATCAGTAGACCGCCTACTCTTTTACATTTGTATAGGTTTACGTGCATTTCACGTTGCATATATATATATATGTATATATATATATATATATATATATTTGTACATACTACACTAGCAAAATTTGTAAGGACAATGATTGCTCATGGATGATGGTCAACCATTTGCAATGTAAATTGTGAGAATGAACCTTGGCCTAAGGCCTATGCTAAAGATTATAAATTATATAATTTCGCAAAAAAATACATAAATGGGAAATTGATCGTTTGAGTCTCTTTTGGAAAAAGTACACATGTTAGAGATAGTGGGAAGTCAAGTCCCGATCAAAGGACGATAGGCCATTGTGGTTTGGGCAACAGTTAAATACCCAAATAAGTACTAAGAGTTGATTAGAGCGATGTATTTTGCAAACACTCAGGGGGGGTGTTCCGTAGTGGATGCCCAACACTGATGGAGACATCAGGTGAGTGAGCTTGATGCTAACGGGGGATTCTAAAGGATAGTTAGGCCTAGAGCAACATGACAAGAGGCTATAGAGTAGAAAGGAGCTCGGTACTGATGAGAGTTCTTATTTGCAGGAATCTAGCGTGATGTGGTACATGTAACAACCCGGTATTTTCATTGAATTGCTCAAAATATCGCAATGTAAATAAATTTGGAGCTAAAGAAATACAATCACAGAATCACAGACACAGAAATATCAGAATAACTCGCAGCGGAATATAAAATACATAGTAGTTCATGAAGCTAATACGGCGGAGTCTCAAACCAAATACATAATACAGTCTGAAAACAACATAATAGAAATCCCAAATACATAGAAGTTCACCAATACATGAGATAAACTATAACAGCTGAAACAGAAAGTAGATATAAATGTAGATAAGCAGAAACTCCAACAAAGACCAGCTCTAGAAAGAGAATCCAAAGCTGTGAATACTCAGGCTGACCCGAGCGTAAAGTGAAACACAAAACACTCGAGTCAGGACAATATATACTTATATAATGTAAACCAACTCAAGTGAACTGTAGTAGAAATGCACAATAACTTAGAGGATGCTTGGGATCGCCCATCCTCTAAGGATCTTTTAAACCATAAATTAAATACATCCCGTGGTTAAAATTCAAAAATGGTATTTTATATTTTGAAATCAAATATCATTTCAAAATTCAATATCATTCAAAATCCATTTCAAAATATCAAAATATCATATTTCCCAAACCACATTCATTTTATTTAAAATACCATTTCAACATACATTTCAAAATAGTTTATATTTCAAAACAATTTACTTCATTTTAAATCATTAAAATGAAGTTATTTTACTTAATAATTAATTATTAAATTTTCAAAATTTAAATCTTTCAAAGTTCATTTATTCACTTAAATTTATTAAAACAATAAAAATTCAACTTTCGCAGCATTTAGAAAATGCTACGGAAAGTTATGTTTAAAACAATTCAATTAGCAAAAGACAAATTTTAAAATGTTGTAATAGGTTTTAGATTTCAAATAATATTTTAGTTAAATTCAGCAACTACAACACCTAAAAAGTGTTGTAATAGCCCTTAGTTCATTTTAGCCATTTAGTTCATTTATATCAATTACAACATTTACATAATGCTGTAATATCTTTAACTTGAGAAATGATAGCATTTGAGGAATGCTTTCAATTTAAATTCAAAACTTTCAATATAATTTCATAAACAATTAAAATTTATTTAAATCCATTTTACTTATAAAAATCAATTTTTCTCACTTTAAAAACAATCATTTAAATATCCCCTAATTTATGATTTTACAAAGTGAAATTTTCACAAATAACTATCAAATCTTTAATAATTCACTTATAAAATAAATGTAAAATTTTATAACATTTCATTTACTTAACATTTTAATTAAGTTTACCATTTCATAATTTTATTTAAATTCCATTTTATTTTCTTAACTTAACTTTTATTTTTAAAACACTTTCACATTTCCAAGTTAAGTTATACTTCAAATTTCAACTTTTAAACATTTATTTATTTAACTGTTTTTAATTTATAGAAAATCAATAACACTTTATAAAAATCATTTTAAATTTAAATTAAAATCAAATTATCATATTTTCTTACTTAACTTAAACTTTATTTAAAAACAAAATCATAAATTCCAAATTTTACTTATATCTCCAATTCTACTTTACCATTTATTTATTTCACTTATTTAACTTGTATAAAATCACTAATATTTTATAAAAATCATTTTTTATTTAAATTTAAATCAAAATATCATAATATTTACATTTTTATAATATTTCAAAAATTTTAGAAAAATTATTTTAACCACGGTCTGTATATAATTTTTCTAACCTAAGTTGAATGTTACAGATAATATATCATTTCAATCCGTAATTTACAAAGGAAAAATTCAGGTTCTATCATTTCAAACCCGTAATCCCAAGTTAAATTAAATAAAATAAAAATCATTCAGGCTTATCATTTCAGCCCATAATGATTTTTCTCTATTCTAAAGTCTGTTCGGGTATATATCATTTCAACTCATAGTGATTTTATTCTACAGCGAACTTGCAGTGTGATAAACTGATATAAGTAAAAGAATAACATTATATAACGGTAAAAAATGGTATAACAGGTGTATAAACAAGGGTGAACTCATATAAATAATATCACAGGCAGTTATCACATAATAATATGAACTACAGATTCACGGGATGACAATTTATTACATATAAGTACGGAATGTCTGGTGAGAGATACTCACCTCTACAAGCTGGAGATGGCAAATACAGACACACAACAGAGATCCAAAAGGCACGAAAGCACGACTATGATTCAAGTGATGAAAAGCCAAAGCTATTTGTCTTGTATATATGAAACAAAACAATGCATATAACATGAATCTCTATCCAAAATATGACATTAAACAAGCTAGAATTAAGGAACGTCAATTAATCAAACACTTGCACTTGCTTCCACCATCACTATGCTCAGCCTATAGGGTGATAAGGCACTGCCATGGGGTGTATTTGGTCAGGTATGGGTCATATATGCTCGGCCTAACAAGGGTATTGAAGGTATGGAAGTTGTTTGAGTGATTAATGGCATAAATGGAGGAGTTTGTATTCACTATTTGGCTCGACTACATGGATCTATGGCTTGGCTATTCATGTTTAAGATCTAGACAGTAGCTAAGGTGATGGGTGGTGGTCATATCAAGGTGGTGGTGGCGACTATGGTGGTGGCCAAGGTGATGGATGGAGGTGTTGTTGCATGTAGTGGCTTGGCTTGCATAGTTTTTAGGAGATGTTGCATTATTGTGGAGTTTTGGTCATATGAGTGGTGCGGACTGGCCAAGGTCAGAGGGATAGGTGGTGGTGGTGACAAGGAGGAGGTGGTGGAGGTGATGGCCAAGGCAATAGTGGTGGTGGCCGATCCAAACAAGCAAGAGCAAGGCAAAACATTGAAAATCGAAAGGAAAAATGAAGAGAAAAGGTGAAAAAGGAAGAAGCCATTACCAAATTCTTTTGCAGTGAGAAATAAAGTGAGATGGAGTACTTTCACATGAATTATGAGTTGAGAAACTCACGGCTAAAATAAGGGTGTACGGCCAAAAAGCAAGTAATGAGAAGGTTATGGAAAATGAAGAGTCAGACAGATGAAAAGTCATAGGAAAAGGAAGAGTCTTGTCTCTTTAATTTACCATTTCTTTTATTTAAAATAAAACAAAATATAGTTCAGAAAATACATTTAAAACCGAAACAAAGTGAAATAAAATGAAAATAAATAATTAAATTTAAAGAAAATAGAAAAAAAATTAAAGAAATTGTTTAAAATTTGAAAACAGGACATGAAAATTACAAACAAAATACCATTGGCGCTAGAAAAATTCCTACTTCACTTTAAAACAAATAAAAGTCAAATAAATCAAATAAATAAGGAACAAAGTAAAGTGGGAATGAGAATAAAATAAGATCTTGAGAAAATAGAAAAATAAATAAAGAATTCCTTTAATTAATTAAAGCTGGAAACTAGAAATTGTAAACAAAAATACAACTGACACTGCAAAATGTCGATTACACTTTTAAAAACCAAAATGTATACATAATATATTATCTTACCCATATAAATATAAATTAGAACATTACATGACCAAATAAAATATTATTTATACAATTTAAAATAAGCAATTTTGTTAAATACAGCAAATTACACACAATATTTAAAAAGGCATAACTTTCACAATATAAGTTGTATTTCAATGAAACGAAAACCAATATTCTTAAAATTTTAATTACTTTCATAATAAAAGATAAAACTCAAAATTTCAAACTTTTAAAATTTTAAATTAAAAGTCAAAGTTGACCATATTGACCAAAATTCACCTTTTTGGAAAATATTTTATTTAGTCATGTTTGGAATTCTAATTCATACAAAAATCAAATTTATATTTAAAATAACAAAATTTATCCATTTTAATAAATAAAATAAAGTTTTTAAATTAGAAAATTAAATTTAAAATAATTAAAATATACAATTAAAATAATTATAAAATACAGGGTTGTTACACTCTCCCCCACTCAAATTTTTTCGTCCTCAAAAAGAACGAACAAGGAAAAAAGCAAGATAGACAACAGATAGTACCTGAAAAAACAATTTCGGATTCGAAGCACGAATGCTCTCCTCCGTCTCGCAGGTACAATCCCAATCATCAGTACTTCACAGTACTTTAATCAGACTAACAAATTTCCTTCTTAGCAGCTTCGTACCTCTATCGACAATACGAAGTGGCTTCCTCTCGACAGTCAGATTAGGCTAAATTTCCAAACTATCAAGAGCAGAAGGCTGAAGGAAAAAAAGACGGGTCATGAAGATACCAGAAAAGATGTGAGACATGGAATACATCATGCACTCCAGACAGCTTCTAGGCAAATCCAGATGATAAGCCAAAGAACCAACTCTTTCCATAATTGCGGAAAGAACCCTCAAAGAAGAAGAAGGTAGGAATAGCTAGAAGGAAAAATGGGTTGGAATACAAGGATGGACCATTATTTTAAAACCATATACATTTCAATTTAAAATTTTATATTTACAACATTTTACACATTTTATAATATGATAAATAGTCATTTGATTCAAATTTGATAGTTCGAAGTAAACAATATTTAAAACATTTTAAATTATGTAGAAAAGTAAAATAAATGATCAAAATATCCTTTATATAATATACTTTATCAAAATACTTTTATAACTCGATGTCTTAACAAGTTTACTTCCATTCCTGTAGACTCTGGCTATGCGTTGATCAGGCGAAAAGCTAGAATTCTCCAAGTACTTAGTCGACATGTTTCAACACCCAGTGAAAATAGTTGAAAAAAGCCTTTTAAAAACAGATATGGAAAGTACAATCCAAACAAATCAACCAAACCAAAACGTTTTTCTAACCATGGATCGCAGATACACAATGGTTACGCCTGGATCCCCCAGGAAACAATCCGTATCCGTAAGCTTTCTCAGCTCTGCGAGTTACGCCATGATGGCTAGTAGAATGTAGGATACACAATTGGTACGCCTGAATCCCCCAGGAAACAATCCGTACCCCTAGACCGTCTCAGCCAGGCATTTTCGCTACTAATGCGACTTACATAGATTGCAGGATACACAATGGTTACGCCTGGATCCCCCAGGAAACAATCCGTACCCCTAGGCCATCTCAGCCAGGCAGTTGCGCTATGCAGTCGCGCTCGTAAGACCAAGAAGATCGCCATGGAATTCGATGGACACTCGAGTATCATATTCAAAAAACCCAAATCAGAGAGAATAATATCGATAGAATGAATCCACAGTGTGGCCACAAAGCGGATATCAAGCAGAAGGCACTTTCCATATCTTTACTTCGAAAATATGTATCATATAGTACCTTTCAAAATCACTTTCAAATATCATACTCATATAAAGTCCATTATATATAAGATTTCATTTTCCAATCAAATACTTCCCAAAATCAATAGTATATCAAATCACACTTATATAGACTTCGATTTATATAAATTTCAATTTACAAATTGAGTACCTTTTCAATTCAACATTTTCAAATCAACTTCATACTTATACAAATCCATTTCATATAAGTTCGATAACTCCCAAATCAAGAATTTAGTAAATCAAGGTTTCAATTTTAATTCTTTTCAATAACATTTCAGTTTCAAAAATCATATATGATTTCGCTAAATCATTTCTTCCTAATTACATAAATATTGAGTTTCAAGGTTTCTTAAAACAATAGATTTAGAAAATAATCCAAATTTCCAAATCAACAAAATTTATGTCAAACAAATTCATTTCTATTTCAAATATATATTCACTTTCAAAAATCATAATACTTTCAAAGTTATAAATCTTTCGAAACCAAAATACTTGAAATCATTACACTTTGAAAATCATAACCTTTCGAAATCATACATTTGAAATCATAAAACATTCCTTTAATTCTTTACATTTCACAAATTTTTCAATTATACCCAAATCTAAAATTTCCAATTTTAATTCAATTCAAACCATCAGTTTCAATTCAATTTAGTTTTCCAACAAAACCATTTTAAATTTTATCAAATTTCAAATAAAGATTTGATCCACAAAATAAACTATTCAATCTTTAATATATTTCAAAGCTTAAATATCATATTCCTAAACTAAATTTTAAAATTCCATATATCTCAGACTTTACTTTATTATTGCTTAGTTTTTGAAATATTCATTTCATAAATCCATCATTTTTAAATAAACTCAAATTACAAGTAAACCAAATATCCTTTCATACAAATATAAACTTCAAATATTCATTTATCAAAATCAATTATCATTTCAAATTCACATTCTTTATCAAATACCCTATACCATTCAAAATTACTTAGCTTTGAAAAGTTAACCTTGATTAGGAAGTGCTCGAACCTTCAAAATAATCGAAGAAATCATATTTTCAATCCAAGAGTTGGAAATCACCAACAAATCAGTAAATCAATTCCAAAAGATAGGTTTATACCAAAACAAATCTGAAACTCGAGGGCTGAACATCGGCTTACTTTAAATCATTTCAAATATATATATATATATATATATATATATATATATATATATATATATATATGCATATATCTTCCGAATATCAAACCATACTTCAAAATCTAAAATCAAATTTGGTTTCATAAAATCATTCGCATAGCAAAGCTATTAGAGTGGCCTCTTCCCCCTCAGAAACTCGAAAATCAATGTCGATGATACATGCATTCATCACCGAAATTATTTTCCAACGACATAAGTGGGTTCTGTACTTCTACTTTCTTGAAAACTTCTTTGAAATCTCTTCGAAATCATTGGAATTCATTCGAATACATTTGAATACATTTGAAACATTTCTTATTCGAAAAATATCTTAAAATCATATTATTATATTTTTCCAAATCTTAAAATCGATTTCAAAACACCGGAGTTCGATTCCTCGAAATTCAAATTTAAAACCCTTCAGTTATAAATCATTTTATATAAGTCAAATTCTTGTAAATTTTCAAAATTTCAAACCCTTTCAAAACTTCAAATTTCTCGTTTTAAAAGGTATATAGTTCTTATCGAAAACATTTCACTTTTGTATACAAAATAAGGTCATCCTTATCAAAATAATAATTTTGATGTATGCACAAATTACAAAATACAACCAAATACAAATTCCCAAAGAATGATTCAAGGATAGATTTCAAACAAACAGAGATTCAAATTTAGAGGAATTCTAATCAAATAGAATTCTAATTCAAAGATAAGCTCGAATGAAGATGAGATAATTTTATTACCAAATAGAAGATGGATGAGCATATATAAATCGCGGGCGACCCTAACCGAGTCAACCGTGACTACAGGAATATAACTAATGCGGAAATCTATGGCAAATCGATATTCGATCACTCGAGATAGAATCCAGGTAGAGCAGGAGATAGATAGCATCGTAAACCGAGGACATAGAAATCTCCGGTGAATCAATGCCAATTGTAAAGGAGTTTCACCCCTTTACAAATCATTCAAAGATTTTCGGAATCACCGTTCTTTATAGAGGTCATTCCAAAGTGGAATTATGGAATGCTTCAAAATCAAAAGGATAAAATAGGGAAGACATGACTGGATTTCAGAACAAGTGGGAGTGTTCAAAAGTTCATGGAATCCTAATCGATAAGAATCCTAGCCAAGAAATTTTTAACAAGGTGGATACCAAAGGGATGAAGTTTTAAAAATCTTGATTTCAAAATAAGAAGATTTTTATACCAATATAATCTTTGAAAATACTTTAAAAATCATTTGGAAATCATTTTATACTTCAAAAATACGTTCTCTCACAAAAAAGGATTATGAGATTGATTTCACTCATTCTAGGGTATTTCTACCATATCTCTAATGAGTTTTTGCTCCGCAGGATAAGGTTTTCCTAAAACCAAAGCTCTGATACCAACTGTAACAACCCGATATTTTCATTGAATTGCTCAAAATATCGCATTGTAAATAAATTTCGAGCAAATGAAATACAATCACAGAATCACAGAAACAGAAATATCAGAATAACTCGCATCGGAATATAAAATACATAGTAGTTCATGAAGCTACTACGGCAGAGTCTCAAACCAAATACATAATACAGTCTAAAAAAAATATAATAGAAATCACAAATGCATATAAGTTCACTAATACATGAGATAAACTAGAACAGCTGATACAGAAAGTAGATATAAATGTAGATAAGCAGAAACTCCAGCAAAGACCTGCTCCATAAAGAGAATCCAAAGCTGTGAATACTCAGGCTGACCCGAGCATAAAGTAAAACACAAAACACTCGAGTTAGGACAATATATACTTATATAATGTAAACCAACTCAAGTGAACTGTAGTAGAAATGCACAATAACTTAAAGGATGCTTGGATCGCCCATCCTCTAAGGATCCTTTAAACCATAAATTAAATACATCCCGTGGTCAAAATTCAAAAATGGTATTTTATATTTTGAAATTAAATATCATTTCAAAATTCAATATCATTTAAAATCCATATCAAAATATCATATTTCCCAAACCACGTTCATTTTTTAAAAATACCATTTCAACACACATTTCAAAATAGTTTATATTTCAAAACAATTTACTTCATTTTAAATCATTAAAATGAAGTTATTTTACTTTCCAAAATTTAACTCTTTCAAAGTTCATTTATTCACTTAAATTTATTAAAACAATGAAAATTCAACTTTCGCAGCATTTAGAAAATGCTACGGAAAGTTATGTTTAAAACAATTCAATTAGCAAAAGACAGCATTTAAAATGCTGTAATAGGTTTTAGATTTCAAATAATATTTAGTTAAATTCAGCAACTACAGCACCTACAAAGTGTTGTAATAGCCCTTAGTTCATTTTAGCCATTTAGTTCATTTATATCAATTACAACATTTACATAATGTTGTAATATCTTTAACTTTAGAAATGATAGCATTTCAGGAATGCTGTCAATTTAAATTCAAAACTTTCAATATAATTTCATAAACAATTAAAATTTATTTACATCCATTTTTACTTATAAAAATCATATTTTCTCACTTTAAAAACAATTATTTAAATATCCCTTAATTTATGATTTTACAAAGTGAAAATTTCACAAATAACTATCAAATCTTTAATAATTCACTTATAAAATAAATGTAAAATTTGATAACATTTCCTTTACTTAACATTTTAATTAAGTTTATCATTTCATAATTTTATTTAACATTTTATTTTCTTAACTTAACTTTTATTTTTAAAACACTTTCACATTTCCAAGTTAAGTTATACTTCAAATTTCAACTTTTAAACATTTATTTATATAACTGTTTTTAATTTATAGAAAATCAGTAACACTTTATAAAAATCATTATAAATTAAACTAAAATCAAATTGTCATATTTTCTTACTTAACTTAAAATTTATTTTAAAACAAAATCATAAATTCCAAATTTTACTTGTATCTCCAATTCTACTTTACCATTTATTTATTTCACTTATTTAACTTGTATAAAATCACAAATATTTTATAAAAATAATTTTTTATTTAAATTTAAATAAAAACATCATAATATTTACATTTTTATAATATTTCAAAAATTTTGGAAAAATTATTTTAACCACGGTCTGTATATAATTTTTCTAACCTAAGTCGAATGTTATAGATAATATATCATTTCAATCCGTAATTTACAAAGGAAATATCCGGGTTCTATCATTTCAAAATCGTAATCCCAAGTTAAATGAAATAAATAAAATAAAAATCGAGGCTTATTATTTCAGCCCATAACGATTTCTCTATTCTAAAGTCCATTCGGGTATATATCATTTCAACCCATAGTGATTCTATTCTACAGGGAACTTGCAGTGTGATAAACTGATATAAATAAAAGAATAACATTATATAACGGCAACAAATGATATAATAGGTGTATAAACAGGGGTGAACATCATATAAATAATATCGCAGGCAGTTATAACATAATAATATGAACTACAGATTCACAGGATGTCAATTTACTACTTACATAAGTACGGAATGTCTGGTGAGAGATACTCACCTCTACAAGCTGGAGATAGCAAATACAGACACACAATGGAGATCCAAAAGGCACGAAAGCACGACTACGATTCAAGTGATGAAAAGCCAAAGCTATTTGTCTTGTATATATGAAACAAAACAATGAATATAACATGAATTTCAATCCAAAATATGACATTAAACAAGCTAGAATTAAGGAACGACAATTAATCAAACGCTTGCACTTGCTTCCACCACCACTATGCTCAGCCTATAGGGTGATAAGGCACTTCCATAGGGTGTATTTGGTCAGGTATGGGTCATATATGCTCGGCCTAACAAGAATATTGAAGGTATGGAAGTTGTTTGAGTGATTAATGGCATAAATGGAGGAGTTTGTGTTCACTATTTGGCTCGGCTACATGGATCTATGGCTTGGCTATTCATGTTTCAGATATGGAAAATAGCTAAGGTGATGGGTGGTGGTCATATCAAGGTGGTGGAGGCGGCTATGGTGGTGGCCAAGGTGATGGATGGAGGTGTTGTTGCATGTAGTGGCTTGGCTTGCATAGTTTTTAGGAGATGTTGCATTTTTGTGGAGTTTTGGTCATATGAGTGGTGCGGCCTGGCCAAGCTCAGAGGGATAGGTGGTGGTGGTGACAAGGAGGAGGTGGTGGAGGTGATGGCCAAGGCAATAGTGGTGGTGTCCGATCCAAACAAGCAAGAGAACAAGGCAAAACATTGGAAATCAAAAGGAAAAATGAAGAGAAAAGGTGAAAAAGGAAGAAGAAGCCATTACCAAATGCTTTTGCGTTGAGAAATAAAGTGAGATGGAGTATTTTCACGTGAATTATGAGTTTAGAAACTCACGGCTACAATAAGCGTGTATGGCAAAAAAGCAAGTAATGAGAACGTTATGGAAAATGAAGAGTCGAGCAGATGAAAAGTCATAGGAAAAGGAAGAGTCTTATCTCTTCAATTTACCATTTCTTTTAATTCAAATAAAACGAAATATATTTCATAAACTACATTTAAAAACCGAAAAAAAGTGAAATAAAATGATAATAAATAATTAAATTTAAAGAAAATAGAAAAAGAATCAAAGAAATTGTTTAAAAATTGGAAACAGGACTTGAAAATTACAAACAAAATACCATTGGCGCTAGAAAAATTCCTACTTCACTTTAAAACAAATGAAAGTCAAATAAATAAAATAAATATGGAAAAAAATAAAGTGGTAATGAGAATAAAATAATATCTTGAGAAAATAGAAAAATAAATAAAGAATTCCTTTAATTAATTAAAGCTGGAAATTAGAAATTGTAAACAAAAATACAACCGACACTGGAAAATGTCAATTACACTTTAAAATGTTTAAAACCAAAATATATACATATTATATTATATTACCCATATAAATATAAATTAGAATATTAAATGACCAAATAAAATATTATTTATACAATTTAAAATAAGCAATTTTGTTAAATACAGCAAATTACACACAATATTTAAAAATGCATAACTTTCATAATATAAGTCGGATTTCAATGAAACGAAAAGCAATATTCGTAAAATTTTAATTACTTTCATAATAAAGGATAAAATTCAAAATTTTAAAATTTTAAAATTTTAAATTAAAAGTCAAAGTTGACCATATTGACCAAAATTCACCTTTTTGGAAAATATTCTATTTAGTCATGTTTGAAATTCTAATTCATATAAAAATCAAATTTATATTTAAAATAACAAAATTTATCCATTTTAATAAATAAAATAAAGTTTTTAAATTAGAAAATTAAATTTAAAATAATTAAAATATACAATTAAAATAATTATAAAATACAGGGTTGTTGCAGTACATGTGGACACCAATGCAGTACGATAAGAGGCATTTTCCCATGGTGATTGAGAGGTAAATAGTGGGTGCATATGATGAGTCACACAACGAGTTTGCATTTCGAGGTTCTCCCTCTTCAGGCATTGTGATGATTATAGGTATTCATGGGATAACAGTTCCCATAGTAGTATTAGTTGGAAACATGATTTCCACAGTAGTCTACGAGCAGTGATTTCTCATTGGGTAACTCTAGGAGCGGAATTCAATCGTTAGAGTGAGATTTGATCCATAGTTCGATCCCTATAGTGATTTACACAAGTAATTGTGTGGATATGGATTAAACAAGGACCCTTAGATAATGGACCTTAGGATTTCACCGACACTGGTAGCACACCTTATGTCATTTCGAATAGTTTTGAAGCTAATTTCGCACAATCATCACATATTAAACTTGTACTCGTTCACCAGACTTTTGTCTAACCTGCTCCCCCCTTTTTGTTTTTCCCTACCATGGGATGGCAGGTTAGCAATTGATTAGGAATAGTACATGGAGAAAGGAGACAGTAGGTGTTTCGAGTAGACGCGCTACATTGATGGAGATAGCAGGTGAGTGAGCCCGGTGGCACTGGGGGATTCTAAAGGATAGTCAAGCTCGAAGCAGCATGATAAGAAGTTGCAGAGTAGAAAAGAGCCTAGAACTAATGGGAGTTCTTCTACGCACGATTCTAGTGCAATGTGGTATAAGTGGACGTCGACGTAGTACGATAAGAGGCATTTTACCACTAAGATCAAGAGATGAACAGTGGTGCATATGATGAGTCACACAGCTAGTTTTCATTTCGGAGATCTCACTCTCCAAGCTTAGTGATGGTTATATGTATTCACGGGATAACAGTTCCCATAGTAGAATTAGTGGAAAAGGGGTTCCCACGGTAGCTTACGGGCCGTGATTTCTTATTGGGTAGCTCTAAGAGCGTAATCTGATCGTTAGTGTGAGGTTCGATCCGTAGTTCGATCCTTGTAATAATCTATGTAGTGTACACATGTATTAAACAAGAACCCTTAGATAATAGACCTTGGGAATTAAAAAACACCGCTAGTACACACTATGTCATTTAGAATAGTTTTGAAGTTAACTGCACATGATCATGACATATTAAACTTGTACTCATTCACTAGACTTTTGTCTGATCCGCTCCTCCTTTCGATTTTTCCCTACCATTAGATGGTAGGTTAGCAGTTGATTGGGTATAATACATGGAGAAAGGAGCTTTTTGTTGGATTTTTCATAATATTCATTGTTCCTCTTATAGTCATTTATTGTATTAAATGTCTATAAAGCTTATATTGTACTTTGAAAACAATGTATATGCAAAACAAGTATGTTGGAGACTGTTTTTTTGAGATGTCTATTTTTATGTACTTATATTTTAATTCCTTCCACTATGAGATCAAAAGTGAAGAATGTCTTAGAACTTACCCTTATAATTATGCTTTATAATATTTTAAAATCTCAATAGCTCGTATTTCTGGATATGACACGAGACCGAAAGCTATTATGAGCTTTGGATTGATGTGTTGTGAATTGCGGGTTGTTACATCTTCCTTTTATAGAGTAGATAGGATAAGATTAGCTTCACGGATGGCATCCCTCTCTTCATTAGTGAATTCTATGTCGACAGCATCCAGGCTGAAAACTAGCCCAACTTCTTGTTTACTAGCTTCTCTGGCCTCTCTCACCGTTCGTTTATGGATTGAGGCCATCACCTCCTTATAGTCATCCAGCCCCTGCAAGTTCATTTTGGTGTACAGCCTATTATATGCCATGTCGACAAGGGCACCACACTATCTAACTATCCACACATTCTATCAACCTCTTCCTAGAGAGTGGCTACATGGTTCTCTAAGGAGGTTATGTCGATCCCAAGAGTGCATCTCTCCATCAAACGAGATGTGATTTTAACTCTATGGTAAGCTTTCTCCACTCTTGATAAAACTTGTGAAACTCATCCCTATCTTTCTCTAACTTTTACAATCTTGGCTCTGATGCCTTCCACCTTCTCCTTTTACTTTGTTATGGTGACATCAAAAATAGTGTTCGCCCATGTTGCCTTTTCGTTATAATGATCTCTCATGACCATGAGTCCCTATTTGTGCTCCCTCTTCAATTTCTCTATTACCTCTGGGTGTGCCTTATTAAGCTGATCTAATTCATCACCATGAGACTGATCCAAAGCCTCCACCACATTCTTACAATATCTTGAATTCTTCATTGGTTTTTATCATGAATTTCCTTGCGAAGCTAAAAAAATCTTAACCATATTTTTCTTGCTAATCCCTTATCCAATTCGTAGCACTTTGGCATGGAACACCAATAGTGTCTCTATGTCAACAATATTCCTACTTAGATTGATAATGAACTCAAAAAATTGAGTAAGTCGAGCACTAGCCTACAACCCAGCTATCGGATTCTGCTACTGATATACTTGATCAAACTCATTGTAAGCTTGGTGGCAAGGATCAATGATCACCAGGGCATTCTCTTCCTCCTTGGCCACGAAAGATTTCTCTTTGCTAGTAGCAGAGACCTTAATGATCTCCTCGGGAGTGGATGCGGTTTGGATAGCCTTGGAAGCAACCATCTTGTTAGTTCTCCCCTGTTTCTTGGATGTATCTGAGCATGAGTGAATAGAGAGGAGATAAGCGAGGTAATTTTGAAGAAGGGGGTATGTCCTAAACTTGGATTTCCGAAGAGAGCAAGATCATTTCTGAGATTTTTTTATGGTCTCTCTCCGCTATATCCTTTGTAGGGTGATACACAACCCTTTTTTAGTATTGAACTCTATGGAAGGCTAGCCCATATTCCGGATGAGCCCAAATGAAGAAGTTGCCACTATGATTTTCTTTAGATCCTCCCCCAAATCCATCCTCTTAAGTGTTGCATCAAACCTTCTTCAAGAATCCATGTGCTCTGTAATGGAAAAGAAGATAAGGCTTAGAACCATTCGCTAAGAAATAGCAGCAATAGTGCAACAAGTGCGAGTGTTTGTGAAGTGTATGGGACGAACCACAAGGTTCGTCCATTGATCTTAATTGCCATTGAATCTCATTAAGGGAAATACATCCCCAATCTCAATCCTCATATCCGAGTCCTGTAGATTATCCAAAACATAATTGTGTTCATGAATGAATTTATCGTTGTTATCAAAACCGAACGCCTCGTGCAACGTCATGTCTATGTTGGCAGATGTTATTATAGCAAGCCAAGCCTCATTAATATTAGAGATTTCCACCCCATCAGACCTAGTCCTCTCACTATCTTAGAATGAGGTACTTTCTTCTATAATAATCATATTTATCTAGACATCATCCT
Source organism: Allium cepa (assembly GCA_030765085.1). NCBI lineage: Eukaryota > Viridiplantae > Streptophyta > Magnoliopsida > Asparagales > Amaryllidaceae > Allium > Allium cepa. The sequence continues at coordinate 110,085,992 of CM060944.1, read as the reverse complement.
GTTAGTCCCTTATAGACTTTATTCGGTCCAACTTAAAGGGAGGATCATCTATGTCTATATAGGCATGAGGTACATCAACGGTAGGACCGGGTGCAAGGGATTAGACTAGCTTTTCCCTGCTTGTCTCTCCAGCCTTATGGGCTTTAGCCTTTCCCTTGTGTGTATGAGCTAAAGGAGTCCTAGCCCACCTAGAAGAATGAGCATCGACCAACAACCCATTATGTCTGGGTATCTTATTAGTTGGCAGGATTGGAGCTTCTCTCATCTTAGATGGATTTATTTCAACCTTTCTAGAAACTCTTCAAGGTTCGCTCCAAACGCAGCCTTCACAATACCTGAAAAGAGAAACAAAGAAATTTTTGTGCTTGAATCCCAAGGCAAGAAGGATAGAACTATAAAGTTAGACGTTACTTACATCTATAGTGCTACTGATGGAAGCATATGGAATCATCCCTTATGAAGAAGTATGATGGGTTTGAATTTATCGCTAGACTCGGCATACAAAAAGGGCGAGTTCTCCATTTTACTTTAAATAACATATAAGAGTTTGAGTGTCGATTAGTATGGGCATCTAATATTTTCTTGTGAACATGATGTAAGGGGTAAACAAAATGGTGTAGCTAGTAGGATGGAGTTGGATGGGGTGACCTTTAGATGTAGTAGAGTTGGATCCCCCATCAAGCAATGGTATCGGCTGTAAGCCATGTATCCCTTCGGGGAAGCATGAGCTTGTTGCTTCAAAATCGACAAGAGTATGTCCTCCCTAGGCATGCAATGAGTAGGAGCAATGGTATCCAACTGCTTGAGAGTAGGCATGGTAGAAGTAGAATCTACAGGATCCTTCAATAGCTTTAAAGGACAACTACCTGAGATGAAGGACGATGCCGAGATGGGTTGGCTAAACCTAGCTCCTGAAGAAGAATTGGTCATAACTGTAGAAGAAGGAGCCTAAGCTCTAGTAGTGCTCAAATTTGAGTGTGACTTCTAGTAAACACAAACTTCCAATATATTTACCCATATCATTCATTACCAACTACTATATATGTGGGTAGTGACAAATAGATTAGGAAATATATAAATAAAAGCACGTAATGAAATGCATCAACCATATACAGCTTGACTTTAACTATGAATATGAAAACCCTAGGCATACCCATGTAAAAATTTGTCCCCGAAATGGTATAAGGCTAAGACAATTTTTTACTAAGTGGTTAGTCTGGTAGCGATTGAACCGAACCCATTTATGGTGTCAAAATGTTTCCCTAAAAATAACTACGTCATTGGACCACTGATGGAAACTATCAAACCAAACCAATTTTTGTCTTAGCCTAAGACTGTCACCTATAGGATGTTGCCTTATTACAATGGATATTGTTTTGTCCCTTGCAAAAACCCCAACCTTGCCAAAGTAGAGTTAGTTTATTAACAGTCTAGCCGTAACCCTAATGCCAAACAAGTTTAACCCTTTTTACCGAACTTAATTTCCAAAGTAAGTATGTTACTTAGTTTATTGAATTAGCAAGCTGCCCATATTAAATAGAACAACAGTTTTTAGCTGATATCCTATTTCGACAATCGGTTCATTTGTCTGCATAAACCTCAAAACTGACCAACCACCAAATTTTAGAAACAATCCCCAACTTTACTTCATCTTAGATTTAAAATGTATTTGACAAATTAATAATAATCCCTAGTAATAACCTAATTCGGCCAGTAATCCCCTTACCTATTTGATAGGCCACCAATTCTTGGGCATGGAAATTGCGCTAAAATCCCCAAAAATTGATGAATTGAATGTTCAAATTAACAAATTAAGGCATACTTTTATGATAAATCAAAATCTAGATGAAGTATGGAGCAGATCTATGCATGCACAGCTGGGAATGAAAGGTATCAATAATAGGTTCAAAGTGGTAAAGAAAATAAAGTGTTGGACAAAGAAGGGTCTATCATTTTACAGCCAAGATAATGTTGTCTAGTACCGATCACCCTGTCCACTGAACTAATGAAGAATGATGGACCAGTAGAGTCCGAACCCTCCGTAATCACATAAACTACGCATAGGAAGAAAGTGCGACTTTGTGAAGTTATATTGTAACTAAAAGATGATGGCTTCAACATGTTTTGCTGAGGACAAGTAGAGTTAAAATGAAAACTAGAGGTTCATTCATTATAAGAGGTAAAGTGGATAAGGAACAAAGCAAAGCACACTTTGTATTCTACAAAGTATGCTTTTAGAAGCAAGTATTAAGTGTATTTTCTCCTACAACATGGTGAATACGAAAGGATGCTAAATAATATAGAAACGACTGGAAAGTCTGTAATTGATGTATCATCGCTTAACGAAAACGCTAGGATAAGAAAATCAAAATATAGTATGAGAAAAATTAGAGGGAAATGACAAGATTTCAAAAGAGTTAAAGCATGGCTCGGTAGACTATCAAACGTAAAACATATTCGATATTATGCATCCCGAACATAAATTCTTATTTGGCAGTGGTCCCACTGAACATAAATTTCTATCTAATAGTCCCCTACCGAACTAAAGAATGCTAAACAACAAGAACCGGATTGAGCTTGTTAAATAAGTTTGGAGGAATAGACAGTTTAACCTATATAATATATATATATATATATATATCTTCACTCCTATAAACACACAAGTTTGGAAACAAAAAAATGAAAATTCGAAGAGCCAAAAATAATTATACAGGCATAGCCGAATTGATTTTTTTGGAGCAATATTTTACTTTTTCGTAAGTGTTAGATCATTGTATCCTATATTCCAATCATTATACTATTATTCTATAAGAATATTAATGAAAATGAACGGTGGATGCAGGGATGTTCAAGCCAAACCACGATAAAAGCTTATACCTGCAGCAGCCTTGTGCTATGGTATGACTTTAGATGTTCTGTACTCCACGTTCTAGGAACTAAGTTGTCGTTTGGTGTTTTTCGTTTTATTTGTACCTAGAGGAATAACATCATGAATAATGAGCGGTTATTCCCAATTTGGGTCGAGAGATCCATCTGTTGGATCCCTCATATTCGACATTATCTTTTGGAGTATGAGATCCCTCTTCTCAAACTTTCAGGTTTGGACTCATTGATTGCAATACTGACTCATCCTTCAAATATACTATGTTGTCTTCATAGCAATCCCGGTCTAGAAGTTCAAGCAGTAAGTCTAGTGACTCTTCTCGAAGTTCATCATTTTTCTAAGTATTGAAATAGAATCTTCGGTGAAAGGCTATCTCAGGTTCTACCGGAAGCATGGCTTTATAGCCATATGTTAAAGAGAAAGGGGTATGCTATATAGATATTTTTAAGCTTGTTCTATAAGCCCTTAATACGAAAGACATTCATCTGCTCAGTATCCTTTGGCTTTATTATGGCATTTCTTTAAGAAAGTTTTGATTGTCTTATTTTCGACCTCAACGGTGCCATTGGCTTGCGAATGAGCCACTAAAGAATAGTTATGTTATGGTTGAAAGCATTCAATAAACTCTCTGTTTTTGAATTGAGTGTCGTTATCAGTAATGATCTTGTATGATAAATCAAATCTAGTAATAATGTTATTTATGATAAATCTTGTGACTTAATGTGCTATAACGATGGCAAGGGGTTTGGTTTTGACCCATTTGGTAAAGTAATCGAGGTTCACAATGGAATAATATGCCCTACTTTCGCAATAGGAAGAAGGACTACAAAATCAATGTCGTATATATCGAAAGGCCATGGACTCATCATCAAAGTTAGCTTGTTGGGATTTACGATTTCAGTTGTTTAGGATTTACGACTACGGTTGTTTGGATAGGTACCTAAAATTATATATAGTACTGGTCTGAGTTTGGCACGTGCAGCATCGCTTCGGCATGCATCTGGAATTTTGCCAATCTGGGGTTTTTTATGAGTTTTTGATTTATTTTGATTTCACCATTTTGAGATGATGCTTCTATTACAGCCTTGAGTCACATGAAGGCATACATATATATGGTTTTGGTGATTTCGATACAAGATTTTTGAACTCTCATTAGAGTTCCATAAGATTTGATTTGGGAGATTTTTGATGTTTTCTCCTATAGTTTATGAGTTTGCTTATGTTCACTTATGTTGTATACCCGTGAATGTGAATCACATATAACTTGTTAAACCTATTCATGTGTTAACCGTGAGCCTTTGTGGAATTTCCACCTTTGGATGTATAAATAAACTTTACTTATATCATGCCTTTATACTTAAAAGGATGTTTCTCCTATGCACTTATATCCTATTTATCTATTGCTAATATCATGTTATGGTAAGCCTGACCCGTGTATTTATTACTCGGGTCAGATCGGGTTATAGGTTAGGAAATTTGGATTTTTGATAGCTACCACTTTTGGACTTCACTATTGACCTTGGAATGCCGACATAGTTTTTGTAGTAGTTGTCTTGTTGGGAACTTTGTGATGTATATTCTTTTATGGGGAATGTATGTATATATTATGGTCGTAATACCACTTGTGACATGTTGTATTACATTTGATGTATGTGTATATGTATATCCATTTGTGTTTGCCATTCTATGACTTGTAATTGTTGGTGTTATTATGTTTTTTTTGAATCAATCCTATAGCCACCATAGTATTGTATTCGATAGGAATTGAGTATGTCGAACATTTAAGTCAAAATGAAAAAAAAATGAGTACCAAATCGACATACTTAGCTCTTATCTAATGCGAAACTATGATGGTCGCCCTTAACCAGCCCTATTCTCCGCATTAGCAGATAGAATTACATAGTAATTCTCTTTGTTTTCTCCTATTGTGGTCAGTAGCGGCAGCGCGAGGTGGTTGAATGATGATAAAGTCGTTGTTTTATTATTTTTTGGGGTATGTCACTTTGAATGGGGGGATTTCTGTAGCAGGAAGTAAGGGGTGCGAGTCTGGTGATTTAGGAATGGGCCGTCACGTTTAAATATAATATAGGTTGTTTATTTTTTTAATTTAAATTCTTTATGGAAGTTTTAAATGTTGTAAACGTAATATCTCACTCATTTTGAATCCGATTCGCTTGTAGATTTTTGCTTTTGACTCATATTGACAACTATAATATGGTAGTGTAATTATCTAATAGTTTTGGTAATGTTAAAAATATTTACATAAATAATATGGTTAAATTTAATTATGTTATTTTAAATAATAACGTTGTTAAATTAATTATACCTCACCGGTGACATCTATTTGGCCAAATAAACACCATTCAGCTAAATTGAATTTAATAGATTATTTTTGGATATCTATGTAGCAGAATAAAACATCATTCTGCTATTTGTTATTGGACACTTGTAGATGACATCTATTAGCAGAATAGATTTCCATTCTACTACTTGTTAATCTGGACTTTTATTATTATGCCAGTTAATCGGATTAATTAATATCGGGTAAATGATGGATTAGTTTGTGATTGGTGATTGTTACGTTTATTTATATATATACTTGTTTATGTAAATACAAGTATTATCACTTGGAAAGTCGAATTGAATTAAATGGTATCTTGTTAAAATACCATTAAGATTTGCTAAGCCACTTCCAAATTTGACAAGTTATGGATTTGATATCAAAAATTTGGTTTATAACAATTTTAAGAAAAATTGTTAAATTAACTAATTGTTGATTTCATTAATAATGTTTAAAGTAATTTCAAATTAATAATGATTTAAAGTTAATTTAAATTTAAATTATTGAAGTTAATTATTATTTAATTAATAATTATTATTCTAATTAAAAGTGTTTACGTTAATTATCTCTTTAATTGATGATTACCTAAAGTTAATTAATCCAATAATTAATGAGGTTTAAAAATTAATTAATAATTTTAAACGGGTATTTAAAGTTAATTAATTATTTTAATGACAAGGATCAGACTTCTTAATTACTTTAATGGTAATTTAAAGTTGATTAATTATTTAATAAAGAGGTTTGAACTTAACTAACCATCTTATTAATTGTATTTAAAGTTAATTAATTTAGAATTAATTAATAATTAATTAACTAATGGTGTTTAAGTTAGTTCAATTAACCTAAGGATATGCTTTAAATAATAGTATTGGTTTATAAAAGAGGTTTAAAGCTAATGAGTTTGTTTTATAAAAAGGAATTTACATAATAGCAGAAATTAAGTAAAATGTTTTATAAGTTTGAAAAAGATTTTTCAAATCTAGAAAATGAGATAGGTTTATAGAATCTTGCTCGAATGAATTGTATGTAGAACTTATGAAACCACTTACTTGAAAAATTACGTTGAGATAGTAAACTTCTATCTATCTTGAAAGGTAAGAGTGTCATCGAGCCATGGTCTGAGAGGTAATAATACGCCAACTTAAATGGTTTCATTGCTATCTGATGGACAATATTAGTTTGAAATCGAGGGTTGACGTTGGAATTTAAATATTATTTCGATATACGATTTCATTTTGAATTTAAGTTGAGTTTATGAATAAATAAATTATCCTTCTTAATTATGGTATAGAATTTTTCTTTCCATACATAAAACCAAAGTATAAATGGTTTAGGTTTATAGTAAATGATGATTTAGATGACATATGTTTTTGACCCATTTAATATGATTTTGAAATAAGAAATATTTATAAAGGGTTTGCGAATATACTTATGTCGGTGAGATAAGTATATGAATATTTTATAAAATAATTAAGGAGATTTAATTAATAAAGGATTAATTAAACGAGGCATAGTGGATCCAATAGAAATAAAATCGGTGATTGATTTTTCGTTATATTTAAAAGTTAAATAACCTACTATCTAATCTTAGCCAGATTTTAAATTTGGAAATATCTAGAACAAATGATAAGGAGATCCATCCATTTAAATGGTTAAGGATGATTCCTGCTCTTATGTATTGTCCTATTATTTCTAAAAGGAACCGAAGTTAAGTTTATCGAAAATTGTAGATTGTCGGTTCGGAGAGACCTAGTTCAGATATGTTATCCAAAAACCACTTCGAACCAGCTTAAGCATTCAAATTGGAAATAAATTAAAGATGATAGAATCAAAAATGGAGCTCTTTGAAGTGCAAGAGCTACTTGCTACTAATTTCGAGGGTGGTTTCAAAATGGATGTAAAAGAAGTAGTGCCTTTGGGTTGTTCTTATCCAAAACAACTTTTATGGGTAAATGCAGGTATTGTGTGGTGCCTATAAGGCAATGTTAGCATTTCAAGTGGGAATTGCTAAGAGAGGAGAAAGGTAACTGTGACCTCACAAACCTCATCACCCGGTAAGGACTAAAACAGGGGATATGTAATAGAGCTATGTGGTTCGCTACCATTAGGAGCAGTCATTCCTTGATCTAAAATCGATATCTATATATTTTTAATATGCATGCTTGTGGGAAAAGTAAGGCCATGTTGGTGCACACATTTTAAGCCTGGTTCTTGAGGAATGATGTAATCCAGTATGCCATGTTAAAGGGGCAGCCAGCTCTATGTTGGCAGGGGTTTTGTGTATGGCCCTCCATGTATCTTTGTAGAGGTGTACTGTGGAAGGCGGTACCTCCAGTAGCCTTGTTATTGTGGGAAATCCAATCTCCAATACGTGCCTTTACGTACTTAGTTGTGCATAACTATGTTGGAATGTGAGAAGTAAGCGTTCTAGCTATTTTATATAGTTATTTTCAACCCTTAGACTTTTTATTATATCATTAGATATTTTATAATAAAGTGTTTTGGTTATCATAAGGTAAAAATCCATCCATGTTTATGTGCGATATTATCTTACAAGGTACCTTTTATTTCAAAAGGTTTTATAAGATAAAATAAATCCAACTGATGTGCGTTTTCTTACGCAGGTATACCAGACTAATCCGGGCATTATTTTTCCTATAGTGCTCGGGTCAGACCAGGTATATTTTGCAAATTTAGTTTGGATGCTTTAGAGCATCAAGAAACAAGCTAGGTCCTTCAATACATACTTCCATAGTTTCTTTTATCTTCCATTATTTGATTTTTTGTCTGTATTTATCAATGTTTGTAAGGACAGGTTTTTATAACTATCCAGGCCGATGATTGGGTAGTTACTCTAATGTATGTGTGTGTGTGTATTAAAGTTCGGTTTTCTTTTGTAAAGACCATTAGTACATTATATATTACTCATCACTATAGTGAGACTCTATTTTTACTTCCTTTTCGTTCACCCCAATGATCTGACTTTCTGGCACTTTGATGATCGACACATGAATATCGTAGATGTATTAGTGCCAACTTTAGTGGGTCGAAAAGTTAGGTTACTTGATTTGGTATCAGAGCTGAAGGTTAAGCGAGACCTTGGCTTTGTGGGGGTAAAGTCATTAAGGGATAAGGTAATCGTATTATGAATTGAGTTTATATATATGGGAGTGCGTATTTTTTAATGTTACAAAATGTTTTACATTGTGATGGTTGATCTGTTGAGTGGTTTATGAATTCCGGTCGGTGCGTCTGGCCAATGTTTTCAATAGGGATTTCTGAACACTTAAATAAGGCCAACCAATAAAGTATTGTTTTAAATCGGTAAATGAAATAATTCTACCTAGGAATGTATTTTATATGTAAAAGAGACATTTTCAAAAATTTATAAATTTATTTTTGATGTGCTTGTTGTTATGTAATAATAATATTCAATTATTATAATTTAGGGTTTGATTAGTCATGCTTATCCAATTTTGAGCATTGTCTATTGTTTACTGATTTATCAGTAGTTTTCCCTTTTAATACATAGGCCGGGTATATTAAAGTCATGGAAACGTTGAAACGAACACAATGTGAATTAAGTTTCTTGATATGACAATAAGGCATTCGATGAAAATGTTGGGGTAAATTTGGATTTTAATAAAGACGTAAAAGAAAATCTAAAATATTTTTGAAATAAATATTTGGGAAAGGACCTTATAAAGATGATCTATGAAAATTTGTTCATAAAAATGTGTTTTATAAATAAAAGAAATCAAAACCCGAAATTTTGGAAAGATTTCAAATAATTTTTAAAAATAATAGTAATAGTTTACTTGAAATATAGATTCAAGTACAAATATTTTAGGAAAGAAAATTTTGAAGTAAAGAGTATTTTCTTGGATTGGTTCGGGCTTGAGTCTTTTTTGTTTTATGGTAATCAGAATAATCTCCTAAGTGACAATCTAATGTTTACCTAGGCGAATGTGGTAGTGCACTTAGTAACTTCTTCTCTTTGTCATTATATGATCGAATCAAGTTTGAATCCAAAGCAAGTAGGAATTTGATACTTGGATTAAAACTATTTATAAGGAAGTATATTTACAGCATGATTTCAATTTTAAGTTAACTAGTTCTAACGACTCGAAAATAATTATAAATGGGAAAGAGATGTATTAGGATGGTAAGTATATCTCTTGAGTATTACCCTTCTTAATAAGGGGATCTGTCATATTATTTGGTAGTGCTAGTTCCTTAGCATCATTTCAGGGTTAGTCGGCATATATATATATATATATATATATATATATATATATAGTATCATTTCAAAAAGGATGTTGAAATGAAACAAGATATTTGGATTCTGAGTTTACTTAAGTGAGATAAATTCAAAATAAAAGGGTTAAGCTTTGTTTTAACTAGTTTCCTTCTTTGTTTTAACTGAGGTGAAATTTTGGGGACGAAATACTTTTAAGGGAGGAAGAATGTAACGACACGGAATATTATCGTTTTTACCTATGAACATTCAATTCAATTTAAATATTCAATTAATGGTTTTTATTAATAATAATAACCCTATTTTAATTTATAATTAATAATGGTAAATTTATTTCTGAATTTTTTACATAAATAAACAGTTCGATGGAAAACTGAAAATATGACAAAAATGCAATTTTTGAATTTTCAGCTTTTATCGAACTATAAGTTGTTAGAAGTTATAATATTTTTTTTGCTTAAACAACAACATTTAGATCATTTAAAACACTTTTATTTTAGAAATATATTACTAATAAGTTTTTAAAAGCAAATTTTATTTAAATTTCAAAAAAATGGATTGGACATGAAAAGACGTTTATGTGTAAATGTGCATTTAGTACATAGAACCACCTTATTATCCACCATCCTTCTCATTTGCTTGTACTTTGGGTGGCTCATGAAATGATGTTTGAGTTGAGAAAAATATTATTAAAGGTATTTTAGCCTTTTGCCTCTTTTATTTCATTTATTTTTATTCCATCTTATATACACATACACCTTTCATTTCTCATTTCATTTTAAAATTTCATTCTTCTTAAAACTTCAAACTCTATCTTCCCTAATTCTTTTAAATTTTGGAAAAATCACTTCCTTTTGAAGATCAAGAATTTAAGCACTTAAAACAAGTTTTCAAGCGCATGGAAATAGTAAAAGTGAGCAATTCAAACTTGATTTAATAATTTTATGAAATTAATTAGTGGGTAAATGTATTGATTAGCTCGGTTGCAAATTTATGTTTGGTTTTCATGTTTGAGTATTTATTTGGAAACCATATATTATGTGTTCTTTGCTTTGAAATGAACATATGTCTACTATAAAACAACATGTATAGGACAAATATACACCGCTCTTCTTACTTTCATTTTTCCTGCTCCCTGTTTTGTTGTAAAACCATGCTCATCTCACCTTCAAAAATCGTATCTCCCAATCTGTTCGCCTTTAGCCTAAACCATCAACTAAAGAATCGCTAGTTCTAGTGTCTGTTATATTTAAAAATAGTTTCGGGATTTTTCGTTGAGTGTGGTGGGAGTTGCATGTCAATTACAGTAAGTGGCTTTAAAAAGACGGAATTTTAATGAGCATAACATAACGAATGGAGTATACTGTCATGTTCATCTCGACGAGTTAGGAATTTGGAAGCTGTTCGCATGATTTTTAGTGGCTCAATCTGTAGTGGAGGAGGAGATGACCAATTTTCGATAATAAGTTATTTTCCATCGATCTAGGGGATGAGGGTCATTAGTGCCAGAGGGAGCTTGGGGTCTGGAGTGAGGTGTGGAAGCATTCGCTTGTGGTCCGGTGGTGGGTGTTGGGCTATGGAGCTCGAAATAGGGTTTTAGGATAATTTTGCATTTATAGGTTCGGGTTTCTCATCGCGAAATGATGTAGGAAACACTAAGTGGCATGTGGGGGAGGCTAAGGATAGAGGAAAGGATGGCGGTCTCATTGGTGGTGGTCGTAGGGGAGATAGTAGCCTGTAGCGGCGGCGCGAGGTGGTTGAATGGAGATGATGTCATGAATTTCTTATTCGGGTTGCGTAATTTTGAATAAGGAGAGGGAGTACTATAGTAGGAAGTAAGGAGAGTAGGTTCAGGTGATTTGCTATGGGCCGGCTCGTTTAAATATAATAGGGGTTGTTTTTTTAATTCATATTGTTTATGAAAGTGTTACATCTTGTAAATGTAATATCTCACTCATTTTGAATCTGATTTGCATGCATGTTTTTGCTTTGGACTCATATTGACAAGTACTACTGGTGGTGTAATTTATTGGTAGTTTTGGTGATGTTAAAAATATTGACATAATAATAGGACTGAATTTGATTACGTTGTTTTAAATAATAACGTCATTAAATTAATCATACCTTATTGGTGACATTTATTTGGCCAAATAAAGCACCATTCGGTTAAAATGAATCTAATAAATTATTTTTTGACATCTATATAGTAGAATAAAATATTGTTCCGCTATTTGTTAAATTGCACGTTTAAAGATAACATCTGTTAGCAAAATAGATCCCCATTCTGCTATTTGTTAATTTGGACATTTATTCTTATGCCAGTTAATTAATATATGGATTAATTAATATCGATTAAGTGATAGGTTAGCTTGTGATTGCTAATTATTGATTTTATTTGCATATATGCCTGTTTATATAAATATAAGTAGTATGACTTGGAAAGTCGAATAGAATTAAGTAGTAGATTGTTTAAGTACTATTAAGGTTTGCTAGGCCTTTTTCAAATTTGACAAGATATGGATTTGAAATCAAAATTTTGGTTTACGAAAATTATAAGAAAAATTGCTAAATTTATTAATGATGATTAATTGTTAATTTCATTGACTATGTTTAAAGCAAATTAAAATTAATTATGATTTAAAGTTAAATTTAAATTATTAAAGTTAATTATTATTTAATTAATAATTATTATCTTAATTAAAAGTGTTTAAGTTAATTGTCTTTTCAAATAATGATTATCTTCAGTTAATTAATCCTATAATTAATGAGGTTTATAAATTAATTATTTATTTTAAATAAGGTATTTAATGTAAATTAACTATTTTAATGACAAGGATTAGACTTGTCAATTACTTTATTAAATGGTAATTTAAATTTGATTAATTATTTAATAATGGGGTTTGAACTTAATTAAACATCTTATTAATTGCATTTAAAGTCAATTAGGTTAGAGTTAACTAACTAACTAACTAATTGTAACGGCCCGATTTTTCGACGCCCGAAAAAAACCGAACCATGAGGGTTAAAGAAGAAGAGGTAGAAGAAGAAAATAGAAAACAACATCAGAAACTAATCATCGCAGCGGAATAAAATATAATAGATAATAACAGATCTTTACACGAAAGAAAACTATATCTGTTTTATACATACATCATCAGAATACATCATCAGAGTTCAACAACATCAATAACATACAACTGGACAGTCATATAAACTTGTACTCAAAATTGAATGCACAACGGGATAATAATCAAATACGGAAGTACGTATCGCCATCCAGCTCGTCTCTTGAGCTCCACAGCATCATATCCTGTATTCTATAATACTCGGTCTGACCCGAGCATTATAGTTAAATAACACCCGAGTCAGTCTGGAGTACCAGCGTGAGAAATCACACTCGAATTGATAATTAAAGTTTCAAAACCCTTTTGAAAACAAAAGCATCTCGTAAGACCACGCCACAAATAAACATGTCGAATTTTTACCTTACGATAGTTAAAACATTTATTATAAAATCCTCTGATCACAGTCGTGGGTAATACAAATAAAACCGTAAAAGGCACGTGGGGAGAATGGATTTTCAACTAATGACTAGGCACTAGGGTACCACCTGTCACAGTATGTGGCCTAGATCACCGTACCGAGGATTACTCTCAATCCCCTGTAACACAAGTCCGAGACTACCCCTTACTGGATAATCCCGAGTAAGATCACCCCATGGTTGGGATCAGTAACCGCACCACTAAGCCGAATAAAAAAGGGACATCTAGACAGGGATGACCTTACCCTAATGGGTGCTACCCACTTAGCCTTGCTGCATATCCCCTGATTTTTAGTCATTCCCGGTTGATGAGGCTTGAGGCTAAGCGTTACCTTTTGAGAACATTTCACTTAGAATGCCCACCGTCCACCTGACGATGTTCCGAAAGCATTCATCCATACAAGTCCGCCCTGAGTTCAAACGGAGCTGAACGCACTACTCCTATTACATCCATTTTGGAATCACCTCGGGATTAGTAGCGACTAGCGCTTGCACTTCACTGCTCCATCTTCGACTTCGAACTCGTTTTCCCCACGAAAACGTACAAACCGGATTGAAGTGGTTTTTGAGAGATTAATCACGATCCCAGACTCTTCGAAACGATCAGCGCATTGCCCAATATTGATAGTCGGTTATTTAACTATCAATTAACATTCACAAACATCCATCAAACATAAATGATTTCTCCTGAATTATTTATTAACCTCAAAATATCTTCGCAAGATATATTTCCATTTTCAACCCTTTTGAAAACAGTTTTCAAACCATACTCTTCTCATGGGATAAATTCCCAACTATTTATTTCCACTGATAACACCAAGTACCAAGCTTTAGATTTTTAAAATAATTTAAAAACACTTTATTATAAAATATACTTTAAAATATTTAAATTAAAAACTACTTTAAGACTTAATAAAAATATGTACTTTAAGGTTATTTAAAATAAAGCTACTTTATAAAATATAAAACTAAATACCAAGTCACCTTTAAATAATTACTACTAAGTTAAATTTGAAAAATACTTACTTTAAAATTTAAACATTTAAAAGTAATAAATTTTCTAAAACATGCATTTAACAACTTTAAACTTTTAACTTGTACTTACAAATTTGCTTTGAAAACGTACTTGGCTATCCAGGGAAATACTCTTTTCTTTCCCATCTTAAAAATTAATCACTATTTATTTTTAAACAAATTTACCCATTCCTTTAATAAATTCCCATCATGAATTTATTCTTCAAATATCCACTGATATATTACTTCACCTTCATAAATCCAGTTTATAAATTTCAAATCTCACTTCTCTTTTAAAAATCCCCGTTTTACATACTTAAATCAAATCCCAAATTGATTTCCAATTTACTTCACTTTAAAATAAATTTCCTTACTTACTCTATTTATTCCCAAATCCATTAACTTTAGATTTTATCTCTTCATTATGATTTAAAATCTTTTAACTGAAAATACCAATTTCATATTTCCCAAATTTCTTCTTTATCCTTTCAAATAAATTCAAACCTTGAATTTCAAAATAAATTCTTTATTTCTTGAAATAATATCACTTGAGTTTAAAAATAAAATCACTTATTCCCATTTTTTCAAAATCTCAATTCTCGCGCTTGGAGTTTTATTTATCAGAATTCAAAAATCACTTTTTATTCCTTTCCAATTCATTTTTAATTTATTCAAATCTCCACGATTATTTTACTCAAAATTCACTCTTTTATTTTCTTTTCAGAAATCCCATTTCTATAGATTTTGATAACTCAGTTCATCGAAATATTTTAAATCAACCATAGTATCCAACATTTCCAATTATCAATATAATTCATCACAAGATAGCAAATAATTATATCACAGAATATTTTAACAAATCCAAAAATTTTGAGGAATCCAGTTGGATCCTTCCAACCTGTTTTCCTGCATCCACAGATGTTAGCACAGTAAAATACCAATTCCACTTTGAGGTGGAATATCGTGGTATATGGGATTAATATAATATCATCCGCTATTATGCGTCGCATAGGGTCTCATCCGCTATATAATGAGGGAAATCAATCACTCCAACATATATATATACACACACACTACTATATATAATATAGCAAATCAAATCAATTAAATCATTCAACCAATTATTGAATTTAACTATTTAAATTTAATTTAAAACCAGATGAGTGAGATTAACTCACCTTTACTTTTCATTTGTAATCCACTTCAATACTACCATGGTTTTCCCAGTTTTTGACCTTGAATAAACAATTTATATGATTTGTTAATATTTGAATTGATCGAACAATTAATTACTATTTATTTATTTAATTTAAACTAATAATTTGGTAACTAATATAATTAAATAGGTTTCTTAAACAAGTCAGTTACTAAAATACATTATTTTAAAAATTAAACAAGTAAGTAAAAATGGGTATATGCATACTTATTCCTTTACTGTATATAAACGAACAGTAATTTCTTTTACTATTAAGATTTTTAACATGTTTATATCTTTGTAAAAATCTGGATTTATAATTCTTATGCATGTGTGCACATATAACTTTCCTCTGTTCCTAATTATATAAACATATATATATATATATAAATTGTTTTAAATTTGAAAATAATCTGCTAAGAAAATTCTATAACTCAATTTAGGATTGGAGTACCTTCAATGCCCCGGAATTCCTCCCCTCTTCGATCACGAAGCCGACTAAGTTGACCAGTACATCGCGAGCAGCTTCGGCTTTGCCTGAGCCCCTGCCTCACACTTCCCTCGCCAAGTCGCCTTTCCTCTCACTTGCCTCCATGAGCGTGAGCTTCCCATCAGGTCGCGGCCCAACGAAACATCGACCGCGATGCCACACCGCCTTGTCGACCTAGCTCCCTCACCATCGTGACGTACCTTTGCACGCGCTTCCACTCGACCTCGAATTTGAGATATTCGCCACTGCGAGCTTGCATCGACAAACCGTGATGCCATCGCGTTTACCCCTTTTTATTTTATTTTGAGATTGTGATTCGAATTCGATGGGAAGATAAGGGATTTGGGAAGGGAGAGGGGAGCCATGACTTTTGATCGAGGGTTTAAAGGGAAGCCACATATTAAAATTCGAAGAATTTGCTCCGCCATTTTCTCGTTAGAAATTGAATTGAAGCATCAGAAGGCAACGTGATTTTTTTTCCTTTTCCTTTGCCAGCTGAAGGAGGCAAAACATGATTCGACGACTGAAAAGCTGAAGTAGCGTGTTTGCAGGGGTTGGCTATAGTGACATATGAAAAGAATGGAAAAAGTTTTGATGTGAGAGAATTTTGACTGGTCAGTATTTTATATTTAAATTTGAATTTGAATCACCTTGAAAATCGTAGCTCAAAATCTCGACCTCCAATCGAGGCACGCCGCTAGGAGTTTATAGTGTTATACCCCTATTTCAAACGCAATGGAAAAGATTTCGAGCCCTAATTCGATCGTATGGAGAAGATTGCTTTTTGGACCCAGTTATTATATTAAATTTTCGATATAAATTTCAGCGCGTTTACATATCGTACGCTTACACAACAACTCCAAATACTATGAAAATTGAAACCCAATAATAATATAATATTACGGATCCAATGGAACTAGTTTCATCGAATTTCGAGACTGTGCCTCGGAAGGCTATTTAAATATCAATTTAAACAACATATTTTTAAAACTGAACAAATCATTGTTAAATTCAATTTTAAAAGTTCTATCGCCTTCAGTATTATTAATATAAATTCATAAGCCTTCAAATTATTTTTAACAAGCTAAAAATCACAGATTTCATATTTTACCCAATTTCCAATAGTTTAATTCAAAATTAAATTATCCAGTAAATGGTGATATTTGAAATTCAAGTTAAAATTACTCTTTTGAATATTTAAAACCAATTAAATATTCCTGCTTTAAATATCCAAAATTTCGGGTCGTCACATTCCTCCTCCCTTAAAAGAATTTCGTCCTCGAAATTGCTAGTTAGGAAGAATGGCCCAATACCCATTTACTTTTCCCCAAAACCAACGATTCAATTTAACACCAAATTTTGAATTATCAAAATTTTCTAAAATTTTTTCTAACTCCCTAAATTTCCTAACAGCGTCTCCTTTGCGCTAGCTCGGAATAACTACAAAATGCCTCTGCGGGCTTCCAAATTCCAAAAGAAAACAAAACGCCAAGTGGCTAGATCAAAAACCCAATCAAATTTCATACAGAAATTTAAACACATACCTTTTTATCGAGCAATTCAAATTTATCTTCTGTAATCAAAACCAATTTTCCTTTTCCTTTATAATACCTGTATATCCTATATAGCAACAATATCCAATCATAACATTCAAAATCATTTTATTGACTCCCTTACAAAATTTCAATATTTATTCATCCAAGCCCGTATGATGTACATATATCATCCGTACGCAATATCAAATTCGATCACTCACTCGATCATACAATTTCACTTCCGAACTAGTATTGTCCACCGGACTTCCTAGTGTGGACTCAGATCTGGTTTCTTGATCATAAACTGTCATTCTTCTTGCATAGTCATAACTATGATAGAGAATTTCCAGAATCAATCAAAATCCATATCCAAGGTTCGCCGTCGAAAATCGAGTGAAAAATCCTAACTTGGATTGAAATAACTATCTCGAAATTCTGTGCTCGAATCTGGGTCAAATTGCTATGCGGATAAAACTAATATGCGTACATCTTACGTATTTATATCCATTCTCTTTTATTCACATTCATTTTGATTTCTATTTAGTTATCAACGCTTATCATTTCATATATTTTTATTAAATCTTCACTCAAATGCTTATTCAATATATTTTCCCGACACCCATATTACTTAAGAATTCTACCATTTCTTCTTAAGTTCAATACAAGTATTTTATATGCCTCTTATATTTATTTTCACTTCACCACTTTAGTTAATATCTACTTCTATTCAAATTGGTTTTCCCATTTCCATATGAATTCAATTTATCTTCAACTCTGAATATTGAATTTTATCTTCCATTTATGACTGATTCATATCATTATTTTAAATTAGTTTCATCCATTAATTTATTTCAATTTGAAATTGTTTTGTCGCTAACAAAAATTTTCCTAACTTTCAAAATTTTCGAAATTTTTTGGCAGAGCCTCCTTTGTACGGAGGAGCTTTTGCAATTTGACAAGAGACATAAATATATATACATCGACCCACCTGGTCAGAAAAACAAAAACAGTTCATATTTCCTATTTTTATTGCACAGGCTTACCTTTATTTATCATTTTTAAGCAAGCGGCTTATTATTTTAGCATTTTGCACGTCCAAATCCAGCCAAACGGTTTCCCGGTACCTGTACTTACTCAATTCAAACAAGTACTAAATATAAGAAATTTATTAACATTTCACTTACTTTCAATAGCTAAACCCATGCATTTCATAAGCAACATGCACCAAACACTTTCCATGAGCAATTTATATGATTTCAAAACTAATTCAATTGCTTTCAACAATTTCATATACCATTTCATTCAATTTTAATGGTTTACAACTCAATTTCTTACATTCGATTCATTTCTAACCCAACAACTCACACTTATTTCAATTGATTCCAAAAATCAACTTTATTTACTTCTACCAACACATAGAATCTTTATTTACTTCCGTTTAAGTCGAACGACTAATTTATTCTATGCAATTCGACGATATTCACTTAATAGAATATCCATTTTAGTTTTTATCCACATCCAATTGATTCCAACTCATTTTATATTTAATTCCTTCCACTTTAATTCATTCACAACCTTTTTATTTAGCTCGACACATTCCATGCTTGTATACTACTAACCATTCCCAAATTAATTCAACCCAAACTTTTATTTAATGGTCTACCCTTCCTACTCGAAGTTGAGCTTCTCATTATTCTTAACTTAAGTTAATTTACTTTAATTTATTCCAACTTTAAACTTAAGTTCACTTCTATTTAATTTGATTCCAATCTAATCAAATCCCATTTAATTCAGTTAGCCCATCCATTTTATTTTAATTCACCTTTTCAATTTATCAAAATAATATCCAAGCACATACTTAACTCATTTATACTCGAATTGGATTTTATTTGTAACTCAAACCATTTCTAGTCCATTTTATTTTTAAAACATCTCCACTTATTTTAATTCATTATCAATCCAAGTCGAATTCTATTTATAATTCGAGTTTATTTCCAAACTTCATTATTAACTTACAATCCATTTTATTTAACCGAGTTAAATTTTATTAACATACTCTATCAAATAATTTATTTAGCTAATTAGCTTACTTCCAACCTTTAAATCAAAATTCGATTTTATTACATAAATCACTTCATTAAATTTTCTTGAGTTCAATTTTTTTTCCAGTTTGGATTTTCTTTCATTTTCCAAAATTCCAACACTTTTATTTCGGCTTATTTATTTCCTTTTTACATTTTTATAAGCTACTCATTTATTAATATTCATACTTCTCCATCCATTTACAGTCAATCACATTTTCACTTTACTTTTAACTAGGGATTATATTTTTAATTCTAATTAATTTTATTTCCCAATCCAAATTTAATTTCTATTTTCCCATTCCAATCACATTCAAGATTTACTAATTATTTTTTTCAATCATCCATTAAATTTTCCATAATTAAATTTTTCCAAATTAAATTTATTTAACCTTTTCACTTTAAATTTTTAATCTAACATTCAAAGCTCATATTTTCCTCCCTTATTTAAAAATCATCTCAACTTTCCAAGTTTATAACTTAACTCGTCAGGACTTTCAATCCAAATAAGGATTCAGGATTTCAAACACCCAGCTTTTGGTTCGAATCATTTTGAAACCACCATTATCCCAAAATCATATTTCTCAAATTTTTAAACCAATCCTGGTTTTTATCCCCGAAAAATTTCCTTTGAAAATTCAAAAACAAAACTAGTTTTTTCTGAACAAATTAATTTGACAGCAATCCGTCACTTAGAAACTCGAAAATGAACATCGATGATGCTGCAGTCATCACCGAAATTATTTTCCAACGACTGAAGTGAGCTCAATGCTATATCTGTTGAATATGCGCTTTGCGCTTATATGATTTTTGTTTGATGATAATAAACATATATACATTCGTTTAAATGTATTTGTTAATATACTATTCTATTTTTCACAGTTTAAATAAATATTTGTTGAATAAAATATATTACACAGAATTTGAATTCAAACAGATAATTTATTCAAATAAATATTTATTACACTTTTGAATAGTACAATTTCAAGCTCTCACTATAACTATACAACTTTGATTACAATTACATCACATTTCACATTTACATCGGCACCTCACTACATATCACTCACACTCGTATTTATCTTCAACTGCATTCCAGTTTGAATACAGCATCTGAGCAATCTGCAAAAATATTCACTAACGCAGTAAAATTGAAAAAGAAATATTTTTGCAATATAAAATAAAAGATGGATTTTGAAAATATGATTTGCCTCAGTTATTTGGGTTTTTCGTCATAATTTAAATTTGAATTCATCATACACGAACAACTTGTGACATACACAGTGTATCACTGTATATGTCACAAGGCCGTGCACACCGATATACAATTGATTGATTTACAGGGACAGGTGAGCACAAGTCAAACCCAAATAAAAAGCCGGGTTCAACTCACGTGCAATAACATAAAAGTCACAACTCTCAGCACAAGGTCAAACCCGAGTTTTAAAACTGGATTCAACTCAGATAATGCACAGGATACATGATTGGTACACAAACAATAAGCTGCGGTAAAGCATGAACATGTGTGGACAACGAAAACCAAAGCCATCAGGTCAGAAACAACATTCAAGCTAAATGAAGTACAGTATGCAACAGCAATTCCAAATGTCCAGACCACTGTAATAAAGCAACATGTATAACAAGTCCAATGAACAAAGATCCCAAGATCAACTCAGCAATGAATTTAACCAAGATGCAAATGTACAAATGCTAAAACTCAGTGGCACATGAATACAAGAAGGTCAGTGTGCCAGAGAAAGAAAGGATGGAAGCAGTGATACAAGTATGCAACAACAGTAAATCATGCTTCACGATGAACTTGTGGTCATAAACACGGTAACACACACAGATGAATTAAAGAACAGCAGCCCCAAAACCAAGACAGTAGTGTGCAACTCGAGTTTCAAAAGAATCATAGTAACACAACAGCAATAATGCAAACAACAAATGAACAGTGCAAGCATGAAGTATGCATAGCAAATAATGTGCACCGGTGAACAAGTATGGCAGCAGGCAAGTGCACACATTACAACAGACTCAAGGCAAATGAATAGACAAAGCAATTGACCACAATCATGTTCAAACATGGCCAGAGACTATATGTCAACAGAAAGTCGATCAGTAAGGCAATGTCAAGTTCAGGTCATAATGGAGCAACTTGAGCTCAAGAATGATCAAGTGCAGACAAATGAAACAACAGGCAAATGCATATACAAACTATGGTGAATGCAGATACAACATGTCAAAGAATACGACAAGGCCAACACAGTGATCATTATCACTGACTCCATTAATCAAGACACAGCAGTGATCAGATGAATCATGAAATGCAACATCAAACCAGAGAACACATTACAGTGGTCATGAATGCAGTAACAACACCGCACCAGAATGCATCAAAAGCAAACCGAGTACAAGCCATAACATGTCAATACAAGCACATGAGGTAATGAAGCACTGAAGTGATGCATCCAGTACCAACCAGAAAAAGATGGCCAGAGACGAAATGATTCAAAGCCAAAAGCCAGCAGTAAAAATTTCATGAAATCAAAGTGATCAGAGTCAAGCCAGCAGAGGGATGAACAATGTAAATGTCAAAGTCGTGTAAGCATACCAATGTCAACAAGAAATTCACGACATTCAAAAATACAGTTTAAAAAATTCAAGAAGCCAAAGTCAACAGTAAAATGGCCGAAGTCATATAATGAACAAGTCCAAAATCGAGGTAGCAAATATAATTGACGAAGTCAAAATCAACACCGTGATGAGCACGGCAATTCAAATGTCACAAATTCAAGTCAGAATTGGATACCGTGGTAACCAAGCAAAGCCGTGACCATCAGTATACGTTTTTGATCAAGTCAGAAAACATCTCAATCATCGAAACAAAATCAGAGGGTTGATAGCATAAAGTTGAAGAAATCAGACGAACGAGATTTTAGGAAATTGACTCCTATATAAACCATCATCATCGACACTCTAAAATCCATCGAGTTCAAGCACCAACCAGTAAAGCAAAAAGGGATAAAATTACATACCGAATCAACGGAGAACTCGATCAAACAGAAGCGGCCAAGAGCGAGCGAATGAACGAGAACGAAGCACACGAAAAGGCGCAGCTTCAAAACCCTAGTTTGGATTAAAGAGAACAAAGCCCTAAGATCGAACAGAGTCGCCAATTATCTCAAAGAGGAACGAAGCCCTAATTTGCAGAGCCATCATTTGAACGAGACAAAAAGGAACGGGCCAAGCAAAAGAAGGGAACGGGTTATAGAATTAAATTGGGCCGGCTTGCTTTATTTTTAAAGGGTTTTAGTATATTTTAAATAGGGTTTAAGTGCTATTTGTTTTTTGTTGTGTTTTTATTTTTCGAGTCAAAAGAATTTGTAAATCACCACCTAGGGTTTAGGTAGTGTCAGATTGTCTAGTTAGAATTAGTTCAGTGAGCAGGGTGTGCGAGTTTGCAAAGCTGTATAGGCGGGAGCAGAGTTTGCGAGTAAGCGAAGCTCTATAGGCGGGAAGCAAAGTTTGCGAGTAAGAGAAACTCTATAGGCGGAGCAGGGTGTGCGAGTCTAGTGGAGTGTTTGTGAGCGGGAGCAAATGTTTGCGAGCAGGGTGTGCGAGTCTAGTAGAGTGTTTGTGAGCGGGAGCAAATGTCTGCGAGTCTAGTAGAGTGTTTGTAAGCGTGATACTGTTTAATTCTAATAGAAATCTGTGAATGCAGCAATAGGCAGGGGTTGCCGAAGCTGGGTAAATTTTGTGTGTGATTTACTTTTCAGCATATTTATTTTTGCAGTTTATTTCTGTGTTTAAATCAAGAAAATTTGCTATAACCCTATTCACCCCCCCTCTAGGGTTAATCTAGATCCTACAAGTGGTATCAGAGCCCGGTATTTTTCTTTAACTCTAGAGTCATGAATCCACCAGATAATATTTGTGAGGGTCATTTCAATATTATTCCTTCTATTTTCGATGGAACAGATTTTTTGAACTGGAAATTGAAAATGGAATTTTATTTAAAATCTGTTAATATTAAATGTTGGGATATTATTGAAAATGGGTGTGATAAAACCGATAAGGAAAGTATCTCGATTAATGCTCTTACTATGCATATATTATATTCTCATATTGATCGTGATAATTTTAATTTTGTTTCTCTTAGTGAAAATGCACAGAAAATCTGGAATACTCTCGATGCAATATATGGTGCAAAAGTCAACAGCAATGAGAAGTCCTCCACAACCGACTCAGTTAAAGAAATATACTTAACAGGATTGGTAAATAGCAGTTGTGATGAGGATGATGATGATGGAGCAGCCGAGCTGGCATTACGAACAAAGAATTCAAAAAGGAAATTTGCAGCCAAGTGGAATAAAAGCGATAGCAGTGAAAGTGAGGAAGCAGATATGTGCCTTCATGGGAATATAACCGATAGCGACGACGACGAGCCAAGCGAGGTATCAAAACTTACTCACTCTGAATTACTTATTTATTTCCACAAAGTAAATGGCTGTTTTAAACGACTTAGGGAGAAGTATGCCAAACTTGAATCACAAAATGATACTTTGTTAGAATTAAATGAGCAACTCGACAAATTAGTTAAAACCTATCAAAGTAAGATCCCTAAGTGTGATAAGTGTCCAACATTCGAAAAGGAAATTGAAAAATCAGAAATCAATATAAAATCACTTGAAAATGAAATTCTGATTTTAAAAGAGAATGAAAATAATAGGAGAGAGAATTCTATTGAAAAGTGCACACAATTGATAAATGAAAATGAATCTCTCAAAACACAAGTCCAACAATTGTCAACGACTTTAGATAAATTTTCAAAAAGTGAAAAATCGTTGAATATGTTAATAGGAAAACAAACTATCAATATTGATAGACAAGGACTTGGATATACTCACTCTGAATATGTTAGAAATGAGATTAATCAAGAAAATTCAATGTGCACGATTTGTAGAAAATATGGACACAATCACAATAATTGTTGGTATAGACCCAAACATGTGAAAACTATACCAATTTGGGTTCCAAAAGGCACAAATATAAAATCTTTGAAAGTCAAACAAATTTGGGTGCCAAAAGGAACATATATAAATAGTTTTGGGTCTCCTAAAACATATTTTTCATATTCTGCCACTAACAACCATGGGCCTATAAAAACAAATAGGTCACATAAATCTTTTCCCGTGTAGGTGTGGTGGCAGGCTAAGGAACAACAACAGTGTTTTCTAGATTTTGGCTGTTCCAGAAACACAACGGGCGACAAAGCAAAGTTCCTTAGCCTAGTACAAAGGTGACAGAATCACAATGGACAACGACGAAAGAATAAAAGATGATGATTTTGATGCTATGATTTTTTTTAAAAAAATATTGACCAACCATCTTTAAATAGAATTACTTGGAATAATTATGATGGTGGACTGATTCGGACTTAATTGATATGATTTTTTTTTGACTTGTTCTTATTTATGACATTGATTTGTGCTTAAATGATGACCAATCAGATTTTCAAATGTGAACTAATCCATATAAATTTGTTTGGTCAAATGATGGTTACTCATGCCACACATAGATATAGTTGTTTTGACATTTTGGTCACTACTTGTAAATTCGCACGATTTCAATTTTCATGAGAAAGTTGTTAAAAAGGATTTTAAGAAATTTTTTGAATTTTTTGAAACTTTATGAAATTGTTGAAACTTCAAGAGATTGTTTTTGAAATAATAATGAAGTTTTAATGACTGTTGATAGTTGTTCATCCTATGGTTTCTAAGTTTAACACTATGATATTTGTTTGAGTGATAACATGGCTTCATTTCAAATTTCATTCTGAGATAGTTTGTTGAAATTTCACAATCTGGTCGTTGACATCCATCGAGTGAATATTGAGTGAAATTTAAATTCAGATGCAGATTACACTGGTAATATGTTGATAGGAAAATTACTAGTGGAACGTGATTAATTTTTGAAACATTCATTTGCTGCATCGTTTTTTTTTTCAAAGAAAATATCTGCATATTTTTCACTTGAAATAATTTTCAAATAGCAGAAAATTTTCTTATAAAACCCCCTCGAGAAAATCATGTTTGACCATATTTACAGATTAGTCATTTTTGAAAAATTGATTTTATAATTTTTGAATTTGATTTTAAATGACTATTTTAACTAATCTAACTCCCTAATGATTATCGAAAAGGTGAATAGTAATTGAAAAAGTGATGAGTGTTGATATTTATCATATATTATAACTCGAGAAAGTATAATTAGAAAATTTCTTTAGAATTTCATAACAAGAGTTATAAAAACTTTTTGTTGGGTAAAAGTTCCATGATCATTCCTATTTCTACCATCTTTCTATCGACCATCACTCATCAAAATCATATATAGAATGTAAATTTGTGGTAGTTTACAAAGGAAATCATTCGTTTTTCAATATCTTAAATCTGTGAAGGAAATTATTTGTGCTTCAATTTATTATATTCTTCAATAAAATAAATATCCAAAGTATTCACTCTCATTTAAAAGTCCTCACGGTTATGCATGGGTGAATTACTTGGATTTTTGATTATGTGCTTCCATGCTCATTTAAAAGTCCTCACGGTTATGCATGTATGGAACGCATATCAAAATTAATTGATTTAATAGACAAGTTGATTCTAATCCCATTTAAAAGTCCTCACGGTTATGCGTGGTTAGAACATACTTGAATTTTTTTTTAAAAGTTAAATTGGAATACTACAAATCTCGTTTAAAAGTCCTAACGGTTATGCATGATTAGTAGATATTCAAATTTCCCGAAATAAATATACCACAAATAGACAGAACTGTATGATTTTTTTTTTGATGAATTTATCCCCATCATTTCTGAAAGTGGAATATGCGCCTGACAAGGGTAATTATGATTTTTGTTTGAGTTTTATTGAAATTTGATATTTATATTTAATTGAGTTAAATGTTTGATTCATGTCTATCACTTCATCCCTATTTTTATAACACTGTTATTCTTTTGCTGATAACAAAAGGGGGAGAGAAAAGTTAAGATTTTGTCAAATAGAATCAAGCAAAGGTCAAATAATTTTCAATTTGCATATAGGCTCATTTACATATTTTTATTTGTATGCATATATGTAGGGGGAGTATTGTGTAGAGAGGGAGCATTCAAATAGGGGGAGCAAATTGAACGATCAAATACATTTAATACATTCAAAATCTTAAATATATGTTTGTTATCATCAAAAGGGGGAGATTGTTGAATATGCGCTTTGCGCTTATATGATTTTTGTTTGATGATAATAAACATATATACATTCGTTTAAATGTATTTGTTAATATACTATTCTATTTTTCACAGTTTAAATAAATATTTGTTGAATAAAATATATTACACAGAATTTGAATTCAAACAGATATTTTATTCAAATAAATATTTATTACACTTTTGAATAGTACAATTTCAAGCTCTCACTATAGCTATACAACTTTGATTACAATTACATCACATTTCACATTTACATCAACACTTCACTACATATCACTCACACTCGTATTTATCTTCAACTGCATTCCAGTTTGAATCCAGCATCTGAGCAATCTGCAAAAATATTCACAAACGCAGTAAAATTGAAAAAGAAATATTTTTGCAATATAAAATAAAAGATGGATTTTGAAAATATGATTTGCCTCAATTATTTGGGTTGTTCGTCATAATTTAAATTTGAATTCATCATACACGAACAACTTGTGACATACACAGTATATCACTGTATATGTCACAAGGCCGTGCACACCGATATACACTTGATTGATTTACAGGGACAGGTGAGCACAGGTCAAACCCAAATAAAAAGTCGGGTTCAACTCACGTGCAATAACATAAAAGTCACAACTCTCAGCACAAGGTCAAACCCGAGTTTTAAAACTGGATTCAACTCAGATAATGCACAAGATACATGATTGGTACACAAACAATAAGCTGCGGTAAAGCATGAACATGTGTGGACAATGAAAACCAAAGCCATCAGGTCAGAAACAACATTCAAGCTAAATGAAGTACAGTATGCAACAGCAATTCCAAATGTCCAGACCACTGTAATAAAGCAACATGTATAACAAGTCCAATGAACAAAGATCCCAAGATCAACTCAGCAATGAATTTAACCAAGATGCAAATGTACAAATGCTAAAACTTAGTGGCACATGAATACAAGAAGGTCAGTGTGCCAGAGAAAGAAAGGATGGAAGCAGTGATACAAGTATGCAACAACAGTAAACCATGCTTCACGATGAACTTGTGGTCATAAACACAGTAACACAAACAGATGCATTAAAGAAAAACAGCCCCAAAACCAAGACAGTAGTGTGCAACTCGAGTTTCAAAAGAATCAAAGTAACACAACAGCAATAATGCAAACAACAAATGAACAGTGCAAGCATGAAGAATGCATAGCAAATAATGTGCACCGGTGAACAAGTATGGCAGCAGGCAAGTGCACACATTACAACAGACTCAAGGCAAATGAATAGACAAAGCAATTGACCACAATCATGTTCAAACATGGCCAGAGACTATATGTCAACAGAAAGTCGATCAGTAAGGCAATGTCAAGTTCAGGTCATAATGGAGCAACTTGAGCTCAAGAATGATCAAGTGCCGACAAATGAAACAACAGACAAATGCATATACAAACTATGGTGAATGCAGATACAACATGTCAAAGAATACTACAAGGCCAACACAGTGATCATTATCACTGACTCCATTAATCAAGACACAACAGTGATCAGATGAATCATGAAATGCAACATCAAACCAGAGAACACATTACAGTGGTCATGAATGCAGTAACAACACCGCACCAGAATGCATCAAAAGCAAACCGAGTACAAGCCATAACATGTCAATACAAGCACATGAGGTAATGAAGCACTGAAGTGATGCATCCAGTACCAACCAGAAAAAGATGGCCAGAGACGAAATGATTCAAAGCCAAAAGCCAGCAGTAAAAATTTCATGAAATCAAAGTGATCAAAGTCAAGCCAGCAGAGGGATGAACAATGTAAATGTCAAAGTCGTGTAAGCATACCAATGTCAACAAGAAATTCACGACATTCAAAAATACAGTTTAAAAAATTCAAGAAGCCAAAGTCAACAGTAAAATGACCGAAGTCATATAATGAACAAGTCCAAAATCGAGGTAGCAAATGTAATTGACGAAGTCAAAATCAACACCGTGATGAGCACGGCAATTCAAATGTCACAAATTCAAGTCAGAATCGGATACCGTGGTAACCAAGCAAAGCCGTGACCATCAGTATACGTTTTTGATCAAGTCAGAAAACATCTCAATCATCGAAACAAAATCAGAGGGTTGATAGCATAAAGTTGAAGAAATTAGACGAACGAGATTTTAGGAAATTGACTCCTATATAAACCATCATCATCGGCAATCTAAAATCCATCGAGTTCAAGCACCAACCAGTAAAGCAAAAAGGGATAAAATTACATACCGAATCAACGAAGAACTCGATCAAACAGAAGCGGCCAAGAGCGAACGAACGAGAATGAAGCACACGAAAAGGCGCAGCTTCAAAACCTTAGTTTGGATTAAAGAGAACAAAGCCCTAAGATCGAACAGAGTCGCCAATTATCTCAAAGAGGAACGAAGCCCTAATTTGCAGAGCCACCATTTGAACGAGACAAAAAGGAACGGGCCAAGCAAAAGAAGGGAACGGGTTATAGAATTAAATTGGGCCGGCTTGTTTTATTTTTAAAGGGTTTTAGTATACTTTAAATAGGGTTTAAGTGCTATTTGTTTTTTGTTGTGTTTTTATTTTTCAAGTCAAAAGAATTTGTAAATCACCACCTAGGGTTTAGGTAGTGTCAGATTGTCTAGTTAGAATTAGTTCAGTGAGCAGGGTGTGCGAGTTTGCAAAGCTGTATAGGCGGGAGCAGAGTTTGCGAGTAAGCGAAGCTCTATAGGCAGGAAGCAAAGTTTGCGAGTAAGCGAAACTCTATAGGCGGAGCAGGGTGTGCGAGTCTAGTAGAGTGTTTGTGAGCGGGAGCAAATGTTTGCGAGCAGGGTGTGCGAGTCTAGTAGAGTGTTTGTGAGCGGGAGCAAATGTCTGCGAGTCTAGTAGAGTGTTTGTAAGCGTGATACTGTTTAATTCTAATAGAAATCTGTGAATGCAGCAGTAGGCAGGGGTTGCCGAAGCTGGGTAAATTTTGTGTGTGATTTACTTTTCAGCATATTTATTTTTGCAGTTTATTTCTGTGTTTAAATCAAGAAAATTTGCTATAACCCTATTCACCCCCCCCCCTCTAGGGTTAATCTAGATCCTACAATATCCCTTCCCAAAATTTATTTGAAACAATTTCCTTTCAAAAATACTTTTAAAACAATAATGCTATTATTTGTCTTCAAAACACTTCGAAAAACACTTCCAAAATCTTCGGGGTTTTAAATTTATAGATTTGATTTAAGTCAAATTTTAACTATAATTCATTTGTATAATTTATGCTCATACAAATTCCCATTTGATCATATTTCAATTTATAAATCACGTTTATAATTCATATTTATAAATGAAGTTATCTACTTAACCTTTGGTTATATTTTCAATTTCTAGTTAAATTTCCACACAACAATGATAATAATTTAATATTATCATTCCTAACATCCAAGCAACCATATATTAGCTAAAATAGTTTACAAAAAATTTTCTTTTATATCAAAATATATTTTGGGTAAAATTATTTCATTCACCCACCTTTAACAATACTGTGTCAATTTATCGTGTCAGGTGTTTATAAACTCTTCTCGAATAGCGGCCAACTTACTCGATCTGAATTCATATTCCACTCAACTAATAAGTCAACACAATATTAAAACAATTTATATTCACTAATAAATACGCGCTCATACCTATTAATACGCTCAACCTCATTCTAGAGTACTACAGACTCTATTTTCAATGAGTAATCCCCACCAGAGCTAAGGTTATCACCAACCTAAGCTCTGCTACCAACTGTAACGGCCCGATTTTCCGACGTCCGAAAAAACCGAACCATGAGGGTTAAAGAAGAAGAGGTAGAAGAAGAAAATAGAAAACAACATCAGAATCTAACCATCGCAGTAGAATAAAATATAATAGATTATGACATATCTTTACATGAAAGAAAACTGTTATCTTTTTTATACATACATCATCAGAATACATCATCAAAGTTCAACAACATCAATAACATACAACTGGACAGTCATATAAACTTGTCCTCAAAACTAAATACACACGGGATAATAATCAAGTACGGAAGTACGTATCGCCATCCAGCTCTCTCCTGAGATCCACAGCATCATATCCGGTATTCTATAATACTCGGTCTGACCCGAGCATTATAGTTAAATAACACCGGAGTCAGTCTGGAATACCAGTGTGAGAAATCACACTCAAATTGATTATTAAAGTTTCAAAACCCTTTTGAAAACAAAAGCATCTCGTAGGACCACGCCACAAATAAATATGTCGGGTTTTTACCTTACGATATCTAAAACATTTATTATAAAATCCTCTAATATTATAATAGGGTCTATTTACAAATACTTATTAAAATAGCCGAAATTGTTACATTCATTAAATTCCAGCTACTAGCCATAGTCGTGGGTAATACAAACAAAACCGTAAAAGGCACGTAGGGAGAATGGATTTCCATCTAATGACTAGGCACTGGGGTACCACCTATCACAGTACGTGGCCTAAATCACCGTACCGAGGATTACTCCCAATCCCCTGCAACACAAGACCGGGACTACCCCTTAGTAGATAATCCCGAGTAAGATCACCCTACGGTTGGGATCAGCAACCGCACCACTAAGCCGAATAAAATAAGGACATCTAGACAGGGATGACTTTACCCTAATGGGTGCTACCCACTTAGCCTTGCTGCATATCCACCAATTTTCAGCCATTCCGGGTTGATGAGGCTTGAGGCTAAGCGTTACCTTTTTAGAAAATTTCACTTAGAATGCCCATCGTCCACCTGACGATGTTCCGAAAGCATTCATCCATACAAGTCCGTCCTGGGTTCGAACAGAACCGAAGGCACTACTCCTACTACATCCATTTTGGAATCACCTCAGGATTAGTAGCGACTAGCCATTGCACTTCACTGCTCCATCTTCGACTCCGAACTTGTTTTCCCCACGAAAACGTACAAACCGGATCGAAGTGGTTTTCGAGATATTAATCCCGGTCTCTTCGAAACGATCAGCGCATTAGCCAATATTGATAGTCGATTATTTAACTATCAATTAACATTCACAAACATCCATCAAACATAAATAATTTCTCCTGAATTATTTATTAACCTCAAAATATCTTCGCAAGATATATTTCCATTTTCAACCCTTTTGAAAATAGTTTTCAAACCATACTCTTCTCATGGGACAAATTCCCAACTATTTATTTCCACTGAAAACACCAAGTCACCTTTAAATAATTACTACTAAGTTAAATTTGAAAAATACTTACTTTAAAATGTAAACATTTAAAAGTAATAAATAATCTAAAACATGCATTTTAACAACTTTTAACTTTTAACTTGTACTTACACATTTGCTTTGAAAACGTACTTGGCTATCCAGGGAAGTACTCTTTTCTTTCCCATCTTAAAAATTAATCACTATTTATTTTTAAACAAATTTACCCATTCCTTTAATAAATTCCCATCGTGAATTTATTCTTCAAATATCCACTGATATATTACTTCACATTCATAAACCCAGTTTATAAATTTCAAGTCTCACTTCTCTTTTAAAAATCCCGGTTTTACATACTTAAATCAAATCCCAAATTGATTTCCAATTTACTTCACTTTTAAATAAATTTCCTTACTTACTTCATTTATTCCAAAATCCATTAACTTCAGATTTTATCTCTTCATTATGATTTAAAATCTTTTAACTTAAAATACCAATTTCATATTTCCCAAATTTCTTCTTTATCCTTTCAAATAAATTCAAACCTTGAATTTCAAAATAAATTCTTTATTTCTTGAAATAATATCACTTGAGTTTAAAAATAAAATCACTTATTCCCATTTTTTCAAAATCTCAATTCCCGCACTTGGAGTTTTATTTATCAGAATTCAAAAATCACTGTTTATTCCTCTCCTATTCATTTTTAATTTATTCAAATCTCCATGATTATTTTACTCAAAATTCACTCTTTTATTTTCTTTTCAGAAATCCCATTTCTATAGATTTTGATAACTCAGTTCATCGAAATATTTTAAATCAACCATAGTATCCAACATTTCCAATTATCAATATAATTCATCACAGGATAGCAAATAATTATATCACGGAATATTTTAACAAATCCAAATATTTTGAGGAATCCAGTTAGATCCCTCCAACCTGTTTCCCTGCATCCACAGATGTTAGCACAATAAAATACCAATTCCACTTCGAGGTGGAATATCACGGTATATGGGATTAATATAATAACATCCGCTATTATGCGGCGCATAGGGTCTCATCCGCTATATAATGCGGGAAATCAATCACTCCAACATATATATATATATATATGTATATGTATATATATATATATACTACTATATATAATATAGCACATCAAATCAATTCAATCATTCAACCAGTTATTGAATTTAACTATTTAAATTTAATTTAAAATTAGATGAGTGAGATTAACTCACCTTTACTTTTCATTTGTAATCAACTTCAATATTGCCTTGGTTTTGCCAGTTTTTGACCTTAAATAAACAATTTACATGATTTATTAATATTTGAATTGATCGAACAATTAATTACTATTTATTTATTTAATTTAAACTAATAATTTGGTAACTAATATAATTAAATAGGTTTATTAAACAAGTCAGTTACTAAAATACATTATTTAAAAAATTAAACAAGCAAGTAAAAATGTGTATATGCATACTTATTCCTTTACTATATATAAACGAACAGTAATTTCTTTTACTGTTAAGATTTTTAACATGTTTACATTTTTGTAAAATTCTGGATTTATAATTCTTATGCATGTGTGCACATATAACTTTCCTCTGTTCCTAATTATATAAACATATATATATATATAATTTGTTTTAAATTTGAAAATAATCTGCTAAGAAAATTCTATAACTCAATTTAGGATTGCAGTACCTTCAATGCCTTGGAACTCCTCCCCTCTTCGATCACGAAGCCGACTCAGTTGACCATTACATCGCGAGCAGCTTCGGCTTTACCCGAGTCGCTGCCTCACACCTCCCTCGCCAAGTCGCCTTTCCTCTCGCTTGCCTCCATGAGCGCGAGTTTCCCATCAGGTCGCGGCCCAATGAAACATCGACCGCGACGCCACACCGCCTTGTCGACCTAGCTCCTTCACCATCGTGACGTACCTTTGCATGCGCCTCCGCTCGACCTCGAATTTGAGCTATTCGCCACTGCGAGCTAGCATCGGCCCACCGTGATGCCATCGCGTTTACCCCTTTTTATTTTATTTTGAGATTGTAATTCGAATTCGATGGGAAGATAAGGGATTT
The DNA here is from genome assembly GCA_030765085.1 of Allium cepa. Lineage (NCBI taxonomy): Eukaryota > Viridiplantae > Streptophyta > Magnoliopsida > Asparagales > Amaryllidaceae > Allium > Allium cepa. The sequence continues at coordinate 110,052,078 of CM060944.1, read as the reverse complement.
GGGAAGGGGGAGGGGATCCATGACTTTCGAATGAGGGTTTAGAGGGAAGGCACCGATTAAAATTCGAAGAATTTGCTCCGCCATTTTCTCGTTAGAAATTGAATTGAAGCATCAGAAGGCAACGTGATTTTTTTCTTTTTCCTTTGCCAGTTGAAGGAGGCAAAACATGATTCGACGACTGAAAAGCTGAGGTAGCGTGTTTGCAGGGGTTGGCTACAATGACATGTGAAAAGAATGGAAAAAGTTTTGATGTAAGAGAATTTTGACTGGTCAGTATTTTATATTTAAATTTAAATCACCTTGAAAATCGTAGCTCAAAATCTCGACCTCCAATCGAGGCACGCCGCTAGGTGTTTATAGTGTTATACCCCTATTTCAAACGCAATGGAAAAGATTTTGAGCCCTAATTCGATCGTATGGAGAAGATAGGTTTTTGGACCTAGTTATTATATTAAATTTTCGATATAAATTTCAGCGCGTTTACATATCGTACGCTTACACAACAACTCCAAATACTATGAAAATTGAAATCCGATAATAATACAATATTATGGATCTAATGGAATTGGTTTCGTCGAATTCCGAGACTGTGCCTCGGAAGGCTATTTAAATATCAATTTAAACAACATATTTTTAAAACTGAACAAATCATTGTTAAATTCAATTTTAAAAGTTCTATCACCTTCAGTATTATTAATATAAATTTATAAGCCTTCAAATTATTTTTAACAAGCTAAAAATCCCAGATTTCATATTTTACCCAATTTCCAATAGTTTAATTCAAAATTAAATTATCTAGTAAATGTGATATTTGAAATTCAAGTTAAAATTACTCTTTTGAATATTTAAAACCAATTAAATATTCCTATTTTAAATATCCAAAATTCCAGATCATCACACTAAGGGTGTTTAAGTTAATTCAATTAACTTAAGAATATGCTTTAAATAATAGTATTGGTTTATAAAAGAGGTTTAAAGCTAATGAGTTCGTTTAATAAGAAGTAATTTACTTAATAAATGAAATTAAGTAAAATGATTTATTTGAAAAAGATTTTCAAATCTGGAAAATTAGGTGGGTTCATATAATCTTACCCTAATGAATTATATATGGAAGTTATAAAATTGCTTACTTGAAAAATAACTTTGAGATAGTAAACTTCTATTTATCTTGAAAGGTAAGAGTGTCATCGAGCCAAGGTCTGAGAGGTAATAATACCCTAACCTAAACGGCTTAATTGTTATCCTATGGACAATATTAGTTTGAAATCGAGGATTGATGTCAGAATTAAATATTATTTCCATATACAATATCATTTTGAATTTAAGTCGAGTTTATGAAAAAATAAATTATCCTTCTTAATTATGCTGGTATGGAAATGCTCTTTCCATCTTAACACCGAAGGATAAGTGGTTTGGGTTTATAGTAAACGATGTATGGATGACATGTGTTTCTTGACCCATTTAATCTGATTTTGAAATAAGAAATCTTTGTAAATGGTTTGTGAATATACTTATATCGGTGAGATGTATATGAATATTTTGTAAAAAAGTTTAGAAAATATAATTAATAAAGGATTAATTAATTAAGGCTTAGTGGATCTAATGGAAATAAAATCAGTGATTGATTTGCTATTTATTTGATAGTTAAATAACCGACTATCAAATCTTGTTCAGTTTTTAACTTTAGAAATATCTAGGACAAATGATAAGGAGATTTATCCACTTAAACGGTTAGGGGGTGATCCTGCTCTTATATATTGTTCGATTATTTCCAAAAAGAACCGGAGTTGATTTTACCAGAAATTATCGATTGTCGGTTCGAAGAGACTAGGATCGGATAAGTTATTTGAAAACCATTTCGAACCGGCTTAAGCATTTGAATTGCAAATATCTTGAAGATGATGGAATTGAAGATGGAGCTCTTTGAAATATAAGAGCTACTTACTACTAATCTTGAAGGTGATTCCAAAATGGATGTAGTAGAAGTAGTACCTTCAGTTTGTTCCCATCCTGTACAACTTGTATGGATGAATGCTGGCATTGCATGATGCATGTAAGGCATTATTAGCATTCAAAGTGTGAATTACTAAGAGGGGAAAAAGGTAATCATAACCTCACAAGCCTCATCAATTGGTAATGACTAAAACATGGAATATGCAGTAGAGTTGTATGATTCGCTGCCATTTGGAGCAATCATTCCTCGATCTAGAATCAACATCTATGTTTGTTTTTGGTATACATATGCACAGGAAAAGTGGGGCCAGACTGGAGTACATTGTTTTGAGCCTGGTACCCTGGAGAATGATGTTATCCAGTATGCCATGTTAAAGGGGCAGCCGACTCTGTTTTAGCAGGGCGTCCATATGTAGCCCTTGGTACATTTTTATAGAGTGTGTGGCAGGCGATACTGCAGTAGCCTTGTCGTTGTGGGAAATCCATTCTCCAATATGTATGTTTACAGACTTAGTTGTGCCCAACTATGTTGGAATGTGAGATGCGAGATGTGCGACGTGGTTTTACGAGATACCTTTTATTTCAAAAGTTTTTATAAGATATAATAAATACAAGTGATGTGTGTTTTCACATTGGTATACCAGACTGATCCGAGTATTATTGTTCTTATAATGCTCGAGTCAGACCAAGCATATTGTCTAGATTTAGCTTGGATGCTTTGGAGCTTAAAGAGATGAGTTGGATCTTTCGAGATGTACTTTTGTATTTTCTTTTAACTTCCGTTATTTAATTTCTTGTTTGTATTTATCGGCATTTGTAAGGACAAGTTGTTATAACTTTCCAGGCCGATGATAGGGTATTTACTCTGATGTTATATGTGTGTGTATGTGTGTATTAAACTTCATTTTTCTTTTCTAAGGACCATTGGTATATTATATGTTACTCGTCACGAATGTAAGATTCTATTTCGTATTTCTTTTCTTTCACCCTAATAATTTGACTTTTTGACACTTGAATGTTTGACTTATGAATACGTGGATGTATTAGTGTCAACTTATGAGGGTCGAAAAGTCAGGTTGTTGCATAAATTAAGTTCAGTCCCTTTTCCTTGTCTAGATTTTCCTTTATAGCGTAAGCATACTTCCTCTTTTGATTGAAGGACAAATTTCTTTCTTCAATTCATATATCTTCAAAACATTCTCGATAGTATGCTACTTGAATGATTCTCTCTATAGTTGTGTTTTCACAAGATACTGTCAATTGAATTCTTTGAAACTTTTTTTCATTAGCAAATGTTTCAGTAATTAAGCTAGCACAACAAACATATCTTTCGGCTTCGACCTCAATGAAAGTCTTTTTCCCATGTGAATTATTAAGTCGAACTTATTGCCTCCTTCTACTTTTCTATAATACCGAAGGGACTATCAATGTTCTTAACACCGTATTCGTACTCCGAAGTTTTTCCTTTATTAATCATGTTTAAACTGATGTAGTACAATGGTCTAGAAACCCACTAATTTCCCATAACAAGGCCTTCCCCATTATCCGTGGGGAATTTCGAGGGAAAGTATTTGATCAAAACATATCCATCCAAAGCATTCAAAGTTGGCCTTCCAAAGAAGGTATTATACCGAGGGTACGTATATAACAACAAACATAGTCTTAAAGATCTTGGAATACAGTTCTGAGCGTACTTTCACTATCAAGCTATTAGTCCTTGAGATGATGGTTTTGATGACAATAACCTTAGGACTTGTTATAAAATATAAATACTAACATTATAGTTTAGATATATATGTATATGCAAGGTATAAACATACAGGTACCAAGAAAGATGACTGTATAGTATAGAGATTCAAGACTGAAGATATCAAGATTGAAGACTCATGAGTATCAAGACATCAAGAGTTCAAGATTTCAAGAGTACAAGAGAAGTATTGAGTCTAGAATTATGTTAAGACTTCTTGAAAGCACTTACATCCTTATTCGAAATTTATTCGTGGAATGAAATCCACTTCGAGTTTGTTAAAGGGATGGAACCCTAGTGAGATGGAACCCACGACAATATCTAGTAGAACATATAGTGATCCTATTTTGATATCCAATAATTTTATAAAAATGCTTTTCAATAATATATCTTTTTTTAAATTGTTTTCAAAATTTTCTTTTTAAAAAAACATCTCTCTTGGTTTTAAATAGTTTAGCCTCAAAACTATTTTTATCATTTTACTATTTTGATTTCAAAATTGTCCTTGTTTTTAAATCACCTCTTGTTTTAAATATTTAGCTTTAAATTATTTATATACTCAGATTTTAAATCACTTTACATATTAAGATTATATATATTAAAAATTACTTTCTAAACTCTTTTATATGTTCAAACTATATTCAAATATATTTACAATGTTTAGAAATTGTTTTGACAAATTTTAGAAACCATTTTTAATAAGAAAAACAAAACATCATTTTTTGCCTTGAGTATGTCGACATGATGCTCGTTAAATTCAAATTTTAAATTTTAAAAAGAAGTGTCTATTCATCGTGTCCTTTCACGAATGGATATCGCTCTTGCTCTACTATAAATACCAGTAGTTATAAACGAATTTAGAATCAGATTTCACTTGTTTTCTCTCCTCTTCATCTTCCACATTTATTATAAAAAAATCCTAAACTATATTCTGCCGAAATACCAAGTGAATCAAACTTGATTATGTCATATTTGATCCTCTGCCACTCTCTCCATAAGATCTCAGTGCTATTCAGAGTTATAGGATCTTTTGTAAATCAAACTGTTGAGCAAAGGGTGCGGTTGAGCCTTGAAATCAATTGGTGTGATTGTGGCCCTGGAAATCAATTAGGAGATCTTGTAGCTTGGTTAAATCAAGAGAGTTTCCCTGTATTCTAATACAAGAGGGTGCACCTCATAGCCTTGAAACCGAGGGTGTAATCTAGGAGATTATTTTGATAAGAAATTCGTATGATTGTACGGGACTAGATGTAGGGTAACTCTGAACCAGTATAAAATCTTGGTGTGTTCTTTCCTTTACTGCTTTTATTTAGTATTTGCATCTGTATCTGATTCTGTGATTATATCTGTGTTTGCGAATTGCATTTATTGGTGATCAAATTACATAAGTTTCAAAAGATTCAGAAAATCCATGCCTTAAGATCCATAATCCGCATTTCTCATATTTGGTATCAGAGCATTGGTTTTCAAAGTTTTCATAATCTGAATTTTAAAAAGTTTTTAAATGGCTACCAACACTGGTTCTATTAACACTATCACTAGTTCATTTGTAGAAGGTCAGTCTACTGCCAGACCATCATTTTTTAATGGCAGTAACTATGCATATTTGGCATGCAGAATGAAAATATATTTACAGTCAATAGGATTAGACACTTGGAATATCATACGAACTGAATATTCTGAACCCACAACTAGTTTTGCACAGAGGAATGCTGAGCAAAAGATTATTGCACAAAATAATTCCAAAGCCATGAATATTTTATTTTGTTCACTTGATAGGAATGAATTCAATAGAGTATCTGATTGTAAGCCCGCATATAATATCTGGAAAACTTTGCAAGTTACTCATGAAGGAACAAGCAAAGTCAAACAGATCAAAATATCCATATTCACAAATCAGTTTCAATTATTCAAAATGAATTCTAATGAATCCATTTCTGATATGTATAGTAGATTTCAGTATATTGTGCATTCTCTAGTTTCATTGAAAAAAATAATCCGAAGAAGATCAAGTCAGGAAAATTATAAATTCTCTTACTCTAGAATGGGATCAGAAAACTCTTGCAATCGAACAAGCAAATGATATCAGCACTTTAAAGATTGAAGAATTGATTGGAAATCTAATGTTGTTCGAAGTACAAATGCAAGGGAGAAGAGATAGCAAGGCATTCGAAAAGAAGTCAATTGCATTGAATGCATTAACAGATGGATCAAACTCGGGAAGTGGTGATGATAAAGAAATAGCTTTCATGACAAAGAATTTTCGGGAGTTTCTGAAATACAAAAAGATGAACAACTTCAAAAAGAATGTTCACAGGAATTTTGGAAATCATAATGAAGTACCAAACCACGTCAAATGTTTCAATTGTAACGAAACAGGCCATCTCAGAAGAGACTGTCCACATCATGATAAGCAAAAGTTTCCTCCAAGCAATGATTATACAATAAAAAGGAAGAGATACCGCTACACTAGACGACTCAGACTCATTCTCAAGTGACGATGATCAGAAGACGGGAAACTCAAATATGTGCTTTACAGCTATTCAAGATTCCGATGATCTCGGAGATACGAATCTAGAAAAAGGTACATGTGTACAATATATTGGCTGAAATTGCTTGCTTAAATTGTTTGATTGTTTGATTATTTTTTAAAAATTATGTGTTGTTTGAATTTTAAATTTTTTATTATTATATTTATTTTTATTTTTAATATTATAATATATTTTTATTAAAAGAGTATTATTATATTTAATATTACTCCTGAAAATATATAGACATTAAAAATAATATATATATATATATATAGATATTAAAGTAAATAGGAAATTATGTCACATGAATTCTCTGACCCATCTCGATATGGCCCTACCCATGATGTGACATCCCTGCCAGAAATTTGAAGTTCAAATTTGACTTCAAATCTTTGAACTTCCCTCCACCTTTTCACAAAATCCAATGTTATGGAAAGGTATCTCTTGACTAGAGAACATGTCTATTAAATATCTATTTATTTCCATTACCTTATCATAAGTTTTTACTTTGATTTTAAAATTCAAACTCTCCGTCATTCTTTCAAACTTTCCATTCTCTTCAAAAATGGCTTCTTCAAGCACTCTATCCACAATGAGGCTGTCTAAAACCATTAAAGAGTATCTCTATAATGATCTGAAAGCAATCAAGGCATATATAAGCTATGCTAATTGCGGAAAAGTTCATATTGGAAAGTTTGTTATCTTTAGCGATTTCTCTACATATGAAATCAATACTCTTCTTGAGAATCATATTCTTAGTCTTTTTGACAATTCTAAAAAATATTTTGTTTGTTACCCAAATCTTGGATAAATGTTTTATGCGAATTTGAATCGCGGTTTTCATGAAGGAAATGAAGATGAAATTTGGAGTAGTGTTAAAGGCACTAAAATTGTTTTAAATTGTGAAATTTTGGGCAACGTTCTCAATTGCAAGAATTTGGGAATGGATCTTTTTACTTTTAATATTGGTGAACATGATCATGAGACATTTCATCACATTTTCGAATGAGATGACAACTTTGAATTTAAAAATTGTAACTTTCGTCTGAAAGCACGTATTGTCAATCTTCTTTTGCAACATACTATCACTCCTAGATTGGGAAATTTCAGTAACCCGACGTTAAAAGTTTGTAAAGCTCTTTTGCTATTTTTGGTTATTATGACATTAATTGGGTGCAAGTGATTATGGATGAACTTCATTCTAAGAATTTGAAAATGGGTGAGAATACTTTGTATCATGGAATCTATCTCACTTGAATTTTTAATTATTTTGGTGTTGATTACAAAAGGGAAGAATTTGGTCAAGAAAAGTGTTTAATCATGCCAACATTTCTCTCATGAAAATTCCTTTTATATTTCAACAATATGAATCTCTTGTCGAAAAGGATGAAAGATTGGCACATGATGATATGAAGGAAGAAAATGTGGAGGAGGAAGAAGAAGAAGAAGGAAGGAAGGAAATGGAAATTGAAGAAGACAATGAAGAAACCTCCTTGGAAAGTATTGAATATCCTACCAATACTTTCAATCCTTCTAACAAAACTCTTCTGAAAAATCACAAGATCATAATGGAAAATAATGGATTCCCAAAAGATTCGTTAGTATGAAATTAGTTAAAATGTCCACTATTATGAACAAATTCTTTTGTAAAGTTGGTCGGAAACTTGGTTTATCATCATCCTCTTCATCCTCTAGCATGTTCTAAAGTACTAGGTTGTGATGTATTAGTTTGTTTTGTGTGAGCTTGTATTGTTTTTTTTTTCATATTATGTAGTATCTTATGTATCACCTCATCTATTAATAAAAATCATCTATCTTATGTTTTCTACCTTATCGTGTCTCCGGAATAAATGTTAGTATAGTATATGAGTTTATATACATATATACTTATTCACAAAACAAATAAGACACATAGATTAACATACCAATGTCGACATACCTCTACCCCCTATGTCGATATATAACTGTCTGATTTGTTTATTTTTAAAATTTTAAAATTAAAATAACTAACTTGCATCTATTCATTTTAAACGAATTTCTGCCTATTTAAACAACTGTTTCTTCCAGAAATTTGTAATCTCTTCATTTCTACTTACTTTTTGCATCTCTTCACTACTTATCAAAAATGGCTTCCTCTTCTCTAATTCTAAGTGATAATCTTAAAGAAACTCTCAATTCATTCAAGAATATACTTACTTTTATTTAGCGCAATCAAAAGCAGTTAGAACTAAGTCAAATGTAGATGATAAAATAACAAGAGAATATTTTCGATGCCCTTCGTTGGGTGATTTCTGCCCTAAACAAAGATGATCTCGATGCAAATCCTGTAGGAACTTTGATTCAGGATAATGAAGATTGGAAAGATATTAAAAGGATCCTATCTTTGGAGAAGAAGGATGGGCTGAATTTCTTAGAAATATTTGATCTCCTTATGGTTTGAATTTCTGGTTTTTGAATTGTACGATTTGATTTGATTTGATTAGAATTGATTTGGTTTGAATGGATAGGACTAAGGGGAGTTATATTAGTTTAGGATAGGTTTTTTTTGTTGATGACAAAGGAGGATAAATATAAAATAGAGTAGTTCAAATAGTTAGGATTAGATTAAGGGGGAGTTATTAGTTTTAGGGGGAGTTATTGTGAAGGAGAAATGTATTTTATAAATATAGGTTGTCATCAAAAAGGGGAGATTGTTAGTCCTTGAGATGATGGTTTTGATGACAACAATCTTAGGACTTGTTATAAAATATAAATACTAACATTATAGTTTAGATATATATGTATATGCAGGATATAAACATATAGGTACCAAGAATGAAGACGTACAGTATAGAGATTCATGACTGAAGATATCAAGATTGAAGACTCATGAGTATCAAGATATCAAGAGTTTAAGATTTCAAGAGTATAAGATAAGTATTGAGTCTAGAATTATGTTAAAACCTCTTGAAAGCACTTACATCTTTATTCGAAATTTATGCGTGGAATGGAATCCACGTCGAGCCGGTTAAAGGGATGGAACCCTAGTGGGATGGAACCTACGACAATATCTAGTAGAACATATAGTGGTCCTATTTTGATATCCACTAATTTTATAAAAATGTTTTCAAAAATATATCTCTTGTTTTTAAAAAATGTTTTCAAAACTTTCTTTTCAAAAAAAACATCTCTCTTTGTTTTAAATATTTTAGCCTCAAAACTACTTTTATCATTTTAATATTTTGATTTCAAAATTGTCCTTGTTTTTAAACCATCTCTTGTTTTAAATATTTAGCTTTATAATATTTATATACTCAGATTTTAAATCACTTTATATATTAAGATTATATATATTAAAAATTACTTTCTAAACTTTTTTATATATTTAGACCATATTCAAATATATTTACAAAGTTTAGAAATTGTTTGGACAAACTTTAGAAACCATTTTTAATAAGAAAATCAAAACATCAATTTTTGCCTTGAGCATGTCGACATCCCTCAACCCCCCATGTCGACATGGTGCCCGTTAAATTCAAAATTCAAACTTTCAAAAGAAGTGTCTATTTATTGTATCCTTTCACGAATAGATACGGTTGTTGCTATACTATAAATGCCACTAGTTCTAAACGAATTTAGAATCAGATTTCACTTGTTTTCTCTTCTCTTCATCTTCCACATTTATTCTGAAGAACCCTAAACTATATGCTGCCGAAATACCAAGTGAATCAAATTTGATTATATCTTATTCGATTCTCTGCCATTACCTCTATAAGATCTCAGCGTTTTTTAGAGTTATAGGATCTTTTGTAAATCAAACTGTTGAGTAAAAGGTGTGGTTGAGCCTTGAAATCAATTGGGTGTGATTATGGCTCTGGGAATCAGTTAGGTGATCTTGTAGCCTGATTAAATCAAGTGAGTTGCCTTGAACCCGAATACAGGAGGGTGTACCTCGTAGCCTTGAAACCGAGGGTGTAATCTGGGTGATTATTTAGATAAGAAATCTATACGATTATACGGGACTGGATGTAGGGTAATTCCGAACCATTATAAAATCCTGGAGTGTTCTTTTCTTTACAGCTTTTATTAGTATTTGCACCTGTGTCTGATTCTGTGTTTATATCTGTGTCTGTGAATTGCATTTGTTGGTGATTAAATTACATAAGTTTCAAAAAAAATTAGAAAATCCACAAAACACTATTCACCCCCCCCCCCTCTAGTGTTATTCTAGCCTTAAGATCCGTAATCCACATTTCTCACACAAGCCACATTCTTCGAAATGAACGGCTCCTTCGTTATTAAATCCAAATATTAGAGTAAGACTAGGTTTCAATATGCTTACAGGAAAGTCCATTTATCGAAAGCATATTTTGAAAATTATATCCATTGATGTTCATGTATCAACAATGATTTTTTATACATCTAACAAGCCATTTTGAGTTGTTATCACAATGAAGTCATTATGGGGGTGACAATGAAAGTGCGGTGTGTATACAATTATATGTGCTAATATAGTACACACGGATCGTGTAATATGGACAATAATATAAATGCGGAAAATAGATGATAGTAGCAAAGTAAAAATAAAAAAAAGGAAAAATCACACCAGAGATTTTTATACTGGTTCGGAGCACCGTCCTACGTCCAGTCCCAGACTCCTATCTGGATTTTCACTATTAACTACCTCGCTTCACCCGGAGGAACAGGTTTACAATACCCGAACAGCCGAACGGGATTTCACGCCTCTAATACACCGAGGACTTCAACACTTGCCTCTTACAACACCGAGGACTTCAATACTTGCCTCTTACAACACGAGGACTTCAACAAAAACAAATACAATTGTTGTTGACAACTTGTGTTCTTGAAAACACGGATTTGTCACTAGTAGTACACCCTTCCTATAATCTTATCCTCAAAGAATATGAATGATGTTTTGTAAAGATTAAAGAAGGTATTTACTTATTGAATCAAAAGATATGAAATAATTTCAATGATTCAATAAGCTAAATTAATTTTTAGAATGCAGGAGTGTTAGAGATTAGATTAGAGAGCATATATGATCGTGTAAAAACTTGTGTTTAAATCAATGATTTAGATGAGTATATATAGAGAAAAATAGTTGTAACTCTTTGTGAACAGTTGCCATTAAGAGTTATGATCATTGATGAAAGATAGGAGATGCAACCTTTGGAGAAGAGAAGTGTCTTTTGGAAAAGTTGCTTTCTGTTTAAAAACGGTCGACAGGTCAAAAATGGACCGGTAGACAGGAATTCAAATATATATACGTTATGTGCATGTGTGCATGTTATCTGTGCATTCTGGGCAAAAACGGTCGACCACCTTATTTTCAACCGGTCGACCGGTTTAGTCCAATTTGCACAGTTAATGTGCATATGTATATATATTGAAAGATTGAAGTTATATGATTATTTGAGGATAGATTTTAACATAAATTACTAACATACCAAATAATCAACCTCTAATATATGGAGCTCTTTGTGTTTCTTAAATGAATAACTTCTTTTTGTCGATCACGGCTTATTCCTTTGTCAGAAATCAAAACTCTATAAAAATCTTGACTCAACAGACAACACACCGCTTGTCAATTTCCTTGAAAGTAACACTCGATTCGATTCTCCTTACCTTGTCAAACATAACAACCTAAAACCCATTTTTCTTTGCCCCTCAAGCCTCATTAATGTATTTCTCCAACTATTGTTGCTTACCCCAGCCATGTGGGGCTCTCTTAGAATCACATTTACAAAAAAAAATTGGCGTTGGGAGTGATCTTAAGGCTGATTATAATAGGGGTACAGTTTCAATTTCAACTAACAAAATGCCTCCCTACACACTATCACTTCTTAAAAACTCTTTTAAATTTCCTTCTTGAACCAACCTATTGATTAATGACTTTGTAAACCTAAAACCTTTAGTTTTGTGACTATTGTGTCTATAATAGGAGCAATAAGCACCTCTTTGGTTCGACTCTGGTCGACTAGACCTAGTCTTTGGTAGTAGATACTTAATCCTATCTTGAGTCATAGCATAAACTTAAGCATACCAATGGGTCAATGATAGACTCTCCATGACTTAGAATTCTGTTTTTGGTTTCATTGCTAGGTCAAAATTTCGGAGTCCCTCATTTCACTTTCGGATTTTTCCTTGTGTTCTCATTGACTCATCAATTCATTTTTCACTTTAAGCTCTGTAAAAGAACTCGTTTAATGTAGAACACTCATTGTTGATCAGATCTCCCTAGAATACGATATCCTTCCATAACCCCATAACACTTGCAATCAGTTTGACTCCTCTAATATATCCTTTACCTTCACGATAATATAATTGAATCTTCAACAATAGTCCTTCAAAGATTCATCGTTTCCTTGCTTTATATCGACCAACATCTAACGCCGACTCTTATATCTTATAATGCAAAAAGTGGGTCAAAAATAAAAAAATTAATTACTCCTCAAGTACTTATAGAATTCGATGGATAATGCTTGAACCACTATAGAGTTGTTTCAACAAAGGTAGCATGTAAGAATTGACACTTAACTTTGTTCGAGGCCCAAATAGCATGAGTAATATTCCACCTTTATATTCATACTACCAAAGGATATTACTAAGTAATATTGTCTAATAATACGGACAATATGGTTGGATAGGGGCAACCATATGTGAATATGTAACGACCCAGAATTTTTAGAAATTAAAATTTGAATATTTAATTAATTTTAAATATTAATTAGTGAATTTATAAGTCAAATAAATTTTTATTTGATTTATTAGATTTAATTAGATAATTAAATCAATAATTTAATATGTTAAATTATGAAAATAATTGAAAATTGAGTTAAAAATGATTGTAAATAATTTGGAAAATTTTATTTAATCATACTGGAGTTATAGAAATATTTTAGAACTTTTAAAATCGAATTAAAAGTTAATTTGTGAAAATTGAATATTTTAATATTTAATAATCGACTGTAAAATAGCCAATTTTTGAACAGTCTCAGAATTGAACGAAACCAGTTCCATTGGATCCGTAATAGTTAGTTATTACCGGATTTTAATTTTCGTGTCAATCGGAGCTATCGTTTGATCGTGGCAGCTCGAAACGCATCGAATTATTTTTAATTTAAATTTGGCGAGTCAAAATAGCCATTTTTCAAAAAGTCTCGGATTTCGACGAAACCAGTTTCATCGGATCCGTAATGTGATATTATTGTAAGGTTTCAAATTTCAAGTCGTTTGGATTTACCGTTTGTCCGGTACAAATTAAAACGCCTAGAAATCGGTTTAAATCGGTTTAATTCAAAATGAGCGTTTACAGCCATAACTCGCACATACTTCCGAATTAGCTTCCGAAACCTGTTCCATTGTGTCCGGAACGCGGGATAAACCCTAGGTACGCTGGTTACGGCGTCTAAATCGGAGTTCGGAATTCCCGGGATGAATAGTGTTTACGCTTGCTTTTTCTATAAAAGGAGACCCACACCCTCACTCTAAAATAAAAAAAAATAATATACTAAAACCCTAATTTCCTACAGGCAGCCGCCACCCCCATTTTGAACGGCCAGAAAATGTCCCCTTTCTCCTCAAATTATCTTCTAATCCATGCATTGTTTCAAGAAGTTTTCAACTAGCAAAATGTAGAGAGCGTCGAGTACTAGAGATTCAACGGTGGTGATGTTAAACGGAGTTGTATTTTGGGAGATATGGAGGGTCGTTCTCATCAGGAAACGCACGCAATTCGAGGATAAACGTGGGGCCGAGCTTCCAATCCTTCTGGCCGAGTGTAGCTATGGTGAAGGCCTTCGAGTTGCAACGTCTTGATCGAGCTAGAACGCGACGAAGAAGGAGAATATTTTAACCCTAGTATGCATTGTTGGGTTTGGTGGCTTCGTTAGTTACTGTAAGGAGAACGAGAGAGAGGGAAGAAAGGGGGGACGGTGGAGATGCAGGGGGTTCATGATCTAGTGGCTGGAAATTGTTGAGGTTAAAAATATAAATAGTTATGTTGTAAATATAAGTATATAAACTCGTGTAACTTTAAAAAATCGTAACTTTTTCATACGAGGTCGAAAAAATGCAAACTCAGTTGCGTTGGAATCGTATGGACGAGCACTACGCGATGGAGTTGGTTTGGAGTCGTTTGGAGTTAGTGAGAATTTCGGGTAAAATTAAACGCGCGTTTAATTTTATTCGAAATAAATCGCTAAAACGGAAATTAAAATCAAGGTGAGAACTTCTCACTCAATCGAATAGGTTTCGATTTTATTTTAAATAGTTAGATTTAAAATATTTGAATGCATGTATGAATGATGATAATATCTATTGATTGTTAAAATAGACATTATACGCCGTTAGTAAGCGGATGTTACTTAATATAAACATATACCGCGAATATTTCATAAACAGTGAAATTGGTATTATATATAATATCAATATATATATATTGGCATATGTATATATTGCAGTTGTTGATTTCCCGCATTTTTTGTTTAGCGGATGAGACCCTATTACGCCGTTATTAAGCGGAAAATATTTAATAAGAACATGTACCGCGATAATTTCGTACTGGAGCGAAATTGGTATTGTGCTAATGTTTTTGGATGCAGGAAACAGGTTGGAGGGATCCAACTGGATTCCTCAACAGTATTTATTTTATTTCAGATATTTTGATATTTGATGGATTATCATATCGATATATGATATCGTTGTTAGTCGTGATTGACTATTTGGTGTGTAGCATCATTGGACCCAGATTTTGGGATTTTAAAATGGTTTTAAAGTGATTTTTGAAAATATACTATATTTTTGGAATTGATCCATTATAAATAAATAAACGTTATAATTTTTAAAGTTATAAAATTATGGTTTTTGTGAAATATAGTTAAAAGCTGGTTTTTGAGAAATATGAACCAATGATTTTATAAAATAGTTTAAACTGGATTTTTGAGTTTATTATTAAAAGTTTGAATATAAGATTTATAAAATTTGATTATTTTATAAATCAAGAGAACGGTGAAATTTTAAAGGAATTTAAAGACGTTTAAAAGAATAATATAAATTAATTTATATTAAGAGATTTATAAATGGATATTTATAAATTGAATTATGGACATTATAAAACGAGTTTTTATAAGTGTTTGAATGTAGTGAAAATGAATTTCCTAAATGAATGAAATTTATGAAATTATAAACTGTGAAGTTATAAATGAAATTTTATAAGCAATAGGTTTATAAAATTTATAAAGTTATCGAAAGAATGAATTTTGGATAAATAAACAATCTTATAAGTTAAGATTAATAATTTGGGAAGTTAAATGAACGATTTTGTAAAATAATCGTTTTATAAGTAATTAACTTATAATATGAACTTGTAGTTTATAATTGAGTTATAAACTGGAATAGGTTAATAAAGGAATTTATAAAAAGGAAGTTTTTATAAATAAATAGAAACGGAATTTATAAACGTTGTTTTATAAATCCGCAAATGACTTATTTTGATAAGTTAATTGTTATAACTTAGAGATAGAGTTATATTCACATTTTGAACAGTGAATAATCCTTTAAGTTAAAGTGAATAGAAATGATGAAATTTGTTAAGGTAGTATATTCACGTTTTTGAATAGTGAATAATACGTTAAAGAAATTGTTTTAGATATGATGTTTTAAATAGAATTAAAACGATCTAACGATGGTTTAAAATGTGTTGAGATTCGAAACCATAGATTTCAACATTTATTGTTGAAATAGACGTTTTCGAGAAATAAAAGGAAATGTGGACTATAACACTGTTGTTATAGTAAATGATTTCCGAAAGGAAATGTTTTGTATAGTATTGGGATTTATATATCTATTTTAATTTCGAATCCCTATACTAGTGATTTTGGGTTGTCGTAACGATGTTTTACGTAACATTCGTTTTGGCCCAAATAAATATGTTTAAGAGAATGATTTCCTTAAAGAATGAATTATATACTTAATTCGATTTAAGTATATTGAATATTTTCTAAGTGTTGAAAATAAAAGGAATTTGTGAATTACTTATGAATAAATAAGTATGGAAATGTTTTCCAATATGAAGTGAATAATTAGAATTTATCTTTTTCTGAAGATAAATTGAAATGAATTATTGAAATCGCATATGCATGGATATCTTGAAATATAAATTCATTATGGAATTTATATGTGAAAGTGAAACTTGTTAAAAATAAATATTGATTTATTTTTGAAGTGTTGAAATTATATATCTAGTAAAGATATTTTGGAAAATAAATAATTTGGAAAATTATTTGGAATCTGGTGATGTGTGCATATCCAGTGATAGTTCAATAACCGACTATCAGTATTTCCCTTTGAATGGGTATTTGATGTGAATTGATTGAATTTGAATGCACACTTATTTTTGAATAAGCGCTCACTATTCGGGTTAACCGGGAAAGGACCATGGGGTCGTATAACCCACTCCGAATATGTGATACGTCGTTGTGAATCGCATTTGAAGATCGGTGTTGAAGACCGGTATTTGCGAGAGTGATAGGATGAACTATCGATTGACTCTGCACCGAGTAGCTACGGTATTGAGTTCTCCATATGTGATGGTGAATCCGATCAGGATTGTGAATATCCGGATTGCAAGGACTTCTTTGTAAGTGCCTTCGGTTCTGTTCGAGCCCGGAACAGACTTGTAAGGATTGTATGCCTGACATTACAAGTTGAGATATAAAGCCGATTTCTTTCAAATATATTTCTGTTGGTGGCGGAGAATTTATTCTTTGCTTAACACCCTTCTTTGAGACGTACGAGCTCAAAGGTTATATAGTTGAAGTTATCAGCGATATATTCCCAGTTTGGTAATGTGACATGCTGAGTGATGCTGAAATGATCATTGTGTTGATTATTTGTGATAGGATCGTTTATTTGATCATCTATCCTTGTGATCATTGTGTTGATCATTTGTTGACCCAAAGCATGGCTTTTGTATAAAGTATGTTTTTGTGGACGTGACTTCGTCGAGCCTCACACCCCGTGAATGGTCAAAACAGCAAAGAAGCAGCAAGGTTATGAGGGGTAGCACCATTTAGGATGTGTCCATTTCCTTCTGGAAAAAGGTGGTATCATGGTATGGAGCCCAGATACTTACTCATGTTGAAAACACTTTATGATTGTGTGAATTGATTACGAGCGCTCGTTTGATAAAGGTCCCAAAGGACCGGGGGATGGCATATTCGGTCAGTTGTTACTCAGTTAGGAGTAACCCGGCCTTGTGTTGGTAGAGATCCGGTTTGGTTCTCGGGGATGTCCATCCAGAGGCATTCTCATGTGGCAATGGGAAGTTCCTTGGCCTGACCATTTGTTGGAAATCCAATTCCCAATACGAAACTTGTACGGTATTAGTTGTAGAACCTGCTATTCACTTATGGTGGTCACCACTGTTTGGATAGTAGCTATAGTAGGCACACGATAATGGTCGTATGTTGGCTAAGATTTATATTCTACTTTCGAAATGAATTTTTCCTACACTATGCACTAATAATAATATCAAATATTATTTTAAATGCGTATCAAGCATCTTTGACTATCATAAGGAGAAATCTCCTCCGATTCTGCGTTTGCATTGTGTGTGTGTGCGGGAGGCCTTATGGTAGTCTCATTTTTAAAAGCATTGCGAATTGAATTTAAAAATATTCCTCTATTTTGATTTTAAAGATAAATAAACCGTTTTGAGTTCTCACACCAGTCACATGACTGACTCGGAGTTTATTGTTTTCCTTCCTAAACTCTGGGTGCCCACCAATTTCCACACGGGCAGTCAAGAGTTAGGTTTATCAGGATATTCTGGATATTCTGGAGTTGCTGGAGGCAAGCTGGATGGCATGGCGTATTATTAGTATATAGTACTTCTTTTTCCGCTGCACTGTTTGTTGATGTATGATGTTGTACACTCTGATGATATGATGTAATGAAATATAATGTGATGTAATAACTGATATAGTTCTTTATTTAAAGATTATTCATTTATTATTATATGTTGTTCCGCTGCGAATTGTGAGATTCTGTTGTTGTTCTGTTGTTTTCTTTTGTCCGTTCTATTTTAAAATTCTTCTATCTTCTATTTTTAAAATTCTCTGTTTTCTAAAAATTATCTATCTTCTTTTCTCTCTATTTTCTATCTTATCTACTCTTCTCTCTTTTTCTTTTTCTTAAATTTTTTTTAAAAACCCCATAACTATTCGGTTTTTCGGCAACGAAAATCCGCGTACGTTACAGAATATTCCTTGGCTAACACCGATACGTTTTACTTTACCTCATATAATCATAAATGATGTGTTCGATATCGGCACAAAGCAACAAACATGGTGGCTAATTCAGAATAGAACAATATATAATATATATATTAGAGTACATGGAATCATAGGTCACATCAGCAAATATAATACAGACCGAAGATATATACATAAAGTGAGTCTATAAAATAGAAGTACTAGACCCATATATAATAAATACAAGCCCAAGAATTAGACAAGTACAAAATACACATCATGAGTCATTATCTCTCATAGAAAACATATACACAAGAACTAGAACAAAATGATATGTGTGTGTGCGTGCACGCGTGCGTGTGTGCAGATATATACATGTCTCCAAAAGCTATCCCAACATCTAGGATCAACGCATCCCTGCACCGATCAGGTCTTGGTTTAACCCAAGTATTATAAAATAAATGGGTTAAACTATCTCTAAATATAACTGGGTGAGATCATATAATAAGCAAGCATGATACTTAAGGTATTGCAATAACTATATAATATGTGAACATCCCAATAAAAAGGCGTCAACACAAAATCACCATATCACAAAGTCATCTTATGTCTATCAATGACATTTATCTCAAATCCAGTGTATAGTCACAAACTCAGAAATCACAAAAACTAGCACAAAAGCTAGTAAATCAAAAGAAATAGGAAGGACCGCATGAAAGCAAGTCAAAACTCCAAAAACTAAAAGACCGCATGAAAGCGAATTGAAACTCAAAAAGTATAAGACTGCACGAAAGCGAGTCTATGACAAGTATAAGACTACACGAAAGTGAGTCTATGACAAGCATAAAACTAGTCAACCATAAAAGTCAAGCACGAAGCAAGTCGGGGTAAATAACCGATCCTATAAATATCTTTTTAGGTAATGGAAATGTGAACACTATTCCAAGGGGAGACTGACAAACGCAGTAAAGCTCTAGGAGACTAATAAACATACAACAATGCTCCTACAGTCATATTGTTACTGATCATTATAACGTTATCTCGCCTACTCCAAAATGCTCCGAAATGCCATGCCTAATAACAAATGTTGCAATTGTACGATCTATATTGCCTATAGTAACTGACTGTTGGCTTTGTGGTATTGAGCGATCAATGAAACACAAAGCAAGATATAATGATACCATGACTTGGGGAGCGAGCGCTGTAGTCAAGCCGTTATGAATAACTTGCCTACATGGTCAAGTCATAAAATACAATTCCCATGAATATGCTATATAAATGGAAAAATTACCCAAAGGCGCTATCAATTAAAAAGTGTCACATACTCCTCAAATAGAATCATTTAAGTAACTCCCATGTGTCCTACACCACTTGAGGTTGCTAGAGTATTTTCTATGAGTAACTAAATTCCACTCACTCGAAATTTTTCTATATAACCAGTCATATAAGTAATTGAGGAAGTGATGACAAATGTCTCATACCATTTGATACACTAACCCATTTAACTATATAATCTCATTCCATAGAAAATAAATAGTCCAAAGGCCAAATTCAATGTAATATTTAAAAAGTAGTAGTAATTTATAAAGCATAGTTTACTTCTCAAACTACTATGGAAAATTTAGTTTTATATATACATATATATAACTTGAGATGTTATACTTTTTAAACTATTTTTTAAGTCTAAAATCATTTACTGCAAAAGTCTACATACTATAGATCTTTATATCTTCATAAAACCTAAGTTAAACTATGTATATATATGTATAGATAATTTTATAAATTTCATACTAATTTCTGATAACATTAAATAGCAAATTCATAGTTATAGCTACATCTTATTTAAATAATTCTAAAAAAAATGAATATCAGGTGATTTGAAAATTCCAAACATTAGAAAACACGAACATAAGAAAATAATCAAAAAACAAAGCAAAATACAACTAATAAGGCCTCTGTTTTGGAGCCAAATAGCCCCAAAAATTCATCCACCAATCCACTGGTGGGCACCCAACTGGTGCATCGATGACGATGCTTTCTTGTAGGTGTTCAACTCCAGGAATTCATCGTTGATGGTCGAATTTTGAACTCCGACGCTTGATTTTCTTTATGATGCACCCGAACTTCACATACGAGCATGCATACACTTGCATCCATCAACCAAATCATCATATGATCAATACAAATGTGAATACTAGCAACTTTTTATATAGTATAGGGTTTCAGCAGGTCTTAGACATTGAAAACGACACATTAAACACACCTATATGATCATAAATTCAACCAAATCCTTGTTTTAGCATGTAACAGTTTATAGATAGGTCATGTGAGGGATTCTCACTTCAATCCCTTTGAATCTTAAGCCTGAAACACCCAAAACAATCTTGCCTTCAAAATTCAACCAAGCCCCAGAACAATGCACACATAAGAGAAATAAGAGACTTCTACCACCTAAGCAACCGAATCGGACTTCTACCGCTTGAGCAACCGAACGAGACTTCTTTGCAAAATACAAAATGTTACATTTTTCTCAAAGCTTGAGCGGACACACAGTTAAAACTTAAAAGCTCTATTAACTAGTGTAAACAGTGAATATCCTCCGGTAAATATAATTTAAAAAATAAAATAAAAACTATTGTGCAAAGACAGCCTGTACGATCTATATATAGAACGTCTCATTTAATGTTATACATCTTAAAATAGCAAGACGGCAAAGACCTACCTCATCAACTACATTCCTAGAGCAGTCAAACGCGCTGCTCCTTTTTTTCAGCAAATCAATTATTGTTTGCTAAACAAAAGTTTAGACAATAAGTATTTTAAAAAGAACTTCAATTCCAATATTTATTTTATTTTTTGGTTTTTCTTATTAAAAAAAATCAACTAATTTGTAATTTTATAAGGGTCTTCATTTATTTATATTTTTTTGTTAAAACTGATTCGTGATTATAAGCTTATTCTTCATGAACATTCATGCACTTACATGCACTTAATTATGCATGTTAATTAAGTACAAATGTGTAACAGTTTTCCCTTGACGGTTCATAATAGTTGTCAAAGTTCTAAATAACTCAAATTATCGGCATAGTTGATAAAGCAAGAATCTAGAGTGCAGTGGAATAAAAGGAGTATGTTAGTGGGGGTTTTAATTTGATTTTGAGTGAAAGTGTTCACAAAGATAAATGTTACATTTTCCAATGTTGGAGCTTATACAGGTAAACAAAAAAGCATGATCCAAAGAGAAATTAATCGTCTGATCAAGTAAAACACAAAAGAAGTAAAAAAAAGAAAAGAAAAAAAGAACAAAGTCACTGTGCAAGACAGCATGGATATGCATATATAGCTTCTCATTTAACGAGTGGTCCTTGTCCATGATAATGACATATTTACAATTTAGATATTGTCTTGTAACAATTTATAATGTGCACATTTTTATATCTTTTGATGTGTTAAAATGCATATTAAGTTTTGAACAATGAGAGTTATTTGCACAGCTCTTAAAACAAGTAATTATTCTATAAAAGCATTATTCAATGATGATGGTGTTTTAGGTTTGCTTCAAAACGAAAGCGTAGGCTAAAACTACTGTTTAATGAGGTTTCAGCTTGATTCTGAATGAAATTGTTCACCATGAGAAAATGAGATGTTAAAGGTTGAGCTATCACAATCAAACTCTTTGAACTTGTGTAAACAGTGAATATTATCAAATAAAAAGAGCCCCAAAAAAAAAGGAAGAATTATTACAAGAAAGATACTATAGTGCATGCACAGTCTATATATAGAACTTCTCATTTAATATTATATATCTTAAAACAGGAAGACGACAAAGATTTTTACCACACCAGCTATTTTTAAGCAGTCAAACCCGCTACTGTATTCTTTCAGCGGATCAATTAGTTACTGTTTTGCTAACATTTTATTGTTGTTATTATTATCTTGTAAAATTGTATACTTGTAGTATTACAAGTCTTACTTAGCATATAACATACTATACTATGTATCAAGCAGGTTTCAAATCTCTGACCTCCAGACCAACATCAAAGCTAACGCTAGCACAGTTTTTATATTGCACCTTTGATAATTTGTTATTTTTGCCCCCCACCAACCCTTGTATCCTACATCAATTTTTCTTGCTAAATGGATAAATTATTTTTCAGACAGAAGAAAATGAAAAAAAATCTCCATAAATAGGTTAAAAAAACTAATAAATAAAAATAAAAAATAGAATCCAAGATTGATTTTATTTATAGATTTATCATCCAAAACTCAACTAATCTGTACTTTCATAACTGCTTTTATTTATTTATTTATTTTTTGTGTTAAAACCAGTGTTTCAAAGACCCAATCCAACATCTATTCAAACATGGTTAACTATTGATCTTGAGACGTTACGGCTTTGAAAATGAAATAAGCTTGTGTATGCAGAACCCGCGGTTTAATCTCAAAACCCTAAAAAAAACTCTTAAATTTGAGAAAAAAATATCACTTCATTTCTTATTTTTTTCACATAATTAATTTAACAAATAATTTTATAACTTTAGCTATTAAATTATTGGACTGTCATGTTAATTTTGGACAACATAGTGGACAACATAGTACATTGTTAGTATACATTTTATAAGTTATCGTTGAATTGAAACTTTTTCATCTTAAAAAATAAGAAAATTTACAATTTTACGCTAAAAAGGTGTTATAGAATTATTCTAATTAATATTTATTATGAAATATTTAAAAATAATTGTTTTAAATGTTAAAATATTAATTATAATTGGATAAATTTTAATACTAATTGAAATAATTTACATTTAAATCTATAAAATTAAAATTAAAATCAATGCGGTTCTCACGGTCTGCTGGTTGAACCACTAGAATCTTTGACCTTACACCAATACGGTTTGACTTACGGTTCGGCCTTTGAAACTATGGTTAAAACCGATGAATGAATATGCTTCTCCTTCGTGAACATCCGGTGTTTTCATGATCATATCCTGCTTCGATTCGACCTCGAATAACCTTGAACCGACCACCACGGTCCGAAACTCTATCGGACCTCATTCATACATGGACCTTGATCGGATCTTCAAACCAACCGTCCAACCATTGATTTTAATCGGTTGAACCACGGTTCTTTTGTTTTTTTTTTCTATTTCTTATCGTGTAATTCTCTCTCATTTTTATCTTTTGCATTGCTTTGAAGAAAATAAGGAAATATATATATTTTAAAAATCTTAATTATTTCAAAATCTAAACCACTAACCTTATCATTATGTTCATCACTGCTGCAAACTCCTCTAATATCACTGTAAAATTCGTCAAGTTTGTCGTCATTAAACTTCTATTGTTGTGCACTACTCTAGTATATACAAAGCTGTAGTTGTGCACTGCAACAACACACAACTTCTGTTGTAGACCTTGAAGATCATCTACCGTTTGTGTATATAACATTATCATTTCAATATTTTGTTGCATACTTTGTAGTTAAATGTGTAAATTTTTCAAAAAAAATAAATCACAGTTTTAACGGTTTGACCGTTTGAACCATCAAACATTAAACCTTCAATCACCATGGTTCGAGACACGACACGGTCACGAAAACTAAAACTACGTGAACATCTACAAATTTATATGTACTTACTCTTTAGTGTGTTAACATGCATATTAAGTAACAGGATAGTGTACCAATTTTCTCGTGATGGCTCTCAGCAGTTATTAAAGTTTATCTGCACGGCTGAATAAAATAAGAAACTACACTGTAAAAGCAAATGAAGCTTTCAACTTCGGTTTGGAATGAAAGTTTAGTATAAAAAGCAAATGAGTTATGGTAACTATTGTGAGTCCGTGGGTGCGGCGCAGTGAAAAAGAGACTTGAGTTTTGGTAAAAAGATCCAAGTTCGATTTCCTACCATGCGCTTCCCTACCATATATAAATTTACCCGGAGCATGGGGGCTCGGATTAGCGGACGGCTTTACTGCACCCTCCTCAGGAGTTTACCGGTCTACCGGGTTCTTCTGGGTTTTCAAAAAAAAAAAAAAACCTATTGTGAGGCAATATTCCATTATGGGTAAATCAAAAAATCTACCTACTTGTTTAAAAGTGTAGTTTTTGAAATTGAAGCGATGCTCCAATCCTTTCTTTCAATCCTGTTGAAAATTAAGAATTTGTGAGATATTTGAATGTTTGTAATTTTTAAATCTAGAAAATATGAATTGAACGAAAAGAGAATGATTTAATGTTTACCTTTCTTGCGTCTGGCATCTAATTTTATTTCCGTGCATTACTTTTTGTTTTCCTCTAATATAAATTATGACATCTTGTTTTTATTTCTTCTTTCATTTCTCTTTTATTTTGGTTCTTTAGTGGGTTTACTAGGAAAAGGGTCATGTTAGTGGTATCTGAGTTTGATTTTTAATGAAATCGTTCATGAAGACAATTGTTACATTTTCCAGTGTTCGGGCTAATACAGGTAACACTTCTTGAAATGGTGTAAAAAGTGGAACCAATTGTATCAAATAATTGGTAACAAAGCACGAGCTCAGATTCCTAGTCTTTTAAGCATTTACTCACGAGATAAATAGCATTTTAAAAAAAAAATCTAATTGTACAAGACAATAAGAACAACATATCTATAGAAGCATTACAACACGTGTTTCGCGCGCGAATTGTTTTCTATAAATTATATACGTTTAGCACATTCAACATAAAGAATTAAGGAATATTTAACCATTCTTTTGCGTTGAAATCATTTTATTAGCTTAAATTTTATTTCAAAGTTACAACACTTTTTTTAGTTTGAATTTTTATTCATATTATTTATTAGTAATTTAATGTTAGATTATATTTTTAGTGATATTCAAATTTGACAGTAAATTAACGTAAATATTTTAAATTTGTAAAAAAAGCTTATTTGTTGGATCCTATTTTTAAATGAATTGAGATTAAATAACATTGTAGACGGATGTAAACAAAATTTAATTATTATATCCTAATTTCAAGTGACAATAAAATTAGATATTAACAGCTTTTTAGTTCACTCAAACATAAAAAAAAGTGTTACATCAAAGTATTAACTATTACTAAACATATTCATGCATACATAACTTCTCGTTTAAAGGGTCGTCCATCTCCATCTTTCAAATTTTCCGCAAAATAAAACGGACTATTAGTTTAGTACATATGACTAATAGTACATATTATATAGTTTAAGATCGTCTAACAGAAATATACACTATAACAAACAACAAACTAATCTACCTGTACAACTCCATAGTCCAAGCTCAGCTCCCTCATCGGCGGTATGTTCTCCATAGCAAACACCATCAATCTCGGGTACCTCATATCATAATGGCTGTTCAGCAGATACTGCACGAACACATTCGGATTGCAACTATGGCTGATATAACACCCCACATTCCTCATCTTCGTAACATCCAGAACATACCCGACATCCTCCATTTCTCCATCGTTACTCAAATTGCTTCCATACCCCAACTTCGACAAGTCCCCCCACTCTCTCCACCTTTCCGGAAACTTCCCTGGATATATCAACTCCCTCCCTAATCTATCTGCCACCTCCCCTTCGTCCTCTGTTAAAATCACCCCACTTATTTCACATACGAACTCTCCTGCACATATCAAGTCTAATGACCTCACCCCCCATGCCGTCTCATTCGACCTAAATATCTCAAGCCTGTGCCTTAACCCCTTCTCACTAACTCTATTTCCACAACTTGAACTGCACCTACAATGCTTGCCGCACTCATATATCACTGGCTTTCCCTTAATCAATTTCCCATTATCATCATACACTAGCTCTCCTCCATTCTTTTCTAAACAAGAACACTTGTTCAACTTACACTGTCCTACACACGCACACCCTTTTCCACCCACGTTCCTCATCAAAACCGACTTAAAAGTTGGTTTCACCAAGTACTCGCATTTCATTGGATAACGCTCTATGTCAATGTCGTTGAACACGGATATCGGAAACCTTTCCTTTCCTTTGGAAACATCATACTCTATGTACCCATCTTTTCTTCTTCTTTGACTGTCACTTGATTTCAGTTTCTGGGCTAATCGTAATGTATCACTTCCTAATCCTCCCTGCCCTTCCATTCTAACAAGCTTGAATTTGTACACCCGGAACCCGGATCTCCCTTTCTCGAGCTTGCACTCTACAACATTATACAGCCCATCGTATACGTAGATCCGTCTGCTAGGGCTTGGTGGGTAGTCGAGCCCTCGGATTAGTCTGATTTCGATTCCGTTATAGCAGCTTCTTTCCAAGGCGAGGTTGCTGCCTTCGAGCTTTTGATCTGCTGTCTGCTTGGTGTCATACGCGTTCTCTTTGCCACCATGTCCGGTGTAGATGACTTCATCTCCTTTATCCTCGTCGTCCTCGTACCCGCCGCTGATAACGATGCTGGTAGCTACAGGGTCGCCCATGAGCGACTGGCTGGCGGTTAACGAGTCGATTCCGGCTTGGACTTGGCCATGGAGGCCAACGACGCACATTTCCATTCTGTAGAAGAACACGTCGCCGATGCAGATGCCAGGAAGGGGCCCGACGATTCGTTTCTCGCGGTAGAGCCAGAGGTTGCGGGCATTCATCGTGGATCCCGCGATCATGTCGGTTCTCTTAACGGGTTTCGGATCCGAGGACGGAAGGGAGAGGTGCATTCGGAGGGATTCGAAGAGGATGCGGGTCTGACGCACCTCGTTGCGGAGTCTAATTTCCTCGTGAGGTGGGATGTAGGAGACGCGCTGGAGATTGTTGGATCGAGGTTTTGCGTGCCTTTTAGGGTTATGGTGGAGAATGTGGTGGATGGGGCGGCGGTTGGCGGAGATGAGGGATAGGGTTTTGGTGGAGATGGACTCTTGATGATCGGGCTCCGTATCTTTTCTGGAGACAACGGACGACGACGACGACGACGGCCACATTTTATGTTTCTTTGAATTTTGAATTGGGCAAAAAAAAAAAGAGTAGTTGGAACAAGGCGGAGACTGTGGAGGTTTATATAGAGATTTTAGAAAATGTTGAGATATTGGAGGAAATCCGCTGCTTCAGCGGTTGCCTGCATCCGACAATAACATCCGAATCGACACCCAAAACCATCCCAAACCGCAGAAAGTACCTAATCTTCATGAATTAATAATATTTTCCGGGTACTGTTAATTAATAAAGAATTGTTTTGAAATACGGTAATTAATAATATTTTCAAATGGATTATATTGATAAATCTAATCTTCATGATCTTACTAATTAAATAGTTTTTTCCTAATCCTTAACTAGAAAATAATTAATCTTATAAAACCATATAAGTACCAACATTAATTTGCAGATACATTTAAACTAGAACTCGTACGTTTACATTGATGAATCATGAGAAATGAAATATATTTAAAAAGCTTGTGTGAACGAAACTTTTGAAATAAGCTCGTGATTAATTAGCAATCCCATTTCAAAGCACGTCTTTATTAATCACAGGCACAGCTCTTTTTTAATTCTTTTTTTTTTATTACAGGGACAGTTAAGGGAATTATGATTTTGGTTAAGAAGATCAAATCAATTATATGTTACGAAAGTACCTATTATGTTTATTTCGGTTGGAAATTTTCAAAATACGTTTAGATTTGGGTTTGTTTTTTAGGAGGGAAGAAGATGGAAAAAGATGGAAGAAGAGAGGTATAGTTCCACATCTTAAAAAATAAAAGATTATATAGGATTCTCTAAGAAAGATTAGGTCCTTTGGACATTCAGAGTTTTGCTTTGATGTGAGAAGGGAAGTTATGCATCACCACCACGCACGCACTGTCCTCCGTCCGATCGGGTTCGGGTCTAAAATGACAAATTAATTTTTGTTAACAGGCCGGATCCAGAATTTGAGTTTGAATGGATATTTTTGGTGGGTCATTTGAATGAAGGGACGCGACTGTTTAGTAACAGTTGCGAAAAGGCGCAACTGTTTGTAACGGTTTCGGACTGTTGGAAAGGATGCGACACTTCCTCACTACAATAAATAGTGACGCCCGTGAACCATTACAAGCTGAACTATCTCTTTTCTTTCTGTCTCATTCTTCTTCCTCCAGATCTGCGACGCTCAGAAAGTGTTGCAGAACATGCCTTTCACCGTAGTTTGCGACGCCTGAAAAGTGTTGCAAACGCAGAAACGTTGCAAATCGGTTTTCTTATTCTTCTTCATCCTATTCTCTACTAAATTGCATCATTAGAAATCAAATTTGAGTGTTCTTGGTCGGATCAAAATCATACAAGTTATGAATCCGATTACGATGTTTCAAGGCTTCATTGAATTCTTAAGTCGATAGTTCAAATAACCCATTTGTACATGTTGAGTTGAACTATTGTTTAAAAGAATCTGTACAGTAAATCCTTGAAGTCAGACGTACAGCAGTTATAATCTTCATTTTTCTCGAATCATCGATACAAATATCCAACAATTTTAGACAATATTTTCGACTATGGATAGTTCGAGTTCAATCAATCTAAATGTTCTTCAAGTTATGAGTCAACATTTAACGCGATTGGAGCGGTTTGATGGTGAAAACTTCAGTAGTTGGCAAGAGACGATGAAATTCTTTTGGATCACAGTCAAATTGTTCTATATTCTTGAAGATAACTTAGAGGAAATACCAGAGGAAACTGATAAAGATACTGACGAGTTGAAAGCAAAACGTGCAAAGAGTAAAGAGGATGATTTTCTATGTAGAGGGCACATTCTGAGTGCATTATCTACTCCTGTCTACAACGCATAGGACTTTGGAAACTACAAAGGCACTCTGGGTTGCACTAGAAAGTAAATACCGCATATCCGAAGCAAGTAACAAAAAATTCCTTATTTGTAATTTTATGGATTTCAAAATGGTTAAGTTGAATCTAATAAAGAAATCTTCTATTTATATTGTTGATTCTGTTAGTTTATGGCATGGTAGACTAGGACATGTTAATTATATTTTCCTTAAAAATATGCATAAACTGGGTTAATTTCTGATTGTGATTTCGATACTATCTCTAAATGTGAAATATGTGTTCAAGCAAAATGTAACAACCCGCATATTTATCGATTTTATATTTAAATACTTTATTTAAATATTCTATCGTTAGTCGGATTTTAGTCCGAAAAGCTACTTTTTGCATACGGTTGAATTAGGACTCGGGACCACTCCCATTGAGTTTAAAATGCCATTTGCGACCTTTTTGAGTATAACCTTCGCTATGTTTGGAGAAAGTTGATTTTTGCTACTTTTCACTTTGGGTTTGGTTTTGGGCTCGACCCTATGTTAACTTATGCTCAAATCTGAGCCACTCTTCCCCATTCACCCTCATTCTCTTCTCTTTTCAGTTTTTAAAGTATTAATGGTGGGAGAGATTGGAAATTAAAACTCCAAAACCCTAGTTCCTTTTGCAACTTCAAATTCCTAGCTCCAAACTCAAGAAAAACCCATTGGTAAGCTTCTCTCATTCTTCTCCAACTTATTCTCTTACCAATTTCAGAAATTTCTAAACCTAATTTTTGGAATGTTCTTGTTTTGAGCTTAGATTCAAGCTCATTTGGGCTGTGTTGAAGAGAGGTTGATTCTCCATTTGCTTTCAAGCTTCTTCTTGTTCGATTTTGTAAAAAGGTGAGATTTTTAATCTCACATCTAAGTCTATGAATTATCTTCGATTGTTAGGTATGAATTCCTAACACTTATTCTTGTGCAATCGCTTTTGATTTGGATTGCTTTTTGAGAATAGTCAAAATTTTGTGTTTGAAAGCCAAATCCTTAAAAATCATAGCTTTGAGGTTCAAATGTGTTTTTGGTGATGCATCGAGGAGCCAATAGGGCCGGGTAGTCGTTAGGCATAATTCCCTAGCGTCCATGCTCGTTCGGTTGCTAATTGGAGGAGGTTCCATATCAATTTATGGGCATCGATTTGCAGAGCATCAGGTTCGGCCGACCGACCCCCCTGGTCCGGTCGACCGACCTGCTAGTAAGAGTGCAGTTGCACTCTCTGTTTCTGGTTCGGCCGACCGACCCCCCTGGTTCGGTCGACCGACCTGATGCCCGAGAAGTTTTCACAACAGGGTTCGGTCGACCGAGCTAGGGGGCCGACCGACCGACCTGATGTTTTTTTGCCTACTTCACCTTGTTGCTTGAAATTCCAACTTAAATCGATTCGTGTTGATTCCTATTTATTATTATCAATTATTATGACTTTGATGACTCCTTTTTTTAGGGATTTTTGAATATCCATTTTGATGGATTCTTTATCGGTTTCGTTGGATTTTTATTCACATCTCCGTATGTGAATTTTAGTGATTGATTGTTCTTACAATCTTCTTCGTGATTTGTCACTTTAAAAATATAAAGGTTTTCTATACTAGTAGTAAATATCAAAACTCTTTCCTCAAACGATTTCAATACTATTTTAATACCAAACTCGTTTATAAAACCGTTTTCCAATCTATTAGTATATACAAACCTTTACCTCACTCGTATGAGAAATCTAATTAAACGACTTAGTAAAACAAGTGGTATGAAACGCTTACGTTTACTTTGTTGGTTAATTCTTGGACTTGTTCGATTGAAACTCTTGTGACAATTTTCTAATGGAGATCTACAATTTGTTCGTAAATATGTAAGTTAAGTTCGTGGTTATGGGACATGAAGCTAAGCTCATATATTTACTAGCTTACAGTAATTGACACTTCTCGTTGATTATGACGATCATTTTTTGTGATTTAGACTAGCAATGTGCGATGTCTCTTTGTCTGCAAGGGAGACTAAACCCCATTTTGTGGAGTTTCGACTCAAATTTGGTGGGGTAGCAACCCACGGTCTTCGGACCATTCGTATGTCAGGTCTTCGGACCATTCGTGTGTCAAATTAATGGCTAGCTACCATGAGATAGCTTCTCGTTCGTGTGTTACAGCTGTTGGTGAGTTTTCATGCTCCCGTTCGTGTGATAGGCCTTTTTCCCCCCTATTTTGTGTGATTTCTGGTTTTCGTGTGTCGAATTCTAGAATTTCCTTCTTCACCTATTTTTGTGATTTCTATTGATATAATTTATCAATTTTTGTGTATAGGTGAATTTGTGTGTCGTTGACTGGATTTCTTGAGATGATTTCTAGAATTTGTGCTTCACCAATTTTCGTGATTTCTATTGATAAGCCTTATCGATATTTGTGCATCGGTGAATTTGTGTGTCATTGACTTTAGTGATTTCTGGATTTCTTGTGTAGTCTTCTGTAATTTGTTTGTCATTGACTTTTGTGATTGACATTGATATTATCGTCAATATTTGTGGTTTGGTGAACGAAATAAGGAGTATGACGTTTCTTTGATTCTTGTGTAGATTTGGTGACATTGATTGATCTCTTGATGATTATCAACTAAGTATATATATATATATATATATATATATATATATATATATATCACAGCTTGGCATTGTGATTATTATGTGTTTAGTCATATCTCATATTCTATATCGTTTCATCTGATATTTATAGTTAGACTGATCCGTTTATTATTTTCTTATTAAATAATACTCGGGTCAGACCGAGATGTTACAGGTGCTTCTGCTTGACTTCTCTCTTGGGATTGATTTCTCTGATTTTTGGTTAACTACTTAGATTAGTAGTTTTTGTTGTATACATTAGAGATATAGACTCCATAATGTATACTTATTCTTTTGTGTAGTTCATGTAACTATTCTTTTGTGATATTGTGGATCTTTTAGACCACTACTCTGATGTACACTTTCTAGTGTAATATTCATATCTATTTCCGCCTTTGTGATATGAATTGTCTGTGACTGATTTATGTTATGTTTATTTCTATATTTGCTTCCGAAGATGTTATAGCCAGTGTAGTAGCTTTGAGTTTGTGTCGGTATGTCGGATTTCCTCTTGATAAAGAAATGCATGTTATACTATCTGACATATCGATGCTCGCGCAAAGCAATTACACGGATGGTCGCTCCTCAACAGCCTTATTCTCCGTGCTAGTTGACAACATTACTTCGTAGTGTCCTTGGTTAGCGTGGGTATAGAGGTGGGGCGTCACACAAAAATACACCGAAAATCATTTAAATATGTAGAAAGAAAATTTTGCTTGCTTGATTTTGTATACAGTGATGTGGGTGTCTTTAAAAAAATCGTATCACTTATGATGGTAACCAATACTGTATAACAATTATTGATGATTATACTAGATA
The DNA here is from genome assembly GCA_030765085.1 of Allium cepa. NCBI lineage: Eukaryota > Viridiplantae > Streptophyta > Magnoliopsida > Asparagales > Amaryllidaceae > Allium > Allium cepa. The sequence continues at coordinate 110,019,374 of CM060944.1, read as the reverse complement.
TGCATATGTGTATCTAATGAAAACTAAAGATGAATCCTTTGATAAATTTAAAATTTACAAATTAAAGGTCGAAACACAATTAGGAGTTAAAATAAAAAGTATTACATTCATATCGAGGTGTTGAACATTTCTCAAATGAATTCACCTTATTTTGTAAACAACATGGTTTAGTTCACCAATGCATTGCCCCATATACACCACAACAAAACGGTGTTGCTGAAAGAAAAAATAGAATTTTAGTAGAATGGTTAATGCCATGCTCATAAGTTCAAACTTACCTTATAACTTATGGGGTGATGCTATGTTATCTGCATGTTATATCTTAAATAGAGTACCACTTACAAAGAATAATGTTTCCTCTTATGAATTATGGTTTAATAGGAAACCTAATCTTACAAGACTTAAAGTTTGAGGTTGTTTAGCATATGTTAGAAAACCAGACCCTAAACGACTAAAGTTAGGAAATAAGGCATTTAAATGTGTTTTCATAGGAATAGTATAACTTATAGATTCCTAATTCTTTGAAAATCAAACTGTTGAGATTCCATTGAGATCATATAGTACAGAACCTAATACGATTGATGATATCATTGATGATGACTATGTTCCTGCTCAAAACAGCAAGGAAGTAATAATACCAGATAATAGTACTGAATAAAGGAGAAGTAACAGAGCAAGAATAGAGAAGGACTATGGTCCTGACTTCATTACATATCTTGTAGAAGGCAGTAAGGACGAAGTCCTTAATGTGACTAGATATGTCGTGAACGTCGATGATGACTCTAAAACTTATTCTGAGGCTATGAGTTCCAGAGATTCAATATTCTGGAAAGAATCTATATTGTTAAACCAAACTTGGTTTTTAACTGATCTACCTCCTGGTGCTAAACCTATCAGATGTAAATGGATACTTAAAAAAGTTGAATACAAATGGATCCATTGATAAGTTTGAAGCCAAATTAGTTGCTAAGGGATATAAGCAAAGACATGGGGTAGATTATTTTGATATATATACTCCAGTAGCTCGCATAACTTCTATACGTTGTTTAATAACACTTGTATCAATTCATAATTTGGTCATACATCAGATAGATGTAAAAACCGTGTTTCTAAATGGATATTTAGAAGAATAGATATATATGGAACAACATGAAGGTTTCAAAACGCCAGGCCAAGGAAAGAAAGTTTGCAAATTAGTAAAGTCTATTTATGACCTGAAGCAAGCTCCCATGCAATGGCATGAGAAGTTTGATAAAATAGCATTGTTTTATGGATTTATTGTTAATGATGCTGATAAATGTATATAGAAAATTGGACAACAACGATTATGTTATAATATGTTTGTACGTTGATGACATACTAATATTTGGTTCCAATATTTCCTATGTTAATGAAACTAAGAAGTTTCTATCTTCTAAATTTGATATGAAAGATCTAGGAGAAGCTAACATAATTCTGGGAATTAAAATTATTAGGAACTAAGGGGAGTTGTTGCTAACTCAGTTTCATTACATTGAGAAGTTCTCCGAAAGTATGGTCATTATAATGACAAACCAGCACCTACTCCTTTAGATCCTAGTATTTAGTTAGGAAAGAATACTGGATGTACCATTTCTCAACTTGAGTATTCCAGTATTATCGGGAGTCTTATGTAAGCTATGCATTGTCTAGACCAGACATAGCACATGCTATAAGCATGTTATGTTGATTTACGAGTAATACAGGTTTCGAACATTGGAAAGCTATTTCCAGATTTTAGGTTATTTGAAAGGAACCGTTATCTATGGTTTATCTTATAAAGGATATCCTGCTGTAATAGAAAGATATAGTGATGCAACCTAGAACAATGTAGAATCAAAATCCAAGTCTATGACTGGATGGATCTTTATATTAAGAGGTGCTACCGTGTCTTGGGTTTCCAAGAAGTAGACCTGTATATCTAACTCAACAATGTTGTCAGAGTTGATTGCATTAGAAGATGCTTGTAAGAAAGCGGAATGACTTATGAATTTATTAATAGAAATCCCTTTATGGAAGAAGCCATCTCCAGCAGTCTTGACAAACTGTGAAAATCGGGCTACAATATACAATGTCCTTAATAAGACATATAATAGGAAGTCTAGACATGTGAGTCTAAGATATCAAATGATAAGGCAGTTACTCAAAAGTGGAGTAATAACTGTTGATTACATAGAAACAAAAAAAACTTGGCTGACCCACTCACAAAGAGCCTTCCAAAGGCAATGGTTTCTATAAAATAAAAGGAAATGAGACTAAGGTCTGTGAATGAAGGTAGATCATCCTTAACAAAAACCCTAGTTATGTTTTGAAAAGGATAGATAAATTTCAATAGGTACCAACAAGTTAACAGAATGATTATGGAACACTAAATCAATAATCCTATAATATTTAGTGTTAAATTCTCCAAGAATAAAGGATGGATAATATATCCTTAATAAGTCAAGTTTCCTTAAAAAGGTATATCGCAGAAACACCTCAAGAGACTTACCTATATGAGTATGGAAATCAGACCGTTTCCTAAGAAAGTAAGGCCGCTTTTTAATGTAGACTCATGAATTCAGGATTTAAGCACATGGCCATTAATGTGCTGAGCATACAGAACACTCTATATACGAAAATTAGTATATTTGACTGTTTCGGTACTATCACTAAGGGTACTTGGTTCAAGATACGTTTACCATAGAACTCAATAAAACTTTGAATGGTTTACATTAAGTGAAGGTTCAAATCCAAAAGATACCTATCATCTATGTATTGGTTTCCATGATGATGCAAAACTTGATCTTGGAACTACATTGGCTTGATCCCACTTGAGTATGTAGGTAGTCAATCTAGTGATGCAGCCGTCTATTTTACTTATTTTGCTTATTTGAAAATGGGGGGAAATTGTTGAAAATTTTCAAAATGGTTTTGGGTTTGGGTTTGTTTTTGAAGAGGGAAGAAGTGGAAGAAGATGGAAGAAGATGGAAGAAGAGAGGTATAGTCCCACATCTTGGAAAATAAGGGATTATACTTAGTTAGATATAAGATTCTCTAAGGAAGGTTGGGCCCTATGGGCACGCAAAGTTTTGCTTTGATGTGAGGAAGGAATTTACGCATCACCACCACGCCGCCGTCTGTCCGTCCGACCGATAGGACCTGGTTCGGGTCTAAAATGACGAATTAATTTTTGTTAACAGGCTGAATCTAGAATTTGAGTTTGAACGGATATTTTTGGCGGGTCATTTGAATGAAGGGACGCGACCATTTTGTAACAGTTTTGAACCATTGCAAAAAGGCGCAACCGTTTGTAACGGTTTTCGGAATGTTGGAAAAGATGAGACACTTGACGAATGGACACTTCCTCACTGCTATAAATAGTGACGTCCAAGAACCATTACAAGCAAAACTATCTCTTTTCTTTCTATCTCATTCTTCTTCCTCCAGATCTACGACGCTCAGAAAGTGTTGCAGAACACTGCCTTTCCCCACAGTTTGTGATGCTTGAAACATGTTGCAAACGCAGAAACGTTGCAGATTGGTTTTCTTCTTTTTCTTCATTCTATTCTCTACTTAATTGCATCATTGGAAATCAAATTTGAGTGTTCTTGGTCGGATCAATATCATACAAGTTTTGAATCCGATTACGCTGTTTCAAGGCTTCATTGAATCCTGAAGTCAATAGTTCAAATAACCCATTTGTACATGTTGGGTTGAACTATTGTCTAAAAGAATCTACACATAGATTCTTGAAGTCAGACGTACAACAGTTATAATCTTCATCTTTCTCGAATCATCGATACAAGTATTTCCCCAATTTCTATTTTTTTAATCCAGTTTTCATCAATATATGTAAATCTAATTAATTTGATCGTGATTAGGTTTCTATCGACTTTAATTACAAGCAGATTTTTTTTAAAGATTGTGTAACCATAATTAAGATTAACATATTATAAAAGATAATTTACAGCTCAAATTTTTTGTCATGGTAGAAAAAATAAACCTTCAATGTTATTTTGATCCAAAATATCCAATCTTTATTTTTGTTTTTGTTTCAACATGAAAATAATAAAAGAATGTCGAAATTAATTGTAATATAAAACGATATAACAAAGTCAAATATATTTAATTATCATTTTCTTTTCCTTAAAAAGTTGACACAAAACTCATTAGCTCCTAATCTAAAACTGATAATATAATTTCACGTAGAATGTTTATCTTGATTTCTTTTATCATTAATGGTTAATAGGATTAAAAGTAATTTTGTTTGAGGGTTAAATTTCATTCTATTTCTCCGTTGCTCGATTATACATAACCATAGGTGTTACTTCCAAACCATCTTTTAAGATGGATGCTTGAAATAGATTTCATAATTTAATTCCATTAAATATTTAAGGAGCGTTAGTAAGTGTTCAAGTGGATGTAAATTGTAAAGGCCCGCAAATCCATACCCCTTTGAGTCGACAATATTTCACATCAGCTCAACTCAAATTGGATGGAAATACATACATTTACATTTGGTATCAGAGCTGAAGGTTAAGCGAGAACCTTAGCTCTGGTAGGAATTACTCATTAGAGATAGAGTCAGCAACACTCTTAAATGATCTTGAGCATATTAATAGATATGAGCGTGTATTTGTTAATGAATATAAATTGTTTTATATTGTGTTGACTTATTGATCGAGTGGTATATAAATTCTGATCAAATAGTAGGACACCACTAAATCGATAGGAGTTTCTAAACACTTGAACACGATAAACTGACACAGTATGGCTTTGAAGCGGGTTAATGAAATAATTTTACCCCAATTATACTTTTATATAAAGGAAATAATTTTTTGAAAATTATTATAACATATTGGAGTGTTTGGTCGATAACATTATAATCAAAGTAAGATTATAAAAACTGAAATGATTATATATATACATATGTATGTATGTATAACCAAATAAACATTGGATAAATATGAGTTATGCAAATGAATGAAACTAAAAATTTATTAAAAACCAAAATTTGAAAAAAAAATCTAGAGATTTTTGGAAATGTTTTCCGAAGTATTTTGAAATAAATAATAGTATTATTATTTTGGAAGTATTTTGAACGAAAATGTTTTTTAAATGAATTTTGAAAGTGAAAAAAGAACTGACCGCACTTCGGTCATGGGAAAGTAATCCTGGTGATGACTGCTGCATCATCAGTATTCATTTTTAAGTTTCTAAGTGACAGATTGCTACCATAATTGATTTGTTCACATTTATTGGGTAAAACAGTTGTTTTGGAAAATTCCAAAGGGATTTTTTTTTGGATAAAAACCAATTTTGATTTAAAAATTGAAAAAGTGTGATTTGGATATTCGCGATTTTAAAAATGATTTGAAATATGTACCGGGCGTTTAAAGAATTTTGGAATCCTTATTTAAATAATTTGGAGATCATCAAGAAATAAGTTAAAAACTTATAAATTGAGAATGATTCTAAGTAAAGAAAGAAAATATGGAATTTGAGTTGATTTTAACTTGAGTATAGTTAAAATGGATAAAATTAAACTTAAGCAAGCAAATGGAATTGGAAAATCAACTCAAGCTAAGCTAGATTAAATTGAGTTGAATTTGGATTGAATGAAGATAAAAAATTAATTTAGTTATAGATGATTTTGAATGAAATAAATGAACTTCAAATAGCTATAATTTTTTTTAAAAGAATCGAATAAAAATATATTTGCGCTATAAATAAATGTATAGTCTTGAATTAAAAATAAAATAATAATATATGAGATATAAAATTAAGGGAAATATGAAAAACAAGTTGTGTGACTTATAAAATTGAAATTTTGGATAGATAACCTAGAATAAAAAAGAGTTTGATAATAAAAACCCAAGCTTGAACTGTAAATAAAATTGAACTCAAGGAAGTTAAACAAAGTGAAATAAAAATCAAATATTGGGTTATAAAGTGGAAATGAACTAACTAGATAATTAATTAGTTAATTGGATATAAAATGGATATTAACTGGATTGAATAAATTTGGATTGTGAATTGAGAATGGAATTTGGAAATGAAACTTGAGTTATAAATAAAATTCAACTTACATTGTAAGTGAATTAAATATTTCCTTTAAATCATTTAAAAGAATTCAAGAATGAATTTGAGAATGGAATTAGAAATTTGAAGTGGATTGAGTGAATGAACTAGTAAGTGGAATAGAACTAATTGGATAAGAACCAAATTAAATTAAAATGGAGTTTGATGCAAATAGAAATGAACTTAAGTTGTTGGTTAAAATGATTAAAATAAATAACTTAAGTTAATATTTAATAGAAGCCCAGCTTTGAGTAAATTTGTGAAATTGCCATTAAGTAAAATTGCATGCAATGATTTCAAGCCAAGTAAAAGTGGATTCAAATGGAATGCAAAATGAATCGTTGAGAATCAATTAGAAATGGAATAGAATTAGATATAAATTGATTTGGAATTAATTTAAAATAGCTATAAGCTGAAATGATTATTTTATTAAATAAATATCGCTGAATTAGCATGGAAAAAAGTTTGGTCGTTTGACTAAAAAAAATAAATTAAATTCTGTGAATGAATGGAAAGTGAATAAATTTATTTTCAATCAATTTAGAATGGATGAGTTTGTTTGTTTAAGAATGAATTGAACACAAATAATTTTGTTGTAATTCATTTTGAGTTGAATAGGAATGGTACGAAAATAAGTGAAAGCAATTAAATGAGTATTGGAGCATTGTAGTTGCTTATGAATAATTTTTTAGTATGTTAGTTTATGAAACTTATGTGTTTACACTAGTTAAATAAATGAAATGTCATGGAATTTCATATATTTGGTGCTTACATGTTTAAATTGAGTAAGTACAGGTATCTGGAGCTATTTTGCTTAACTTGGATTGCGCGAATTGCAAAATAAATAAGCCACTTGCTTAAAAATGCTAAAATAAGGTACGTTTTCGGATTAAATACTACGAAATTATAAAATATTATAATATGTTTTGTTTTTCGACTATGTGGGTCGAGGTATATATAATTCTATCTCTTGTCATATTGCAAAAGGTCTTCCGTGCAAATGAGACTCTGCCAAAAAATTTCAAAAATTTAGGTTGTTAGAAAATTTTTGAAAATTTTGTTAACGACAATTTGATTTCGAATTGAAATAAAGGATTTTGAAATAAGAATTGAGGAACTAATTGCTTTGGTCGAAAGCAAAGTTTTAGAGAAGCGAAATATCGAATTTTCACTAAGTAGGTTTTGAAAAAGTAAATGGGTTTAGAGCATTTTCCTACCTTAGCTATTTCAAGGACGAAATTATTTTAAGAGAGGTGGAATCTAACGACTCGGATTTTTCGATGTTGATTTGGAATATTTAAATGGCTTTGAATATTGAATTTGAATTTATAAATTGACTTTCAATATGAAGATTTGGGTTTAATTTATAAAATAAATTCAGAATTTAAAATAACGATTTATTGGAATATTTAGTTATAGAATTTAATAATTGGAATTTGGTTAAATTATTGTATTTTAAGTTTTAACCTTGATAAAAATAATTTAAAGCTTACAAAATTTATATTAATAATAATAAGAATAATAAATGTTTAAAATTTAATTTAAAAGTGATATGTTCAATTTTAAAAATATCTTGTTTAAATTGACATTTAAAAATAACCTTCCGAGACACGGTCTAGGAATTCGATGAAACCAGTTCCGTCGGATCCATAATATTGTATTATTATCAGATTTCAAATTTCGTAGCTTTTGGAGTTATTGTTTGGTCATATGGGATAGAAACGCGTTGGAGTTAATATCAAAAATTTAATAAAATAATTAGGTCCAAAAAGCTATCTTCTTTATACGATCGAATTAGGACTCGAAACCTTTTCCATTACGTTCGGAATAGTGGCATAACATTATAAATGCCTAGCGGCATGCCTTGATAGGTGGTAGAGATGTTTACCTACAAAATCGAGATGATTTAATATATATATATGTGTGTGTGTGTGTGTCTGCGTGTGTGTGTGTGTGTGTGTGTATTTGACCTAGACAAATATATTCACGTCAGCTACTTTTCCTTTTCCATCACACCACTGTAGCTTTTGCCGCACACGCAAGGATTGTGTCTTCTTTATTTTAAATCACGTTCTTTTTCCTCCTATCAGTTCATATCAGAGAAATTACCCTACCCCTTCATTATAAATCACAAAATCTCCCTAGTCCTCACTCCTCTCTTCATCCGGAATGAAATCGAATAGAAAATGATTAACACTTCGTACTTTAAAAAAAGGATAAACGAACACGATCAACCCACGTTCGATATAGGGAGGAGGGCGGCGATGGGCTGCGCGCGCGACAACAGCTACGTGCAAGGGAAGGATTGCGAATTCCTGGGGTTTCGGTGATGGTGCGTTCGACTGATGGCGATAAATATGCGGTGGGCTACCGTGAGCCGCGAGGGGCTTAGGGTTGGTTACGTGCACGAGGCTAGGGCTAGCGGCGGCGAGTTGGTCAATGGAATCGAACTGCAGTAGAAGATTTTGTTCAAGCTTTAACTTTAGGATTATCAAATGGGATAATGGATTCGGGATCTCGCCGTTGTTGATGTGCGCAGGCGAGCTTGTGGGTTGCGCAAGTGGGAATGTCGCGACGTGGGGCTGAGGCTGGTGAGGTTCATGTCGTGGTTGTTTTGGGATGGTTTAGGTTTATTGTTTGATTAGTAGGAAGCAGCAGTCAGTGATGTTGATCGGGGTGCAGGTGAGGGAAATTAAATTTTGAATTTAAAATAAGTTATGTTAATTTAAAATATTTAATTATGTAATAAGTTTATTTAAATTTTAAATTAATTTGAGATAACTTATGAAATTAATAAAAAAAATACTTACGAGGTACCAAAAATCGCATATTACAATCTGGAATTTGTTTGGAGATTTTTGGAGGCAAGTGGAATTTAAATTTAAATTGGATGACGTCCAATTTAATTTAAAATTGGAATAGACTGCAACTAAAAATCAAAGGTGAGAATTTATCACTCATTTGGATTACCATATTTATATTTAAATGTTTAAAATTTAAATTATTGGATGCTGGATTGGATTGATAAATTATAATTATCTGTTGGATGACTATATATATAGTAGTATATATATATTAGTATTTAGAGTGATATTTCCACATATTAGAGCGGATGAGACCCTGTACACCCTGCATAATAGCGGATGTCCCTATATGCCGTGATATCCCCATTGTAGTAAGATTAGTATTTTTTTATGTTGTATTAACATCTGTAGATGCAGAGAAACGGGTTGGAGGGATCCAAGTGGATTCCTCAAAAAGTTAAATTTAATTTCATATATAGTAATATATGAATTGTGTAGAATAATCTAGTATAGATTATTGTAGTGATTGGAATTATTGGATGTTATTGTAGCACTGGCCTGAATTTTGAAAATTTAAATACTACAAATGTATTTTTAAAATTTATGGAATTGAAGGGGGTTCGATAATAAATATATATATATATTGGAATTGGAGTTATTTTAAGGAAATTGAATAGTAAAATATATTTGAGTTTGGTTGTACTTAACTATTGTGAATTAGTAATGGAGATTTTAAAAAAAGAATTATATAAATGAATTTATAAATGATACTCTACAAATATAAAAAGGTTTTAAAGTCAATATTTAAAATATATTGGAAGTATAAAAGGAATTTATATGAAATGAACGTATATAATGGCATTTTATAAATAAGACTTGTTCTATAAATAAGTAAAGCCAAGAGATTGTAAAATTGATAAACAATGTTTATAAATTAAGGAATCCAATACCTAATGATAATTGGAGATATAAATTCATAAGGTGAATTTATATTAAAACTTAGAAACAGGGTTGAGAAAAATAATAGATTCTATTTTTGAAATGAAAATGGTTAGGAAATCGACAATGAATCGGTATGTTGGGAAATCGAGAGAAAGTTATAAATTAAATTATTTATTGAGATTTTAAAAATATAATTTAAATTTTAAGAAGTGAGTTTGTTTTAAAAGGAAAATTTTATCATTTTAAAACTATGGAATTTTAACTAGTTAAGACTGAAATTCTTCGGTAAGTAGATTTTCAAATGTTAAATACTTATTTAATAAATTCTAACTTTTAAATTCAGCTTTGGAAATTTATCTGTGCACCTAAAAATGAGCTATATATGTTATAAAAGTTTTTTAATTATTTTATGTAATAAATTAAACATATTTTTAAATAAACTACTATTCTTTAAAGAAATACTCATTATATATATAAATATATCATTTTGAAATGATTACAAATTTATTTATAAATTCTCTCAAGATGTGTAGACGGGTTTATTAAAGGATTGGATTTTTATAAGAGAAATCTTATAAATGGAGTTTTAGAGACTTAAAAGAATTTCCGATGTCTAGATGCGATAACTTCGAGGAGATTTTGAATTCATTTAAAGGAGTTATAAAAGGTGGATGAGGATTATAGGTAAGTATAATCAGTTTGGGAAACGTAGGAAGAATTTATTTAAAATTCAGAAGACTTATGATATAAGTATGAAATATTCCAAGTTAAATATTAAAATAACTTTGGAAATTTTACATGAATATTTTCCTAAGTATCGAAGAGAAGATTCTGAAAATATTTTTGGAGGGAAAGGATTTGAGATAGAAATATTTTCTAAGTGTTGTAAAAATAAAAGTTGGAAATATTTTTAAGTATTGAAATGGTAAAATATCCTGTTATGGATGTAAGTGTTGAAATTGATTTCAAATATAGAACATTGAAGAGATTGAATATATATATATATATATATATATATATATATATATATATATATATCTTGATGAAGATGTTTTATTTTGGAAATTTATAAAATAAGGCCTAGTGTTGCTTTTGGATGTTATTTGATAGTTAAATCAACGACTATCAATATTGGCCAATTTCATTAATCGGTTCGAAGAGACGTGGATATGGTTTAATTATTAGAAAACCACTTCGATCCGGTTTGAACATAATGAATGAATACCGTGAAGATGATGAAGACGGTGATTCGGTTTGTCCATACCTAGGGCAACTTGTATGGACGAATGCTATCAGAACATCGTCATTGGAGGATGATGAGCATTTACAAGAAAAATTATTTTTGAAAGATAACGCTTAGCCTCGAGCCTCATCAACCGGGAATGACTAAAACATGGGAGATGCAGCAAGGCTAATTGTGTCGCACCCAAGTACGGTATGCTATCATCTTTCTAGATGCCCTCGAAAAATCCTATTTATCTTAGATATAGGTATACATGAATGAAGAAGCGCTCGATGGTAAGGGTGGGATCACCTGGGGTGATAACATATTCGGTTTATCCAGGTTAGGGGTAGGCCGATCTTGTGTAGCAGGGGATCCCGATATGGTCCTCGGTTCATGATTCTAAAGGTGTACTATGACGGGTGGTACCCCAATGACCTAGTCATTCGTTGGAATCCATTCTCTAATGCGAGCTTACGGTTTCGTTTGTAGAGCCTAGTATGCTGGAATGTAATTAATGTAACAATTTCAGCTATTTGAATAAGTATTTGTATTTAGACACTATTATAATATCATTAGTTTTTCTATAAAGTGTTTGGGTTATCGTAAGGGAAAAACCCGTCGTGTTTATGTGTGACGCGGTCTTACGAGATACCTTTGTTTTTTCACAGGATTTTGATAACCTAATAATTCAAATTGAGTGTGTTTTCTCACGCTGGTTTTCCAAACTAACTCGAGTGTTATTTTATTATAATGCTCTAGTCAGATTGAGTATTACAGATTCAGGTTTGGATGCTATGGAGCTTAGGAGACGAGCTGGAGGAGTTTTTACGTATATCTCATACTTGTTTATTTCCGCTGTATGAGGATATGTTATTATAACTGTCCGGTTTGATGAATTGATTGTTGTACTCTAATGATTGTAATTATAAACTGTTCACTACAAGAAATTTTATTTTTGGTAGCATCAAAAAACGCTACCAAAACTTATGGTAGCGTTTTGATAAACGCCGTGATAAAGCCCGCAACTAAAAATCCATGATTTTTAGTTACATTTATTTCAACGCCACTGTAAATCCTTTTATTGCAGCGTTTCTCAAACGCCACCATAAATCTTTTTGTAGCATTTTAAAAAGGCCACCAAAAGATTTTTTGGCGCTACCAATAGAGTTTCCAACTTTACCCCTGCTTTACGGTTGCGTTTACTCAACGCAGTAGATGTATTTCTGTAGCATTTTTGAAATGCTACTAAAAGTTGTTGGTCATTTAGCACCATTTTTTCATACTATTATTTCCTGTTGATGGTCTATTTTTTTACTACTATATCAATCAGCAATCACTTACATAATCATCATATTCAAACAATTAAAAAAACATATTAATCATATAATCAAATAAGATATCCATAAACATTCTAGTACAATAGTTATTTGATAAAATGACCAAACTCATATACAATAATCACTCATATACAAATTTACACACCTAGTACTAATAAAATGTTATACCAAACTGGTGCTAACAAAACGCTTGATACCCATAATTCTTTGTTGCATGCACAAGTGAAAGCTAGCATCACAAAAGTCCCACCTTGCTCTCTTCGGAAATCCAATGCCTGCACAAGTGAAAGAACAACATATAGTCAAACAACTATGTTAATTCGTAGGACTTCAAATCTAATATCAAACATCTATAACATTGTACAAGTATATCATATTATAAATAATGTTATATAAATAATCAAAGTTATAAACGAAATGAAATAAATAAAGTCCAATCTTACAGTTATATATAAAATGTTATTAAATTAGTTATATTATTATTATTTATAAAATTTAGTTAATTTAAAATTAGTTAATTTTATAAAACTTGTTTAATTTTAACAAAGCCTAGTTAATTTTTATTAACTTAATTTATTATTATTATTATTCAAACTCAGTTAACTTAATTATATTATTATTATTATTATTATTATTATTATTATTATTATTGTTATTATTATTATTATGAACTTCCCTAAAACAACGATGCTAGCCCTACACCACACCACAAAACACTTCAACAACTTCAAGTTGCCAAACATCAACCACGAACCACCTGCACTTCAAATCATCCTACTCTGTCAATTTCCCTTCCCTGTCAATTTCTTCTTGCCTTCAACAAAGCAGTTCCCACTCTTCATAACATCACACTCTGTTACCATTTTACTTGCCTCCACCGACCAACCTTTCTATTGCAACATCAAAAGCATCTCAACCACCCCGTAGTGCTGCTGTGCATATCAAACATTGCACCGCCTAACCTAGACCTTCTCCTCCTTATTCACAAAGCAGTTCTACCATCCATTGCTCTTCCTACCTTCCACTATTCTTTCTACCTCACTGATATTTCAGACAAGTGCACACTACTCCAAAACTCCATCACCAACCAGCACAGTTCAAACCATACAAACACTTCTTTGCTCTCTGCTCTCTGCTGTTACACTCTCTGGCACAACATTGTTACACTCTCATCTGTTGTACCACCATTAATTCTTGCAAAATCTTATTCCACTAATCACAACATTCACTACTGTCTCTCCTTCATACTTCTGTCTACTCAACAGCAGCCCACATCCCCTTTCATATTACACAACAAATCAATCACTTGATACACCTCTCACTTCATAACCGCTACCCTTTCAGATCACGCCCAAACTTCCACTGTCAACCCTCCAACATCATCAGTTGATCACAAGCTACTGTATTACTGCTACCACAACCATCTCCTACCTGTAGGTTCACATCCCTGAAACCAAGTACTGCTGACTTCAAAACCAATTACAAGTGCATTTGATACACTTTGCTTCACCACACTTCGAACAAATCACCGAGCTACCCATCTCCATCATCGAACTCACCTCCAAACATCTCTTCTCACTACCGCAACACTACTACTATTATATTAATTAATTTTTATAAACTTTGCTAATTCTTCATCATCATCATCATTATTATTTATAAATCTTTGTTAAATTCATTATATTATTATTATTTATAAAATTTAGTTAACTTAAACTTGGTTAATTTTATAAAACTTGCTTAATTTTAACAAAACTTAGTTAATTTTTATTAACTTGGTTAATTTAGTTAATTTATTATTATTATTATTTATAAAACTCAATTAACCTAGTTATATTACTATTATTACTATTACTACTGCTATTGCTATTGATAAAACTCAGTTAGCTATATTACTATTAGAAATGTTTGAACAACCGTAAATAAAACAATATAAATGATGAGTGTTGCTAATAGAATGTTGTTAAATTAGTTATATTATTATTACTTATAAAATTTAGTTAACTTAAACTTAGTTAATTTTATAAAATTTATTTAATTTTAACGAAGCCTATTTAATTTTTATTAACTTGGTTAACTTAATTTATTATTATTATTATTGAAACTCAGTTAACTTAATTATATTATTATAATTATTATAAACTTAGTTAAATTTTATAAACTAAGTTAATTTATGATCATCATGGTTATTAATAAATCTTTGTTAAATTAGTTATATTATTATTATTTATAAAATTTAGCTAACTTAAACTTAGTTAATTTTAACAAAATTTAGTTAGTTTTTATTAACTTTGTTAACTTAGTTAATTTACTATTATTGCTACTAAAACTCGGTTAATTTAATTATATTATTATTATTATAAACTTAGTTAATTTTTATAAACATAGTTAATTCATCATCATCATTGTTATTAATTATATATCTTTGTTAAATTAGTTATATTATTATTTATAAATTTAGTTAGCTTAAACTTAACTAATTTTATTAAACTTGTTTAATTTTAACAAAACTTAGTTAATTTTTATTAACTTGATTAACTTAGTAAATTTATTATTATTATTATCATTATTACTAAAACTCGGTTAACTTAATTATATTATTACTATTATAAATTTAGTTATTTTTGTGAACTTAGTTAATTCATCATCATCATCTCATCATTATTTATAAAACTTTGTTAAATTAATTATATTATTATTTATAAAATTTAGTTAATTTAAACTATGTTAATTTTTATTAACTTGGTTAACTTAGTTAATTTATTATTTTCATTAATATTAAACCTTGATTAACTTAATTATATTATTATCATTATAAACTTAGTTAATTTTTATGAACTTGGTTAATTTTTATAAACTTAGCTAATTCAGCATAATCGTCTTTATTGTTTATAAAACTTTGTTAAATTAGTTATATTATTATTATTTATAAAATTTAGTTAAATTAAACTTAAGTTAATTTTATAAAATTTGTTTAATTTTAACAAAACTTAGTTAATTTTTATTAACTTAGTCAACTTATTTAATTCATTATTATTATTACTACTATTAGAACTCAGTTAACTTAATTATATTATTATTATTATAAACTTAGTTAAATTATCTAAACTTAGTTAATTCGTCATCATCATTATTATTTTGTAGAACTTTGTTAAATTAGTTATATTATTATTATTTATAAAATTTAGTTAACTTAAACTTAGTTAATTTTATAAAACTTGTTTAATTTTAATAAAACTTAGTTAACTTTTATTAACTTGGTTAACTTAGTTAATTTATTATTATTACTATTATTAAAACTCGATTAACTTAATTATACTGTTGTTGTTGTTGTTGTTGTTGTTGTTGTTGTGAACTAAGTTAATTCTTCTTCATCATTATCATTATTATTTATAAAACTTTGTTAAAAACTTTGTAATTAGTAATCTAGAACTTTAATTTAAATTCAGCTATGTTAAGCGAAATATATTTACACATAACCATGACTTTGACCTTAAATTTATCTATAGTTTTGACCTTTTGTTTTAATATTGACTAAGTTAACCGAGGAATCATTAAACCATAAATTTATAGAATCTACATCCTTTGATTTTTAGAGCCGTAGCACTTCAAAATTGAAGGTTAACCATGGTTGAACCGAGTTTGGTTGGATATTTAAAACACTGATCAAAGTTCACTCTTTGACTATTAAACAGTGGCCTAAACATGGATATTTATTGTACAATTTTTTTCTATAACAGAATGCTAAATAATTGGTCCAATATGTAGGTTACCAAAACAAAATGCTAAA
This sequence comes from Allium cepa, assembly GCA_030765085.1. Lineage (NCBI taxonomy): Eukaryota > Viridiplantae > Streptophyta > Magnoliopsida > Asparagales > Amaryllidaceae > Allium > Allium cepa. The sequence continues at coordinate 110,003,195 of CM060944.1, read as the reverse complement.
CATTGTTAATTCATCATCATCATCATTATTATTAATAAAACTCTGTTAAATCATTGTATTATTATTATTTATAAAATTTAGTTAACTTAAACTAAGTTAATTTTATAAAATTTGTTATGAATACTTTAATATATTGCAAGGAATCAGTTAAATATATCTTATGGTTAATGGAATGCAACAACTAAGCGACCAACCCATTAGTTGTGCCAAAACGAAATGAAAAGAATCAAAAGTACCTAGAAATATATGTTGTTGTGCCTCCTCGGACAGTGTAACATCCTCATCTGAAAATGAGTTCACCATTATATTATCTCTGCATAAAGAAAACTGCATTCCTCCATGTTAGTTTTAGTAGCAAATCATCTTCTTCTTTTTTATAGACAATGCTGAAATCAAAACTGAATGAAAGCTTATGTAAGCTACATATTACTTAACATCGAGTCCTTAAGGATCAAAAAATGTGTAACAATTTTGTTTAACTATAGAAAATATGACACCATCTATTTGGCAAACAAATATGACAAACTTATGATATGAGGAGATATTAATGAGTACCTTAGCTGCAGCTTACATGGCTTCAAATATCTGCAATCCAACAAAGCAAAAATTGTGAACCAGCACAAAATAGGTTTAAATAAAGTTGGATGTTATATTATTGAAAAAATTAGGAATAATCACCATACGAACCACAATATACCTAATTATTTCCAACTTACCCGTCAACGATCACACCTGCCAGTAGCTTGTCCAACTGCACCCCTACTACTTCATCTCGAATAGTAACCCAAACACCCCCGACCTCCTTCACAAATACAACATTTGCAGCCTGCAACCTATTAAAACTTCCACCAGTCACCTGAAAAATCCTCCCTGACCAGTTCTGCATCAACCATTTCCTAAACCCAACCTACCACCAAAATCCACTACCATACTTCATCCAACCTCCATCTATAAACAATCCCACACAACTTACCGCTTAACCAGCATATCCCCATACCACTACTACTTCATCACATTCAACCACACTGCAGCAAATCAACCTCTACTTGCAACATCAAATCGTCACAATCGCAACTTCATTAATCATTAACTCTTCACTAAAATTGCAAGTTACCTGCCATAACCTTCATTACCATCTCCCCTCTATCTCCATAAACCATCAGCAACTTCAAACTCCATACTTCCCACAACTTCGTCCTACACATCCCGAACAACCTACTACCAAACAACTTCAAGCAAAGGACCAAAAATTAATGAACCAAAGATGCCAAAACATCCACTCGTTCACTGTCCAAACAGCAGCAACAATGTATCACTCCACTTCAACCAACATTAGTTTAACCTTCATCAGCCTAAACCGGCATTCAGTTTACTGCCACCCACCTCCACTACCGCAACAACTCCTACAAACCATTTCAATCTACAACCCAAAATCAGTCACTTTTAAACTTTTCAGCTAAGCTATCCACTTAAAAAAATAATGTCTCTTATCTAACAACTACACTCATATTTTATCATAAACTATATGTAATGGAAATAAAATAAATTAACCTAGAGAATTGTCCATCAAAAATTAAAATATCCTTGAAACTTAGACCGAATACCTAAATAAACTTTTTTTTTTGCATTTTTGGAATATATCAGGATAAATCAAATGCTTCTTTGGCATTTTATTGTATAGCACCAAGCTACCAGACGGCTTCAACTTCAAGGCCCCGACTCTTCAGGTAGTGGAGTTTGAACCAAGGCAAACTCCAGATCCAAGACAAGCAAGCACCAAGCAGACATGACATCAACATCCCGACAAAAGCTCAAACACGGTAGAGAAAAACCGAAGCCTAGAATGTTGATAGTAGGCTTCATGAGTCGATGATAACTATTAAAAACTTAAAGTGAGATTCACAACACCAGTTTTGGAATTGTACAAGCTTGTGAATCGACGAGTTCAAGGAGACGAGGCAAGTCTTAGATCATACTTAAATGAAGCAAATTAACCAAAAAAAATTCTGATTTTTTGTAGAGGTAGATCTGAAGATAAAGAGGTTGGAGCAAACTTATTTGAGAAGGAGTATTACACTCAAGGGAAAATATTCATGTGAAAGAAAGAAAGACAAGGGCGGCAAAAAAATAAAAGATTAGCCAAAATTTTACCAAATTATCGGCAGGAATCATTAGTAGCATTGGGTTATTTATTTTTGTTCCCCTAAATAGACAGTAGTTGCACTTAGATTAAAACGCAACCAATTAATGCAACTAATAAAATGGTTTCTTGTAGTAGTTACAGATTCTTTTGTATAAAAATCTGTTATTATATATTATATTTTATTGCGCTGCGATGGTGAGATTCTTTGTTGTTGTTTCTATTTCTTCTTCTCTCTTTTCTTTTTTACCCTAAAGATTCGTATTTCCATCAAATTTGAGTTGAGATGATGTGAAATATTTACGACTCAAAGGGGTATGGATTTGCGGGCCTTTACATAAATAGTACTAACAATTAAGATGATACTAATTATTTAATCGTATGTACAATGTAACTTTTACTTATCAAAGTGTAAATACAACTCATAAAATTTAGAGTTTTCTATTTCATGAATGGGCTCAGAAAAGTGAGATAAAAGTGGAGGTCGCAACATATTCCAAGGGATTAACAACATAAGGATGTTAATTATGTTATACCATTTATTACATTCAGATTCACTTTGATAGAGTAAAAGATGTGCCTCATAGACAATTATGAAATTTGATAACTTAACTTTTATAGCAAATCTTGTTTGAGATAAAATAAGCTTTTGCTTTTACTTTCTATTGAATATGTTGTGTTATTAGGACAAAGTTAATGATTTAAATACATTAAACACGCACACAAGTGGAAAAATATTTAGGAAAACTATAACATCATATAAATTAATAATTAAATAATTAATTAACTCTGAAAATGAAGGAAATGAAAAATTCTAAAAAAGGAACAAAAAGTTATGTGATATTGGTATACTCGTTATGCTTGGATGAATCAAGCGAAGCTAAGAAAGTCCTAGTTGAAAATCTAAATCTATGAAAATTTAATGATATTAACTAGAGCTAAACAATTCATAAGGAATGAGATAGTGGGCGAGTGACTCAATGGCTCTTTTAGAGTAAAAATAGCTACTTTAATCCTTTCATATTCATTTCACTGAAAACAAGATTGAGCTCTTTAATGATGACTACGTCTTAAACAAGAAGAAAGATAAAAGCTAAGGAATCTAAAGACTTCATCAACTTAAAGTATAGGTGAGCAATATGTTTTCCAAATCTTTTCTTCCTTGTATTCTTCACGGTCATATGATGTTTTCGGTTATTCATTTGTTTTCACCGGTTTGATTAATATGGAGTACTAAATATAGGGTCAAGAACACCATGTAAGAAAACTGTATGATTAATAGAATATACGCTCGAGAAGATAAATTGTTATAAATGAACTAAGATCCATATGAGAAAAAAGTTGGCTGGTATAAGGAGTAGTATACATGATTTATTTTACTACAGAAAAACTGGAAACATATTAGGTGGTTTCCAAAAGGAATTAGTCTAGCAGAAGGGTTATAATAGGGAATTGGAAGGTAGATGGGTAATGACCAAGAGGTTATTTAAATTAAGAGCTTATTTACTTATTAGGTGGGAAACAAGATGCACATTATATGTTAAACATGTCAGTAGGGTACTTAAAATGTTAATAAAAAATAGGTCATATGAATCAACAGTCGACAGGTTTAAAGTTAGTATCAGATGTGCAGGGGATAGTTCCCAACATGTATCGAAGGGCTGGTTTGAAGGAGGTAGAGCCAAAAGAAACGTAAATAAACATAAATCTTAAGAGTAAATGACATAAGTATGCAAATTAAGGTAATAAACAGAAGGTACTAACCTAAGAGCGAAGGCAGTCAACATTAAATTGGAATCATGGGAAGAGGAAGAGATCTCGGAAATTAAAAGATTAAATTTCTTAGGTTACTTAATTTAAACTGAAGTATGTTTCCTTAGACATGAATGAGAGAATGGTAACTGCTGAGAGTAGTGTACACTTGAAAGATTGTGTTATCTGGAACTAGTAACCTCTGGAGAAAGTAAGATATGATAAGGTTTAAGATGGTTGAAATCGAAACCCAAGATGTTGATATCAATAAATATGACTATCAATATCAATAATCCTATGATGATTAGTCGAAATTTTGGTTGAATAAATAGCTAAGTGAGATGCCTAATGGTAAGTGGTTAGGAATTCGGTTCGGTAGTTAGCAAAGGCCTTTATGGAAGTCAAGGAATCAAAAGTGAAGGAGCAAGAACTAAATGGCAGCCACGAACGAAAGCGAAGAAGTAAGCCTGTATGACATTAGCAATCTAAAACATAAGCATAAGACCTAGTTGGGCAGCTGTCTAGACAACGAAAGAGATTAGCGTAAGCCCTTAGTGGTAGCCAAGAAAATGGTGTAAGATGTAAGGTTGGGAGGGGCAATCTTTGAACCAAGTGAAGTAGAAGCAAGACTGTGTGGTATCCAAGTATGTAAATGTTAGTGTAAGGTCTTCATGGTAACCACGAAACGAAATTGAAGGAGTTAGGCATCCAAATACCGAGACCATAGGAATAAAGCCTTAGTGGAAGTTGATTAACAGTACAAATATATATAGTATATAGTACATAAGGGCGTAAGGCATGTATGCCAGCCAGATGAGTAAGTACATAATGATATACATATCTGCTACAAAACTATGTAATGATAATGTTTTTGTGAGTTGAACTTGGGGGCTACTTTCAGTTAGGGTCTCATAGTTTTGTTTTGACATTTATAAAAAACCTAAAGTCTAGGTTGCTACTCAATCGGATAATTATTTCTTTGGTATAACAAAAGGAAAACATGTTCCACGTATGGGCATCATGTCTTACTATTTTATATATGTTTAGGGTATCATATTACTCATACCAGATTTCATGTTTAATCTATGTTTTATTTTTATTTTTCCTATAAATTTATGGGTAATCATTCGAGTAGTTTAATTTTATGGGCATAGAAAGGTATCTTTTGGAGGAGACCAAATAATGCAATCCAAAGAGGAAGTAGGAGGATTGGGTGTTATATTTGTATTGTTTTGACTCTGTTGTATCTAGTGTTCATGATCGCATCTTTATATGCAGTGCATGACGTTAATAGTTATGTTGTACTATACTTATCCCGCATTGCTATGACCTTGGGATGGAAATATTGTTGAACTAAATATGTAATGATGTACCTATTCTAGTTTTATTCGCTCTATTTATGTAAGACTATTTTATATAACTAAACTCATCATTGTCTCTAAATAATAATTCTAAAGTGATTGCAGTACAATGGGATTCCTTCTTTGGGTTTCAGAATGAGAGATGTTACAGTTGCTATCAGAACTTATGTTAGGAATCACTAAGGTTATATAGAGTTAAGCTAAATGCCTAAGAAAGGGTATAAACTAGTATATGACATATTTGTATTTTTGGTTATGGATAAGTATAGTAATTTTTTTATTGCTAAATCACTTCCTTTCTTCCTTTTCTGACGAAGACTTTCTTATCATTAATGGATCTAATAAATGGAAGGGCTAGGGATATAGGTGTAACTACCGGGAGAGAGAACAACGATACTTAGAATATCAAAGGCAATGGTAGAGAAGTGCGTTTGGTCGGTAATCTAGGCTGTCCCACCTATAACAAGAATGGATATGGATGTTTTATTCCAGAAGTTTATGGCACAAATGTTGCAAGAGGCCGTGCCAGAAGTGGTTGAGCTAAGACCAATAGCTAGAGTTGATTTCCCCTAGTTGAGTTAAGACTACAAGAGCCTTAGAGAAAAAGTTTACCGTGAAAGAGGTGACAATATAAATACTGGATTGACTGAAAGTGTGTAAGCGCATCTTTAGGGATTTGGGGCTGAATGATAAGAAGAAGCGATGGTTGGCTTCAAGACAACTACACCTTGGACTAGTGGGAGACCTTGATATTTGAGACTATTGAGAAGGAAATTACTTGGGAGCAGTTTAGGAAAATATTCGAGGCATATTTAATTTCTGAGTCTCACAGAAGTGTTTTGCTGAGGAGTTCATCGGTCTCAAACATGGGGATCTTTCTTTGCAGAAGTATATTCAGAAGTTCAACGGCCTGACAAAGTATGGCCAAGAGTTGGTTAACACCCCACTGAAGAAGAATGAGAAGTTGTTAGCGGTTTAAAGTAGGGTTTGGATCATACGGTGATGATGCATTTGATGGCACCTTTAGAGTTTGTTGTGGATATAGCGATGTGGTATGATAACATGTACAAAGCTAGAGGAGGGTGGAGGTAAACCTGATGGTGAGCAGAAGAAGAGATTTAACCCTTACCAGAATGGTAAGAAGGGACAACCATCAAAGGGAAAGACCATGGAAAGGGGAAGCTGAAAGGATCTTTTACATAGTACTTGCTACAATTACAGGCAAAAGGGGCATTACGCATCAAAGTCTTCACAAGAAGTTATAGATGCAAAGGAAAGTGTTTTAATTATGATTAATCGGGCCATAAGAAGAAGAGTTAATACCGCATATATTGATTTTGATGACAACAACCATATAAATATTGACAATAATGTTTTCCCAAGTTGTATAAAATATTTCGTATTATGTTACACAGGTTTATATAAGTACGGGATAATCGAATTTGAAGTCCGGTCAGTAAAGAGACTAGAGATCAAGTTTCAGGGTCGATCAAGACAGCTGAAGACTCATGAGTTTGAAGAAAAAGACATGAAGAGTTTAAGACTATAAATAATAGTTAATAGACATTAGATAAATTTGTTCATGTCCTTGAATAAGAATTTTCTTTTTATTGAATTACCAAAAATCTATTTTATTTGTAAAAATATTTTATGTATTAAAATATGTAAAAACTATTTTTAAATTATTTTACAAAATTTTAGAATTTTGAAACACTTTAAAATTATTTTTATTTTTCCCAACATAAAAGGATATTTCAACATATTCTTCTTAAGTATGTCGACATATGTACCATTGAACTTTTTTAAACTTAAAGAGTTATGTTTTTTGTTATCATATATTTATATCTCTTTGTGAACAGACATGTCTCTTCAAACACTGTATAAAGAAGATTGAAAAATGAATTCTTTACTAAATTTTCAGTCCATTCTTCTTACTCCAGATTCTCATTATATATTTCACGATACTTTTCAAATCAACTCAAATTCATCTCTACTTCACTACATTCATTCTCTATATTCTACTCATTATCTTGCAAGTATCCAAATCATTCTTTCACTAATTCAAAGATCTAAGTGCTATAAATGGGCTATAGGTTTTATATTCAAGATACATTTATTTATATTTGGAATCAACAATTCTCTACTACTATTTCATGTGGGCGTGCTTGTTGTCCATTCAAATCAAGAGGATGTGCTTGTTGCCTATTCAAATCAAGTGGGTTTGTTTGCTGTCTGTTTAAATCAAGAGGTTGATCTTGTTGCCCGGTAAAATCAAGAGAGTTTACCCTGAGCTTGGAAAGTCAGGAAGGAGTATCTCGTTGCCTTGAAATCAAAATTGTATTCTGGTTTGCTTGATATTTGATTAAAATAGGCGTTGAAAGGAAATCTGTACTTGCATCGTACAAGATTGGATGTAGGAATAGTCAATCCAAACTAGAATAAAACTCCTAGTGTCATCTTTCTTACTTTTACTATATTTGTATATATTTATAACTTCTTGTTAGTCTATTTCTATGTTGATTATTTGTGTTTTGATTTAAATCTTAAAACTATTTAGAAAATTTCTATATTAGTTATAAAATATTATATATCTTTCTCAGTGTTATAATAGCCTAAAGATCCTTCCGCACTAGTATACTTAATACTGCATCGTTTCCTACATTTGGCATCGTATGTTTTCAAAAAATCATTATTTGATTTTTGAAAATTATAAATGGCTAGTAACACTGCTAGTACTATTTTTAACACTTTGTAGAAGGAAAATCACTGCTAAGCCCTACTTTTTGATGGTAATAATTACGCTTGCTGGTCATGTAGGATGAATATTTGTTTACAATCCAACGACTTGGATATTTGGAACATTACACAAAGTGAATACACTAAATCTCAAATTGAATATTCATAATGCACCATAGACCAAAAGAAAGAAGCACTCAATAACTCAAAGGCTATGAATATTTTACTTTTCTCCGTAGATAAAAATGAACTTAATAGAGTTTCTATTTGTAAGTCTGCCTATAAAATTTAGAGAACATTGCAAGCCATGCATGATGGAAATATTAAAGTAAAACAAATTAAGATTTCTATGCTTATCAACTTTTTAAAATGAAACAAAATGAGTCTGTTTATGACATATACTCAAGATTTCTAGATATAGCTCATATATTAATATCATTAGGGAAAATTTTCACAAAAGAGTACCAAGTTATAAAAGTCCTTAATTCACTCTCTTTGAAATGGGATCAAAAGACATTGCAACATAGAAAGCCAATGATATCAGTGAATTAAAAATTGAAGAATTAATTGATATCTAATGTCCTATGAAGCATAGTTGGATAGAAAGGAAAGTAAGGTGATCGAAAAGAAATCAATTGCATCCGACTCAAAATCTGATGATCGAGATTCAGATGATGATGATAATGACAAGAAGGTTGCTCTTATGACAAAAAATTTTAGAAAATTTCCGAATTACAGAAAGATGAACAATTTTCAAAAAACTAGAAATAAAAATTTCGAGAACGTAAATATTTTTAAGTTTTTCGACCGAGGTGAAGTTGGCCATCTATAAAGAGAATGTCTGCATTAAGAGAAAGCAAAGTATTCACCAAATATTGATTCATTTAAAAAGTGAAAAGGGCTTCCAACATAACTTTGGACGATTTTGATATATAATCCAGTTACAACGATCCAGATATTGAAATACTGACATGTATTTCACAGTGATGGAAGATTAAATGAGTGAAATAAAGGAAATAGTGAAATCGGTACTTTTACGTGTCATATTTTATTCTTTTTGAAATTTTTTAAACTTTTGAATTTTGATATTTTTTCAAATGTTTAATATAGGAATAAATATATAATAATAATAAATATAAAAAATATATTTGATTATACATTTTTTTATTTCTTGAAATTTGAAGTTGGCATACATGTCGACATGTGCCTCCTATGTCGTCATATCCAAACAGCATTTGAAGAATCTTTTCGAATTTGAACTTATGAACTTCTCTCCTTTAAATTCAATTCAAAATTTGAAAAGACACCTTCTTGGCTGTTACATGTTCATTCAAACTTTATATTTTGCACTATCTAATCACATATTCAATACACGATTTATTTCAAAAATTAAACAAATTCTTCACTCACTTTCTTCCAAAATAAACTCATGCTATCTTCTTCAAATTAACTCCCTTCATCCAAAACCATTAGGCTTACCAAAAGAACCAAAAGTCAATTTTCAGTGGTAAGAAATCCATTGAAATATACATTGAGTATTTAAAATATGGTAATGTTTTTTGGGTAGGTTTGCTAATTAATGAATTATATTCTTATGGTTTACAAGATCTTGCTTAGGGAAAATGGTTTTTTTAGTTTGACCAATTTATCACAAAATGATTTTGATTGCTAGTAAAAATATAAATGGAAAACAATACACCAATAGTTAGTTAATTAATATTTCCAAAAAGTTTAATTTATTTATACCAATTATAAATCAATTAAATCGTGTGGCGTTTCGTAGAATCTATCAATGTGGTAGTGCTACTCGCACGTGTGAATTTGATCAACGGTTAATATTAAAATATTCATATATTAACTTTCACTTGTCACTTTAGCTTGTGGAATGACATTTCAGCTGAATTTGTTGCTTATACATTTTTTTGGTGAAATCTAATTTTACAATTACAAGCGTTACCCAATAGTAATGATTATTTACACTAATTCTCTTCATTAGTACAATATCACAATAGAACTTATTAAATTTTGTTTTAGTCAAAATTCCAATATCGTTCACATTCCACTTAGTTAGTCCAAACATAATGTCCTTTATTTCATAATAACAGTTATTATCAACCAGACGGCTCTCGCCAAAGACTTTGATTCTGCATTGAATACAAATGACTATGATACCAACTTTATATAAACGAGAAGATGAATTCTCTTTGAATAGTAATTCACTTTCTAATGCTTTAAATAAGTCCCAACTATAATCATTTGGATGGATGTTATGGCACTACTTAATTATAATCAAACTAATGTAGAAAAATTAATGTTCTACAATATTCTCAAGTCAAGAGAATTGTGTAACATTGTCACTTCGAGATTCTATGTTCGACCTTAGTTATATTAACCAACTAAAAACTATCGATCAAGTCATTTCATAATTATCCAATAACTATTAATATGTAAACCCTTGGTGTCCTCAATAGTCATGAATAATACACCATCAAACATTTAGAGAGCATTACGTACTCTAAGTCTTAGTGGATGTATCGATATCATATCTCGAAACATCCTGGCTATGAATATTTAAAATAAATCTTTTTAATGTGATAAATTCCTTATTATTACAACATAATGAAATTACTATCACATAACATATCATTTAAGGATTTTCTATTTAATAATTACTTAATTAATTATATAGCAATACAACAAGTTTATAATAGAAAGAAAACACTTAAAAAACTAGTGTTCACACATCACCTTAGCTAGTGGTGTGACATTTTGATTTAATTTATCACTTACAAATCACATAGGTAAAAATCTAATTTTACAATTTTAAATAATAATGTTTTGTACCGATTAGTTACAACAACTCTCTTCGTTAACATTATATCATATGTAACAACCGGTATTTTACATGTGGATGTAAAATATCATTTTTAAATTCATATTGGGTTATATGACTCTATATTTTGGGCGATGTTGAGTATTAACATATTTGACCCATAGCAATTTTATTGGACGATTTTGACCCTGGATTTATTTATCAGCATTTTCGGTACTTATTTGTATTACGTCGATATATGCTCATCGATGCACCAGAGAATTTAAATAATAAAAAATCTTCTTGGTTCAAGGAGAAAGCATATGAGCCGCACAACCGAAATTTTTTGAGATCGGATGTTCCGGTAGCCCGTGCAACTTAAAGAAGTCCAAAAATAGCATTTTGGGACATAGTCTCGGATTTTGATGGAACTCGCACCATTAAATCATAAAAATATATGATGATTCATGCGATCGAAGAATTGTCGCAATCTGACATTGTTAGAAGTTGTACAAGCACAAAATGTGTGTTGGAATTTCGAAAATTAGAGATTAAGGGGCACACACAATCACTAACCTTACCCACTAATGTTTCCTCTTTCTTAGTAGCCATACACTTCATTTTCTCATTCTCTTATTCCAATATCTCTTCTCCTACTCCAGAAATCCACTTCCTACCTTCTTTTCTCTCCTCTTTATCCAGCAAATGGAAACCATTTCAGATAAAAAAAATCTAGATCTCTCTATTTTTCCAAGGGTTATGCACCATGGCTTTGGATTGACTTAGATTTAAATATAGTGGCCAGAATCTTCGAATCCAGCAAGAGGATGATTTTTGGAGGAGATTGGAAATTAGTTTCGATGATATGCATTTGTACATATCAGAATAGGGAGCATGGACACATACGTCGCCTAAACTGTAAGGAATAGTGGTGGTCGATGGAGGCATGAAAAGCAGGAAAAAAATTGCTTTGTTCATGATTTTAGGTGGTGATAGGCCATCAAGGTTTTTCAGAGTTGACCAAAGGCAGTGGTGCAAGCAGAGCTTGGAGTGGTGCTGTAGTAGGTGGTCTCGGTGGAGGTGTAGTTACAACAACGGGTGGTGAAGCGGTAGTGTGCATGGGAAATTGCGTGAATGGTAGAGAGCTGCAACTAATGTAATAAGTGGTGATTAAAGGTGAAGGTGGTTGCGTGATTGGTCAGAGGCAATGGCGCGACGATAGAAGAGGCCGATGGTGTGTTCGTGTGGTGATGCATGCTGGTTGAGCGTTCGTTCGTGAAATGTGCATGAGTAAGGAAATTGGTTGACTATAGGAAAGAATAAAGGACAAATAAAAGGGGAGTAAATATATGGCATGCATGAAATGAAATGGAGTAGCTGAAAGTATGGGTGATGAAGTGGGTGAAGAATGTGTATGTTGTAGCATGAGGATAGAGAAACAATGGACAATCTCGTGAGCTACATGCAAAAGTAAGGTAATGATGATAGTGTATTAATGTTAATTAGTTAATAATTAGGGTTAGTTAAGTAGTTAATGCATATATAAATCAAAATTCTATATCTCACATATCTTTTGCATACAAGGTTCGATTTTCATGCGGCGTTGCGCTCATATTGGAGCCCTCGATGACTTAGCAATGGATATGGTAGCTTTTGTTGAGATGAATGATATTTTCTCTCACCATACTATGATTGTTAGTATAGTATAAAAACAATATTTTGAGATGATTTCTAATTTTAAAGTATGATTTCTAATATGTTTAAATCCACACTCGATTTTATAAAAGAATTTAAAATTGTTTTTAAACGGTTTTAAATTAGATTTCACACTTATTTTTATGGATGTACTATTTTTAGGAAATTGATAGATTTAGTCTATTTTGACTCATACTAGTTGATATAGATACATTTGTACATGTTGTATATATCTTATATTTGTTGCATGTATGCTATGTTGGTTGCATCTATGTTTTTTTTGCTTGTTTTTGTTCAAAAACGCCAATCAATAGGCGATCTAGGATTAGAAAATATATGTATGTTGGAGTTTCGTGTATATTTGTCGAACGCGCGCATGATGGAAACTCGTATGATGAGATAGAGTTTCATGCATGTTGATGGTATGCATAGATGATGGAAACTCGAACAGATGGGATAAGTTATAGAAGAGTACCGGGATGCATGCCTACCGACCTAAAGGCGGAAAACATTGGACTTGGATGGTGTAATGCCCCTGAATTTTAATTAACATTATTCGGGATATTTAACTGGATAATTTAAATAGAATAATGTGAATAATTAGGGAGATGAGATTAATAAATCCAATGGTCGTGTCTTAATGAATGAACTAAAATAAGACTTAATTAAATTAAGAAGGAGGAATTCCTTAAGCGGTAAACTCGAAAATAGGGCTATATTTCTTAGTACAAATCTCTTCCTCCATTTGAATAAATTTTCACTCTCTCATTCATAAATCCTCACCAACTTTTGGCCAACCATTAAAACTCCAAGAAGAGCGTAAATTGAAGAAAAGCCTAAAGAATTAAAGTTAGGAAATTATCTCATTCTTCAGTCAACTAAAATGGTGAATAATCATGTTTATTATCTCACTTTTCTTTGCTTGGATTGGCTATGGATTATACCTGATTCATGTTTGTGATTTGGTTAAAATATAACCACTTAAACCTCTGTTTGGATAAGACATAGGTGTTTTAAATGTTAATGGGCTAGTTAACACATTATTATTTGGTTTTGGTTGAATTCCAAGTTGTTTTGATCTTCATATGCTTTGAAATTTTAATATGTTGAAGATAACGTATAATTGATTTTCTGGAATTTTTTCAAATTTTTCTATAGTGCTTTAATAGTTATATAAAATTATTTAAGGAATGAAACTTAAATGTTTTATACATTTATAAAGAACAAAAATGCTTTTTCAAATTTATTTAAATTTCCAAATAAGAAAAGTCGGCAGCAATTTTGAATATAAAATTCTGGCAAACTATCAGATTTAGACAGATAAGGAAGGTGAGGTACAAAAGAACCGTTTTAAAGTACAATTTTCACTATTTCGACTCTATCGGCAAGGGCTTTCGCCTTCATTCCAGACCTTCCAACAAGGTTGAAAGGTATCAAAACTTTTGACTAGATCAAAATTTAATGCACATGGTATTAGGCGATTAGTACGTAGTGAACTAAAAGGTGTTGAAAGATTAAGGGACGAAAGGTTGGAGCTTTCGAAAGAGATGAGGTTTTGTTTTGGTTTTAAGGAAAATACACCTGATAGCTTTCGACAAAGAGCTTTTGACATTGTCAAATGGTTTAAAAGAAAAAGGTTTTGATTGGTTTACTTTATTGTTTTAAATGAAACCTTTCGACAAAGTCGAAGGGTATAGCTTTCGACTGGGTCAGAAGCATAGTTGCCGCTTCCAAACCTTTCGACCTAGATGGAGTCAAAGGTTATCTTTTGTTTTCTAAAACTAGCGGCCTCTCTCCATTGTTTTAGAAGCGTTGGTTCAAACACTAATATCTTATTGTTTTCAAAAAGTTTTAGGTTTTGAAGGGGTTACCTTCAATGATTTTGAAAAGTTTTGGTTTCGAAGGGTTTTGGCTTCGAAAGTTTTTTTCCGAAAGGTTTTGTCTTCAAAAGGTCTCATTGCTTTCGAAAGGTTGATAAATGGTTTTATAAGGGGGATACCCCAGGCTTTCGACAAAGTCCAAAGGTAGATCCTTTTGACTAGGTCGAAAAGAAATCTTCCGACAGAGTCGAAAGGTGAGACCTTTTGACAAAGTCGAAAGGCAAGGTTTTGTGATGCTTTCAAAAGGATGGCTTTCGAAGGGGTTAACTTTGGATGTTTATTTGCCTTCAAATGGGACTTCTTTCGAAGGGGTTTAAAGGGATGTTTTTCAGCCATTTTTCCTTAAGTAAATTTTTCCAATTTAAAAGGGTTACTTTGAAGGGTTATAACATAAAATATTTATTGTTTTGAATATGTAACGGGGATCCTTATATAAATTGGATGTTATCACATCTTGGGGACATCGGGGTGGGTTTTATGTTTTCGATACATTGTTTGGGGTTACAAATAGAAATATGCTTTTGAAAATATACAATAGGGATATCAATGTGTTTTTATTGAATTTAACCTAACTGGGATTACCAATGGGAATAGGTTAAATATGTGGTATACCTGAGAAAAATAAGCAATTATGGGGATCATGAATTTTTATAAATAATCATGGGGATCATGATGTTTTAATTTGCCAAGTGATGGGTTCTTGATTAATCTAGGAAAACCATGGAGCGTGCGGTGGATAGGCTACATCAAATTTCTGAAGTAAAGAATGTTTTGCAAGAGGTGGTTAGCCTTGGGATTTGGCATCCAAAGGTTCATAGTCATCTTAGGAAAACTGTGGAGTGCGCATTGGATAGCCCACACCATCTTTTATAAAATAATGTACGACAGATAATTTGCATTTATTTTAAATGGATTTGGGATGGATAGTCCTATTAGATTATGATGGATAGTCATTTTAAAGATTTCAGAGGGAACTCTAATAAATTGATTTTAGATGGGAAATCTAATAAATTGCTTTTAGATGGGATATCGAATAAATGGGTGGATAGGATATCCAATACATATAATTTATGGCTTTATTTCATATTATATTTAGACTAATTATTTTGGGTGCAGGTGCATAGTAAATGATTTGCATGCTTTTTTTGGATACTAGTGAGGGGAAAACTCATTCCACTAAGTAGCGTGGTCTTACTAAATATCTATTTATGATAAGATACGATAGTGGATTATTCATACCAGACTTATTATCTGACTTGAAGTTTGTGTTTCTCCATAAACTCTTTGGTACTCAAAAATTAGTTTGAGTAGTCTGAGAGTGGGAGACTTTCAGGTTTTTGGACGAATAAGCTTTCGGAGACATGCATGAGGCAGTGTTAGCTATATAGGAGCTATTTTGTATTTTCCACTGTGATGTACTAAGAACTGTAAAGTTTATATTATTAATTCTCTGATCGTCATAAGGGGACATCTTCATATGTCGCTCTTATCGTATTTTGTACATGTATATAAACATGGTTAACATTTGGGATTATGTAATTAGATCTAAATACTATACATAAGAAATGAGATTTTATATTTTGTTGAAGTTTAAATTTTTTCATATTCTTGTGTTCCTGTGTATCAATATTAACTATGCCTCATTCGGTTGCCAAGAAATAACAACTACGAATGACTGCAACATCGGTAGCGGTTAGTTTTGGGCCTCAGAAGGCAGGATGTAACAAATTGGTATCAGAGCATGGTTTATGTACTTAAAAGGAATTTAAACCTTAAAAGATATTTAAATCATAATCTAATGAATCTAAAATATGGTTGGGCTTGGGTAAGCGTTATAGTAACATATGTGTACTTTATTATAAATAACTAAGTATGTATTCTCCACTCTCTTATACCATTCTTCTGTATCTTACCAAGATCAGATTTCAAGGAGTAGGGAAGTAAGATATGGAGGTAGGAAACGGAAGTGTGA
Source organism: Allium cepa (assembly GCA_030765085.1). Classification (NCBI taxonomy): domain Eukaryota; kingdom Viridiplantae; phylum Streptophyta; class Magnoliopsida; order Asparagales; family Amaryllidaceae; genus Allium; species Allium cepa. The sequence continues at coordinate 109,986,847 of CM060944.1, read as the reverse complement.
ATCAAGGTAGGATACGCACCGCAACAAGTGGAAATGTTCGACTCAATACTAGGAGAAACTAAGGTGGATAGGCAAATGCAAACCTAAATGCAAATACTAATGTTGGTGCTGAGATCCCACTTGTTGATATAGGGAAAATGTATCAGTTCTTCATGAATATGATGCAAGCTAGAGAAGCTATAGGAGTGGCTATTGGGAATGCTAGTGGAGCTAATCCGGTAGCCCCAGTTGGTAGTAATTATGCCAAGCTGAGTAGGGATTACGCTAGTCTTAAAGGGAAGCCTTTTCTGGGAACTGAGGATGTAGTAGGAGTGGAGAGAAAGATATTGCATTGTGAAAGGATATTTGCAGATCTCGGGTTGGCGGACGTGCAGAAGAGGAGACTTGCTTCAAGGCAATTATTGGAAGCAGTATTGTTTTTGTGGAACGGAGTTACCGTGGAAGAGACAGAGGAAGACCCGACTTGGACTGAATTTCGAAGGATGTTTGAAGAAAGATTCTATCAGAGGTTGCCAAGTCTGCATTTCTCAGGAAATTTGCAGATCTATTCCAAGGGGAGAGATTGGTGATTGTGTATGCTACAGAGTTTGATGAGATGTCCCGTTACAGATATGCTATTCTAGATATTGTCATTTAGAGGAATGATAAGTTTATCAGGGGGTTGAATCCTGAGAGCACCAGAGCAACCATGCCAAACCTCCGAGATCCATGTTATATTATTGTTGAGATGGCAATTCGAAATGAAGAGATGCTTTCTACTTTTGAGAAAAAAGGAAAACAGCCGAGGTTTAGAATTTTCAAGGTAAGAAGTGGAAGTTCTTCAAGAAGAATGGTGCCCAGTCGGTTGTAGCATCCAAGAAGAGCATCTGTTACAAGTGTAACAAGAAGGGACACTATGCTAATAAGCATCACTTGGGTGATGGAAAAGCAATTGCAGTGAGGCCGAGTGTGAAGTGCTACAACTGTAGCCAGATGGGCATTACATGGACAAGTTCCCCAAGGCTTCTAAGGCTGGAAAGGGAATGGTCTTTATGTTGGAGCCATCATCCTCTAGACCAATGACTACTGAGAAAAGAAAAGCTATGATGGAAGGTATGCTTACGATAAATAGTACTCTGGTTAGGATACTATTTGATTCCAGTGTATCGCACTCATTTATATTTCAGTATTGGGTAGATTGCTTATGTCTAGAACCTTTATACCTTATTACCAATTTAAGGGATGCAAATCCTATAGGAGGGTATGCAACTCTTGGAATGAGATATGACCAGTTAAATCTTGTTAGGTCATATGTTTGCATGTAGTTTATATGTTTTCGATTTCGTGGGTTTGGGGATCATATTGGGTATAGATTAGTTAGATAGATATGATGCGAGGATATTTTGCCAGGAGGGTGGAATATCATTGAGACACCCTAATAGCCGTAACCGAGTTATTTAATCAGTAAGGAGTTCGGATGGAAATGCTTATGCGTTATTGGGTGCCATGGGAATGAAAGCAGATTTGAAGTAGGGCTATGTTGTAAGAGAGTTTACAGATGTGTTCGAACCAATTTTGGGCTTGCCACCGAAAAGAGCAATCAAGTTTCGGATAGATCTCATACCGAAAGCTGAACCCATAAGTAGACCACCCAACAGGATGTCACTAACCAAGATGAATGAATTAAAGGTGCAGCCAGTGGAATTGGAGGGAAAGAATTTCATCCAGCCAAATAGTTCGCCTTGAGGAGCGGTCGCGGTATTCATGAAGAAGCCAGATGGGTCGTTAAAGATGTGTATCGACTATCGTATGTTGAAAGAGAGGACGGTCAAGAATAGGTATCCTTTGCCAAGAATCGACGACTTATTCGATCAATTGAGTGGAGCCAGAGTGTTTTCCCAACTGAATTTGGTGACAGGTTTCCATCAGCTAAGAGTGGCAGAGGACAGTATTCCTTTGATGATGTTTAGGAATAGATATGGGTCTTACGAATGGTTGGTTATGCCATTCAGACTCACCAATGCATCACTTTTCTTTGTAGATTTGATGAAACATGTTTTCCAAGAGCACTTGGATAAGTTCGTGTTGGTTTTTATTGATGAAATTATGTTATATTCTAAAAATGAGAAGGATCATGCGGATCATCTTAGAATAGTGTTGGAGTTGGTATGGTAACATCAGCTGAAGGCGAAGTTCTTCAAATGTCATTTCTGGAAGAAGGAATCGAAGTTCCTTTGTTATGTAGTTTTCGAGGAAGGGTTAGCAGTTGATCCGAATAAGATTGAAGCTATAAGTAATTAGAAAAGACCAGAGACGGTAAGTGAGATCAGAAGTTTTCTTGGACTTGCAGGCTACTTTCGAAGGTTGATTAGGGATTTCTCATGGATAGCGGCATCTTTGACTTTGCTAACCAGGAAGGATGCGAAGTTTTCTTGGTTTGACAAATGTGAGGAGGAATTCCTTAATTTGAAACATTTGTAAACCAATGTGCCCATGTTAGTAGTTCCAGACGGGAATCGAGGGTTGGTAGTTTACAGCGATGCATGTGGTACTGAGTTAGGTGCTGTGCTAATGCAAAATGGAAAGGTTATTGTGTATGCTTCTAGATAGCTTAGACCACATGAAGTGAGATACCCTACTCATGATTTAGAGTTAGCAACGATAATCTTTGCATGGAAGGTGTGGATACATTATCTTTTGGGAGAAATGTTTGAGCTATTTACGGATCATAAGTCTCTAAAGTATTTATTCTCTTAGAAGGAGCTGAACATTGGACAGTAGAGATAGCTGGAGTTTGTTGCAGCTTATGATTTTAGCATCATGTATAAACTGGGAAAAGAAAATAAGGTGGCAGATGCACTTAGCAGGAAATGTCAGAATGTGGTGTTAGCTATGTTGGCAGAATGGAAAGACTTAGAAGCGTGGCTGCTTGCAGTGTGCAGTTGAGGTCGACTGTTGGATCTAGTCGGAATATCGTCATGATGTCTTATTTGGATGTTCGACCAGTTCTAATTAAGTGAATTGCTTCTAGGCAGAAAGAGGATCTAGTCTTAGCCGAGTTGATTAGAAGTTAAAAGTTGGAATTGAGATTCATGATTTAAAGGATTTTATTCTTAACCACAAGGGGTGGTTGAGAAATAAGGAACAATTATGTGTTTCAGATGTTGGAAATCTTAGGAAGAAAGTTCTAAGGGAATGTCTTCGATTGAAGTTTACAATTCATCCTGGGGGAACCAAGATGTATCAGGATATGAAGAGAATTTTCTTCTGGAAAGGGATAAAGAAGGATGTTGGCTTATGTTTAAAACAACATTTGAACTTTCAGGAAGTAAAAACCGAACATCAGAAGCCAAGTGGTATGCTTCAACCTTTAGATGTTCCAGTTTGAAAGTGGGACTCAATATCCATGGATTTTATTGATGGGTTGATAAGGTCAAACTGTGGTAATGAAAGTATATGTATCATAGTGGAGAGATTGACTAAGAGTGACCATTTCATTCTGATAAGGTCAATCAGGACAACACCTGTTTTGGCCAAGTTGTTCATGAAGAATATCATTAGACTGCATAGAATTCCTAGTAGTATCGTCTATGATAAAGATGCTCTATTTACAAGCGAGTTGTAGAAGAGTCTATACAGTGTGTTAGGAACTAAGCTCAAGATGAGTACTTCATATCATCCTCGAACGGATGGGTAAACATCAAGAGTCAACAATGTAATAGAAGATCCGTTGAGGGCTTGTGTGCTGGATTTTAGTGGTTCTTGGAAAGATCACTTGCACTTAGTGGAGCGCCTTTTAAAGCTTTGTATGGAAGGCCATGAAATTCACCAGTATGTTGGTTAGAGACCGAAGACAGGTTGGTCCTTGGTCCCGAGTTAGTGAGAGAGGCGACAGAAAAGATCGAGTTGATATAGAAAAGAATGAAGGAAACTCAGTCTAGGCAGAAAGTTACGCAGACAGAATGCGTGAGGACCTAGAGTTCTCTGTTGGAGATAGATTTTTCATCAAGGTATCACCGATGAAAGGTGTGGTTCGATTCAGGAAGACCGTGAAGCTAGAACAGAGATATGTTGGGCCATTTCCTATATTAGAAAGGATTTGGAGACTCACGTACCAAGTAGATTTACCGAGCAGTTTGGCCGTGGTCCACAATGTGTTTCATTTTTCACATCTTAGGATGTATGTTCATGATCCAGAAACTACTATTGCTCCAACGACACTGGAGGACTTAGTGGTGGAACAGGATATGACTTTTGTGAGCAACCAGTTCGTGTTGTGGCAAAAGATGAGAAGAGGTTAAGAAACAAGACAGTCAGGTTGGTGAAAGTTCAGTGGAGCGACAACGTGAAGGACTGTACTTGGGAGACAGAAGACATGATTAGGGCTACTTTCCTAGGCTATTTTAGATGGTAAATTCTATATAGGGTTTATATAGAATTTGGCTGGTAGGTTATACTAGCTTTGCTTGCATGGGCTATATGCTTGGTGTTATGTCCTTACCGAAATTTCGAGGACGAAATTCTTTAAGGGGGGAGTCTGTAATGCCCCTGAATTTTAGTTAAGACTACTCAAGATATTTAATTGGATAAATAAAATAGAATAATATGAATAATTAAGGAGATGAGATTAATAAATCCAATGGCCGTGTCTTAATGAATGAACTAAAATAAGATTTAACTAAATTAAGAAGGAGAAATTTCCTAAGGGATATACTTGGAAATGGGGGTATATTTCTTTGCATAAATCTCTTCCTCCACTTTAATAAATTTTCATTCTCTCATTCATAACTCCTCACCAACTTTTGGCCGTCCATTAAAAGCTCCAGGAAGAGCACAAATTGAAGAAAAGGCGAAGGAATTAAAGCTAGGAAATTACCTCATTCTCCAATCTACTAATCATGGTGAATAATCATGATTACCATCTCACTTTTCTTTGATTGTATCGACTATGGGTTATACTCGATTCATGCTTGTGATTTGGTTAATATATAACCACTTAAACATTTGTTTAGATAAGACATAGGTGTTTTAAATGTTAATAGGCAAATTAACACGTTTTAATTTGGTTTTGGTTAAATTCCGAGTTGTTTTGATCTTCATAAGCTTTGAAATTTTAGTATGTTGAAGATAACATATTAATTGATTTTCTAGAATTTTTTCAGATTTTTCTAGTGTTGTAATAGTTATATGAAATTATTTAAGGAATAGGACTAAAACGTTTTATATAATTATAAAGGAGAAAGGCGCTTTTTGAAATTTATTTAAAATTTTCGAATAAGGAAAGTCGGCAGCAATTTTGAATATTAAATTCTCAAAACCAGTCAGATTTATACATACAAGGCGGGTAGGGTACAAAAGAACCGTTTTAACGCACAATTTTCCCTTCTATGACTCTATGGAAAGGGCTTCCACCTTCATTCCAGACCTTCCAACAAGGTCGAAAGGTATCAAACCTTCCAACTAGATAAAAATTTAATGCACATGGTATTAGGTGACTGGCACATAGTGAATTGTAAGGGGTCGAAAGGATTAGGGATGGAAGGTTAGAGCCTTTAAAAGAGATGAGGTTTTGTTTTGGTTTTAAGGAAAATACGCCTGCTAGATTTCAAAAAAAAAAAGATTTGACATTATTAAATGGTTTAAAAGAAAAGGGTTTCAATTGGTGTGCTTTCTTGTTTTAAATGAAACCTTTCGATAAAGTCGAAAGGTATAGCTTTCGATAGGGTCGGAAACATAGTTGGCTTCCATACCTTTCGATCCAAATGGAGTCAATGGTTATTTTTTGTTTTCTAAAACTAGCCACCTCTCTCCATTGTGTTCGAAGGGTTGGTTCAAACACCAACACCTTATTGTTTTCAAAAGGTTTTAGGTTTTGAAGTGGTTACCTTCAATGATTTCCAAAGGTTTTGCTTTCAAAGGGTTTTGACTTCAAAGGGTTTTGACTTTGAAAGGTTTTTGTTTTTAAAAGGTTTTGTCCTCGAAATGTTTCATTGCTTTCGAAAGCTTTATAAATGGTTTTATAGGGGGATACCCTACGCTTTCGACAAAGTGGAAAGGTAGATCCTTTCGACTAGGTCGAAAAGAAACCTTCCAACATGGTTGAAAGGTGAGACCTTTCGACAAAGTCGAAAGGTATGGTTTTGTGGTGCTTTCAAAAGGAAGGCTTTCGAAGGGGTAACTTCGGATGTTTATTTTCCTTCGAATGGGACTTCATTCGAAGGGGTTTAAAGGGCTGTATTTAAGCCATTTTTCCTAAAGTAAAATTTGCTTATTTAAAGAGGTTACTTTGAAGGGTTATAGCGTAAAATATTTACTGAGTTGAATATGTAAGGGGGATCCTTACATAAATTGGGTGTTATTAAACCTTAGGGACACCAGGTTGGTTTTATGTTTTCGATACGTAGTTTGGGGTTACAAACAGAAATATGCTTTTGAAAATATACATTGGGGCTATCAATATATTTTTATTTAGTTTAACCTAATTGGGGTTACCAATAGGAATAGGTTAAATATGTGGTATACTTGAGGAAAATAAGTAATCATGGGAATTATGAATTTTTATAAATAATCATGGGGATCATGATGTTTTAATTGGCCAAGTGATGGGTTGTTGGTTAACCTAAGAAAACCATGGAGTGTGTGGTGGATAGCCCACATCAAATTTCTAAAGTAATGAATGTTTTGCCAGAGGTAGTTAGCCTCGGGATTTGGCACTCATTCATTTTGGGTGCAGGAGCATAGTAAATGATTTGCATGCTTTGTCTTGTACACTAGTGAGGGGAAAACCTATTCCGCTAAACGGCGTGATATCACTAGATATCTATTTATGATAGGAGATGATAAGGGATTATTCATATCAGACTTAATGTCTGACTCGAAGTATGTTTCCTCCACAAATTATTGGTTATTTAAAAATAATTTTTGAGTAGTCTGAGAGTGGGAGACTTTCAGGTTTTTGGACGAATAAGCTTTCGAAGATGTGCAGGAGGCAGTGCTAGCTATATAGGAGCTATTTTGTGTTTTCTATTGTGATGTATTAAGAACTATAAGGTTCATATTATTAATTCTCTGATCATTATAATGGGACATCTTCATTTGTCGCTCTTATCGGATCTGAACGTGCTTACGTCTAGGATTATGTAATTAAATCTGAATACTATTCATAAGAAATGAGAATCTTTGTTTTGTTGAAGTTTAATTTTTTTCATATTCTTATGTTTTTGTGGATCAATATTATCAGTAGCGTGGGCCTCAGAAGGCAGGATATTATAGATGGGCATCGAACTTCGGGATGGATGTTAGACGTTTTCACTTGGTTTGTACTTAGCCATTTTTTGCTAAGTACACGACCAAAGTGGTCGGTAATTGACCACTATAGAGTGACCAGTACCTATCACTATTGATGATGGTCGATTTGGCCTGTGGACAATAAGGAGTCTTCGGGGAGCACAATATGGTGGTTTGTTCATGTGGCCAACTCTTGATTCTAATGTTATCGCTCTATGATGAGCGATTTAAATGGTGAAATGATGATGTTGTGCTTTGATGTGACGGCTATAGAACTTTGATATGAGGACTCTAGACAAATGAGGGATCTCTAGAGATGTTCTAATCACTATGACTCGATGATGGGAGTTGTGATGATGAACCACAAGGACAAGTTCGATGAAGGGAGCTTATAGGTTGAATGATGATGGGTTCCATTATGGAGATGAATGGAATCATAATTGTGTTACACTATGGAGATGAGTAGAATGGAATTATGACCGTGTTTCATTATGATGACGTGTGCAAAGGGATCGTAGATACTCAGAGGTCTCATATGTGCTCGTGTAGACAAGGCACGTGGGGATGTCCACCTGGATTATGACTATATCCTGATCTTTTGGCTGTGGATTACCATGGACCTTATAATTGTGGGTCTATTTCCTGGCCTTACGAAATGGCATGTATTGAGTGCTTGAACCGAGATTTGATTGTGTCTTTGGCTTATGACGTGCTATATGAGTTATCTTAAATCCCACGCACTCGATTGATGTGAGGATTGTTTGATGGATGATAAGTTCGGTTATGTTTGTCATGTTTGCTTATCACCCTAGGGCAGTCGCATGAGGTAGGTATTATGATTGGGATACCTAGACACCGGACGTACTTAAATTATGGCATACTCATACGACGATGATGATGATAGTAGAGTTGCATGTATTGCTTGTTATGTGCCAACTCTTTGGACGCAAAGACAGGTTAGGCATGATTCTTCATACCATATATCTCATAAACTATATTAACTTTTATAGTATTTTAAGATTGTTTATCACTCACACCAGATTGTTGTCTAGCTTGAGGTACTCTACTTTGCTTATTGTTATCTCGGATACTTTTAAATGAGTAGACAAGACCGAAGGATCGGGTGATTTGTATTGCCATACAGATGGATGAGCAGGAGGTGATGCTTTCTTATACTTATATCTAGACCCATTATTTCTTATTTCACCGTGTGACACTATAGAGTGTTGATAGTGTTTGACTTATTATTATCAAAGATAAATTTATCATTTGCATTTATTTATCTGTTGTATTAACTCTACTATGGTTTTGTATAATTGTATTAATCTGTGCACTTTGATTTTTTGGTTTGTTATTACAATCTTGCCTATTTTATATTTGTGATAACCTTTATATTTTATTCGATACGCTGTGAGATATATGACAGGTTTCTTGATTGTTTTGTTCCTTTACAACCTTGATGATCATCTTACATCGACTAGGCACTGATTATGGTGCGCCCTATAGATTATTATTATTGGGTGCTGGTGGTGTAGGGTGATCGTCACATCACATTCGGACTTACGGAATGTGGTTTTGATCAAAATTCCAATATCATCCACATTCAACTCTGTTAGTCCATAAACAATGTCTTTTGGTTCAATAATAACATTTATTATTTACCATTCTACTATAGCCAAAAACTTTGGCTTTGAGTTGACTAGAGTTGACCGTGATACAAACCACATACAACCGAGGAGACATTTTCCCTATTGAATAGTGTTTCACTTCCAATGCTTCAACTCAAATTCAACTATAGTCTTTCGATAGAGTCACGTCATGATTTAACTATGATCAAAGTAGAATCTCCATATTAAAGTTCAATACCATCGTCAAGTCAAGAGAACAATGTAACATTATCATTCGATTTCCTGTTTGACCTAGTTGTTATTAACCAATAGGAAACTCTAGGATAAGTCATTCCATAGTTATTCAATAACTATCAGTATGTAACCTCTTGGTGCCTCAATAGCCATACTAATATGCTACTCAACATTTGGAAAGCGATAAGCACTCTTATTTCAATGGATGCATCGATATCCTTTCTTGACGCATCTTGACTAGGAATATTTAAAATAATGTTTTATTCTATATAGCTATAAGTTTGTAATGATTACACCTCTTTATATTAATCATCACATAACATATTATTTTAGGATATTTTTATTAATATACTTTAAATTAATTATTTGATTCATTATAACATCATATAACAAAGTATATATTAGAAAGCAACTAACTTTGTTATGAATATGATTGGTTATCAATTTAAATATATATAAAAAATTACATAATTTCCTTTAGGGCGTACTTCTAACTCTACCACGGGAAATAATTTTGTCGATCTCTTGAGCTAAGACTAACAGAATTGTGTTTGGCCATGATCAAAGATGGAACATCATAGAGACGCTGGATTCTGGTGACATGCATCTTCGGTCAAAGGTTGGTTCGAGTTGAAACTTGAGGATGCTATCTTGCTTGAAAGTACATCCAGTGATCATGGAAAGGATTGCCAAAGGGTAAATGGAAAATACTTTATGCATCGAAAGATAAAAGGATTAAAGTGTGGTGTAGAGAGCACGAGACTTAAGGGATTTGATGAGGATAAGAAACGAAAGGTTCGATAAAAGAGATGGTTGTATGTTCCAAATAGTAGAGACTTTCGAAAACTAGTTTAGGTGAATGTAATTTTTTTCAAGTTTACCATTCACCTAGGAGGCACTAAGTATACTAAGGAATGAAGTAGAGCTTCTATTGGGAAGGAATGAAAAGCGATGGTGGAGAATGTGTGAGGAAGTGCCTCACGTGCTAATAAGTCAAGGTTGAACATCGGAAGCCAAGTGGTCTTTTGCAACCTTTGGAGGTTCCAATATAGGAATGAGATTCAATTTTAATTGACTTTTTTGATGGTTTGTCGAGAACAAGAGATGGAAATGATAGTATATGGGTCGTAGTCAACCAAATAACTGAGAGTACCCATTTCATCCTAGTAAAGTCCACAATGAAGATGCCTTGTGAGCCAATACATATGTCAAGACTATAATGAGACATCATGGAATTCCAAGTACTATAAATAGTGACCGTGACTCCTTGTTTTCCAACAATTTTTGGTAAAGCTTACTGATTGCTTTGGGTTCGGAGCTATGTATAAGTATTGCTTACTATCCACAAACAGATGTCCTGGCTGAGGAGGTCGACGGAATACTAGAAGATTTATCGAGAGCTCAAACTCGGTATACTAGTAACTAATAAATAATTATCAAGGCTCAAAATGGAGTTTGAGCAAGCGTCAGAGTTTGGCTACAAAACTTTTACTATCGTTTTCGTCGAGATTTTTTGAGAAATATTATGATCGGAGTTCAAACGAGTAATTTATTAGCATTTGAAGTTTTCAGTGTGAAAATAATTAAAAAGGATTAAAAATGAAATAAATAATAATAATCGCGTAAACCTCACTAGTCGACTCCCTCCTTGTGCCGATCGATCGCCTAGGAAGGAGAAATCGACCGGTTGGCCTAACGGCTTAGATTTAATTAATTTAGATCTAACGAATATAATTGATTCGAGTGCTTATAAAGAAAGGCTTAGCCCCTTACTTTTCCTCTCATATTTTCTGGTCAAAGCACCGAAGCTCTTCCATTTTTCCTCTTTCACTATTTCTAGAAATTATATAAATATCATAATATACATGTATATATGTATATATGTATATTGGAGAAGGGCGAAAAATAAAAGAATATAGGAGAAGGAGTGTAAAAATTCTACACAAAAGGTAAATTCTATAATTATAAATCAAAAATTTCCAGTTAACTCAAATCTCCTCCCAGATCCATATTCTAATGGGTATGTGTATATCATGTTATACATACTTTTGGATAGATAAGGAAAAAGGAGTCGGTTGAGGTGATGAATTCAGAATTGGGAGATTCTGAAAGCCAGAAAGGTGAGTGGAAAATTATATGATTTATATATAATACTAAGTTTATATCATTGAGTTTTATTAAATTATTATGCCTATGTAAGATATATTGAGTTGTAGTTTTAAAAAGAGCGTATGTAATTGAAACCTCGCTTACATATTCTATAAGTTAGGTAATTGGAATGGAATGATACATGCACCATTATCTGGAAATATGGAAATTAGTCACTAGCTTTGTTCAGCTAGAATGTTGATAAGATTGTAAAATTTATTCCATGTTTGTGCTAATTGGGTTGTCTATTGTTAGTATTTATTTGGATTGCCCTATTTGTGACGATCGACATTTTGGAAGGTATAAGCCGACAATAATCCATATATATTCGACTTAAACAATCCGAAACATAGATAATCATTGGGGTTGATTAATAAAAATAAGAAAAAAAGAAGAAAACAAACATATAATCTCGCAGGGGAACAATAAAATATAATAATCAAATAAACAGTTCATTAAGTTGTTTACTATACATTTGATTATAATTTATACAACATTTATCAGAGTTTTACATATATAGCAGAACAAAATATAATGCGACAGACAACATGATGCAGGAATAACAATAGTAATAATAATATATCAAATCTTTTACTTCGTCCTGGAATAATCTTCGATAAGCTGAAAACTCAAGGCTGACCCGAGCGTAATGAAAAGATAAAACCCTCAAGTCAGGACTAAAATATCCTTATGTAAGTTAAATTGACATCGCATACAACATGAGTGTAAGGGCATCAGAGATATTTATGGGATTCCATATCTCCTATCCAGTGTATAAAGTGCACGCAATAACTCAAGAAATGTTACGGGAGTTTCCATCTCTTATGGATCCGTCAAAACATTTATACAATAGAATACGCTATATATATAATGTCTAATCAGTAAAATAAATAATAAAATAGCATTAAGGCTTTACAGTAATCCCATTAACGTGTTTTAAAGCATTGTCGTACATTTTGCATATAAAACACCAGTAAACCGTCGGTGGACAAGGATGCGCCGTGATATGAAAAAACTAAACCAAAATCGTAAGGGTCTCGTATAAGGATAAAAGTATGACAAGACACATGAGGCAATGCCCAAGATAGGATACTACAGTTTACCCATCCCTACTGGTGGTAACACATCACAACCATGATTGCCTACCACGTCCAACACTCGCATAATCCGAGAGTGCACACCAATCAATCATAATGTAGATGATGGTAATACGAAGAAGTGTGTTCGCTTGGGATAGCTAGCCTACTTGGCCGTTACGACTCCTACTTTAGTCATTTCAAATTGGCATAAGTTCCATGCTAATCCATCATCATTCTCTTTCTTCAAATCCAACCACTTCATTCTGGATCACTATTCCAAGTATGCAATTGTTAAAGTGGTTCCAATGTTGACAGAGAGTATGTCAATGAGAAGCCCTCGTATCTTTAACAACCAAACATCGTTTTACACACTGATTGGTTCTTTTACATTTTGAAACAATTTTTACTTGATGTCAAAATATCATATTCGCTTCAAAATCGAATTCATTTCGAAATCATCATATTTACTCAAAATTTACTATTTCAATTCAAGATCATTTTCGCCTTAATATTTCGATTTCGGATCCAATTCAAAATTGCTTCAAATTTCCATTTGGATTATAAATTCAATTTAACCAAATTCGTATTTAAATCCATGATTTGAATAGAAGCCTTCCAGCCTTTGACCAATTTGAATTTTTGAAAAATAGTTTGAAAATTTAAAATGTTTGAAAATAGTTCAAATAATTGAAATAGTTTGATATAAAATGATTTAAATTTTAAAAAAATTCACAAGGTAAAATGGTTTGGAAATCAAAATAATTTGAATATTTTAAAAGACAGGTTTTTAAGTAGTTTATATAAAAATAATTTATTTTAAATAGTTTCAAAGTCAAACTGATTCAATTTCAATTCAAATAAATCCGATTGCGATTTTGAATTAATTCAATTTCACTTTCAATTCCAATTGATTTCAATTTCAATTCCAACTTGAATAAATTTCAATTTAATTCTCAAATTTAACTATTTCAATTTATATAAATTTGAGTTCGATTTTCAAAATATCGCTTAAAATCACTCAAATTAAATTTAACTTCAATACTCAATTTGAGATTCAAATCTTAAAATAGTTCAATTTCAAGCTCAATTATTGGAATATCGATTTAATTTGCTTTTACTTAGCAATATTTCAAAGTTCGAATAAAAATCCAAACCTTTAAAGCTACCCAATTTCCAAAATTCAAATCATATTTCAAATATAACCTCAAAATCTCATACCATTTTTGTTAACAAATTTAAATTTCAACATTCAGAACTCATGTTCGAAATTAATTCAGCTTAATATAAATTTGATTTTTATTTCTTTAAATCTAAATCATTTAAACAAATTTCAAATCCAATTTTTTAATATCCTTTGATTTAACCATTCTGGTGTCCGTATATAATTTTCCATCCTATGGCCAGGTGATTAGTTATTTCAATTTAATTTCAGGGATGGTCATATATCATTTCAATCCAATTCACAATGTCATAGGTATATATCATTTCAACCTATTTCTTAATTTATTCAAAATAATTCAATTTACAGTTTTATATTTTGTAAATAATTTACCATGTGATAAAAGGATATTAATATAAACGTGTTATCAACCAAATATAAATCAATGGCATTCATCACAATCAATCATTCAAACATTCAGTATACTTTAGAACAATTTCCTAGTTATTAATATCGGGTATTTTACTGGCAATTAAATTCCAATTTCAAATCTTACTATCAATTTTAATTTTTTCAGTTAATTCGAATGACAATTTAGATGACAATTAAATTCATCAAACAACGATCAATAAATTTATATCACTTCATAATTTCAAATTTAAATAGCATAAAAATATTCTAGCACTTATGAGCATTATAAAGCACTCACCTTTTATTTGAAACTGAAAACATATCAGCTTGAAATGAATGCCACTTCGATTCCAAGTTAAAGCCTTCGTCGATACGATTCCAAAGCCACTTCTTTCGTTCCATTCTGACAATGTATGAAAGAGATAGACATTTTTAAAGATTTTAATAAATTAGATAAATAAATCTCTTTTTTTTATATTAACCTTGAAACAAATCACAGCCAATCATATCTACAGAACATGATCTGGGCCGCGTTTTCACTTCTCCTTGCCTACATTCATTCCAGGCTCTAAAATTCGACTTCGAGCTTCCGTCCATCACTCCTAGCTTCGTCAATAACTGATCGAAGACTACTTGCCGATGGCAGAGCACACCCCATCGCATGCCTCGCTTGTAGCCATTGACTGAGCCTCCCTAGTGCCATAAATAATCGACAAATCGCACCCAAAGGCCATGCATTTGCAACGAGATCTAGGTCACCTTGGTGTGCCGATCATCAAGCAACTGAGGGGAATGAAATCGCGATGACGAGAGCTACCACTCTCATGTTGAAGACTTCACTCAACAAGGCCTCGATTAACGCGAGTAACCAGGGCCGTTGGATGCAGCTGCAACTCCATGGTGGCTAGGGGTTTTAAAATTTTAGGGTTACGCCCAAAAAAAGGATTGTCCTATATATATATATATATATATATATATATATATATATATATATATATATATATATAAGTAAATGAAATTTACCATTCAACGAACTATTTCACGATTAAAATTCTTGAACTCCAAAAGAAGCATGTCAACTAGTGTTTATAATGTTCTAACCCTATTCCGAACGCAATGGAACAAGTTTCGAGCTAATTCAACCATATATGGAAGATAGCTTTTTGAATCCAATTATATTATTAAACATCCAATATTAATTTCAACCCGTTTCTATCCCGTACGACCAAACAGTAACTTTAAATGCTACGAAATTTGAAACTGATAATAATATATTATTATGGATTCAATGAAGCTAGTTTCGTCAAATTCCGAGACTGTGCTCCAAAAGGCTATTTCAACGCATCAATTCAATTGAGCGATTTTCAAAATCGATGAAATTACTTGAAATTCCAATTTTAAAACTTACCCACATAATTCTAATTCAAATAGAATTTATATTTATATCAGAAACCATTTCAATTGATATTAAATCATAATTTCAATTATTTACACTATTTCAAATATTAAATTTCACTATTAAATTAGTGTGTATATATATATATAAGTTTCAAATTTTAATTTATCGACTTTTAATTCATTTAAAGGTCCACTATCATCACTCTAATTCGAATAGAGTTTAAACAACTTAAGAAATTATTTTCGTTCACATTTAACACCAGATTTACATATTTACCCAATTTCAAATATTAGATTTGCTATTCACCAAATCCGTTAATCGCTATATATCAAAATTTTCAACCATTTCACTAATTCAACCGAAATCTCCATATTCAAAATCAATTAATATTTCAAATTCAACATTTAAAAAAAAATTAAACATCCAAAATCAACGATCTAAATTCTAGGCCGTTACATTCCTCCTCCCTTAAAAGAATTTTGCCCTTGAAATTGCTAAGGTAGGAAAATGCTGCAAACCCATTTCTTTAAAATTCTGTTATTACCGTTACCTAAATCTTCTAGACTCGCCCAAATCCATTTATTCTTATTTATTCATCAAATTCCATTATTCAAGTTATAATTTCAAAATCAAATTTAATTAACAAAAATTTCCAAAAAAAATTCCTAAATTTTCTAACATTCTAATTTCCAAAAAAAATTTGACAGATCCTCCCCTGTACGGAGAGCCTTTTACAATATCACAAATATGATAAATATATATATATACATCGACCAACACGGTTGGAATCACAATATATATCAATATTTACTTCCCTTTTGCTTTTAAATGCATAAGCGTACCTTATATTAGCGTTATTAAGCGAGTCCGCTTAGTTTATATGCATTTACGCAACCAAAATCTATCCCAATAGCTGCCTGTACCTGTACTTACTCAAATGAAGCACATAAGTTCATAACCATGAAAGTTTATAACATTCCATTCCTTTAACGAACTTAAACCAATGTTTTTATAGAAAAAAAATGTTATAACATGTATATTTCGAAAGCATAAACAAGTACAAGGTTCAAAGATTCAATTATCCATTTCCAATCAATGTATATTTAATTTTACTCAATTTCAAATTGATTCACATTCACTTATGTACATTTATTGAAATCAAATTTCTCTTAAATTCAATGATTAAAGTTATTATATTCAATTTAACTTTACAAGTTAAGTTTATTTTCATTTTGAATCAAATTTTATTTTATTTGACTCATTTTGTTAATTTATTCCCTTCATGGACTTTATTTATTCATTTCCATCAACTCTACATAAGTTATATCAAATTTCATATCTCATTTTAGATTTCCTTTTCATTTACCTTTACAAATTTCAATTAACAATAAATTCATTCATGAAACATTTCATTTATAATCTCCTTAATTTATCACTATTTATAAAGGTTCGCTTCCTTTTCGTTCCAACTTGTTAAAATTTATATTTTCTCAAAAGTTACAACTTAATTTACAATATTCTTCTCAAATTGATATTTAATTCTATTAACAACTTACAAGATATTATTACATCCATTCATCTACTTTCTTAAGTTCCATTTATTTGATCAATTTAGTCATTAATCATTTCATAGTACGCTAATTAAGTATATAACATTTATTATAACAACTTAAATTTCATTTGTAAACATTTTAATTACTTAAGTATTGATTTACTTGTATAAGATTCCATTACATATTCATATAAACATTTTAACTTCTTAAACATTTATGATAAGTTATTTTGATGCTTTGGAATGTAATTGAGTATTATACAAATTAATCTTACTCATTTTGTGTAAGATTTCATGAGTCAAACTATATTTATCTACTTCATTTGACTAACTCAATTAATTTAACATTTCCTACGTTAACCTTTTTATCTCATTTATTGAATTCAAATTTCTTTTGTTTGCTTAATAAAAATATTTGATAATTTTTAAAACTAAATTTTACTTTTCTTTTAAAATCTATAAGTCATAAACTTATTTTATTTATAAAATTTCAATTTATAAGTTCAAAACTGTTTTTATATATTTATCAAATCACATTTGGCATACTTTTCACAACCAAAACTTGTTTTTAATCGAAAATAAATTCATTTTTTTTGCAATTCTCACTCAAAAACTTGAAAATGAATACAGCCGAGGATACAGTCTTCTCCAGAACTATTTCCCAGCGACTAAACGAGTTCAATGCTTTATTTCTTTCAAAATAATTTTTTTACTAGTCAAAACTCTTTCAGATAATATTAATATTAATTTTGAAGGCTTTGAAAATAAATTTTGAAAGCAACAGGTTTTGGGTTCCAAATTCTCGACTTTTATATTGTTTCTATTTATAACTATATTATAAATATACTTATATAAATTCCATTACCTTATTGCCAAAGCTTTATTTTAAACAACTCTTATTGCAATTAGGTTTCAATTTAGTTTACTTATCAAACACTTCGTAAATTAAAATTCATGAAGTACTCGGTTTTAATTTAGTTCGACCAATAACTGATGACAACTGAATATTATCATCTCCTAGCAACAACTTCATTAAAATTATCATTTAATATATATAAATATAATTAAGGTAAAATTATTTCATTTACTCTATTTTAAAACAATATCATGTCGACTTTCCTTGTTTAAGTGTTTATAAATCCCTATCAATAACACGACGTCCCGTGCATCAACCAGAATTTATAAACAACTCAACCAATAAGTAGACATAATATTAAACATTTATAACACTAACAAGTACGCTATCTCTCATATATATATATATATATATATATATATATATATAGACACGCACACACTCAAACAACTCATTCTAGGGTATTACTACCCTATCTCTAATGAGTCAAACCCCCTAAAGCTAAGAATATCACTAAACCAAAGCTATGATACCAGCTGTGACGATCCACATTTCCGAAGGTTTAAGTCGATAATAATCCACATATGTCCGACTTAACCAATTCGGAACATAGATAATCAATGGGGTTGATTAAGAAAAATAAGAAAAGAAGAAGAAAAAACATAAAATCTTACAGCGGAATGATAAAATATAATAATCAAATAAACAGTTCATGAAGCTGTTTACTATACATTTGATTATAATTTATACAACACTTTTCAGAGTTATACATATATAACAGAATATAATATAATACAACAGAAAACATGATGCAGAAATAGTAATAGTAATAGTAATATACCAAATCTTCGTCTTTGTCCTCCAGAGAACAATCTTCGATAAGCTGAAAACTCAGGGCTAACCAAAGTGTAATGAAAAGACAAAACACTCGAGTCGGGACTAAAATATCCTTATGTAAGTCAAATCGATATCACATATAACATGAGTGTAATGACGTCAAAAATGTTAAGGGATTTCACATCTCCTATGCAATGTATAATGTGCATGAAATAACTCAAGAGATGTTACAGGATTTTTCATCTTTTACGAATCTGTCAAAATGTTTATATGTAGTAGGATACGCTATATATAATGTCTGATCAGTAAAATAAATACCAAAATAGCATTAAGGAATTAAATTAATCCCCCTTAATGTGTTTTTAAGCAGTGTCGTATAGTTTACATAAAAAATACTAGTATATCGTAGGTGGATAGGAATGCGCCGTAATACGACAACACTAAGTCAAAATTGTAGGGTTCTCGTATGAGGATAAAAGTATGACAAGGCACGTGAGGCAATGCCCAAGGTAGGATACTACCAATTTACCCTTTCCGGCTAGTGACGCCCTACCTCGAGACCCATGTTAACAAAGAGCATTACAGGGTAATACTATCTGTTAATGCGGAGAATAGGGATGGTTAGGAGCGACCATCCATATCTTTGTCTTAAACATGTATTGAGTACGTCGATTAGGTGCTCTAAATTTTTTCTCTCTCATGTGGATCAACATATTTAATAAATGTTTAATACAAAATTACGGTGACTATCGGGTATATCAGAACAAAATATAACAACAATGAATATTACAGATCATAGAACAATAGTCACATATATATACATAGAAATAGATACATCATAGTACACTACAGTGATACAATAGTGGTGGTACACAGACCCCGATATATGCATCGAGTCAAAAGAATAGGTGCATATCATCGTTTACAAAGCACTACAAAGCTAAATAAAAGGTAACTAGCAAAAAATCCATAGAGGAAGCAGCGAAGCATAATCCACAGCAGGTGACTAACCTAAAATAACTAGGCCTGACCCAAATATGTAAAATACATGGGCCATTCTAGCTTAAATAAACTGATTAGCATAAGATAGATAAAGTACAGGGATAAAAGATAATATTTCTTCTCAAAATAGGAGAGGCAAAACTAAATATATATCAACTACTTCATATGAGATCATATAAATAAAATGCATCATATGGAAGTATCTTAAAAGAGGCAAGTTCAATGACAATATCAAATAATCACAAATAATAGCCTCATATCATCAGCATCAATAACCAAAATAATGGCGTCCATCAACACCATAATTCCTGAATAGAAAATCATAAAACTCAAAATGCCAAGGGATGGAAACCATAAATCATAATATATAGAACTTGGTTAAGAGTTCATAACTCCAAAATGTAATAACTATATAAATAATGACATGATAGCGCTCAGGCTATATAAATAAACCAACATGGCAAATGAAAACATTTATAAATCATCTAAATTCTTTAAATCAGTGAAAAGAAATCTAGAAAAGCAACATTGTAATGAATAGGACCCAACAGTCCAAAAATTAGCCCACCAGCTATATATGTAGATAGGACCCAACAGCCCAATAAGTGGCCCGATGATGCGGCACGACCTACGGAAGCACAAGGCTTAGGTCGTTCACGAGTTAACAGGTCGCATGGGAAGGAGCAACGAGTTAACAGGTCGCATGGGAAGGAGCAGCGAGTTAACACAGCTTCGGTTTTAGGTCGTTCAGAAATTTTAGGTCGACAACGACTTAAGAAAGAAGATTTAGGTCGGCAACGACCTACTGAAGATGTTTTAGGTCGGCTACGACCTAGTGGGATTTCGCGACTTAATGAAGAACGAGTCAACTTGATAAGTCGTTCGAAGTTAGGTCATTACAAGGAAGGACGTTCAGATAGCTACCAAGTGATAGGTCGTTGTAACGACCTACGACCTAGCTAGGTCGTATGAAGAGGATTGGGAAGAATTCTGGTTACAGCTTCTTTAGGTCGCTATGCTTAAGTCGCTGGGATGCTCTTAAGTCGTAAGTCGTTAGGTCGTATACGACCTAGGTGTTGTATATATATGTATGTGTTGTAATTGCTGTAACATGTGTTGTGATAAGTCGTAGGTCGGCATGTAGATAAGTCGGCCGACGGTGTACTGTGTTGTAAGGGGGTTGAGTCGTGAGTCGTGAGTCGTGATGAGTCGTAAGTCGTGTACGACTTAAGGCACCGGTTTTGGAATGCTATAAATAGGGAGTGTGTTGTACATTTGAAGTGGTTGATTTTTTGAATAAAACTTTGTTTGATTGCTGTGTGCTTTCATCTAAATTGGTAGTTGAGTGTGATCTCCTATCTCCACTTTCGGTTAATCGAGTGTGCTCGATTCAACGATTGTTGAAGCCAATTCACGGTATCAAGTGCGCTTGATCAACGTTTGAAGAATTTTAGATCTTCTTTCACGGTATCGTGCGAGATCAATGTATCGAAAATAGCTAGAATTCGGTATCTTTGTGATCAACGAATTTGGGAATTTTAGTATCTTCTATCCACCGTTTGCTACTTTCATCGATCTATATCGTTTTGTTATTATCCGCTGCGTCACCCAACATCTTGCCAAGTACAATGTATAGGAGGCTCAAAAGCCTCAAATAGGACCCAACAACCCATGATTAGCCCAACAGCTTTATATAGGACCCAACATCCCAAGTACTAGCAACAACAACCCGAAGGTCGATAAAATAGCGTGTCACCAACTTCCAGATTGTAACTAAATCAGTGACAACAGTGCTTCCCGTACCACACGTTCTCACTTGACAGTTTACTATAAGGTAGTTAATTTCACTTCCGTGTATAACCTCAATCAAACAAGTCTAGAATTAACCGAAAAAGTAAATGATGTGTCGCATACTACATGTTTTACTAAATCGTTTAAATAGCTTCCTCATTCGCTTGAAGACTACAAAAATATGTATTTTATATAGAAAATAATTTGCTTCGAGAAAACTTGTTTTAAAACAATTTTTGAAATCGTTTGGAAAACATATCTCTGAAATTTCACTTTATTATAGAGAATATAAATTTTTAATAGCTTTTAGAATAATTATAAATATTGTAAAATATTTATTTTAAAAGCTATTAGATTATAAAAATTATTTGAAAATTGGTTTAGAAAACACGTGCTCGAAAACAACAGAAATCACCAAAAGGGCATAAAATCAGCATAGAAAATCATCTCAAAAACTTTTCAATCCAAAATTTGAATTAACTAAAATGTTGGCTTACCTATTGATAGGTTAAAGCCCTTTCAAAACACTCTAAAGTACACAAGAATTGATCAAAATATTCACCAGAATGAGCAAAACAGCACAACATAGTACATAGTACAAAAAAAATGGGTTGGAAAAATAACACATGCCCAGGTTGAATTATACTAAGTATTGCTAGGTCGACCTTAGGGTCTACTTCCATGGCTTTTGGGTTGACCTCTAGGTCGCGATTTCTATAAGTAGTTTTGCCTGCTTCGAACCAATTTTTGAGTAATCATTTCGAACAATTCCATGACGAATTAGATGATGAAATTTGACAAGAACATACAACTACACTTAGACAACAATCTGGAGAAATTTCGACATGAATTCATGATAAGAATAGAGATATATAAACACAAGAAGAAGAACTCTAGAACATATTTTCACTGTAAACTTTCAAATAGCAAACTTTTGTGTGCAGTAAGCAGGATTTAGTGATTTTCAACTTGCAAACCTGATTTAAGCTAGATTTTGTGAGTTATTGTTATCCCGCTTTTTGGCAAAGCCGTGATACCAAAAGATCGATCGAAGACAAAGGACAGTTCATCTCAAAGATTGGTCATACTTCGTTTCACCATGGATATCGCAGAATTTTGCCCGAGTCCAAATTGAGCTACAATTGATAGGACATGACAAGAAAGATCATAGAAGTCATCATCTCAAATTTCAAGTCAATCCGAGTTCATACGCTCAAGTTATGATCGATTCAATTTGAAGGGAAAAGCACTGGTTTCGAATCCATCGTTGTAGGTGTCTTCGAGTCCATCACCGGACACTGATTCGAACCGATCACCTTCGTATCGATCAACTTCGAATCCATCAAAGTGCCTCGGATTCGACTCCATCAACTTCGAATCCATCAAGTTCGTATCGATGAACCTCATATCCATCAGAGAAACGCAAGTTCGTATCCATCAAGCATCGACCATTCGAACCCATCAATGAAGCTTCGTTCGAACCCATCAGTGAAGCCTAGTTCAAACCCATCAGTGAAGCTTCGTTCGAATCCACCAAGTCAACTATCCATGATGACGTGTTATCCATCGGTTCGAATGCGCCGAGATATATGGAGTCGACGCGGTCAACTCGGAGTGAAGACCAGATCGATTCGAGGTTTGTGCTCCATGTCATCACAGAGGTGCGTGCCACCATCGATTCGAAACCATCAATTCGAAAGGATGGTTTCGAACTAAACAACTACACAAAGAATGTCATCTCGTATCCATCATATCTTTCAATCTACTGATCCAAATGCCACGAAATTTTCACAGGAGCTTGCATACATGTAGAAGAATGTCCACACCAAATTTCACCTCGATTGGATGAATTTCTGATCGATTCGAATGGAGTTTGAATCGATCCCAAAGTGGGCCCAAACTTCCTGAGGCCGGGCGCGTGGGCCCCCTCACGTGCCAGAAGTGGTCTCCCGAGTTTTCAGCGAAATATCAGCAACCTACGCCTATAAATAGAGCCCTAGAGCCAACAGAAAATGGATCTTTCGACTCTAAAACACCCAGACTCTGTCAGATCGAGATCTCCATCATCCTACATCATAACTTTGCTGTTGATTTCGAATTTCCAGTTGTGACTTGCTGTTGATTGCTGTAACAACTTGTAATCATTGAAAGAGGATCAATAAAACTGCAAAAAACTTCACAGTTGACGTAGGCAACACGCCGAACCACTATAAATCGCTTGTCTACGCATTTACTTTACCGTTGATTGGAGTTTTTGTTAGATAATACTTGCTTTGAATTTACATTCTTCATTATTATCTCTTCAACGATTCCCGAAGAGTGTTGAATCACTTGTCTATGCATTTACTTTACCGTTGATTGGATTTTTTGTTAGATAATACTTGCTTTGAATTTACATTCTTCATTATTATCTCTTCAACGATTCCCGAAGATTGTTGTGACCAATTTTGGTGCAAACACTTTGGTGCTTTCACTGAGAAAACCCAGACTTTTTCCTGCTCTTTGGATCTATCATCGATATCGGATTGAACAAATCTAAGAGAGAGATCCAGATCATCAAATCCAAGTTCCTTCCCTTCTATTCAGATTTGCATAAAGTCTAGGAAAGGAATCTAACTTTCAAGATGGTTAGCACGAGAACCACATCTACCGCCGCTGGTCAAGAAGGCCGGGATAGACAAAATCCCGTGCAACTACCTCCACCCAATCAAGATGATACCGGGCATTCAGATCCATCAGGTTCGGTCACTCGACAAGAGTTCCAGACGTTACTCCAGGAACTAACCCAAAGTCGGCAAAAGTTGACCGAACAATTGCGCGCCAATGTTGAGTTTACTAATCAACTAAATCGCCAAAGGCATAGAAGATCCAGAAGGGACCACGTCCCTCATTCTTCCACTGAAAGCTCTACCTCCTCTGATTACAGCGGTAGATCAACCTGCCCCAGGCTAGACGGAAGTCATGCGCATACTGCTGGTCACCAACAAGCATTAACTGTTGGGCAGATAAGAGTTGGCCCTTCTGCCAGTTTTCATACAGGACCCTCCTCCCGAGGAGGCACTATTCCACAACATACTACGGATAACCAAGCCACCGCCACTGCAGTTGACATAGGAGTTGATACCCGAAATCACTCCAATCAGAACTACCACCAGCAGGAACATACTCCGGGACCATATGTCCCAGAAGACATCGAGCCAAGGAGGCGAGACATGGATCATCGACAGCGCCCGATCCTACCTCGCACTGTGGAACCCGACCACACTTTGGCTCGCCACCCTCCGAATATAGCAACACCTGACCTCTCAGCTATGGTACGCCAAATGATCCGCGAAAGTCAGAGCTTAACAAATGACAATTGGGGAATCTCCCGAAGTCATACTCCGTTCACTGATGACATATTATATACTGAGCCTTCTCGGCGATTCAGGATGCCAACTCTCCCCATGTATGAAGGAAGTTTCGACCCTAACCAACATATTCTGAAATACGAATGGTCGATGACTGCTGCAAGAGCCGATGATGCAGTAAAATGCCGTAGTTTTCCCATTTCTTTAGGGGGAATTGCGACGATGTGGTTTACACGATTACCACCACGATCTATCTCTTCATTTGACCAATTGGCTACTAAATTTGTTGAACAGTTCCGTATGCACATTGCCAGGCCTAAAGACGTAAATACTTTATCTAGTGTCACTCAAGCTCCAGGAGAGACACTCAGACGATATTTGGAAAGATTCAATGCCGCTTGTGCAGAGATCACTAACCCCAATGATAATTCAATCTTGATGGCCTTGACTAAGGGGATTGACCCCGACTCTGAATTTGGAAATTGGCTAGCTGGGAAACCTCCCGCATCGTTTGATCATTTCTACTCCAAAGCCGTCCAATTCTTAAGGCGTGAGGATGCGAAACAATCTAGAAAGCAGGACGATGCGAGACCCAGCAATGAAGGAATTCAAAGCAATGTGGTAGTTAAACAGTCAGGGGAGAGCTCTGGAAAAGTAAAATTGAATATTCAAAACAAGCAAACCCAGTCGAGGAACGGCGATAATAGAAATAAGAAGCAAGATCAGAATCGTGGCCCGCGGCGTAGGGTACAAATGTTTGAAAGCTATACACCGCTGAATACGTAACTAGAGAACGTATATCTACAGACTTGTAACGCAATGCAGTATAAGAAGCCGACTCCGAAGCCGTCGTCGGAGAGACAGATTCAAACAGGAAAGTTCTGTAGATTCCACGAAATTTACGGACATGATACCAATGATTGTAGGCTTTTGCAAGATCTTATTGAAAAATTGATTAGGGAAAGGAAGTTAGATCAATTCGTGCAGGCACCACAGGCTGGTAGTGTGGGCCCGTCAAACCAAAATCGTGCACAAAACCAAGAGAGACAGGAGGAACCCGCTCATACAGGCGGGAGATTGGTCATAAATACGGTTAGTGGTGGTCCTCATCCAACGGACCGAAGCTGGAGGGAAATGGAATCATACGCCAATTCGATCAGGCATGTGGATTTCGAGAGTTGCAGTACGCTTGATGAAGGAGCTCCGGCCAAACAACAGAGGACGATGGCAGATGACATCGTATTTAGAAACCGAGATGCTGATAAGGTCGAAGCCCCAACTATAGACCCACTAGTCATATCTGCCCAGATTGGTCCTGCTTGGATGAAGAGGATCCTGGTGGACAGTGGGAGTTCAGTAAATATCTTGTTTAAGAGAGCATATGATTAAATGAAGATGGAAGCCAAAGATTTAAAGCCTTGTCAATCTAGAATCCATGGCTTCGATGGAAGTGCTAATATACCCACTGGAGTGGTGGAGTTGCCGGTGGAGTTGGGAGTCGGAGAACGCCGAAGAGTCCGAATGTTACAATTTGTTGTCTTATATATCCACTCTCCATACAATGCTTTTTTGGGCCGACCGGCCCTTGCCGAATTCAGGGCAGCAATTGCCCTATGGTGCTTAACTTTAAAATTCCCCAGTGATCGTGGGATTGGGGTCATTCAAGGAGATCAGGCTGCTGGGAGAGCCTGTTATGTTGCCGAACTGCGAGAAGCACAGAGAAAGGAGAAAGGAAAGGGCGTGGAGGAATCTCTCTGCATCCGTTTCGCCGACGATTGACAATTAGTGCCTGGGCCTCGGCCCGGGCACCACGACCAATTCCAGAAGGATGTTGACCCCAGAGACACTGAAGATAATGATGAATCTAAAGAAAGTCAAGCTTCCCCAGCCGAGCTGACGATTGATGTTCCAGTTAATGATGATGATGATTCAAAAATGTTAAAATTGGGTCTCAGCTAAATCCACAAGCACAACGGGAATTGGTCGAATTTCTCCAAGCAAATCTAGACGTATTCGCTTGGACGCACTCTGATATGTGTGGAATCTTGCCAGACATTGCGAGCCACACCTTGAATATTGACCCACGGTATATCCCGGTCAAACAAAAAAGACGCGGTATGGATCCAGAGAGATCTGCCGCCCTCAAAGAAGAAGTTGATAAGCTAAGAGCGAACGGATTTATCTGGGATGCTTTGTACCCGGAGTGGGTATCCAACCCTGTACTTGTCCGAAAACCGAATGGGAAATGGAAAATGTGCATCGATTACTCTGACTTAAATAAGGCTTGTCCGAAAGACAGTTTTCCACTTCCCCGAATCGATCAACTTGTGGATTCAACGGTCGGGCACGAATCATTATCTTTCATGGATGCTTATTCTGGTTACAATCAGATACCCATGCATGTGCCCGATCAAGAACATACGAGCTTCGTAACTGACCTGGGACTATACTGCTATAAAGTCATGCCTTTTGGGTTGAAGAATGCCAGAGCAACTTACCAACGCTTAGTCAACCGAATGTTTGCCGACCAGATCGGAAAGACTATGGTAGTTTATGTAGATGACATGTTGGTAAAATTGCGATACTCCACTGATCACGTCAAAGACTTAGAGTCAATGTTCAATTTCCTCCATAGATACGGGATGAAGCTTAATCCGCTAAAATGTCATTTTGGAGTCGCATCCGGAAAATTCCTTGGGTTCATCGTCAACGCCCGAGGAATAGAGGCCAACCCCGGAAAGATTTGGGCGATCAGGAATCTTCAAACTCCAAGGACTATAAAACAGGTTCAGAGTCTTAATGGAAAGGTTGCAGCACTGAGCAGGTTCATCTCGAAATCAACTGACAAATGCATACCCTTCTTCGACCTGATCCGAAAAGGGAAACGAAACTTCGAATGGACTACAGAATGTGAGGGCGCATTTCAATCACTAATTCAACATTTTTCCACACCGCCAATTCTTTCAAAACCTGTTGATCATGAACAGTTATACCTCTATCTGGCAGTATCTGAAAACGCCATCAGTACTGCGTTGGTTCGGGAGGAAGACCGAGTGCAGAGACCGGTCTACTATGTTAGTAAGCGATTAACCGGACCCGAGAGAAATTATCCAAGGTTAGAAAAATTGGCATACTGCCTAGTCATCGCCTCGAGGAAGCTCCGTCCATATTTTCAGGCTCATCCCATCACCGTGTACACCGATCAGCTGTTACGACAAGTCCTCACACGACCTGAGACGTCTGGCAGGTTACTAAAATGGAACATTGAACTGAATCAATTCGACATCACATATACTCCGAGAAGAGCCATACAGGGTCATGTCCTAGCAGATTTCATTGCCGAATTCATTGTTCCTGAAGACTTACCTGAAACTAGTGAATCCCCCGAATACATATGGAAGCTATATACTGATGGTGCATCCAACGATCGGTGCTCGGGCGCAGGGATAGTGCTTGAAACCCCCGAGGGCCGATCCGTATGCTACGCTTTAAAGTTTGATTTCCGTGCAACCAACAATGAAGCTGAATATGAAGCTTTGCTTACTGGGTTAAAGTTAGCCCGTGACCTAAGAATTATTGCTGTGGAAATCTACTGTGATTCCCAGTTGGTAGTATGCCAAGTTTGGGGTGAATACCAGGCCAAAGATCGAAGACTAGCCACTTATCTAGCCCGAGTCCGGGAAATGCTTGATCATTTCGATTATTATACCATTTTCTACGTACCCCGAGAGCACAATCAGAAGCCGATTTGTTGGCAAAGTTGGCAAGTACAGGCGAAGCTCAATACTTGGGACTCGTTCCTGTCGAAACTTTATCCTCTCCGAGTATTGATCGAGCAGAGAATGAATTCACGTTTGAAGCTACTTCCAGCAGGGAATCGTGGATGACCCCCTACCAAGATTACATTGAACGTGGCATATTACCCGAGCGTCGAAGTGAGAAAAGACAAATTCTTCGAAAAGCTTCACGATTTGTCATTCAGAATGGAGTTATGTATCGAAGGGGATATTCTATTCCTCTTCTCCTGTGTATCGCACACGACGAAGTCAAACGAGTGTTACACGATGTGCACGAAGGAGAATGTGGCGATCACACTGGAGGGCAAGCACTTGCCAAGAAAATACTCTGATATGGATATTATCGGCCTACCGTAAATCGCGATGCCATGGACTATGCCAAAAAATGTGATAAATGCCAAAAACACGCTCGGATTCCTAGAGCCCCGCCTACTGAGATAACCCAATGGTCAGTCCATGGCCATTTGCAATATGGGGGGTTGATATAATTGGTGCATTACCTTTAGCTAAAGGTGGCGCGAAGTACGCCATCGTCGCAGTTGATTACTTCACTAAATGGGCTGAAGCTCTCTTGCAACGATTACGACAAAGAAAGTAATCAACTTCGTGGTACGCAACATCATCTGCCGGTTTGGTCTCCCGCATACTATTATCACCGATAATGGAGCCCAATTCGATAGTACTGAATTCAAGAACTTCTGTCAATGATTTCATATCCATAAGAAATTCTCTA
Organism: Allium cepa; assembly: GCA_030765085.1. Lineage (NCBI taxonomy): Eukaryota > Viridiplantae > Streptophyta > Magnoliopsida > Asparagales > Amaryllidaceae > Allium > Allium cepa. The sequence continues at coordinate 109,957,605 of CM060944.1, read as the reverse complement.
CAGTAGCACACCCTCAAGCAAATGGTCAAGTTGAAACCGTCAATAAGGTTATCAAGTCTGTTTTGAAGAAACGACTGGAGAAAGCCGGGGGCAAGTGGGTTGATGAACTGCCTATGGCTTTGTGGGCTTACCGAACGACTCACAAGACTACAACTAGACACCCTCCATTTTCTCTATCTTATGGCTCTGAAGCCGTTATTCCAGTCGAATTGGAAGTTCACTCCCATCGCGTGACATATTAAGATCCGAAAACGAATGCCATATTACTTGCTGAATCTCTGGATCTACTCGATGAGAAGCGTGAATAAGCTGATTTGAGGGCAGCCGCATATCGGGGTCGAGTCGCTCGAATATACAATGCCTAGGTCCGACCGCGAACCTTTGAACCCGACGATCTTGTACTCAAGAGAATTTATCCGGTCCCTTCGCACATGAAGCCAAATTGGGAAGGGCCATATGTGATTTCACAAAAGCTCGGAGATCGCACGTTCAAGTTGTCAACCGTTGACGGTCTTACTTTACCGAGAGCTTGGAATAGCGAAAGTCTCCGTCGCTACTACACATGACAGGCTTTATTTATCTATTTTTAGTCAATTTCTTCCTTAGCATTTTATTTTTGCATTTTGAAGTTTGAACTTGTAATAAGGCAACTGATTTTGCCATGTTTCTTTTATTTCAGCAATAAAATTCCATCTCTTCGAGCCAAAAGTTGTGATTCACTGAAAATGACGTATAATATCACGATGCACGGAGAGCTAAGTTCCATCACGCGGTGGGATTTATTCAAATAGGGAGTGACTGTGAGACGACCGGTCACTCACTAAGTGAAACCCGAGCTCGGGGACAGAACACTACACCAGCATTTACAAGGATTGATACACGACAATCCTTTTACTAACTCCAACTTCCCAGAGTGCGAATTGGAGTATAAACATTCAATAACTCGTTCCCAGAGCGCGAACGGACTCCAACTTCCCAGAGTGCGAATTGGAGTATAAACATTCAATAACTCATTCCCAGAGTGCGAACGGACTCCAACTTCCTAGAGTGCGAATTGGAGTATAAACATTCAATAACTCGTTCCCAGAGCGCGAACGGACTCCAACTTCCCAGAGTGCGAATTGGAGTATAAACATTCAATAACTCGTTCCCAGAGCGCGAACGGACTCCAACTTCCCAGAGTGCGAATTGGAGTATAAACATTTAATAACTCCTTCCCAGAGCGCGAACGGACTCCAACTTCCTAGAGTGCGAATTGGAGTATAAACATTCAATAACTCGTTCCCAGAGCACGAACGGACTTTAACTTCCCAGAGTGCGAATTGGAGTATAAACATTCAATAACTCATTCCCAGAGCGCGAACGGACCCCAACTTCCCAGAGTGCGAATTGGAGTATAAACATTCAATAATTCGTTCCCAGAGTGCGAACCGAAATATCAATACTAACCCCAAGTTCCCGGAGCATGAAGCGGAGTATAAACGTCAATTCCAGGTTCCCGGAGCGCGAACGGTGTTACAAACATCGATAGCTCTCAAATTCCCGGAGTGCGAACCGGATTATCGATCTCAAATTATCCTAAGTCCCTGGAGCGTGGACATGTGCTTAAGATTTGCAATAAGTGCGATCAACCACCAAGATGCGAATGTTGTTCCCCGAGACTGGGGGGTGAAAAAGCTAAGTGTTAATCACTAATCAAAGTGATACAATGTCCAGAGTTCAACTTATTCATCGATAACGGAATATGACCAAAATTTTCAGACTTAGCAAATAAAACGAACTCTACTTGACGGAAAAAACACCACAAGTACATCGGACTAAAAGCTAAACACTGCAAATACTTAAGCACAAATGAAATGAGAACTGAAACAAAGAAATTGAATTTTATTTCAACTAACTAGAGACAAGGACTTACATGCAAATAAGTTCTTCCAAAAAGGAATTCCTACTAGCAGGGGCCGAACCTGCGTCTATACACGGCCTACTAACGAAAAACAAACACAAGTTCCTATCTATCAAAAAATCCGCTTAAACGACCCATCTACTTCTTCTTTTTTAAATCTCCTTATCAGCGGTTCGTCTTCGGACTCGCTAGAAACAGAGATCCTTCGCTTGGAGTGCTTCCTCTCCGGTGGCTGCTCTTCGGCGGGGTGTATGATGTCAACGTCCTCCTCAGAGCTTGAATCCATACGAAGGCTTCCCACTGGAGGAGTAGAAGGGACTGGATCCGCAATGGAAGATGGGATAGCGCCACCCGATGATATTACCCTTAAAGGTGCTAGGCTATGCGCCACCGTACTACCACCGATACTGCCACCTTGCCCCGCAGCCTCTAACTCTGCATTAATCTCGACCAGGATTTCTTCGTCATGAATCGCTTGGGCCTGGTTGGGGGCATCTGCAGTATGCATTGAAGAACTAGAGTTTGGCGGGAGGTCACTAACGATGAACGGCATGTCTGTGGAGAAGCCACCCTGCTCGCCGAGCAGCTCGCTCACCATTTGTTCATCAAAAGATAGTGTGCTCCCCTACGCCGCCTAAGTAGACACTGCTGTTACGACGGTAGTCTCGGTGGTGATGGCCTTATCCCCTTTACTTGATTCTTAGGTCGCGGCAATTGGCGCAACTCCAGTCACTGAGCAAAGACAAGAAGAAGTTATTAGTAACTGCTTCAAAACAAACTCCCTATTTGGAATACACTTGAGATAAGTTCGGAGTACCTTCCTCAGTTTGGCTTGCGGATGGCTGAGCGGCCTCAGAAGTATTCTCCTGAATAGGAGATAGCCGCGGCTGTTCTGGGTCGTAAGCTGGAACGGATTGTGAATCAACCACAGATACAGGCTCTAACGAAGGTGGAGCAGTAAATTCAAGAATAGTAGTGTTATGGTCGACACCCGATCCTTCCCCAATCTCCCGGTGCTGGCCACCAATCATCTCCTTCTCATGAGAAATTATGGCATCATGAAGGATCTTCTTTTCGTCTTCGATCAGCAACCGGTTCTCAAGCTCGAACTGGTCGACTGATGCATCCGGGTACGCTTCTCCTTCCTCCTCAACCAATCGGACCCAAGCTTTACGAAGATGAACCGGATAATCCTGAAGCCAGGCCAAATTTCTATGCCTCAGCACATTGGCATTGTAAGTAATGAGGAGATCTTCGATGTCGGCCTCCAGCCTGGCCTCTGCCCTTTGAACCTTCTCCTCAACCTCAGCCTCGACAGCATGAACTTTAGCCGCTGTCGCATCTCTCTCAGTCCGAAGCACTACGGCTTGTTCGCATGCTTCTTGGGCCGTGTTTTGTGCGTCATCTCTATCTTTAGTGATCTCGGCAAATTTGGCTTTGAGTTCACTAAGTTCCTTCAGGGCCGCGTCCCGCTCGGCGGTCACGATGGTGTTTCGGTGGCCCATGTCCTCCACCGTAGCGTAATGCTCATGCTTCATCCTGTCCATCGCCGCCTTGACCTCATCCGCTTTCTTTGTAGCATCCATTTCTGACTTCCGAGATGACTCGGCTTCATCGGTTAACACTTGTACGATGCGATCCCGGTGAGCTAGATCAGTTTGGAGTTTCTCGATGACGGCTGCTCGCTCAAAGGCCAACGCTGATGCTTTTTCAGCCGCTTTCGCCCATGCTTTGTACTGGGCGTAAAAGTCGTGCATGTAGTCATGTACTAACTGCTCGGCTTCCTCCGGGATCCTTTTTAAGTGTGGAGGAAAGATATAGTTATCAAATCAGATGTTTGGAAAATCTTTCTTTAGCTGAGCAAGCTTGATTGCTCCTTCCCCTGAAATTTCCACGGGGGGCTGTTCTCTAACAACGGCAGTTACTGTTTCGCTTCTAGAGTGGCGGGATTCATGCCTGGAAGATTGAGAAGCCGACTTGTAGTGAGAAGATTCAGAGGGACGAGAGACATAAGCAGGAGGATGTATGGGATCCCTGGGAGGAGGAGGAGTACGTGATCGAGATCGACGCTTATAGCCTTTATCTTTATCATATCTTTCTTGACCACAATACCCAGAGCATCCCTGGTCGTAATCTCTGTCCCCCTCTCATCTGCGTGACTCATGATATGAAGACTTGCGGGCATGTCGGAGACTCCCTAACATTGAACCTCGCCCAGACATAGCATCTGCAGAGCAAAATAAAGTAGGATTAATCACCTTTCGAAACAGGTAGTTTGCAGTCAATGAAATATGTATGAATGTGCAACCCCCTGACCAACCGGATGTGTCTGCCACACCAGTGGGAAAAGACTCGCTCAAAACTAAAGTTTCTGAAAGTTCTTCCAATCCGGCATCATGCTGCAGGGACACATCGTCCAGAATTGGAATATCGGCGAGCCCTTCATAAAGATTTTTAGTTCTCGGAGGAGACATCTCCGAAATTCTAACTCCGGGAGCGGATCGGGCCATGACAACCGATTTCCATCTCCCCTTCTTAGTTGGCTTAACAACAGCTGCCTTGTCTTTTCTCTGCTCCGCGACATCCTGAACTACATCTGTAGGCTCGGTCAACGGCTCATCATCAGTATGGGTTCTTTCAGAATCGGCTTCCTCAGCTATAGTAACTTTGAGCTTCGTGTGCTTGACTCACTTTTTCAAAACGGTCCTTAATGCCCCGTCAAACTTTATACTCTGCCCCCGTTCGATCAACCCATAAGTCCGGAGATTCCTATCCGTCAAAAGAAACTCGATATCCCTGTCTTCGCTCGGGATTTCTCGAAGTACTCGCACCATCTCCTTAAAGTGTTCACCTTCAGGTCGCTAAATCGTTGCTGTAAAAAGGAAAAAACATAAGTTTCACTTTGACTGCAATTGCCTTAGTAATTATTTGAGAACTCAGCTATACTCACGTCTAAATAACCATCGCCGGACAAACCCCGGAGGACATCTGACATAGAACCATTCTGTTCTGTAATAACTCAGCCTGGTCCAGGACCCAGTGACCACTTGACAATTCCTCACCGCTTCCAAAAATGTAAAGGAGGGGTAATCACCTCGGGTTTTGAAATTGAATAGATATCTGATCTTGGTCGGGATCGGTGGTCTGTGAAGGTACTCCATGAAGACGATGAATAAGCTGTTCACGGAAGCATATCCGTTCGGGTGTAGTTAAGATGGAGCGATCCTCAAAAAAGACAATACTTCCCTTATGTACTCATTGAACGGAGGAAGCGTCCCGACCGCGCACGTGTGGCGATTAAATGCTGTATATCCCTCCGGCGGATTGTGTGGTCTATCATTCGGCCCGGGCAATAACACGTCATCCAGTGACAGGCCATGCCTCAAGCATATTCTTCCCAACATATCTTCAAAAATATTGGATTGAACGGAATCCGATGGATTGGCAATAAAAGACGCATTGGGAAATTCGTCCGGGGATGGACCGATGATCTCAGGTTCAATATCCGGAACTTCTAGTCTCGAAGTAACTGTACTTTGAATCTCCTGCTGCTGCGAACTTGAAAGTTCCATGACTAGCTAACTCATGAGAAACCATCGTTAGACGACAAAGGACCCATGCATTCCCCAGTGTAAAGTGTATGAATGTATGTTGTACAATACCATGCATTACTTGAATAAATGTAGCAGAGTTAAAGGAAATATGAAAACGACAAAGCTACGGAGTCCAGTTATAATGACCGTCATCGCTGACCGTCATCGCTAAACCGTTTATATGTTGGAAATTGATTCGGATAGAAGTTGTTACTGTTCCATCGACGAGCTTCGAGAGGTGGTCAAGTATGCAGTTTAATTATCAAGTTCAAATATGCAAGAATGAATCTCGTCGGGATTATGCTTAGAAAATGTCAAACTTTGGCATCCATCATAGAGGGTTTCGAACTGATCACAGGAATCTCGTTCGAACCCATCATAGTACCGCTTCGAATCGATACAGAGGGGCGCGCTTCGAATCGATGTTCAAGTGCCAAGTTCGAATCGATCAATGAAGGATGACTTCGAATCGATCCTTGGTTAGTTAGTTCGTACCGATCAGGAAAACCTCAACTTAGCATCGATCACGTTCGAATCGATACCCTTTGTATCGGTCACAAAGAGGCAATTCGTATCAATTTAAAGTTAAGGACTTCGAACCGATGGCTGATGGATTCGAGGTCCATCAATTCGAATGGACCCATCAAGATAGTCAATCAGTGCGAACTGCGTCAACCCCATAAGGTCATCCCAGGGATCGATACGAAATCCAAGGAAAAATGATGCCGCCATCATCGATTCGAACACGAGTCCCCAGATGGTTTCGAAGCTCCCCCAAACCAGATCTGGTTTTACCAATCACCAGAGTGGCCAATCGATGAAGAAGTGGTAGGTTTGAAATAGCTTTGCCATTTGGATTTGAGGTTAATTACCTAATTCGAGTGTGGGATTCGAGGAATTAAGGATGTGAATCTTGATTGGTTCGAAGACGTGGCACAGTTCCTCTCTAAAGCTTCGAATCGATGCAAGAGCACGGTAAACGCAAGGCAAAAGTAAAAAGTGAAAAATGGCAAGGTCTTTGCTATTTATATGGAGCCTTGAAAGCAACCGAGATGTTTCGCATCCCAGTTAACTCGATCGGTCACAACCAGTCAATTAACAGATCGGTTCGAAATCTGCCTTCGAATCCATGTGCTTGAAGCCTCATCGATACAAAACATACATCAGAGCATCGAGTCGCATCGATGCGAAACAAACAGTGGGCACATCGATTCGAAGCCCCTGTTCACATCAACGAATTCACAACTTCATCCACAACCTACTTATATGAACGACGATTTCGTATCCATCCTTTCTCATCGGTGCGAATGGGTGATTCGTACTCATCCAAGCCATGGATACGATTGTCGATTTCGTACCCGTCATAGCATAAGCGTATTCTATCCATACGAATGTTGATCTCGAATCCATCGATGCTCATACCCATCGGTTCGAAATATTACATTCGCGCAACACAAATTCAATTCCTTCAACCTTCTATATCGGTTCAGGAGAGGATCGATACGAAGGGACTTTTCAAAACAACCATCAAGCGTTGTCTCAACTCAAATTTCCAAATCGGTTCAGGAGAGAATCAATACGAAATTCAATAGCAGACAAAACTGACAACGACTCGTGGACGCACGACGTTAACAAGGGTCAAACTAACATATGTGCATATATGTCGGACTAACATTCGATTTTAAACATTTACAGGGATCGAATACTCATCTTGTTACGAATGCAACAGCCAACGGCTAAGCACTATTATACAACAATCAATCATATCAACACAGGGATACAGCGATACAGAGTACGAGTCTCAACAAAAGAGAACAATGATTGTTCGGAAAGAAATTGCAGCTATTCAAAGCACGTCATGTTTCCACAAGACGTACTTTGGGGGGCAAATGTTATCCCGCTTTTTGGCAAAGCCGTGATATCAAAAGATCGATCGAAGACAAAGGACAGTTCGTCTCAAAGATTGGTCATACTTTGTTTCACCATGGATATCGCAGAATTTTGCCCGAGTCCAGATTGAGCTACAATTGATAGGACACGACAAGAAAGATCATAGAAGTCATCATCTCAAATTTCAAGTCAATCCGAGTTCATACACTCAAGTTATGATCGATTCAATTTGAAGGGAAAAGCACTGGTTTCGAATCCATCATTGTAGGTGTCTTCGAATCCATCACCGAACACTGATTCGAACCGATCACCTTCGTATCGATCAACTTCGAATCCATCGAAGTGCCTCGGATTCGACTCCATCAACTTCGAATCCATCGAGTTCGTATCGATGAACCTCGTATCCATCAGAGAAACGCAAGTTTGTTTCCATCAAGCATCGGCCGTTCGAACCCATCAATGAAGCTTCGTTCGAACCCATCAGTGAAGCCTAGTTCAAACCCATCAGCGAAGCTTCGTTCGAATCCACCAAGTCAACTATCCATGATGGCGTGTTATCCATCGGTTCGAATGCGCCGAGATATATGGAGTCGATGCGGTCAACTCGGAGTGAAGACCGGATCGATTCGAGGTTTGCGCTCCACGTCATCACAGAGGCGCGTGCCACCATCGATTCGAAACCATCGATTCGAAAGGATGGTTTCGAACTAAACAGATGCACAAAGAACGTCATCTCGTATCCATCATATCTTTCAATCTACTGATCCAAATGCCACGAAATTTTCACAGGAGCTTGCATACATGTAGAAGAATGTCCACACCAAATTTCACCTCGATTGGATGGATTTCTGATCGATTCGAATGGAGTTCGAATCGATCCCAAAGTGGGCCCAAACTTCCTGAGGCCGGGCGCGTGGGCCCCCTCATGTGCCAGAAGTGGTCTCCCGAGTTTTCAGCGAAATATCAGCAACCTACGCCTATAAATAGTGCCCCAGAGCTAACAGAAAAGGGATCTTTCGACTCTTAAGCACCCAGACTCTGTTGGATCGAGATCTCCATCATCCTACATCATAATTTTGCTGTTGATTTCGAATTTCCAGTTGTAACTTGCTGTTGATTGCTGTAACAACTTGTAATCATTGAAAGAGGATCAATAAAACTGCAAAAATCTTCACAGTGGACGTAGGCAACACGCCAAACCACTATAAATCGCTTGTCTATGCATTTACTTTACCGTTGATTGGAGTTTTTGTTAGATAATACTTGCTTTGAATTTACATTCTTCATTATTATCTCTTCAATGATTCCCCAAGAGTGTTGAATCGCTTGTCTACGCATTTACTTTACTGTTGATTGGAGTTTTTGTTAGGTAATACTTGCTTTGGATCTACATTCTTCATTATTATCTCTTCAACGATTCCCGAAGAGTGTTGTGACCAATTTTGGTGCAAATAGTTATAAACTCACCTTAGTACAATATTGAGCAAGCTTGAGCAAACTTTAGGAAGATATGAGCTTTTGCCTTTGATTTAGTTCTATAAACCTGTAGCTAAAGAAGAAACTAACATGCAACAGAAAAAGAAAAGGTACTGACAACTAACTTCTCAATAATCAGGAAAAGGAAGGGATAATTTTGTGAGTTTGGTTTTGATTACTTGCTACTCTTTTTAATTTGAAAATTTTATTGAATTTATCTTTTAATTTTGCTAAATTTTGAAGCTAGATTGAAACTTAGAAGGAAGCAGACATTTTTGTTTTTCTTACGTTTGTAGAAGAAGCCAGAAACGAGAAAGAAGAAAATGAACATACATTTCATTCCAACCTCTCCTACTCATTCTAGAGAATGGGTTTGGGCTTGAACCCATTACCTAATAAAACTATGTATCCATACTTAGTTAAAATTAACTAATTTATTTCATGTTATCACTTTATTATCACTATGTATACACAAGTCTTACTAATTAAATTTATACAACACATGTTTATGTTTACAAAAATGTCTTATCAACACATAAAAATTATTTTAGCCATTTAAAATATTTTACTTTATTAAAATTCTTATTTTTATTTAAATACCTCAACTTACATGATTAATTACATAAAACACGACTTTATTTAAATAAATCATCATTTTAACAACCAAAATTACATAAAATCATTTCTTTTGTGTGATTAAATATACAAACCTTATAACATTATTTTTACATCCAAATATTATTTTAGAACAAAATTCCATCTTTTTATTAACAATATTTATCATATTAAATTTTAATACTACACTAAAGTTAACAAATTTCATTTTTTTGCCTTAATTTCCAAAATTATTGCATTTTATCAAATTAAAACCACATAATGCCCATTTTTATCATAAACTAACATGAGAAAGTTCTTAAAACTTTATTTTCAACATTTGAAATTTATTTCAACGATCAACGTGAATTAAATTCTTTTATCTTTTATTCAATTCAATTGCTCTCCAAATCAACATATTTCTTTTATTCAAACTTAATTTCCATCCCAACTACCTTTATTTTATTTTATTTATTGAAAACCCATTGTTTTATTTAAAATAAACAATTTTGATAAATTTTTCATCCCCAATTTATTTTATTTTTTCATTTTTAAATTATAACCACCGTTATAATTTAATATCATAGGTAATCACCAAAACCAGGGTTGTTACATAGCTGGTGGTAACGCATCATAGCCATTATCGCCCACCGCGTCCAACACTCCCATAATTCGAGGGTGCGGACCAATCAATCACATTGTAAACGATGTTAATATGAAGAAGTGTGTCCGCTCGGGGTAGCTAGCCCACTTGGCCGGTACGACTCCTGTTTTAGTCATTTCAAATTGGCACAAGTGCCAGGCAAATCTATCATCATTCTCTTTCTTCAAATCCAGCAAACGTAAGCCAAATCCAACCACTTCATTTTGGATCATCACTCCACATACGCAGTTGTTAAAGTGGTTCCAATATTCACAGAGAGTATGCCATAAAGAGGCACCGGTCTCTTTAACAACCAAACGTCGTTTTGCACATCGGTTAGTTCTTTTGCATTTCGAAATAATTCGTAATTGATATCAAAATATCATATTCATTTCAAAATCAAATTAATTTCGGAATCATCATATTTACTCAAAATATACTATTTCAATTCAATTTCATTTTCGCCTTAATATCTCGATTTCAGTTCCAACTCAAAATTGCTTCAAATTTTCTTTTGGGTTATATCTTCAATTTATCCCAATTCGTATTTAAATCCATGATTTATAAACCTTCCAGCCTTTGACCAGTTTAATTTTATAAAAATAGTTTGAAAATTTAAATTGCTTGAAAATGGTTTAAATAATTAAAATAGTTTGATATAAAATGATTTAAGTTTTAAAATGTTTTATAAGGTAACATGATTTGGAATTAAAATAACTTGAATATTTTAAAAGATAGATTTTTTAGTAGTTTATATTAAAATAATTTATCTAAAATACTCTCAAAGTCAAATCATTCAATTTTTAATTCAAATAAATTCGATTTCAAATTAATTCAGTTTCACTTTCAATTCCAATTGATTTCAATTTCAATTCCAACTTGAATAAATTTCAGTTTAATTCTTAAATTCAAACCATTTCAATTTATATAAATTCGAGTTTGATTTTTAAAATATCGATTTAAATCACTCAAATTAAATTAAACTTGAATACTAAATTTAAGATTCAAATCTTTAAAATAATTTAATTCCGAGCTCAATTATTGGAATATCAATTTAATTTACTTTTACATAGAAATATTTCAAAGTTCGAGTAAAAGTCCAAACCTTTAAAACTACCCAATTTTCGAAATTGAAATCATATGTCAAATATAACTTCAAAATCTCAACTTCAATTATTTAAACCATTTCCGTTAACAAATTTAAATTACAACATTTCAAGCTCACATTCGAAAATATTTCAATTTAAATTTCAGTGTGCCGATCATCGAGCAGCTATTGGGAATAGATTTGGACAACGAGAGCTACCACTCTCATGTTAAAGACTTCGCTCAACAAGGCCTCGATTAACGTGAGTAATTAGGGCTGTTGGATGCGGTTGCCACTTCATGGCAGATGGGGTTTTTAAAAATGTAGGGTTGTTTCCAAAAAAAGGGTTGTCTTATATATATGTATATATGTATATATAAGTAAATGTAATTTACTATTCAACAAACTATGTCACGATTAAAATTATTGAACTCCTAAAGAAACATGCCGTCTGGTGTTTATAATGTTACACCCCTATTCCAAATGCAACGGAATAAATTTTGAGGCCTAATTCGATTGTATGTGGAAGATAGCTTTTCGAATCGAATTATATTATTAAATTTCCAATATTAATTTCAACGCATTTCTATCCTGTACGACCAACGGTAACTCCAAATGCTACGAAATTTCAAATTCAATAATAATACACTATTACGAATCAAATGAAACCGGTCTCATCAAATTTCAAGATTGTGCCTTGGAAGGCTATTTTAACGTGTCTACTAAGTCGAGCGATCTTCAAAGTCGACCAAATTACTTGAAATTCCAATTTTAAGGCTTACCCATTCAATTCTAATTCAAATAGAATTTACATTCATATTAGAAACCATTTCGATTCATATTAAATCACAATTTCAATTATTTACACTATTTCAAGTATAAAATTTTCACTATTAAATTTATATATATAAATTTCAAATTTTAATTTATCGACTTTTAATTCCATTCAAAGGTCCATTATCATCACTCTAATTCAACTAGCATTTAAACCAACTTAAGAAATCATTTTTGTTCACATTTTACTCCAGAATCACATATTTACCCAATTTCAAATATAAAATTTACTATTCACCAAATCCGTTTAATCGTTATATATAGAAAATTTCAACTATTTCACTAATTCAACCAAAATCTACATATTAAAAGTCAATTAATATTCCAAATTCAACATTTAAAAATAAATTAAACTTGCAAAACCAACGACTAAAATTCTGGGTCGTTACACTATTTGACTTGGAATGTGAATTTCTATATTTTAATTTATTAGGAATGTTGTGCGTATAATTTAGTTGTATCTATTTCCATGTAAATTTCCATAAATAATCTAATCCCACAACTGTGTATAAAAAGTGCATCGTTTAGAATAATAATGAATATACCGAAATGAAAAAGATGTGTAAAGTATGGATGTTCTTCTCCATAGTTTGCACTATCTATTTCAATAAAAGAAAAGAGATAATTTCTTCAAATATCGTAGAAGTCTCACTTTTAGACAATTTATTGGAAGTTATAGCAATAATCCTTTTTGGGATGGATAGCTCTGATGTTAAAATGTGTAAATGAACGTTCTTTACTGAGTGTACATATAGTGTATATTTTGAAATTCCTTGCATAGGAATTAATGAGTTTGAAATTGAAATATGTATACACACATGTATAACCGTACATACCAATTAAAAATATAAATATACATAGGGTACCAATAAAACATAATAAATAAATATACGACAACAATAGTATTAGTCATAACTAGGACAACTAGATACTGATAGCTTAGATGATAAAGACGCAGCAACTCCAAAAAATTTATGAATAATGATTGCAAACTTAGTAGGCTAATAATTATGCAGTTAATAGGGATTTTCAAAAATTTAGTGGGGACATAAATGCATTGAATGAGATTGATTGCAGAATTTAATATGACATTTATGGGAAATGGAATAGTCATAATAAGTTGAATTTGAAATGGATAATTAAATGCCATTAATTCTTTTCTAATTTGAATAATAATGACCATTTATTACGGACAATTAACATTTATGGGACGTAAGAGGAAAATAAAGAACATACATAATAAATGTATAAGATAGAAATAGGTCCATAATGATTAGTTAGAGGATACTAGTAATTAAACTTTGAAGGCAATATAATTTTCATAGTAGGAAATTATATTGCCTCAATAATACATTTAGGATGGGTGCAAATTAGTGAGCTTAGCCCAATATTTAGGTTTAGGGTAAATGGTTTGTTTAGTATGAATTGAGATGCAATGTCTGTAGAGTTGCAAAACAGAAGTCTACCCTTCACCTAGAGGCTACCAGTAGTTGTGTATACTTACTATCGATGTGGGACATCTTTAACTATAAGACTTGTGGGGGACGAATATATGTTCACGTATAAATATGGTAAAATATATCAAGGGTACGCCTTGGATTTGAAGTATTAAATGACTTAGTATCTTTAGGGATGTCAAGGGTTTACCTCGACATGGAATATTTAAATGGCCATTGGGTCTGCCTCCTCCCTATATAAGAAATCCTCAATAACCTACGATGGTACTTAATAGGAAAATGGGGTATGCTTCAATACTAACAAGTGGTATTAATAATTTGAGTGTGCACTTTCCTTAACTTATATTAGGTAAGTCTAAACGGGATTTGGACCGTGGGTGTTGGCGAAGTATATCGGTGTTGTTGATAAGTTCATATTTAGAAGCAAGGCTGGCATATAGGCTAGGACTACCAGTAGTCCTAAGCGGTCGTTAGCAAAGATTTGGGTTATAGCCTAACGGATTTCACTTCCTACTAGTGTAGAATTCTTTGGAGACATGCAATGACCTCAAAATTTAATTAATTATTTATCCATCAAAGGTGCACTAGTTAACCCTTAGGTAAGTCTTTGAGATGCATTAGTAATATGGCAAATCAAATAATAGCACTATAATTAGGGGTCATCGGTCTTCATATTGAGGGCCGGTTGACTAGCGATTACCTTATGAATGGCCCCCTTCATAATTGAGGCATGAAAAGGCCATTGGGTCTATCTTCCCATACTCAAGAAGTATTAGATATCCAGGGTTTTCTTTTAGGTGGTACAACACACACATACATACACGTATATATATAGTTATACCTCAGAGAAGGTTAGATATATTGTACGCACATATGGAATAGGTAAGTCGTGAATAATAGACACAATGCTTAAATAAAAACCAATTGGCATAATCTAGTGTTATATCACCAAAACGTTATTCTGATCCTCTTCTCATTACGACCAATATGATAGATTTAGAGAGACAAGCTATTGGTGCAAGATGGGAATGATAGATGGAGAAGTCTTCTTATTCATGCTCGGCGCTGACAAGGAAACTAGATATCCAAGGAATGATATTGATTCTAAGGAAGTAGCCTTAGTCATTATATATATATATTCTCTTATATTTTTTATTCTCCCGTGAGTTTATGTAGATAGCTCTCTGATATACTTATATTGATTTTAGATTACCAACACCAACGATCCATGCCGTAGTAGATTCGGTTTTGGTTTAGTTGAAATTAGGGCCCATTATGGTGCTAATTGTTGCATTTGATATCAGAACTTTGATTAATCTATCGTAAGAATTAGGATATACCGAGGAAACGTATTTGTCGTTACATATATATATATATGTATGTATGTATGTATATTTATATTATGCCAACTCTATGAATTCCGACTATAGAAGTAGTTGCAACCATATTCTCAAAAGGTGGATAAGGAAAATATGAGTTGGAATAGCAAATAGAGTAAAATTGATGCACCCATCCCTAATTATCCTAATGGGTGTAGGTTGTATCATAAGGAGTGGACCAAGAAGAGCCTTAGCACAACATATAGAAGGATCTCGGAGGTTGGGTAGTATTGATTCCTTTGTTGGTTCTAGGTTATCTTATGACTGTGGATTTCGATGGATTGGCGATTGAAGATGTACCTTTCATCTAAATAATTGAAAGTAAGATCCTATATATTTCTAGCATCAAGCAGTAAGATGTGAAAAAGGATTAAGCAAGTTCCCGCAAGAAGGCATGCATTAATCGCCACAAGAGATAACCAGATTTTTTAATATACACTCTTAATAAGAGGATTTTTTTTAATCTAATTTTTCAGAGGATTTATCTAAAATTGAAGGACCCTAATATTAAAAATTTGTTATTTTGTTAAAGTAAGAAAATTTGGAAGTTTTAAAGGGAAATTTAGAGATTCCTAGTGAATTTTAAAACTGTTTGGGTTTGAATTATTTTTTATTTAAAGGTTTTGGTAAAGGGGTTTTTTAATTTTTGAAATGAATGTAAAAAAGAGCATATGTTTGGCTCGATGATTTTTTCTATTTTCATAAATTTAGAAGTTCCTTTTTAAAATTCTTTTTATGGGATGAATAAATTGAAATGGTGCATGATTGAAATAAGATAAAGAGGATAAAAGGATAAGAATGCCCGATAATGAAGATAGGACGAATATTCCTGTATAAGGAAAATGTGGAGAAAATCAAACGTAATGGATTTATACACATCTCTTTTTATGCTAATGAAGAAAAGCCCAATTACTAAAGCAGTAAGTGAACGCACTAGCGTCAAGGGGGAAAAAAATAAAGGAAAAAAAGCTATATAAGATGATGCCACTTGAAGGCCATTTTGGTGGAGAAATTTTAATAGTAGCGGTATTAGGAACTTAAATAGGAATGACGTTAGATATTTATATTAAAATAACGTTAGAAATCTAGTTAGGAACGATGTTGGAAATTAGAGGTAATGCGTAGGAAAAATGGATAATTTCAAAAAATATGTGCAATAATTGTGCACATATTTTAGAAGTCCTCCTTATAGGCAATTAGAGTCTCTGCTAAGGTTTAAAAGGGAAATAGCATCAGTAGTAGGAAAATGATAGAATGGAGGTTATCCTTGTCTACTCCAGTTTTTATTGTTTAAAGTAATAAAAGATGTTTCTGAAAAATGGTTTGGCATGACAATTGATTTTTTGAATGCAAATAAATGTTTTGGGTTAAAAATCCTACTTTTAAAGAGGTAAATCTTTGTTGTAGAAATTCCTTAAAAAGAGAAGATTAATTTAATGGTTATTCATGTAATAAAAGTTTAACCCTCACTATTTGAAAATAATGAAGATATGCATGTCTTTAAGAAAAGGATCATTTTAAATTGCAAACATTGGCTTTTGAATATTAATAGAAATATTCTAATTTATCCGTTCAAAGATAAAAAAGATTGGGTTAAGTATTTCATGACCGTGGATTTTTAAGTTTATAAAAAGTGGTGAAAACCAAACCAATTTTTGATATGGAGTAGATATAAATGACCGTTTTGGTAAGACGGGTTACAGGTCAAGGTTATAAATAAAATGATTACGAATGCTCATAGAGTAATAACAAGGGATCCCCGTTGAATTTAAAAAGTATTGGTACGTACCTAGGAATGTTTTATTAGAGATGTATGAAATCCCTAAGAAGAACCCACAAAGAAATGATGTTTGGTATTAAAGTACATTTTTGCATGTCCTAGGTTACATTAGAACGAAAGATCAAGGATAAAAAAGTAAATACTTAAGTTTGAGAATACTATCAAGAGATTTTTATTAAAAAAAGATAGTAATATGATTGGAGAAGAGGGTAATGAGATGTGAAACACACATAGCGGAAGTTGGTTGGCTCAGGGTTAAAGAGGGCAAGATAGGTTGTAGAGATGTTATTCCACCAACCCAATTTTTCGATGAGTTGTTCTAAATATACATAGTTTATATTTCTTACCCACTACAGAATGGGAATGCACAGTTTGTCCCATAATCGAGTGCAATATTTGAAGCGATAGATGGACCTTATTTATTAAAGGCCAAAGCGGTAAGTTAAGACATGTTTGTTATAGTAGAATGGCAAACTAGAATGTCCATCTTAATTGAGTAAGAAATGATAGGGCTACAAGATCATTAATACCAGTTGATGTTGAATGGAAGCTTCCTACAATTGTTTCTTGTATGATATTTGGGTTGTAATTGCTATTTTTTACTATTCGGGTACTTTAAAAGCATACGATATAGTAAGAAATATGCTTCTATTTTTCTATGTCAATCTTTGGATGAGTTTTGACCTTTACATACATACACACATAAAAACATACATACATAAATACACACACACACACACACATGTATATATATTGAAAACCAGTGTAAATAAAGAAACCTTATAAGGATACCTGATTAGCGATAAATGTAATAAAGGCAAGAAGTTTATAAAATAAATTACAAAATTAAATTAACTACTAGAAATAAAGAATGATTGAATCCCAAAAACTTATAAACTTTTAGAAAATAAATTTTAGTAAGCGGAGGACATGGAGAAGTTCTAACAACTCTATTTTCTACGCCGTACTAATAAATAAATTTAATTCAAATGAAAATATTCAGATTGGATTTCCGATAACTATTATAAAAAAATAAAATAAAATTTAGTTAAGATAATTTAATAAATGATTTTTTTAATAAATCGTATCAGTTAATAAATTCTTTTTGAAGATATATTTAAAATCAAATAAAAAGTTTTAGCTAATAGAAATGTATTTTCAAAAGTGTGAATATTTTTTTATATCACTTAAATAGTTGAAAATAAATTTACTTTTAGTTAATATAATGAATAATTAAATAGAGATAGATAAATATTGAATCAAGTTATACTTTGGAAAATTGGATAGTGGATCGGTTTAAATTGGAAATGAATCTACAAATTAACGGTAGAATTATTCACATTTATATATAGTGATAAAAGGATTTTTCTTTTACAAGGAAAGTAAAGAAACCAAATAAATTATAAACAAGCCCAAAATTCAATTCAAGCCCATTGTTATTTTAAACTTATTTCAAAACATCCCTGCTCATTATTCTAACCCCTCCATTTCTTAAGCCCATCTCTTTTCTTATGCCCTAATTTCCTTACTTGATTCAACCCTAAAAAAAGAAACGACGAAGGTGTGCTTAGAGAAAGAAAAGGGGAAGTCGAGTGTGGGCTTGGCATGTTGACGGCGTCGGGGTAGCTGAAGCGGTCCCGTTGGAGGGAAAGGTCATGAGCAGTGACCTGGTGCGTGAGTGCTAGAGTTGGTGGCAAACCGGAGTGGACGATAGTGATAGCAGGACAACATTGCATTAGGTGAAGCTAATGGTGATAGAAGCGTGAATCAGAGAGCACAAATAATGACTTGGCTGCGTTGATCTGGGGATTGATGATGTGAGTTGATGAGCAATGTAAGGTTGTAGTTGATGTAAGGTCGAAGGGTTGAAGTTGCTGAAAGTATTCGGTCTTGCACACTTCTGTTTTTTTGAAACATGGTGAGGTCCGAGGGCATCGTAGGACGAGTCTGGTGATGTGAGAGTGATAATGGAAGGCTATATCTAGGCTTCTAGAGATGATCGTTGAGCTTAAAATGGAAGCTAAGGCTGAGTGATTTGTTCTGCTTTTTAATTCGGTGAGTTATTTTATATAACCCGCACATCTATATCTAAAATGGTCATATCTCTTTTTTTATGCCTTTCTCTAATTATAAATTTCATTAATATGTGGCTGTGATTGAAAGATGTGATTAAAATAAAATTATGTGCTATAATTCAGTTAGTTAGTGTTTGAATTGGTTGAATTATATGTTTGAAATATTGGATTTGAACCGATAGTTGAAAATGAATCAAATGGTTGAAATAAGGTTATATGTTAAGATTATATTGTTCGTTTCAAGTCTGGATTGATGGCTGAAAATACATACTTTATTTGTATGGTCGGAGTTTGCCAAAAAGCAATTTGGACTGATAAATAATTTCATATTGGAAATGATATCTTATAGAGCATCGTCGGCTTTGAAATCTTCATTTTTGATGGGTTTATTGTTTGAATTATTTACGTATTTTTAAAAGATTCTTGGAATGAGATTTTTATCCATTTTGATCCTTATTGGAATTTAATTTATAGAATATAGTTAAATTATATTATAATGTTAAGTTATTCCTTATTTCAAAATTTTTATTCAAAGCTTTTTAAAATGTTTAATATCTAATTATAAAACCTTTTTAAATTTACCATATCAAGTATAAAATTTTGGAAATATTTTAAAGGCAAAAGAAAAAATATGGTATTATTTTAAAAAAGCGGCAATGAATGTAATAATTTTAAGCGATTTTAGTTATAAAAGAGGTTTACATGATATTGCAAGAGTTTCAAAAGCTTTTGTAAATAAGCAACTCTTTTTTAAAATGAGTTTATGAATTTAAAAGTGATTTTGGAAAATTATATCTTTGTATATATAAACTTAATTTAAAACTCTTTTATTTTATTTATTATGGATTTGAGATTTTAATGAGATTTGGTGCTTTTCTATGAAACAAAGAATTTTAATAAACAATTAAATTGTCAAATTGGTATGGGATATTTTTATTTCTCTTATTATTATAATTAGTTAAATAGATTTTGAATGGAAATTGCTAGGTTATATTAAATACTTGAATTTACATATTGGTATGGGACAGTTAGCTAAATTCTAATGATTACTAAAGTGAAAGTGATCTACAATTTAGAGTTGTATTATCTTAGGGTGTTCGGATTTTAGGTCGATAGATCCTTGAGAGATGATGGCTTATTTTTCATCGACCAGAGGGTCGATATTTAAGTAGCACTTGACCAAGTTACTTGAGGAGGTGTTAACGACCTTGTCATTCGAGGCAAAACTACTTAGAGTGGTGTTAGCGATCTTGTTGTTTAGGGCGAAAATGCTTAGTAACGTGTTAGCGACCTTGCAAGAGCCATCGATACTGCATAGAGAGGTGTTGGCAACCTTGTCATTTAGGGCAAAACAACTTGAGGAGGTGTTAGCGACCTTGTTAAGGCTGGAAAAGCTACTTGAGAAGGTGTTAGCGACACTGTTAGGGCCGACAAAACTGCTTGAGGAGGTGTTAGCGACCTTATCAAGGCTATCACATTCTTTTCGGACATGAGATTATGATTATTTATTTGTGATAATTATTTCTTCAGATATTTTTAGATGGATAATTAGTATATTTTGACTCTGGAGAATTTTGAATTGTTATAACCATATTTTTTATATAGTCCATCAAAGACTTATATGGATTTATGAAATGGTTATTGGTTTGATAGGCCTTATTATGGTTGATTTGTTTTTAGGCACAATTTGAGACGACTTATTTTAAGGTTAAGTCATAAATGGATTTTTAATTGATATGCCTTATTATGATTATTTGTTCTGGCATATTTTTATTATGTCTTATTATCTATTAAGTCAAATATTTATGATATCAGTATCTCACCTCTTTCTTAGATATAGTCTTCCCATTTATTTTAAATACTCGGGTCAGGCCAAGACTTTACAGGTATAGGGACTCATTGATCTTTGAATTTTGTGCAAGCATTGGAGTAGACTATTCTGACTATTTTAGTTTACGTCATTACTCTATATATTGACACTTAGGAGGATATGTGTAATGAACCGCCTTTCTTACCATTGAAAGAAGAGTCATTAAGGATGAAAGAAAGCTATAGAAAAGAAGAACTGGAAAAATACAGAATCTTACAGTAGAATAGAATAATATATATTACATAACATAAGCTATACATAGTCACTGACAATATGATACATCAGAGTAATAGTAATACAAACACCATACTTAAACAGTCATAACTAACTATCCATACATTGTAATCCAAAATACATATACAGACACAACGGAAATAGATAGTAACTAGCTAACGGTGAAACCACCTGCTCCAGCTCTTCCAAACTACAATCGTGAGAACCTGGATCACTTGGCTACTCATCAAAGTTTGAGTACCCAAGAGTTTAGGGAAAAATAGAAAAATAACTCCAGGTCAGGCATGGGTTTGGTGTGAGTAAAACGGTTAAATTACTTTAAATTGAAAATCATGTGAAATCAAAGGTATCTTGTAAGACCACGCCGCACATAAACATGGACGGGTTTTTACCTTACAATAACCAAAACACTTTTATAGAAAATCCAGTATTATTATCATAGTACTTAGGGTTTTCAAATAAAATAGAACATACCTGGAATGCTTGCATCTCACATTCCAACACATTTGGACACAAACAAAAACGTATAGCACTTATTCGAAATTGGATTCCAACAATGACTGGGCTACTGGGGTACCGCCCGTCACGGTACACCTTTAGACAAATGTACCGAGATTGAACCTATCGATCCTGCCAATATAGGACCGGCCTATCCCTTACTGGATAGTACCGAATACATCACCATCCTGGTTATGACCAGTAACTATACCGTAGCATACAGAAAAACATACAAATATCGGTTCTAGACTGGTGATCAGATACCCTAAAGGGTGTGACCCACATGGCCCTGCTACATCTCTCCTGTTTTAGACATTCCCGGTTGATAAGGTTTGAGGCTATGTTTACCTTTCTAGAACATTTACAAGTAGAATGCTCTAATGATGATGTTATGATAGCATTCGTCCATACAAATCGGTTCTGGGTCTAAACAAAACCGAAGGCACCATTTCCACTACACCCATTATTAGAATCACCCTCAGAGTAAGTGGTAAATAGCCCTTGCACTCCAAAATCTATATCCTCGATCTTGCCTTTAGAATCTTCCAAATCACTCGCTTAAATTGATTCGAAATGGTTTTCGGATAATACTGTTATCCGATCCAGGTCTCATCGGATCAAAATGATAAATTTTTAAAGGCCAAATTTGTTTAAATAAATAATTCTACAACCAGAGTGTGAATATTCACATATGGGAATTCATTCCATATGTTTACTTTATCACGACCTATCCATCGAAATTAATTCGCATATAATCATCACATTTTTCGAAACTCAAAATAGTGATTAGTACAAGTCAATTTACTTCCAATAAAACGTGTCAACAATTTATTCTAACTACTTTAGTTTGTTTGGCTACTTAATGGAATAGACAATAGATAATTGAAACCAATATTTAAGAGAGAAAAAAGTCAAAGCATTAACTTCAATCAACGATTTATAATTAATATTAGAACAATTTACAAATAAAATTAGAATTTGTTTCAATTAACCGAGTCAAGTTATATTGTTAAACCAAATTACTTGTCAATCAATGAAATTTAATAAATGATTTATTCTTAGTTAATCAAATTAAATAGCCATTTAATAGTTAATTTATTAATTAACATATAATTAATTAAATAAGAAATTACTTATTTGTTCACTTTCAATTATTATCAATCATTAAATATTGACATTGTAGAAATCTTGACATTATGGGTCAGATGGAAATACTTGGCGATAGGATCCCGATACAAAAATCCATGCGTCGATTAGATTTGAAATGAAGGAGAAATAGCCTTTTAAAATTTATAGATTATTAAATAAAATAATAAATTCAATTTACTTTTTAAAATCAAACCTAGCCCATATAAATCCAAACCCGTCCCTTTCTTCTTCTCCTAGCAGCTCCCTCACTTCTCTTTATTCAAAAGCATGAAAAATATATGAAGATGTCCATGGAAGTGTGTACGCACACGCAACCTCCGATCGACCAAACTCGCCACCGACAACCTATGCAAGTCACCTACGACTATCACAACACGACCGACCACCTAGAACGCAGCCAAAGCCTTTACTTCGAAATTGAACTCCTAACCCAAACTGGAATGAAAAACCGTATCTACCCAAACACCTCGCCACATCACATCAGGCCACCATCCACCACCAAATTTCACACCTAGCTCCACCATCGCCTCCTCTACCATTTCCCCCTTATGCACATCCTTATCTCTGTCTATCAACGTCGCCATTATCCACGAACTGAGATCAAACCAAAACTACCCTAAGACCCTAGTTCTATCTCGACTAGCCCACACATTCAAATTAAAATTACCACACCATTTTTCCTGGATTCCCTATCACCTAATCCTTCTCTACGCCAAACACCATGGCCTGAAATCGCTTAGGTCGTTGGAATTTGGCAGTACGCCCAAATAAGTTCATCCCCAAAATTCTCTCTCTACACAACACTAAAAACCCTCAAATCACTCATAAAAATCATATTTTTCAATAATGATCACAGCTGTATAATCCATACATTAAATTAAGAAAGTCAAATCTCGACCCTATATGACCCATTCACTGTTAAATGCCTTCTTCTCCCTCTCTACTTGATGAAATTTAATGAAATCAACTTTAAAATATGCTATACTAGAAAAACAAACAACTTTTGTTTTGGAATCATGATTTAAACTAACTAGATGTTGAGGTATTTATTTTCAAAGTGTAAGTTTTAATTGTTTATAACAAAAAAGAATGATCAGAGATCTTTTGGAGAAGTAAAGTGCTTTGGTGGAACTGACATGTCGAACACACTCATACATACACATGTACACATATCAAGTACATATACATTTGACGAAGATCAATGATTCATCCCAAAATCAATAGTTATATAAATATATGCAATAAGCAGTTAACAAAATCAATATGTTTTACTCACAATTTAAAAAGATGATCAACAACTGCTAAATCTTCAAGCTTTTGATCAACTTAAATCTTATTATTGAAATGGCAGATTTTTTGTAAATAAACAAGCATATATATATATATATATGTATGTATATATATATGTATATATATAAGAGAAGACGGGGAACAGAGCAAAAGAATGGGGCTGAGTACACATGAGGATGGCTGATAGGTTTTGGCTTCCTCACAACATTTTTTTTACTTTGTGGGCTGATTTGATTTTTTTGCATGCTGATTTTAAGTTCGTAATGATGAAGCTTTATATATATATTGAAATGGTAAAGCTTATATATATTATCATATTCAGCAACTAGCATTTGAGATTTACTTTAGCTTTCAAAATTTATATATTCATATATTCTCAATATTAGAAAATCAAATTATTTGACTTGTAAAAATTAATATTTTAATATTTAAAATTAGCTAATTATTCTAATAACAGATGGCTAACAATTCGAGTCGTTATATTTCCTCCCCCTTAAAAGAATTTCGTCCTCGAAATTAGAAAGCAAAGAGATAATTCAAACTATAACATATCATAAAGCACATACACAAGTCATACACTAAACAACCATAGAAAACAAGGCATACATTATACATACCAACAACAAGCTATCCTAACATCTCCCCTCATATGATCCAGAGTCTCCCATGTATAGTCCTTGGGATTCTCACTCCATTGAATTTTAACCAACTTTACCGCCTTACTCCTAAGTCTCTTCTCATCCTGATCTACAATATAAATTGGATGTTTGACTGTGTGGAACACATTATGAACTCTCGCTATCCTTTCCAGCGTCTCAACCTTATAGGCAAGAGACCCAATCCTTTCAAGAATACAGAAAGGTCCGATATACCTTAGAGCTAATTTCCCAACCTTTCCAAATCTAATCGCTCTTCTAATTGGAGAAATCTTCATGAACACAAGACTCCAATGAAAATTCCCAATCCCCTCGTCTTTTATCAGCATAGCTTTTCTGGCGATCTTGAGCTTCCTTCATCCTCCTCTTAATCAATTTAACCTTCTTAAATGCCTTTCGACTAATATCTGGACCAAGCACTAGACAATCTTCAGACTCTACCCAACAGGCTGGTGACTTGAACGACCTTCCATAAAGAGCTTCATAAGGTGCCATGCCTATTATAGCTTGATAACTATTGTTGTAGGAGAATTCCACTAATCGAGATGATCCTCCCATGATCCTCCAAAATCCAAGATACAGGCTCTCAACATATCCTCCAAGATACGATTAACTCTCTCAATTCGAACACCAGCTTGTGGGTGGTAAGCAACACTCAAACTTAACTTTGTTCCCAGAGCTACTTGCAGTGCTTCCCAAAATTTACTGGCAAAGATAAGATAACGATCACTTAATATACTTATTGGGACTTCGTGTAATCTAACAATCTTCTTCATAAAATATCTAATGAAGAAGTTGTGGTTCTAGTTGGTTTCACTGGTATAAAATGGGCGCTCTTGGTCAACCAGTCTACAATGACCCACACTCCTTCATTTCCTTCTTGTTCTAGGTAAACCATCGTTAAAATCCATGGATATCTTTTCCCATTTCCATTTTGGAATTTCCAAAGGTTGTAACAGTCCAACTATCTTCTGATGATCACCTATGATTTGCTAACAGCTCGCATACCCACTTAAAAAGATAGAGATATTATTCTTCATTGCTTGCGACTAGAATACTCTTTTCATATCCTTGTACATCTTATGAAATCCTATACTGTGGCATTCCAACAAAATTTCATGCCTCAATCCATCTATATTGGGAACGCAAAGTCGTTTGTTTAACCTCAAAACACCACGATCATCCACCTGAAAGTCTGAATATTGTCCCTCCACAACTCCTTTAATTAACTCCTCCAGATTTTTATCCTTCCTCTGACTACACATAATTCTTTCTTGCAGACTTAGGGTAACCTCCAAAAGAGATAAACCCACATTCCTATTTAGAGCATCTGCTAAAACATTCGCCTTTCCTGGCGTATGAAGAATATCCAAGTTGTAGGATGCTAGAAATTCCAACCATCTCTGTTATCTCAGATTCAGATCCTTCTAAGTGAAATGATACTTCAGGGGCTTGTGATCCCTAAAGAGTTTAAAATTTTCACCTAGTTAGAGAGAGAAGACTAACTTACTAGAACTTTATAGATAAGAAAGAAACAATAAGAATAGAGAGATCCTTACCCAACAAATAGTTTCTCCACATTTTCAATGCAAAGACAACTTCTATAGCTCCAAATCATGTATTGCATGATTCCTTTCACATGGCTTCAATTTTCTACCTGCATATGAAATAACCCAACCATTTTGCATCAAAACAACACCTAATCCTTCTCCATACACATCGGTATAAACCGTGAATCCACTCCTTCCATCTAGAACAGCTAAAACTGGCGCACTAGTCAATCTCTTCATCAATTCCAAAAATGCTTCCTCACACTTAGGAGTCCATACGAACTTACACCCTTCTTAGTCAACATTCTCAAGTGAGATGAGGTCATGGAATAATCTTTTATGAACCTCCTATAGTATCCAGCTAATCCTAAGAAACTATGAACTTCAGTAGGATTCCATAGTTGCTTCCATTGTTGCACAGCTTCAACATATATCGGGTCTACCAATATACCCTTTCCTGACACAATATGGCCTAAGAATCTTACTTCTGACTACCAAAAATGATACTTGGAGAACTTTGCCTTCAGAACATGCCTCTGCAAAGTTTCTAATACTACTTCCAAATAGTGTCTATGCTCTTCTTCAGACTTAGAATATATGAGAGTGTCATCGATGAAAATCAACAACAACTTATTTAGGACTTGTCTGAAAATGCGATTCATCAAGTCTACGAAATATGCAGGTGCATTGATTAGCCCGAAAGGCATAACCGACCACTCGAGAAAAAAAGTCTACACCCTTATATGCAATAAGGGTATACTATCTTTGGAAATTCCTAATTGATGAAATCGTGTAGCTAGATCCATTTGGGAAAATACTATTGCCCCATAGAGTTGGTCAAAAAGGTCATCAATGCCGGGTAAAGGATATTTATTCCTAATGGTCAACTTATCAAATTCATGATAGTTCACACATAGTCTTAGAGAACAATCAGACTTAGCCACAAAAACTACTTCTGAGCCCCAACTTGAATAACTTGGTCTAATCAACCCTCAATTCAATAAATCCTGGGTTTGATTTACTAACTCTTCTCTATCCCTCAAAGCCATCCTTCTTTTGGGTTGAATCATAGACCTTGCTCCAGGAAATAAATCAATTTGGAATTCTATTTCTCGGTGAGGGGATAAATTTTTGACTTCTTCAAAAACAACAAGGAAGATTTTAATGATTTCTATGGATCCTAGGACATCTTGAGATGCTTTAAGAGAATGCAAGAAATTACACATATGAATTCCAGGGTTATCACATTTTATCTTCGCAATCCTTACCAACTTGGTTTCTAAAGATACAATCCTCTTGTCACAGTCGAGGACAGCTCTATGCTTTGCTAACCAATCCATACCAATTACAATATCATCCCTTAAAATCTAATACATAAGGGTCCTATGAAAAGAAATGAGAAAGACAAGAAATTAGCATGCCTTCACAGATCATATTCAAATAGGTCACTTCCCTTATGGGATTAGATACACAAATAGGGTTTTCTACGATACTAGGAATGCGATGAAATTTCCTTACTGATTTCAAAGAAATAAATCTAAGGGAGGCACCAGAATGAAATAACACTCTAGCATAAATAGCATTAACAAGTAAGGTACCTTCAAGGATGCCTTTCCCTTTGACATATTCCAAAGTTGGCGGCTCATTCTTGAGTGATAAACCTTGGGTTGCAGAGCCTTTTTAAGAAATGGGTAGTCTTTCACCAAATGGCCTGGTTAGTGATAATTGAAACAAAGGGTTTTCTGGACTATCGAAGTGATAGGTCTTGCTTATTGTTGAGGTTGCTATTGCTGCTGCTTCTGAACTTCATAATTCTTGCAAAACCTTGCAATGTGGCCCTTCTACGTGCAAAGGTAATAACTAACATTCTTTTACTTGTTCCCTTTACCACTTCCTGAATTCTTTTGCGTCCCACCACCTAATTTTTCATTCTCTTTGTTCTTCCAGTTGGGTTGAACTTCCTCTTGTTGGGGTTGTTGCCACCCATATTCCCATTGGTTGCTACTAGAACTGGCTTCTTCTTATCCAATGCTTCATATCGGAGAGCCATATCCACTAAGTCAATGAAAGATCCCTTGAGATGGCCCGTCATCATTTCATGAAAACTTTCCCTCAATCTAGTCACAAATATCTCATTCTTCTTTAACAGGGTATTGATCAATTCAGGTCCAAAGCATGAAAGTTCATCAAACTTGTTTTCATATTCCACTACGGACAAGTTCCTTTGTTTTAAATCCATAAAATTTCGGCACATTCTATTCTTACTCGTAGAAGGTAGGAACTGAGCTTCAAATCCTTCCTTAAATTTGTTCTTGGAGAACTCTTCTTCGGGAACATTTGCGATTAGAGAATCCCTCCATGCGGCTGCTCCTTCTTGTAATTGCCAAGAAGCTAAAAAGCGTTCCTGCTCATCGACCAGATTAAGTTCTTTGAAAATCTTTTCATAGATTTATAACCATGCTTGCACTTCCATGATAGATTCTGTCCCCTTAAAAGGTTTCTCCCTCTAAAGCTGTGTAGTCTTTGCATAATGTTGCAAAGTTTTCCCTTGGCTGAACTGACACTGCTTCCTCGACAATTCCTACTTTTCGGGATTCGGGGTCCGACCATTTGAGGTTTTGGTACTGCTAGCTCCCTTCTACATCTACCTTTAGTGCTCATTGCTTACTACCTTGACATAGTAAGATGATACTTAGAAAGCTTGGACGGAATACACTCCAAAGATGGCACAAATCAAATTTATCAAGCCTAGGTATTTACTCAACCTAAGCTCTGATACCAAATGTAACGAATTGCCTTTCTTACCATTGAAAGATGAGTCATTAAGTATGGAAAAAGAGATAGAAAAGAAGAACTAGACAAAACACAGAATCTAATAATAGAATGGAATAATATATATTACATAACATAAGCTATACATAGTCACTGACAATATGATACAACAGAGTAATAGTAATACAAACACCATACTTAGAAAGTCATAACTACCTGTCCATATATTATAATCCAAAACACAAACACAGACATAGCGGAAATAGATAGTAATTAGCTAACGGTGAAGCCATCTGCTCCAGCTCCTTCAAGTTGCAATCATGATAACCTAGATCACTTGGATATTCATAAAAATATGAGTACCCAAGAATTTAGGGAAAAACAGAAGAAAAAAACTCCTAGTCAAACATGGGTCTGGTGTGAGTAAAACAGTTAAATTACTTTAAATTGAAAATCAATTTAAATCGAAGGTATATCGTAAGACCACGCTGCACATAAACATGGATGAATTTCTACCTTATGATAACCAAAAAACTTTTATAGAAAATATAGTGATAGTATCATAGTATCGAAGGTTTTCAAATAAAATAGAACATAGCTGGATTGCTTGTATCTCACATTCCAACATATTTGGGCACAATAAAAAACATACTACACTAATTGGAAATTGGATTCGAACAATGATTGGGCTATTGGGGTACTGCCCATCACAGTACACATATAGACAAATGTACCAAGGTCAAACCTATCGATCGCTGCCAACACAGGATTGGCTTACCTATTACTGGATAGTACCAAATACATCACCACACGATTATGGTCAGTAACCTTGCCATAGCATACAGAAAAAGGGACAAAGATCAATTGTAGAATGGTGATGACATACCCTAATGGGTGCGACCCACACGGCCCTGCTGCATCTCCCCTATTTTAGTCATTCCCAGTTAATGAGGTTTGAGGCAACGTTTACCTTTCTAGAACATTTACACTTAGAATGCTCAACAACCTCCAATGATGATGTTTTGATAGCATTCATCCATACAAGTTGGTTCTGGGTCTGAACGAAACTAAAGGCACCATTTCTACTACACACATTATTGGAATCACCCTCAGAGTTAGTATAAAATAGTGCTTGCACTCTAAAATCTGCATCCTGGATCTGGATTTTAGAATCTTCCAAATTGCTCGCTTAAATTGGTTCGTAGTGGTTTTCGAATAATACTGTTATCCGATCCCGGTCTCATCGAACTAAAACGATAAATTTTTAAAGGCTAAGTTTGCTTAAATAAACAATTCAACAACCATAGTGTAAATATTCACATATTGGAGTTTATTTCATATGTTTACGTTATCATGACATGTCCATCGAAATTAATTCGCTGGCTTATCACATTTTCCAAAACTCGAAATAGTGATCAATATAAGTCGATTTACTTCCAATAGAATGTGCCAATGTTTTAATCTAACTACTTTAATTTGTTTGGCTACTTAATGGCACAGACAAAAGATAATTACTATCAATATCTAAGAGAAATAAAAGTCAAAGCATATATCATTAACTTCAATCAACGATTTATAATTAGTATTAAATAAATTTACAAATCAGAACAGAATTGGTTTCAATTAACCGAGTCAAGTTAAAAATATTACCCAGATTACTTGTCAATCAAAGAAATTTAATAAATGATTTATTCTTTGTTAACTTAAATTAAACAGCCCATTTAATAATTAATTGATTAATTAACATATGATTAAGAAATTACTTATTTATTCACTTTCAATTGTTATCAATCATTAAATTTTTACATTACAGAAATCTTGACATATTGGTTCAGATGGAAATACTCGACAATAGGATCTCGACGCAAAAACCATCCGTTGGTTGGATTTGAAACGAAGGACAAATAGTCTTTTAAAATATATAGATTATTAAATATAATAATAAATTCAATTCACTTTTTAAAATCAAATCCGGCCCATGTAAATCCAAACTCGGCCCACCCTCCTCTTCTCCCAGTAGCTCCCTCTCTTCTCTTCATTCAAATGCATGAAACGTAAACGAAGATGTGCACGAAAGTGTGTATGTGCATGCAACCTCTGGTCAACCAAACTCGCCGTCGACCCCCCTACGCAAGACACCTACGACCATCACGACACAACCGACCACCTGGAACGCATCCGAAGCCCCCGGTTCGAAATCGAACCCCTAACCCAAACTGGAATGAAAAACAGTGCCTATCCAAACACCTCGCCACATCACCACAAGCTACCGTCCACCACCAAATTTCACCGCTAGCTCCGCCAACACCTCCTCTACCATTCCCCCTATGCGCACCCTTATCTCTCTCTACCAACGTTGCCATATTCCATGAACCGAGACCAAACCAAAACTACCTTGAAACCCTAGTTCGATCTCGACTAGCCCACACACTCCGTTAAAAATTACTGCATCATTTTTCGTGGATTCCCTATCACCTAATCCTTCTCCACACCAAACACCATGGCCTAAAATTGCCTAGGTCGCCGGAATTTGGCAATACGCCCGAATATGTTCATCCCTAAAATTCTCTCTCCATAAAACTCTAAAATCCTATAATCACTCTTAAAAATCATATTTTTCAATAATGATCACATCGGTATAATCCATACATAAAATTAAGAAAGTCGAATCTCGACCCTATATAACCCATTCACTGTTAAATGTCATTTTCTCTCTCTTTACTTGATGAAATTTAATGAAATAAATTTTAAAATATTCTATACTAAAAAACAAATAACTTTTGTTTTGGAATCATGATTAAAACTAATTGGATGTTGAGATATTTATTTTCAAAGTGAAAGTTTTAACTGTTTATAACAAAAAACGATGAACGGAGAGCTTTTGTAGAAGAAGTAAAGTGCTTCGATGGAACTGACATGTTAAGCACACTCAGACATACACATATACACATATCAGATACATATACATTTGACGTAGATCAATGATTCATCCCAAAAGCAACAGTTATATAAATATATGTTATAAGCAGTCAACAAAATCAAGATGTTTTACTCACAGTTTAAAAAGGATGATCAACAACTGCTAAATCTTCAAGCTTTTGATCAACTTAAATTTTATTATTGAAATTGCAGACTTTTTATAAATGAACAAGCATATATATATATATATATATATATATATATAAAAGAGAAGAAGGGGAACAGAGCAACAAGAAAGGGACTGAAGTACACATGAGGATGGCTCATAGGTTTAGGCGTCCTCACTATAATTTTCTACTTTGTGGGCTTGATTTGATTTTTTGGGCTGATTTGATTTTTTTGCATGCTGATTTTAAGTTTGCAATGATAAACCTTTATATATATATATGTATGTATATACATATATATGTGTATATATATTATCATAAGTTTGAAATGGAAAAGCTTATATATCACCATATTCAGCAATTAGCGTTTGAAATTTAATATAGCTTTCAAAATTTATAGATTCAGATATTCTCAATACCAAAAAATTAAGTTTTTTGACTTATAAAAATTATAATTTTTTAATATTTAAAATTAGATAACTATTCTAATAATAGATGGCTAAAAATCTAGATCGTTACACTGTGTTATGTATATTACTTAGTAGTCATTGCGTAGCTGGTACTGTATTTGATGCGATGTATATATTTATATGGGTCTAGTACTGATCTTTTGTAGATTCACCTTCTATTTTTTTATATGGTGTATACTATTCCATAGTGATCTATGATTCTGATTTATTTATATTATATAGTATACTGAATATTTTTAATCTGTGTGTTTACAACTTTGTATTAATATTGTACACATTAAAATTTTTAGTTCAGATCTTTAATAGGTAATAAAAATGTGTCAGAGTTAGTACAAAGATATATTCACATTTGATCGCTCTTAACCAACCGTATCCTTTGTGTAATTAAACGATATTGTTGTAATGTTCTTTAATAATATTATATAGCGGTGGGGTCATTATAGCTTGGTATTAGAGCTGCGTTCAGAACATTCTAGAATATAATTAATATAAAGTCGATATCTAAACCTAGGTAGACTTAGAATCCTATCCCTTGGGTGTGCATGGTAGAATTAAAAAATATATATTTCTATTAGGATATAAATATAAAGGATTATTGGGAATAATCCTGGGATGTATTTGAAAAAATTTCGAACTCTATACAAATTATTATGATGAAAATGATTCTAAAGTTGAAAATCACTTCTTTGCTGATTGAGATTCAATAGATAGCGTAAATGAGACCTAAGATGGTTTAGAATCGAATACTGTGTGTTCTGATCGGTTAGCGATCAGAGTTGCATAGCGAAAACTGGAAGATAGTTTTCCGCTAGAGGGGATTGCTTATTTGTTTAATTACAATGTATGTTGCTTACATCAGTATTTGTTTTGTTTAGACTTAGCATAAAATGTGGAATTGCATAAGCAATTATCATTCAAAGAATTTATAAACCCATTTGAATCTGGACAAACTCAATCATAAAGAAAAGCCAACGGTTTCTCCAAAATAGAATCGTTGGGGAATAATAACAATGTTTAAGTAATTAATAGTTATAAACTATAGAATGTTGAATAATATGAATCTAATTAAAATTGGAATTTGAAAATATACTTAATAAATAAAATTAGATATAATAAAAAATTATTGGTTGATGGATGCTTGGCTGTTTTAAAATTGTTAATGATTGTGCAAAATCAATATTGAGTAGGAATCACTATTGAGAGTTGAAACCTGCTCAATAATAACAATAACAGCTTGCATTGTCTTTATTAGTACAGCTACCGCAAGAAATACTGAAAATTTTAAAATTGTATAAAAATGAATTTTTGATTCATGGGTATAACTAAATAAATGTTAAAATGATTTTAATTTTTTTATTTTCTTGAAGAATTTGTGGATAAATGAGTTTTATGCAACTATAATCTAGAATATCTAGATATTAGGATTAATTAAAAGGATTTTGATAAAAGCAAGCATCTATTTGAATTAAAATCCTTTTGGTATTGGATATACGTATATATGGAATTTGATTACATTTATTATAAACAAGAAAATATTTTCGAAAAGCCTAAAGTATTGAAAGATATACATATATTGTATGGAAATAAATTTTGTGCTAAATTGTCCGCTGAGTGCTTTAAGAATTTTGATCGATGCACTTGATCAATATTATCGATAGGAATTCCTAAAACTAGCACGAGACAATCAAACACAATATTTTGTATATAAATTGTTTTAAGTAATAATATGTAGTGAGTGTATATTATTTGTGAAGAGAAGACAGAATTTTAAAATAAGTTTAATATTATATATAATAAAGTGGATAGTTTTGAAAAATTGTTTTGAAAGTAAAATAATATTTCATAGAAGTATATAAATTATATTTTTGAAGGAGACACCTTAGCGTAATTTGATAAATAAAGTAAATATTCAAAATGAAAGTGAGCATTATTTGGAAAACAGGAGTATGTAGAGGAAGAAAATTAAATTATCTTCAATCTAGTAAGTTTAATGGAACTCAAAATTTAAAATGTCAAGACAATATGAGAGGATGTTATATATTCTTATATTATGTAAGGATGTTTGAAATCATTCAAAGAAATAACATTCACGGAAATAATAAAATAAAAATATATTATATGGTTATTTACTTTTGGAATAACGGATGAGCATATGAAAAGGAAACTTAAAGTTATTCTCAACTATAACTCAATCTATTAAGAAGAATTTGAATTAAGATAATCTTAGTTTTCCAAAGGAAGACCTAGAAATAAATTAAAATATGTGGTTTTAGAAGCAATAGAAGAAAAAATGAAGAGAAAATGTTAAGTGATTTTGAGAAAAATATACATAAGTAAGAAAAAGACATTTTTATAAGTGGTAATAAAATGAGATTACAGGGTAAGATTTTCAAAGATGAAGTAATAGCCTTGGAAAGAAAATAATCATAATATATAGGTGATTGAAATTTATAATTTTGGTGAATAAAAGAAAATTGGAAAAAAGAAGGATTAAATAAATGTCAATTTGGAAATTTTAAAAATAAATTCATATTTGACAAATATTATCGTATAATTGGGAATATTAATGCAAGTAGTGTTTGTTTATTTGAAGTATAAATTTTTGAATTCAATGTGAGGCATTTGATACATGGAAAAGAAATTTTATAATACAATATTTTGAGAAAAAAAAAGGAAACGCTCCATTAAAATAATTCTCATCAAAATATTAAGTGCACTACAATGAATGCTTCACCTTTTATTTGATCTAGTTTGAGTCAAATATTTCAAGGTTGTATTCAATAAATGAAAATTTAAAGTTAATTAATTCGGAAATAGAAATAACCAATCAACAATAGGTTTATAACATATGATCAAAACGTGGATTAGGACCATCTTAACTAGGGAAACAATATGATGACTTGTCAAAATGTCAAAACTAATTAGAAACAAAAAATCATATACTTATTCCAAGTTGGATATCTAGGTTGTTATTTATTTATTTATATAAGCATGCTCTTGACACATGTTTATGCTCTATAATAAGTATAAAGTATCTTACAACCTGATGTTCTGAAACAAGATAATATATATATGCTGCTACAACTAGCAACAGCAGAAGCAACAGGTTGCTACCACCATAAGGAGCAGCAAGCTACAACAAGTGAATAAATAAATAATAACAAAGAACCTTAGGCAGTGCCTAAGTGGAGTTGCTAATGACAAAGTATGGTAAAAAGGGTTGCTATGAACCATGATATAAAATCCTAATATATCTTGCTCAGAAATTGAAACTACAACCAGTACAATAATCATTGTAAACTAAGCATGTCTTTCGTCAAACACGGAAAGAAGTGGAAAGTTTACTCAAGTTCATTTGGTTATTGAAATTTAATTCCTAAAAATGAAGGAAGTTTTGTCCTTAAATTCTCTGAAAAGAATTTGGACTAACCGGGAATTATTAGAATATGAATCCAATTATTTTCAAATGGAAAGTAATAGGATTTCATTTGAATTAAATCTAAAATCCAAAATTATGGATATTGACGATAAGGATATATGGTATGAATATTTTTGTTTTGATATTTTGAAACTAGAAAAGCTTTTATGGAATAAAGTAATATATTTTAGAAATAAATTCTAATATATGAAGTATGGACATAGCCGAAACTTACATTAAAGTTATTCTTTATTACATTTTGTACTAATTCTTTCCATAACCAATATCACATGTAATTTTTATTGCTCTATCAGATTCCCCACCAATTCACATGTTTTATGCTAGTATCTCATGGATACATCAGTTGAACTCACTTTAATGCGGTATCTAAATCATATATCCATGCCAGTGAATTCATGTTTAGATATTAAAGTTGTTAAGTAAGTGCAATTATCATGTTCTCAAGTTAACATCAACAAGATCAATCATTACATGTTTAGTAATCCTCTCATTACAGTACTTAAATGGAAAATTTCTTAATTACGCTAAGGTATTTGTTTAATTTGTGAATGCTGCTTATTTAAAATTCTATATACAGGGTCTTACATGGTTTTTTAAGTTGAGAATAGGTGTGTGAAGACTACATGGATTGGATGTTGCACATAATTACTTTTGCTCATATAAAATTTAATAAATTGCTTTCAAATGATAAATAAAGGTATGCTTTTAGATTAAATACAAGAAATGATAGAAATAGTAATATATTATGTTTCCGACATTATGATTGATGTATATTGTTTATATTATATTATTGAAATTGCAAACGACTCTCCATACAAATGAGACTCTATTGTAATTTTTTGGAAATTCTAATGGTTAGAAAATTTTTCACCAATTTCGTATGAGAAGAAATAAGGGTTAACAAATGAGTTTATTCAAGTTTATAACTTACGATAAGTTTGATTTCAATATTAACCAATTAAAGAATTAAATGAGTTTCAACTTGATTGTACAATATGAAAAGAGTTAATGTTAGAGTTTAGTATGACGTCTCTAAATAAGAAATTGCAATTACATAATTTTCATAACGGAAAGGTCTGTAACAACTCTTCTTTCCATGACGTAATAACAAACAAATTTAATTCAAATGAAAATATTCGAATTTGATTTGTGATAACTATTATAAAAAATAACATTTAATTCAGTTAAGATCATTTAATAAATAATTCTGTTTAACTAATCTTATTAGTTAATAAATTCTTTTTGAAGATATATTTTAAATCAAGTAAATAAAGCAAGTAAAAGGTAGTAGAAAGGTAAAGAATACGCAAGAATTTTTATAGTGATTCGGCATAATCTTTGGCCTACGTCCACTTTAATCTATTTTATTAGTTCCTCACTTTTGGGATTATAACTAGTTACATCGGACCTCGCCATTATCTAGTGGATAAATCTTAGAATAATTAGAGTTTATTGAGAGTTTGAGAGCTAGAGGATAGAAGCGAAGAAGTGGAAGAAGTCTCCAATGGCAGTAAGATCAAAATTAGAGTTAAGAGCTAAATATTTAGTGTAACGATCCACCATTTTGGACGGCTTAAATTGATAATAAATCACCATATGTCAACTAAAACTATTCAAAAAGGAGGATTTTTAATGGGATAAATAAGAAAAATAAGAGAAAGGAATGAAAACAAACCACAAAATCTCACAGTGGGATGACAAAATATAATAATCAAATAAATATTCATGACACAATTTTACATATAACATTTGATTACACTTTTACAATACAATCAGAGTTATACATACAATGGTATAATAAGAATAATCCAGTGGAACAATATGATACAGTGGAATAAATATAATAATTAGCAGACTAATCTCCGTCTTCATTCTCCAAAATAAAATGGTCTTCAATACGCTGAAAAGCTCAGAATGACCCGAGCATAATGAAAAGACAAAACACACGATCAGAACTAAAAGATCTTATGAAAGTTAAATCAATAGCAAATAAATACGAGGTAACGACTTCAGAGATGTTTTGTAACAACCCTGTATTTTGTGATTATTTTAATTGTATATCTTATTATTTTAATTGAATTCCTGATTTAAAAAAACTTTATTTTATTTACTAAAATGGGAAATTTTGTTATTTTAAATATATATTTTGATTTTCATGTGAATTATAATTTCAAACATGAATAAATGGAATATTTCCAGAAAATGTGAATTTTGGTCAGTATGGTCAAACTTTGATATTTAAAGTTAAAATTTAAAAATTTGAATTTTTTAATTTTATCTTTTATTTTGAAAATAGATTAAAATTTCAAGAATACTGCTTTTCGTTTCGTTGAAATCCGATTTATATTGTGAAAGTTACGCTTTTTCCAATATTGTATGTAAATTGTTTTATTTAACAAAATTATTTATTTTAATTTATATAAATAATATTTTTATTTTGTTTATCATAATATTATTTGTGTATATATGTGTTATATGACATGTTATGTATATATTTAAATTTTAAAATATTTTAAAAGTATAGCTATAATTCTCCAAAGTTAATTGTATTTTGTTTGTAATTTTTAAGTCTAGTTTCAATTTAATAAACTATTTCTTTATTTCATTTTCTATTTTTCTTAAAATATTTATTTATTTTCATTTTATTTTACTTCGTCTTCATTTTTCTAGTTCATTTACAAATTTCCATTTGTTTTATTTGATTTAGAGAAATGGAAATTCTAAGAGACTAAAACTCTTCATTTTCTTATGACTTTTCAATGCTTGCCTTTTAATTTCTTTTGGCAGTTCCTTTTCTTTTCTCATAGTCGTGTATTTTTGTATTTTACGTGAAAGAAAACTTCTCATTTCCTTCATTTGTTCGGCCATCCCATTTCTAGAAAAAAAATATGGAAGGCAATGGTCTCTCTCCTTCCTTCTTTTCCTCTTTTCTTCTTCTTTCTTCATTGTTTTGCCTAGTTCATTCATATTTGCTTGGCCTCACCTCTCTCCTTGCAAACCACCTTCCTCCTCTACCTTCCTATCCACGGCCTACACCACCATCACCTCCTCCCAAAGCAAGGCCATGAGTCCCTAGGCCAAAACCCCACCATCCAAACTTGTAGAACCATGAACAAGCCATCCATTCACCAAATTCCTTCATGTTGCTTGCCTTATCACCTCACCACCACCCTCTCACTTCGGCCACCCCATAGCCACCACCACCTAGAACCACCACCACCTCTGGCCGCTGCTGCACCATCACCTGACTTGCACTTACCTTTGGCCAAGCCCTATGATGATCAAGGTCTAGCCTTGTTGTGCCCAAACTCCACTCTATTTTGCTTTTGTCCCCTTTTCTTCTTCATATGCAACTCCTACCCTTCACATCACTTCATATTTCCATACATAACTGTGCTAATCCTGACCTATATGATGCTAACCTGAGCCCAAACACATCATGGCTGAGCCTAGGTCCAGCTAAGGCCAAGCATTGGAGTGGTTGAAGCAAGGTCTTATCATTCTTTGCTTTTGTTGCTTCTTATTTCCATTTGATTCAATGATGTGTTTTGTGTTAAATATATTCATGTATATGTTGCTCTGTTTTATTGGTTGTATACAAGATCATCATCTAGGCTCCCATTCATTCAAATCAAAAGTCGTGCTGTATCGTGCTTGTCGTGCCTTTGGAATCGTTTTGTGTGTCGTAGTGGGCTTCAGCTTGAAAAGGTGAGTCTTTCTCACTCCAACATTTCTACTTATGAAATTGTGAATTGATGACAAGTGTTTAGTAATTAAAAATGTTATGCAAGTTAGTGATGATTATATGATATGCTATGCCATGTTACTACCATGTTAACTCTGTTAACTATCATTTAACATTTGATAAATGACATTATATTATGACATTGACATGTTAATATAATTGTTTATATTGTTTATGCATATATTCACATTGCAAGTTCCCAGTTAGAATAGAATCACTATGGGTTGAAATGACACATACCTGAATGGATTTTAGAATAAGGAAAAATCGTTATGGGCTGAAATGATAGGCCTGAGCGAGTTTTATTCTATTTTATTTGACTTGGAATTGCGAGTTTGAAATGATAGAACCCGGGTTTTCTTTTTAAACTGCGGATTGAAATGATACATATCCGCATCACTTGGTCTAGGTTAGAAAATTATATACAGACCCCGTGGTATATATTTAAATGTTTTTATATAGATATGTATTTAAAATATGAAATTTTTATTTAAAAATATATATTTTATGGTTATAGGAAGGATAAATATTAAGTTTTGATTTGTGAATTTATGTATGTAAATTTGAAGTAAATGTGATTTTTTGACTTTAAATTATATTTTAAAATGTAAGTAAATAATGGAAATTAAATTTAAAGTTTTGAAATGATATTTGAAACAAAATATTAAATTTTGGTTAAAATTTATACGTTAATAAACAGTGAAATTTTGACTTAATAAATGAATTGTGTTTTTAAATTGAATATTTGAATTTTAAAATTTTATTGTGATAAGTTATATGTTAAAATGAATTAAATGTGAAATTCTGAAGTCTAGAAATATGATTTATAAGTTTAAAATTTGCTAAAATTGAAGCTTTATTGTTTTTGGAAGGTTACAATAAAATCTGGAATTTTTAATAGCATTTCCAAAATGTCGTAGTCTTATGACAGCATTTTTAAATGCTGTTGTTTTTGAATTAACTATATTGTAATAACTAAATATCTATTACGGCATTTTATAAATGTCGTTGTTCCTGAACTATTTTGGAAACTATAAGCTACGATAGCACTTTATAAATGCTGTCGTTGTTATAATTTGATAATGTTTTGAAATGTTATAGATTTCAACACTATTTGAGTTATATTTTAAAGGTGTCAAATGATTTAACTTTAGGAATTGATCATTTGTGAAATTAAGGAGTTTGAATATATAATTTAATATTTAAATTTGAATTTTAAGGAATTTAAATTGAATTGAAATATAGTTTACTTGGTTTGGGTTAAATGGAATGAAATGTAACGAGATAAATGAATTTTTGAATGGAATTTTGAAATGTGTTTTGTAATGATAATTGGCATAATAAATGAATGAAATATATGGTTTTAAAATGATATTTAAATTTAAATATTTGAAATCGAATTCAAATAATGATTTGATAATGAGGTTTTGAAAGGATATGATATTTTGATGATTTATATGGTTTGGAAATGATTTGATCTTTATTTTGATAAAGAATGTGAATTTGGAATGACATTTGATTTTTGATAAATGTATATTTGAAGTTTATGTTAGTATGAAGGATATTGAGTTTACTTGTAATTTGGGTTTATTTAAATGATATTGAGTTTATTAAGTAAATATTTCAAAACTAAGTATTAGTAAGTTAAATTTGAGATATATGAAATTATAAAATTTAGTTCTGAAATGTGGGATATTAGTTCTTTGAATTATATTGAAAGATTGAATAGTTTATTTTGTGAAAAAATCTATATTTGAAATTGATAAGATTTGAAATGGTTTGTTGGGAAACTAAATTGAATTGAAACTAATGGTTTGAATTGAATTACATTCGAAATTTGAAATTTGAGTTGATTTGAATAAATTTGTAAAATGTAAAGAATTAAAGGAGGGTACCATTATTTCAAATGTATGTTTTCGAAATGTTATGATTTTCAAAGTGTAATGATTTCAAGTATTTTGGTTTCGAAAGAGTTATAACTTTGAAAGTATTATGATTTTTGAAAGATGAATATATGTTTGAAATGGAAATGATATCGTATTGATTTGAATATAGTTTTGAAATAAAATGGTTTGGTTTCAAAGTATAAACTATTTTGAAATAAATATAGTTTGAAATGAAATGATTTGATGTTAGAAGTATAAACTATTTTGAAATAACCACGGCGTTATAATAACGTGGTTGTTAAAGAGACCGGGATCAGAAGTTGTCATGCACTCTACCAACTTCGAAAACCACTTTAACAACCATGTACGCGGTGGAGATTCCAGAACGAAGTAGGATGGTGGCGGCGTCCTTGAGGTATATTACGTGGACCCAACTCCCATGAGTTGGCATAAGGTGGCTAAAATAGGATCGATCTCGGGCCAAAAGGGGTAGTTCCACTGGTCGGACGCACTTCTTCGATTCTATGCTCTTACTTGTGGTTGATTTGATGGCCATCCTCCGATTTTGATTTGGGAGTGTGTTCTGGGGTGAGCATATGTGGTTGCTACGCTGCCACCAGCCCGTGTGCGTAATTGGTATATCTACCGTGCATTGCCTCGTATGCCGTGTCACCTACCATAGCCAGCCTTACTACGAGTTTCTATTTGTGTCGTACCTATGGAGTATCTTCTCATAGTCTTACGATCAGGAGATATGCAGGTACTATATAGACTATCGGCACTAGTTGTGTTAAGGGGAATATTGGGTCACTCCTTAGCGCTATTTTAGAGTAGGTTTATTTTATTGTAGACATTATTATAATAGCACAATATTACAACATTGTAAATAGTTTAACGGATTCTTAAAGGATGGGCGATCCCAAGCATCCTTTAAGTTACTGATGCATTTTGTTACTATTCACTTGAGTTGATTTATAGTTCATAAGTATTTATGTCCTAACTCGAGTGTTTTGTTTTTGCTTTATGCTCGAGTCAGAATAAGTGATTTAGCATTCAAGACTTACCTTCGGAGTTGGTGCTTTGCTTGAAGATCCAGCCATCTATTTTGCTTTCAGTATCCAGTGATTTCAGTGATGTATTCTGATTTGTACCTGATGTATCTTGTTTCTCTTCTGTTGTGTCTTATTTAACTCTGATGTACCTTATACATATATAGTAGCTTCATGAACTACTATCTCTTTTACTTCCGCTGCATTATTATTTACTCTGTGTCTGTGATCTGTGATTAT
Organism: Allium cepa; assembly: GCA_030765085.1. NCBI lineage: Eukaryota > Viridiplantae > Streptophyta > Magnoliopsida > Asparagales > Amaryllidaceae > Allium > Allium cepa. Next base: position 109,914,960 of record CM060944.1, on the reverse strand, counting down.
TTATTTACGGTATATTCTTATATTTGCCAGATTTTATTTACAATGCGGTATTTTAAGCAATTCAAGTACGACATGTGTGGATGCGAATGGTTGAAAATATCGGGTCGTTACATTTGGTATCAGAGCTTTGGTAGCCCTAGGAAAACTTAGCATATATGGTAAATATATTTACAGAATCACTTTCATTCGAGTTTGAATCTCTTCCTTTGAATTTTGGAACGTCCCCTGCGGTTTCAAAATCCATTCATGTCCCTCACTATTTGGTTTCTTTTGATTCTGGAGTATCCTATAACTCCACTTCGAATGATCTTTATAATGAGTCAGCGGTCCTGCCAATCTCAAATTGATTTGCAAAGGGGCGAAACTCCTTTACAACGGCATCGATTCACCGGTGATTTTTATATCCTCGGTTTAGATGCTAGTATCTCTTATAATTCAGAACTCTATCTCTTGAGATCGAATGTTGATTTACCCCAGAAATCCACATCGATCTTATTCTTTAAGTCACGGTTAACTCGGTTAAGGTTGCCCGCGATTTATATAAGCTTGTACATCTTCCTATTGTGTTATTTAATTATCTCATCTTTGTTTCCAACTTATCTTCAAATCATTCTTGAAGTGTATTTGTAAACTAATATTTAAATGTTTCATATATTGTGTTTTTGAGTTGTTGATGATGATTTGGGTTTCCGATCGATTCGTCTGATCTACGCTATCAATAGGATTTCCGAAACACTTGAACAGAGCAAACTAACGCACTATGTTTTTTTCAAATCTAGTAATGAAATTTTTTGTAATTATATTATAAATCTTTTTCTAGATTTTATTGAATTGGGTGTTAAGAAATAACATTTGATTTTATATATCATTATCTCTAGTTTCATATATAAATAATTGAACTATAAACATGGTGATAAATTTATTCGGAAATTTAAAATGAATTTAAAACAAGAATTTGAGAATTTAATTTTCGATGGATTTCAAACCTAGTATGTAAAGTTTTAAAGGATATATTATTTAAAGTATTTTTGAATTGAAATTTTGTTTCCAAAGAATTTTTAAGATTAAAACTAGTGCACTTCTCTTTGTCGCTGGAAAATAACTTCGGTGATGACTGCAGCATCATTGACATTCATTTTCGAGTTTCGAAGTGAAGAGACCGTTCTGTAGTCTTGCTACATCTTTGTTTTGGGAAATTTGATTGATTTGAATTTCTAAAAATAGACTGGGTTTATAACATATGATGATATATGATTTAAATTTGAATGGATATATATATATATATAATAGTATATGTGCATTTATTTATCTCTAAATAATTCGCAATTTATCGAAAATTTAATTCCTAAATTTTATCTTGAAAGATAATTTTTAAGTATAATTTCAAGATTTTGATAAATATTCAAACTTGAAATGATTAAATTAGAAAGTTTTATTTGTATAATACACAATTTCATTCCAATATAACTTACCTTAATTTTTAGAAGTTGAATATGTAATTGGATAATATACAATATAAAAAGGATTTTATAAAATTTGAGTGGTTATAATAAATATTATGCACTTAAATTATAATTATAAAAAGATTAATAGTGGTAAATAAAGAAAAAGGGTAATGGAATAATTTACAATATAAAATGATGTTAAAGGAACTAAGAATAATTTAAAGCAGTTATAATAAGTGTAAATATATTTAACATAGGTGAGAAAATATATTAAGAGGAATAATTTTGATTTTAATTAGGAATAAAGAAGAATTAAATTTATTGTGTACATTTTGAGTATAATAAATGATTTTTCAAATGCATGATTTTTGAGATTGTTAATTTAAGATAATTGGATGATAAGATTGAAATTAGAGAAGATTTATTTAACTTATGTAAAATTAATTTTCAATTTAAGTTGAAATTTTCATGGTTTCAAATTTATTATCTTATTTTGTTTTTCAAACTAACTTTTAGTTGTCCATATTTCTCTTATTTTGCTACAGAATGGGGAGGCTATTGCTTTACCAGTCTGTTTGGAAATATTTCTAGAATCTTTGATAATCTTTGGTACTCATTTTAAATCTGAGCAGTACTTGCCATCCATAGACCGCCGGTCAAACGGAAAGGGTGAATCAGATACTAGAGGATCCTTTTGTGCTTGTGTTCTTGATTCTGGAGGATCTTGGGAAGTTCATCTCCACCTTGTTACATTTACCTATAACAACAGTTATCAGGTATAATTTTAATCTTATTGTCATCTTGTCTTAATTCTATTTCATTCTATTTTTTTCTATGCTTTCCCGTACCTCATTTCCTTTTGGGGACGAAAAGTTTTGAGTGGGGGAGAGTGTAACAACCCTGTATTTTGTGATTATTTTAATTGAATTTCCTGATTTTAAAAAAACTTTATTTTATTTATTAAAATGGAAAATTTTGTTATTTTAAATATATATTTTGATTTTGATGTGAATTATAATTTCAAATATGAATAAATGGAATATTCCAGAAAATGTGAATTTTGGTCAATATGGTTAAACTTTGACTTTTAAATTTAAAATTTAAATATTTTTGTAACGACCTAGAATTTTGGTCGTCAGATTTGAACATTTAATTCATTTTAAATGTTGAATATGGATTATAATTTGATTTTGAAATAAAAATATTTTGGTTAAATTAGTAAAAGTAATTAAAATTCCAAATATGGTAATTCAATTGAATTTGAATAATAATAATAATTTATTATTTGGGAATTGTGATAATTTGTGAATCTGGAGGTAAATAGATATGAAGAAGGGGTTCTAAAAATTATTTTAAGTCTATTTGGATTTAGATAATGATGTTGGACTTTTGGATGGAATCAAAAGTTGATAAGTTTAAAATTTGGAATTTTATATTATTTTAATAATGAAATTTAAAATTTAAATAATGTAAATAATCAGATTTTGATTTAAAATGAATCAAAATAATTTCTAATGTGATTATAAATTCTATATGATTTACAATAAAATTAGTAAAATTTTAAAAGTGAAATTTTAAGTGATTTCGACAATTTCGGAAATCGCCCGAATTTATCGACGAGTTAAAATAGCCTTCCGGGGCACAATCTCGAAATTCGACGAAACCAGTTCCATTGGATCCGTAATAGAGTATTATTATTGGATTTTAATTTTTGCAGCGTTCGGAGTTACCGTTTGCTCATACGGGTGAGAAACACGTTGAAATTTAAATCGATAATTTAATATTTAAACTTGATTCAGAAAGCTATCTTTTACATATGATTGAATTAGCTTTCGAAACACGTTCCATTATGTTCAGAACGCGAGTAAAACCTTATAAACGCCAGGCGGCACGTGTGATTTGGAGTTCGTTTGTATAGTTGGTTAAATTTGAGAATATTAATAAAATAATATTTATCAAACGTATATATATACGTATAAGGGCTGAAACCCTAGTTATTTTGCTCGCCAGCCACTATTGCTTTCAATGGCCGAAAACATCCCTTAATCTTCCATGTTTCTCTCTCGATCCAAGCTATATCGTAGAACGTCACCAACTGGAAAGATGGAAAGCTCATTGAGCTCGACCCGATCTACGGTCCAGATCGCATATGAGGGGATGATGGAGGCGTGGGCTGCTCGTTTTGGTTGGCCGTTCGATCACGATTTCTGGGTTGAAGGGGGGCTCGAGTTCGCTTAGATCAGGGGCGGAGGTAGGGTTTGCGAAGGGCGTTCGAATGGCGGTTGTCGATCGAGTTCGTGATGACCGAGGAGGAGCGACGACTTAGCCTTAATGGCGACAATCCCTCTGGCGACGCCGATCCACCACCTTTTACCCGTGCATGCAATAGCCATGCTTCCCTTGAACCCACTCCCTCTCTCCCTCCGTCCCTCCTACTTCTCTTTAATGGCTGACCCTCAAGCCGATCAAACCTCCACCCGTTGGCAGCCGTGTCTCCGCCATCCCAAGCAACATCTTCCACCTTTCATTTGTTCGGCCACCACCAGAGAATCCAATCCCCACCTTCGAAAACTCCATGACAGTCTAATGTCTGCGTTGGTATATTTTAAATTTGCATCCCATCCCTTCTATTTATTTGTTTCTAAAACTATTGTTTTATATGTATTACAAACATGTTAGTTTATATATGTTAGTTATATATCTGATCTGCATATATATGTTCATATAATAAATACAATTTGTTTGATTTTATATACAAATTTATATAAGTTATATATATAAGCTGGTTGTTCATATATAAGTTTACATGAATTTATATATATGATCTGGTTGTTAGTAGGTGTATATGTTTATACAAGACATCTATAATCTGTGGTTTATGTATATAATATAATCTGTTATTTATATGATTTTATACAAAACATGTTTGTTTGCGTATGTAGATTTTTATTAGTTATATATATGATCTGTTGACTTGTATTTATATTACAATAAATTAAGTATGTGTTGTTTTATAATAAATATTCACTTAAAATATGATATGTAGGTATGTTTATAAATATATATGTTATAATAATAATAATAATAACATCAACAAAGTATGTTATATATATGTATGTGTGTGTTTTTGAAATATTGCATTAGGGCTGTCTTGCATTATATTTTTATATTTATAAATAATTATTATTTTGAATTATATATTTATATATTTTATTTTAATATTTGTCTTAATTTCAAATATTAATTTTAATATAATAATAATAACAATATATATTTTAAATATATGTGTTAAAATTAATTATGATCTTGAAATATATATATATAGATTTTGGATTTTGATATACGTATATATGTTTGAATTTAATATTGATTTTCATCAAATCTTGTTTATCGTGTCTTGCTTTTGTCTCGCCGCTGTCCAAAATTGGTCGCAGCAGCTTTCTACTTTGCTCATGTCCGAGTCCGTATGCATGCCTATGTCACCATCTTCGCCATCATTCTCTCTATAGCCTCGAAGGTGAGCAATCACTCACGATTAACATTCTTATATTCAGTAAACTTAATTCACATTGAAATGACAATTGAAATATGTTGTTAAATTTGAACAGCTTATTATTTAAATGTAATATATGATATGCCATTATCTGTAACTGTTCACCTATGATAGCTGACACCATCACCTGTTGTTTATATATTACAATTAAATTTGTTATTTATGAAATATGTCTGTTGTTGATATGTTATATCTTTATCATATCCGTTCTCACTCTGCAAGTTCCTGTTAGTTTAGAAATCCCTATAGGTTGAAATGATACACACCCGAACTATATTACAGATTAGGGAAAAATCTTTATGGGTCAAAATCATAAACCCAAGCGATTTTCATTGACTTTAAATGTGGGATTGTGGATTGAAATGATATATATACGTAGATATTTAAATCGCGAATTGAAATAATAAATATCTGTATCACTTGACCATAGGATAGAAAATTATATACGGACATCATTGGTCTATATTTTGAAAATGATTTCCAAAGTTTTAAAAGGAAATATATGGTTTTTAATAATTATTGGTTTTTAAAAATATAATATATATATAAATGTTATTTTTATATATGTCCAAATATTAGATTTTTAAAATTATATGTTTTGGAAATTTTAAATTTATAAATTTGTTTTGAAAATATAATTTTTAAGATTTTACTAATAATTTTACTATTTTAAAATATATCAAAATAGATTTAATATAAAATTAAATTTAATAAAATAAAATTTAAGTAGTGTATCATATGTTTAGGTATTTATTTAAAATTATGTTTTAAAAATAGATTTTGTAATGACTTTAAATAAATAGAGGTTGGAAAAAATAAAGTAAAATTGACTTGAAATTTAATTGGGTAATAATTGAATTTAAATAAGAATTTATTTGAACTCGTTGATTTTGAGATTTGAAAGGTTTAATTTATAATTTTAAATAAAACCGAGACTGAATATTTAATATTGATTCAAATTTATAAATTGAGATTTTATCAAATTATTGTTAAAATTATGAAGTAAATATTTTCCAATTTGAAGAAACTTAAAATTGATTGTTGAAATATAAATGAAACCTATATTGTAAATGTTTGAATATTTAAGCTTTGAATCTTATTGGATTTGAAATGATAGTTCAAACCTGGATTTGAAATCAATAAAAATTGAATTGGTTTATTGAGAATTTGAATTGAATCTTAACTTTTTAAAATTGAAAGTGTTATGATTTCAAAGGTGTTATGATTTCAAAGGTGTTATGATTTCAAAGGTGTTATGATTTCGAGTGTTATAATTTTGAAAATGTTACAATTCTGGAAATTAATATTATTTAAAGTGAATAATGATATCAAATTGATATGGTTTCGAAATTAATATGATATATGAAATGAAGTACGGACGATTTAAAAAGAAATGACCATAGTGTGAAATAAGCGTTTGGTTGTTAAAGAGACCAGGATTGAATATTGTCATACTCTCCGCCAATACCGAAAACCACTCTAACAACTGTGTACGTGGTGGAGATTCCAGAATGAAATAGGATGGTTAGCGACGATTCTATATGAGGTATTAACGTAGCCCTGACTCCCACAAGTCAGCTTGATGTGGCTAAAATATGAGTTATACCGAGCCAAGTGAGGTCATTCCTCCGGTCGGGCACATTTCTTTGATACCATTCTATTGCTTTTGTGATTCGATTGGGTGCACCTTTGATTGAGAAGTGTGTCTCGAGGTGGGCGGTAGTAGCTGCTAGGCATTACCACCAATCTAGGAGTGCAAACGGTATTTCTACCCTGGCATTCCCCCGTGTGCCTTATCACATGCCTTATCGCGCCTTCTACGAGTTTGGTTTGTACCATACCTACGGAGTGCCCTTTGATAGCCCTCCAGTTTATGGAAGAATTACGAGTACTGTATGGACTATGAGAATGTATAAAATGTGTTAAGGGGGATATGCATAAAGGCTTACATTATTTTAATAGTTTACTTTACTATAGACATATTATAATAGCGTATATTACTACAAAGTAGATAGTTCCATGGATCCTTAGAGGATGGAAATCCCATACATCCTTTAAGTTACTTGTATTTCGGTTGACATTTCACTTGAGTTGAATTTACTCATATAAGAATGTTAATCCTGACTTGAGTCTTTTGTGTTTTTCTTTATGCTCGAGTCAGACTGAGTGTCACAGGATTAAAACTCACCTTTGGGGAGTGGAGCTTTTTTTGAAGATCTGTCTGCCCAGCTTTCAGTTATTTTAGTTTGTTCCAATCATTTATGTCCAGACTCATCGGTTGCTTATGTACTTGAGATTTGGTTATATTTTGTTTCAGGCTCCAATGTTTTATAGTAGCTTCATGAACTACTATTTATCTGTTCCGCTACTTATTGTTATATTACTCTGTATCTGTGATTCCGTGATTGATTTGTTTACTGTATATGCTGAGTTTTGCCAAATATAAATTAACAATATGTTGTTTTGAGCAATTCAAGTTCGATATGAGTGGATAATTGTCGATTTGAATGGTTCAAAATACCAGGTCGTTATAATATCCGACCCTGGTCTCCTTAACTTCCAATCATTATATTTTTCACACCATGGTCACTAAAATTTTTTTTAATAACAAATCCAGAAAACAGTTTATACCTTTATTTATCAAGATATTCATATACTTATTCCAAAAGTATAAATATATTCATAAATACCGAGGAAGATTTCTTTCAATCAATTTCAAAAATAATTTATAAATCTCTCTTAAACCATTTATAAACTATTTATATGCTTTAAAATCATTTATAAAGCTATTTTTAATTTCCAAACAGTTTACAACTCTTCCCTTTCCGCATACTCCTTTAAACGCTTCCAAATCTCTTTTATATAAATTCTTTTGTAAAACCCCTTTATAAAAATCTTTTATAAATTCCTTCTATAGAAATCTTTATCTATTAAAGTTATTATAAAAGTCTATATTTATTATATTAAATTAAATTTTATACATACATATATATATATATCTCAAAACTATATTAAATAGTTTATTATATTAAATTTTAAACTATTTAAAATATATTTTTAAACTAAATAAAATTATAAGTTAAAATCTTAAATTTACATTTAAAACCATATATTAGCTTATAATTTGAAGATTAAAGCATATAAAATAAATAATTTTCCAAAAATATAAATTTTTAAATAAAATCATTAAATAAAATTTCAAAAATTCAAATTTATAAATCAAACATACTTTACCATTTAGAAAATAATTTAAAACCAACGGTGTCTGTATATAGTTTTCTACCTTATGACCAAGTGATATGGTATGTATCATTTTAACCCCAAATTAGTTAAATTTTTTGGGTATATATCATTTTAACCTGTATCCCGAATCAATAATTTCCAAATCAATAAAATCGCTTGGGTCTATCATTTCAACCCCTAACGATTTTCCCTAGTCTATAAGATTGTTCGGGTATGTATCATTTCAACCCATAATGATAACAGGGACATAAACATCCAATCATCAAAATGTCTACAAATAAGCATCCATTACAGTCACATTTGAATCAACCAATAAATCACAACAATTAATTGGCTATCATTATCAGGTGTTTAACTAACAATTTAAATTCAGTATTAATTTAAATGGAAAATTAATTCAATATAAGTTCAATTTCAATTAAAATGTCAAATTAAACTACCAAACTGTAATCAATAATGTTCTTATCGCATCATAAATTTAATTCAACCAAGATAAGAAGATTTAGTATTTGCGAGTGTGTTAAATCACTCACCTTTGATTTACCATCGATTTAAAATCCAAATAAAGCGCAAAATTTGAATTATTTCAAAATGCAGCCAAACCGGATCCATCTTGTTCAGAATTTCGATACAATCGCAACGGAAGAAACCATGCATCAATCGGAGATCGTATGAAAAAGTTATTAACATAAGAAGGTTTGAAAATTTAAATTGAAATTAAATTAGAAAGAAGGGCATAAATGTAACTCCGTTACCTTCCTAAAACCCTAGCTATATCCCAAACACAGATGCTTATGCCCTGAACCTAAAGCCGCCATTGTTCATCATGCTACCACGCCAACCCCAGCCGCTTGCGACCAGATCCACCCACGCCATCGTCCCCCACGCCTCGAGCCATCCATACATGCTCTATAAGGCCACCTCCGGCTCACCAGGGACGAACCGACGTTGGTCGCCTACTTCACCATTCTAGTGAACTCCAACCATGATGACACGAACTATCACTGTGGATGCACTTTGCTCGACGTCCTCCACAAGCTGCCACTTCTCGATCGTCGAATGGTCGATGATCCACCGTCGATCGTGGAACCCAAATATGAACAACCTAGAATAAACTGCTAATTTATGGCCAAACAGGACCTTCCATCGAAAAACAAATCTAAGATCTATATTACATTCGTCGAGACCTTTCCAACGATATATTATAAGGCATAGTTTGAGGAGTTTGATTTTCGATTTGATTTGAATTTGGGAATTGGGGTTTTGGAATTTCTGACATTGAGAAGGAGGAACATATGAATGAACAGATACGTATAGAAAAAAGAAAATGAGAAACTGTTAGTGTTTATAATAGACTATATATATATGGACAAAAATGAATGGACAGATCTATTTGTTTCAAAATGATAACAACGACCCGCAAAACCCGTATCATTCTAAAAACGAAAACAGGTCGTCCAATATATCAAAAAATATGTTTTCAATATTTTTAAACTTAATGGAACTAGCTTCAAACCCTAATTCCATTGTATATAGAAGTTAGCTTTTAAAACCAGATTATAGTAATTAAATTCCTTTAATTGATTTCTACACGTTTCGAGCCCGCATGATCAAACGATAGGTCTGATCGCTACGAAAGTTGGAATCCAACAATAATTCAATGGTATGAATCCGATGAAACAGGTTATGTCAAAATCCAAGACAGTGGCCAAAATGACTAATTTTCACATTAGTTAAATAAATTATAATTAAATTGATTTAATCTCCTTTAAATTCAAATTTAAATGTTAACCATTTTATCATTCTCGACTACATAGAAATTAATAATCTTTTAAAATAAAAAAATTCGTATTAAATCCAAAATATAATTATTGCACTGATTTCAGCATTCAATTACACTATAATAAAATCCCAGTTAATTATATTTAAATTCCAATAAATTCATTTATTTCAATTTACACTCTTATTGTTGGACCAACTAATTACCTTATGAATATAATTAACATTAGTTTACATTTTATTACATTCGTATTTTACAGTTATCATCTTAACTCTAATTGCAATATTTAATTATGTTAAATTTCATTGATTTTCAAATTAATTTCAAACAGTTAAATAATAAAATAATAATTAAAAAAATTATTACATGTTAGTAATTTAACACATTTCTGAATTTATTATTTACAATCAAAGCTAATAAGTTTACGTACTAATTAATTGATTTCATATTCTGTAGTAAACCTATTTCAATTAATAACATATAATTTCAACATTAAATCCAACATTTAATTTATTACTTATTTATAGTTTTAACCAAATTAACTTTACAATTATTTCAATTGATTGAATTTACATTAAAATAGTTGTCAATTACATTCAGACAATAAAATTAAATTATATTCTAACTATTTTCTCATTAATAAATCATAAATTTTAATTTCTCTCAATATTAAATTTCAAAATCTTATTTAATTTAATAGTTTTTAATTATCAAAATATGGGTCGTTGCATTTGGGAAGAGAGATCAAGTAGAAAGATCCCTCCTTGGTTGCAGGTAGGCTGGTACTTATAGAGAAAATGTTTTATTGGGTCAGAAGTCCATTTGGATCAAAGTCTAGAGATCGACCCGAACTCGTGTGCCAAATTGCAGAATCTCCCACGTTAACCAAAACATGTCGGTACCGAAACATGTCAGTGCTAACATGATCCCTCAGTTTGAATTATTTTGAACTTCCTTACATTTCTCATCTTACTTCTTTGTGGCGTCTCATATTCTTTTCATCGATTTTTGGTTGATTTTGTTGGTCATTCCTTCATCACTTGATTTTGTTGGAAATTAATTGAACACATGTGCGAGAGATGGATAATAACTCTTGTGGAGTCAGAATAGAGGAAAATGAGGGGGAAACATGTCGTCGTCAACTTGAACAAGTCAGTACCGACTTGTACAGTTTGTGTATTTTGTGGTGAAACATCTTTGAGTTATTTCCTTGCTCCATCTAAGTGTACCTACCAATTTTCAGGTCGTTTCATCCTCACTTTGTTCTACTAAATCCAATTGAAATCTGCTTTGGCTCAAAAGCGGGTTAATGAAAACCTTTCCCTTATGCATCAATATACACTTAATCCAATACCATGGGCATATGTGTATATTATCAGCTCCTCATTTTCGCTCGAAATGGTCTATGTCGGTGCACTCATCAACCTCTCCTTCATACTTACAAACTAGTTATATCAGATCTGACTAGTATTTAGTAGATCTCAGATTTATAAATGAGTTTCTAGAGAGTTTGATAGGTAGAGGATAGGAGTAAATAAGAGGACGAAGTCTCCAATGGCCAACAGATCATGTCCAGAGTGAAGTGTAGAAAATTTAAGAAGAGTGATCAAGTAGAAAGTCCCTCCTTGGTTGTAGGTAGGCTGGTATTTATAGAGAAATAGTCGTATTGAATCAGAAGTCCGCTTGGAGCAGAGTCCAACGATCGGCTCGAAGTCACATGCCAAATTGCAAAATCTTTTGAATTAACCAAATATTTCGGTACCGACTTAAGCATGTCGGTGCTGACATATTCCTTTAGTTTGAAATACTTTTGACTTTCTTGCATCTCTATTCCTATTCCTTTTGTAGCGTCCTATGTTGTTTTCATCGGTTGTTGGTTGATTTTGATGGTCATTCCTTCACCACTTGATCTATTCTGCCATTCTAGATGTTAACTCTTCAACTCTTGAATTAGGTCGACCAAAACTCTTGGAAATCACTTGGACACATGTGGGAAAGATAGATAATAACTCTTGTGGAGTTGGAATGGAGGAAAATAGGGGTAAAAACATGTTATCATCAACCTGAACAAGTCGGTACTGACTTGTGTAGTTAGTGTATTTTGGGATTAAACTTCTCTAAAAGATTTCCTTGCTCCATCTAAGTGTGCTTATAAAATTTCAAGTCCTTTTATTCTTATTTGATCTTCTAAATCTAGTATGCTTTGGCTCAAAAATGGGTTAACATTTCCACCCAAAGTATGCCTTTCGAATGTAAATTGTTCTTTACTCAAGAACAAGTTCCAGTAACCAGTCCTCAATAGTTGAGCATTCTGGCCATCTCTTGATTTTAGTCTTGGTGAATCATCCAATTCCTTCGGATTCTCTTACAAATCATAGGTCGTTCTGAAGTCGTTATGGCTAAGAACTCTAGCTCTTGCTTGCTTGTTGTTCATATCTCATAATTACTTCAATTTCATTCAGAATGTTACATCACATATCAAAATCGTCTTGGGTTTATCAGAGATTTATCTATTTTACTCTAATTAATAGGCATTCAAATCGTTTTATTAAATCAATTTCTGTTCGAAGGTTTGATTTTTTTGAATCATTTTACATTCAATTTAACGTGCGATCTCTTTGAATTGTTTATCTTTCAAGCTAAGGGGACGATCTCTCCGAATCGTTTAATGTTCTAGTTAGGAGGCGATCTCTCCGAATCGTTTAGCTTCTAATATAGGGTTTTGATCTCTTTGGATCCTTACTGAATCTGTTTACTCTCCAATAAAGGAACTCAACGACTAAGCAAGTCTATCTACTCACTCTTCAGCGATGTGACTTACTTTTCATACAAGCCCATCTACTTGCTCTCAGGCAAGGGAGTTTGCACCCTGCACTTTGTCTCCACAGACGGGACTTAAAGTAATCAAATTTCTACAAGTCCATCCATTCGCTCTCTGATGAGGATACTTGCATCCTACAACGTTCTTATCTCTCCAGATGGGACTTAAAGTGATTAATATCGATCATCACATTCAATGTGGATTTTAAAAAAATCAAAGCAAACACGCAAAAGTCCTAATTATCCATCGCGTACATCTGACTTAGAGCGTCATAGGGACGAATCTAAGTCCCGTTCACGTGTAACCGGTCTAAGGTTATTATGTCCTAAATAGTCATCCTGGGCATTCAACTCAAAGCTTGCCTAGAGACCAATCTGAGCCTTGTACACATGTAAGCGACGTGGGGTTATTATTATCCTAATTATTCAAAGCTAGAAAAATGAGGCAAGGAGGATGAACTTGACTCTCAACTATCCGATAATGGGATTTCGAGTCATAAACCAGATCCCTGGTTGTTCCTTGATGCGTTTGTTGCAGATAGTGGTTTCTCCGGCTGCACCATTGCAGTTCAGTTTCTCATGTTCCGTTGTAACTGGTTGCTTCGAACCAATTCTTCTATCAGATAACGAAGGTGTCAACACTCATTTGTTTCATGTCTGTCCAACTCATTGAAGATGTATAACTTCCTAGATCTTTTCTCCTGATCAATGGCCTCTCCTCTAGATGGCTTTTGATAGGGGATCTACCCTCTAATGTTCATATATATCCTCTCCGATGTCTCTATTAAATCAATGTGAGAAGAGAACTTTGGTTCCCTCCTCTGCAATTTTGGTCCTTCGAAGTCATCATCAGCTCTTTTCTTTCCATTGCCCTTTCTGCTTCCTGCTCCAAAAGTGCCTCTGTCATCCACATCATTAATATCAACATCCTCGGCTTTGACATCTTCTTGACGCAAATATCTCTCTATTTCATCATAAAATTCTACAAGATCCATCAGCGTATCCTTTTTCACTACAACTTTAAAGTTAGTCATGCTTGGGACTTTAGATACTACCGCTATTAAGATTATTGATGGATCCGGCTTATCGACTGCGGCATTTGCCGTATTGAATCTTGTCAAATAGCTTCTTAAGGTCTCTCTAGGCATTTTTTTATGCTTGATAGCATCATCACACTCTTCGTTCGCGAGATGTGAACACCGAACTATTTCAAGAATTTACTCACCAAGTCGGTCCATGTGCTTATGAACCCATTCTCCAGCTGTCTAAGCCAAATAGCTACCAAGTTCGTTAAGTATAATGGGAAGCACTACCCTATTACCTCCTCAGAAGCACCCAACACCTCTATATATTGCATGTATCTCATCAAATGAACTCTCGGATCTGACTTTCCATCATGCATTTCTAGCATCAGAAGCTTGAAATCGAAAGGCTTTTGCATATTCCGGATGTTTTAAATGATAGGATTCCTATTCACATTCTCCAAACTTTGGTCTGGAGGTCTACCTCTAACTATTCTCCTTACAATTCAGCAATTAGCTTTCACTATTCCATGAAGGTCTTCATCCAAAAGCGATATTCTGCCTCCTTCTCCTATGGGGGAACTCCAGCACATTCTCTGGCAGGTACTCCTTGCGTAGGACATTAGTGTTCCGGCCAGCTCCTTTGGTTTCATTCTACCTCCGTTCCTATGGAGAAATTTTGGTATATACTCTTTCAGTCATTACCCGTTCACACTCTGATTTGCATTTCTAGTTCCAATATTGTTTGCTCCTGGTATTCTAGCATGTTCCAAATTCACATCAATGTTGTCGTCGAGTACAATTCTCTCGGTACCAAGTTGATTTTGGTTGGTACCAATTTGTTCTATTTGTGGGGACATTGTTCCAGTTTTCTCCACTCCAACTTTTAATGTTTCTGCATTAGCTCCTTGTCCTTGGTTTTGAATTCTAGCAGTCCTAGATATTTCTTACCCCATCCTTTAGAAAAATCCTTCAAGCGTTTCCTGTTGTGGAGCCATCAATCCATCTTACATCTCTTTCTTCGGTTTCTCCATCTCTTCTCAGGTTACGTATATGGATTGATGAGAATTTAAGAACATCTCCTAACTGCCCCATACTCTGGTTGGCTTGCTCTAGCTTTAAATCTAGTGTTAGGCCTCTTCATCTTCTCTAGATCTCAGATCTAAGCTTTTTAGGTTTCAAAATCCAGCTTTCTCTCAGTGTAAGAACCAAAATATTAACCATAAAATGGATTAACACACGAAAATTAGTTAAAAGGACTAGTTCTGCTAAAAATGTAAAAGTAGTAGAATCCCAGATCAAGCAAGTAAAAGATAGTAGATAAGTAAAGAATACATAAGAATTTTTATAGTGGTTCAACGTAAGCTCTGGCCTACATCACTTTAATCTCTTATGTTAATTTCTCTCTCTTTGGATAATAACTAGTTATATAAAATTTAACCATTATCTAGTACATAAATCTCAAATTTATAATGGAGTTCTTAGAGAGTTTGAGAGGTAGATGATAGCAGTGAAGAAGACATGTGGGAAAGATAGATGATAACTTGTGTGGTGTTGGAGTGGAGGAAAATAAGGGGAAAAACATATCATCGCCGAAATTAATAAGTCGGTACTGACTTGGGTAGTTTTGCATTTTAGGATGGAACTTCTCCGAGCTAAGTGTTCTTACAAATTTTTGAGTCGTTTCATCCTTGTGTCGATCTTCTAAGTCCAGTTGAAATTTGCTTTAGCTAAAAAGCAGGTTAACAACAACCTTTCCTTTCAGCATCAATACCGCACTTAATCCAGTACCATAAGTGTCTGTGTATATTATCAGCTCTTCATTCCCGCTTAAAACGGTCAATACCGGTACATTCATCAACCTCTCCTTCAAACTCACAATCGTACGCTCGCACTTCCATTCCAAACAAAAGTCCGATTCTTCTTCGTCATATTGGTCAACGGTGCGACTACCTTCAAGAAGTCTTTAATAAAGCGTCTATAATACCCTGCCTATCCTAGAAAACTCCTCACATCCATAGCATTCTTGGGTTGGCTCCAATCCTATATCGCTGCCACCTTGGCATGATCTACTATAATGCCATACTCAGAGATGATGTGTCCTAAGAATCTCACTTTCCTTCTTTAGAAGTGACATTTTAGAAACTTCACTTTCAACTTATGCCTCCTTTACACTTCAACCACAATCCTCAAGTGCAACTTGGGTTCTTCTCTAGTCCTAGAGTACACTAGAATATCATCCACGAACAAAAGCACAAACTTGTTTATCTACCGAAGATGCGTTCATGATATCAACAAAGTATGCTGGAGCAATTTTTTTCCCGAACGACATAGCCAATCACTCATAGAAACCAACGGCATACGAAACTAGGTGATTGACACACTCTTTCACCACTCTCAACCGGTGAAACCACATCAACCAATCCAATTGGGAGAAAAACTTCGCCCCGTGGAGCTGATGAAACAAGTTGTCAATACTTGGTATTAGATGCTTGTTCTTTTTCGTCATTTAATTAAGCTCATGGTAATCTACACACAATCTAAGAGAGCCATCCCTTAGTGGTGAATACTACATGTCCTCCCTACTTAGATGTACTCCTACAAATGAATCCCCTCTTAAAAGGTCCTTTACTTGCACCTCAAATCCTTCTTCTCTTTGGATGCCATTTTCCTTAAAGGCATAACTATCGGTCTGACATCCTTCGCTAAGTCTATACGAAACGCAATCTCTTGATGCGGCAGTAATCTAGTCACCACCTCAAACACATCTAGATACTCTCTATTGATAGGCATAGATGACAACCTATTCGATGGAACCTCGGGCGAATATAGAAAGCTAACCATAACCCTATCCTTCGACAGGCAACCAATCAGTACCATCGAACCACCCCTCCATATCCTCGATCGTCACCAACAGTTTCTCACAATCCACATAATTCCTTAGTCAGTATATCCAAAAGATAATCCTAAGCCCAACAAAATTCAAAATAAAGAAATCGTAAAAAAAAGAGCATCAAACCACGACAAACTATACGTAAGCTAGTGGAGCCTCCATCATAGTTCATCACAATCAAAGGTTGGTTGGCTATTTTGGGTTTTATTCTCAATCTATCTACTAGGTCATTAGATACGAAGGAATGTGAAGCCTCGATATCTTGTAAAACATGTATGAAAACATCATAAATGGAAAGTATACCTTGAATAACAACGCTCTTCCCATTCTCTTTTTCCGAGAGAGCACTCGACAAAGTTAGAACAATGTCTAAAGAATACGCCTTCATATATTTCTTCTGCTAAGTTGGTTCTAAACAACTGTTCTGCATACGTCCAAACATTCCATAGTTATAACACTTCTTCTTTCCATCAGCTTTGCATTCTTTGATCAGTTGACCCTTACCTCCACAATCAAAACAAACTGGCTCACATTTACCTTTCTTTTAAACATTTTTTTCCTTGAGACCGCTTCCCCTTTCCATTCCATTTCTTCTTGCCTTCATTGCCTTGATGCAGTTTTGGCTCTTTCTTAGTGACAGCATCTAATTTGGACTTGGAGTATAAACTCTTGTAGCGAAGAGCTTTCTCGTCAAGTCTCTCAAATGGCTCATCGATGTGACTCTCCAACTTGTCTCCTAAATAATCGTCCAAACCCATGATTAATTTTTCATTCTTCCTCAATAGATTGTCGATGGAAGACATCCTGCACTTTGACAAAGTTTACAATTCAACAACATACTTAGAGATGGACTTGTCTCCCTACTTTAAATCAGCAATTCTCCTGAATCACGCTAACTTCTAAGCATCCAAAACGAACTGCTCCTCAAACCTAGCTTGAACTAGTAGCAAGTGAATTGATCCTCCAATGGACCAATAGTTATGGCTTTCCACCAGCTCATGGTCTACCCTTAAAGTTGTCTAGAGCCCAACTTTCTTTTTATGGCATTATCTACCTCCATGTCACCAAAAATACGCTCGTATATGTCCAACCAATGTTGTACTTCGATGGCTCTCTATTCTAAGAACTGGCTTGCCTTCCAAGGTGGAGTAGTCCTTACATAGCTCAGAAAAGTCATGCCCTGGTGCCAACATCTTAGCACCACCACCAACTGCAACATTTGGAGTAGTTGCTTGGGCATTTTGTAGCATGTTCACCATCATCCATTGAACATAGTCTGTAAGTCATGGCTCGCAGCCCCCAAACCCACTCCTTCCTCAACTTTGGAAATGGTGTTTCTAAAAGTGTTTCTTATTTTCCAGCTCATTATTGATCTATAACAAGAATAATCAGTCTCTCAAAATGAAAACTTTTTCGATGGTACTCATGTGTGCATGTGACTTATACACTATATATACTACTATATAATTTTGAAAACCAAAATGTATAACAAGTAAGCGCTCTCTTGTATATATATATTCTTGATCTAGTTTACGATGATAGCTCCTTCCTTATCTCTACTAAACCACAATATCGACTCGGGTTAATGTATAATCTAAGCTATGATATCAAATGTGACGACCGCACTTTACCATCGGCACCCAATATAATTAAATAGTGCGCTTTTAATGTGCCTTGCCAATATAGGACGATCATCAAGGATTGAAAAAGGAGTATTGATTCATAGAGTTATACATCAAATAATAAAGTTTATACAAATGGAAATAAACTCAAATAACTATCTATTAACAAAAGAAATAACCAAGCACTATCAAGGCTCTATAGCACTGCAAGCAGAATCAACATAAAAATCCATATATAAAATGAGATAGCTCCATCCGGCTTGTTTTCTGCACAACTACTACGTCTCACCTAGACCTTCTATCTAACCTACTCATTTAAGAGTACCCAAGGTAATAAGAAGCAAAGCATAAAACCTCGAGTCTGGCAATAGTTTGGTGTGGGCAATAAATGATTCTTTAAATACTATACAAGTCGATATAGTAAGGAATAAGAGTATACAAACCATAACTGACCTGTCCCTCCAACTAAAGAGTTAGCACATAACGAACATAATATGCTACTCTAAGAACATAGTAAAGGTATACTGCAAACCAAGTATAAAGATGGGCATCCAAGTATCCCTATCCCCAATACCCATCTTTAGTGACATCTCTAGAGTGATAGACTATGAAAGAGAACAACCAAAGCAACCATGGTATCCATCAAACAATTCTCTCTATCGCTCGATGTGCTCTAGTCATATGATAACTCACATGGCCTTTATCATGCTAGGTACTATTGGAAATCTTGGTTTTATTATATTATATTTAACCTGAAGAAGATCATTGGCCCGAGGTATACGGATCCAAGCTCCCGTTTCGGGGTTTGAATATAATATGAAACACTCCGAGTATCAAAGAACCCTTAGTATGCATATATAGCCTCTTCTTTGGTCATATAGTTTCTATTATTCTTGAGTAATCATTCCACATTCCTCCACTTTATGATAGAACTATTCCTACGTTCTACCCATCGGCCACCCTTCCTTAAACCTGCCCTTTCTAGACAAACATTCTCATGAATCCTTTCAATATTGAGCCACCATCATCAAAACCTAACTCTATTCACCATCGAATTACCATCATCGAAGTCCCAAAGATATCATCGTGCTACGACAACTCTATCAAACCCCAAGCGAGCAAATAAACACCTTGAGCATGATCTGCAAAGCTCCTGCTTCCTCTCTTGGAGATTCCACGTCGTTTCCCCAAAATAAAACTTCTAGGTATGGATCAAAAGCTTTTTATACCAAGTATGGTACTTATCCAATTCAGATGACTTTCTTTTCCTTCTTTCAAAAGCTTTGACCCTGACTACACCTCTTAAAAGCTCTCAACATCAAAGCCAAAGCTTATGGTTCAAATTCCAAAAGGATTCGTTTTCATGGCCTCCTAAGCACCCGATATGAAGTCCAATACTTAGCCAAGTTCCTGCACTTGACCTTCATTCATCTCCCTTTAGCATTAACTTGAAGAACTAGACATCCATTGAGTACTTTGCACCAAAAAAAGCACTAGGTACTGACCAAAAGCTCTTAATACCGACCAAAAGTTCTTGGTATCGAGTCCTTTCCTTAGCTTCAATTTTGGTGCAACTTGAATCCTAGCTTTCTTTCACTCTATAGAGTCTCGTCTCCAAGTTTCATCCAATTCCGACCATCTCTGCCTTCAATTTGCCCGCTCGACCACTTCTTTTTCTAACTACCTAAAAGCACTAGCAAACCATATCAAACCATAATATACAAATACGAAATATCATGCATATAAATCCCTTCATACATGCAATACATAAGAAGTTGATAATCAAGCAGATCCTAACCTAAATCTAACTTTTACTCTAGCATGTGAATATAAGTAAAAGGAGTGGAAAAACCATTTAAAAGCTTTAAAATTTGACCATAAATATATGTTAGAGTGTGGTTAAAGTTAGAAAATCTTTTAGGATAAAAATCATGTTACAAACAACAATTTTAACTATATAAATATGTATAGTAGAGTGAGAGGTCAAGAACCACTCACCAAACACCCAAAATACCAATTTATTTCCTTAGATCTGAAGTGGATAGCAAAGGGAATGAACATATATCAACCAAAATGATAATCCAAAATCCCTAGATGCTAATTACCCCTTTACTTATTAATTATGCTAAGCTTAGTAAGGAAAAGGTAGACTTTTTTTTTGAAATTAGGGTTAATGGAGTTTAAAGCAATTTTAGGGAATATGGAAATGACTTATATTGGTCCTTAGAGCCTCCCCTTAGCATAATTTTCGAGATGGGTTAGTAGGCCTAAGCACTGGCTTGATTAATTACCCACTAATGTAGGCCAATAACATCCAAAACATAAAACAACTATAACTTTCAAACGGTAAACCATATTTCTATTATGACCACTCCATGAAATGGAAAACCATCATTGCAAAGTATTATAGGTGATTTGAGACCCTAACTCGGCTCCTGTAAAATGTTATAGTCCAAAAAAGATTTTCTGGGCTAAAATGTTCACATAAAAATCTGAAAATAAAATCATAAATATGGAAAATTTCCCTAAGAGTCATTCCCCAAAATTTTAGAGTCATACGACCTCATACAAATAGAATAGAAATGTTTTAAGATCCCTTGATATGTAAGATACAGATCATTATACTAAGTCAAATGGTCAGAAGTCAATACATATAAAGTTAGCGTCAGAAATGCAGGGGAAGTTCCTAGTGCGTAACAATAGTCTAGTATAGAAGGAGATAGAGCCAAGAAAAACGTAAATCAACATAAATATTAAGAGTATGAGACTTAATCATGGAAACCAAGGTAATAAACCGATAGTACTTAATTATGCAAACCATAAGGAGGTCGACAGTTAAGTAGGAATTATGGAACATGAAGGACCTCGAAAATTTAAAATTAAATTTTATAAGTAATTTAAGATAAACTTAAGCAGGCTTCCCTAGACATAAATGAAAGAATGGTGACTGAGAGAGCAATGTACTCTTGAAAGAGTCTATTAAACCAGAAATAGTAAATTATGGAGACAGTAAGATATGATAAGGCATAAGATGGCTGAGATCAGAACCCGAGACGTTTATGTCAATAAATATGATAATCAGTATTAATAATCATAAGATGATTAGTTGAAATGCATGCTATATAAATATCTAAGTGAAAATTCAAATGGGTGTTTACGTGTTGGCTCGATAGATGGTGCATGGCTTTGGTGGAAGTCAAGAAACCGAAAGCAAAGGAGTAAGGCATCCACAAACGAAATCAAAGGAGTAAGGCTTGTGTGATATCCACAACAAAAAGGTAAGCGTAAGGCTTAGTTGAGCATTTGTCCGGACAACGAAAGTGACTAGTGTAAACTCCTAATGGCGCTGATAGAGTTAGGGGTATGCCCTAGTGATAATTATTTAACTTGTTACATATATCTAACCTGAAAACCAATCTAATTAGAAAAAAGTTGTTTTCTTTCTATTATATACTTGTTATATTGTGATATAATTAATTAAATATTTAATTTAATGTATATTAAATATAAAATCCTTAAATGATATGTTATGCAATAGTAATAACAATGTGTTGTAATCATAAGATATAACATTAAATATAACATATTAGTTTAAATATTCATAGTCAAGGTGTTTCAAGATGGGATACCAATACATCCGTTGAGCTAGATTGTGTAAAACTTTCTAGATGTTGGGCAGGCACTATTCATAGTTTCTGGAGGTACCAAGATGTTACATATTGATAATTATTGAAACGTTATGAAATGACTTACTCGAGAATCTTCTATTTGTTAATAAAACTAAGGTCAAACGGAGAATTTCTAAGTGACAATATTATATAGTTTCCTCAACTTGATAATATGGTGGAAATGGACACTCCACTTTGATTATAGTTAAATGATTGCATAGTGTCCATTGAACGTCAATGTTTGTGTCTAATTGAAGAATTAGAAGCAAAACATTATTAAATAGACAATTCATCTGCTATTATAGAACTAAGGACTTTGTTTGTGGACTAACAAGTTGAATGTGGATGATATTAGAAATTTGATCATAACCAAATTCCATAAGTCCTATTGTGATATAGGGTTGAAGAAAAGAATTGTTTTAAACAATCATTACTATCGGGTACCTCTTATAATAAGTAAAAATAGATTTCCAGAAATGATGTGTAAACAATAAATTAAGGCAAAATGTCATACCAATAGATTAAGACAAAATGGATGCACTAAGATATGATAATTATTTTCGTATATGTACCAAGTATTATTTATGAAATAATAAATATTTTCAGCATTGACTAAAAATATAAATAGTTTTATTTTTTTATGAATATTATGAATATTCACTATAAAATAAACCTAAAATAATAATGTTTTTTGCATTAGCTGCATAATACAAAAGTATTTTAATGTTTTGCAATTCCTTTTGATTTATAGACTGAGCTACAACTTTGATAAATAATTCTCTAATCATATTATTGTGTATTACATGGTAGAAATGAATTATATCTTAGAAGATTAAGGGCAAACTATTTATTCAGTGGGAGCGACGTAAGATTTAGTGAACTCTTGGAATTGATACATATTGATATATGCAATCATAAGTCTAATAATACTAAAGAAATTCCAAGTACTTCGTTGAATTCATCGATGAGTTATCACAAACTTGAACGTGTGCATTTGTTACAAATGCAGTATGTACATGGTAAGTTCATTAAATTTAATATGGAAGTAGAAAACATAACTTGTAAAGAAAATATTCGATTTGATCGAATATGCGAGTGAACTAGAAAGGGTTCCGAAAGTACCTAAAATAAATAAGGTTCAATCTCAAAAGTTACTCCTCCATATGACACTTAATGATGCATTCATAAGGAGCAGTTGGAGTTTATTGGATAAAATATGATTAGTGATGAGTGAAGTAAAGTTAACTTCTTTCTATTAGGTCATGTACTTGCGAGTAAGTGCATAAGGCTAAAATCAATTTCATTTAAGACATAGTTTAAGAGATAATAAAAGATCAAAATTTATAAAAAATTCAACATATCCTAGTTCAAAGAGCTGACAAGCTGTATGAGTCGAGAGACTACACGTAATACTTGTACATGAGGGATCTTGTACGGACTACCACGAATTAGCTTAGGACCGATAAGGATTGGTTTATAAATTTACATTATGAACATAAGTTTTTTAAACTTCAAAACCCAATCAGATCAATACATACATATATAGGCATTCCTTATGTACCCACCTATTACACTGAGAAACAATTATTGTTTAAAGAAACAATAACTTCATAACGAAGGAGTTTCTTTAAGAAATTATTGGTTGTAGAATGGATTGGTGCAATCCAAAGATAAAAATGATAATGAAGGATGAATGGAATTAACTGAACCAAACATACATGACATATTAGAATGCCTATTAATAAATTTTGGACATTAAAAAGAAATTTTGAATTTTATTAATGTCGAGAAAAGAAGTTCCTTAGTTTAAAAATAATAAGAATTCTGAATCTACATATGATTCTGATAGTACTACTCGAACGGATATGATCCATAAGTCGCAAAAGTGTGTTCAAGAAGAAAACCAATGTAGTTGGAACATAAGTCACATTGAGAAGAATAACATAGTAAATTTTTTGAAACTAATGTACCATATTTTTCATTCAATATGCTTCGGTTAATTCAGATTCTACTCACAAAATTTATCGCTCGATATACTGTGAGTTTTGGTACATATATGCTAAAACAGAAATTATAAATAGTGATTTACAATAGATTTTTTGCACATAACAACCAAAATTCTCGATGTTAGTGAAAGCGATAGCTGAGTTTGCTAGTAGTGTATATAGGCCAAGAAATGATATGGAAGTATTATTCAGTAAGCATCAAAGTTGAGCAAGTATTTTGGTTGAGAAATCAAATAGTTTGAATTTCAGTCAAAAAGCAGAGGAAGTAAGTGTCTTCAAGAAAGAATATTAATAGGTACTAAGATATTTCCCAAACTACAAGTAAACATCATACTTATGATTATTAACGATGTATAGTTAAAATCATTTCTATTTGGTTGTTTGGTACTCGATATTGAATTTGAAAATGAAATCTTTTATAATCAGCATAAAAGAATATTGATATTGTCCTTAATGATTTATGCTGACACGATATTAAAATTGTTTAATATAGAGCATATATGATGGGTTTCTTATGCATTAGCACTAGGAATTATCATACGTTCTATATTGTCCACAGTTTCACACTTTGCTCATGTATCAGATACATATAGCAAGTAAAAATCCGAATTAAGATCAGTTAATGCTTATTTATAGCATTCTCGAGTATTAAAAAAATACTATAAAATTGTTTATAGAAACAACGAACTCCTTATGAAGGAGTTCATAGATTTGAACTTCATTATGATATCGAGTATAGATGTCGATCCCAAAATTCATGTTTAGTTTTAAGTTAAGAACTTTAAGTTCGAAGTGTTCCAAAGATATAAGTAGAGGTTGAGTCAACTAAAGGCTAAGTACATCGCCCTGAACATGCACAATAATAATGAAAGTATAGATAAATGAACAAATTTATAACGGAGCTAGGGGTATTTCCAAATGTTGGAATCCCTTGACATTGTCATATGACAACAATGCTGCGATAAAGTATGCAAAAGGACCTAGAGCTCATCAGAAGTCGAGAGACATACTTTGAATAGTTGCACATGATAATGGCAGTTTGTCATCATAAGAGAGAGAGTTGATTAACATAGTAAATAATTAAAACAAAATAGCATATCTGTTTACTAAGGGACTGATCAGATTAGATTTTAAGAAAACCGATCGAAAAAATTAGAATAGAATTCTATAGTTGACCCCAAGTGCAAGTAAAAGATTGATAGAATTAGGGATATACCTTAGGGGTAATTATGTAATTTGTTACATATATTTAACTCGATAATGGATCTTGTTCAGATTTAAAAGGCATTTTCTTTCTATGTATACTTATTATGTTGTGATATTATTTATTAAGTAATTAATTTAAAGTATATTAAATAGAAAATCCTTAAATGATATGTTATGCGATAGTAATTTTAATATATTGTAACCATGAGAAATTTATCACATTAAAAATAACATATATTTTAAATATTCTTAGTAAAGATGTTTCGAGATGGGATATAAATACATACATTGAGACTAGAGTGTGCAATGCTCTTTAAATGTTGGAAAGTGTATTGCTCATGACTGGCGGGGGCACCAAAGGGTTACATACTAATAGCTATGGAAAACTCAGTAAAGAGTTTTCTATTGGTAGTATATCTAAGGTTAAACCGAGAAATCCGAAATGACGATGTTCCATGGTTCTCTCGACTTTAGAATACCGTGGAACTTCAATGTGGACACTCCACTCTGATATGGTTAAATCTTTGCATGACGTCTGTTGAACGACGGTACATTACACAAAATTTGCCTGTCAGTAACACTTAGATTTTATAATTCCTTATGGATATTATTATTGCAAAATACCAAGGATTATTTTTGTAATTACTTAGAATTTTAAACGTTTTTGAATGGAAAATTTTGATTTATTTAAATATTCAAATTTGATTCAGAAGTAGTAAATAATAAGAAAATCAATTTTTGATAAAACTACCTGACTTTTAATGATGTTTTTTTAAATGGATTTTGTAAGATTTTTCCATAATTTTTAATTTGGAAAATATTGAAATTATTGTTAGACGTATTTTACTATAAACAGTGGTAATTTTAAAATTTTCATAGAATAAAACAACCAGTGTATTTTATTGCTATTTTGGAATTGTGTCGCATTATTATGCTCAATCGTATTTTTGTTTCTATTATTCGTGATTCGCATGGGAAAGGGATACTGTGTAGCGAGGTACCTAGAAAATTGATTTGATGGTTTCTTAGCTTGGAAGCATTATGTTATCTTGATTATCGAACCATATCACTTCACTTCATTTCACCAACACTTCATGCTAACATCACTTCATTTTAATGCTCTCTTCCTATATGCACATCACTTCCTCTTCTTGAACTCGTTCTTCTTTCCTTCACTTCTCTGTGTAGATTAAAACTAAATAAATTTAAACTCCCCCTCTACTTCAAAATTCAATATCTCCCAATTTATTCACTTTTAGCCAAATCTTCCAACTGCATAGTTGTTTAACTTTGCCTCTAGTATTTTTTAAAATTGTCACTCATCATTTCTTTGAGTGGATTAGTGACAATTGTTCGATTACAATGATGGTTGAGTATTGTCATTTTTCAATGAGAAAAAATTGGAGAATGAAGGACATACTCATGTTCATCTCTACAAGATGATATTTTTAGAGGTGATCTCATATTTTTTGTGGCCAGAGTTGGTCTTGGGTGATTTTTGAACGTTTTCCATTCAACTTAGGTTTGCCGATGATGTGATGGTCGAGGGGATGAATAGCCAGTGCCGTGATGAAGCTTGGGTGTAGATTCAACTTTTTCGTGTTGGTGGCGAGAGCTCCAGTATCCCATGGTGGTGTAGCGAGCTCGTTCTAGGGTTTAAGGCTTGGTTAATGTTAGGTTCGGTTATCATGTTGCTAGGGGAGATAAGTGGCATCGAGCTGGTCATAGGTAAGTAGGAGGGGAGGCTGGGGATAGCGAGTCGATTGGCAATGGAGTGGTGGTGGTTATGGCCAAGGCAGCGGTGGTTGAGCGTTGATTGAGGTAGGCTTGTTCTTTTGATTTCCTAGAGCATGCAAAATTTGATTTGGGAGACAGAGGGAAGGAAGAACTATTGATAGTGGGTTCGGGTTTGGAAGTGTGGATTTGGGCCCGGCTTGTGTTGAGTTAGTTGATAAACTTGCCTATTTATTTATTTTCATTAAATTAAAATAAGTATGCTAAGTTTAAAAATGTGATATCTCATTCGTCTTATATTCGATTAAGCCACAAATTTTTGCGTTAGACCCTTATTGACGAATAAACACTTTGGTATAACTTGTTGATAGTTTTAACGAAGTATAAAATATTGATAAATTAATAGTGATTGAATATTATTTTGTTGTTTTAAATAATAACATGGTTAAATGAATTATACTTCATTTGTGATATCTGCTTAGCAGAACAAAACACTGTTCTGCTATAATTAAATGAAATAAATTATTTTGTATATCTATTTAGCAGAATAAAACACTATTCTACGAAATTGAATGGATAATTTTGGATATCTATTGAGCAGAATAAATCCCTGTTTTGTGCTCGCAATGGAAAATGATGATTTTTGAAGTTAATTTATATGTAACAAATATTGGAAAAATGGTGTATTAATTATTGATTTCAATTACCGAGTGTTAGAAGTTTGGTAGCTTGGCTGTATTAGGTGTTACATTGATATATATTAAAAGTTAAACCATTTTAGTAATAAAGGTAATAGTAGTTAAGTGCTATGGGCCTTGTTATGGTATTTTGAAAAATTATTTATCGTTGTTTTTGAATTAAAATGGTTTTGATTTGAAGGATGATTTTAAAAGTAACTTTGGAATTTCTACGGTAGTTATATAGAAAAGATATATGAACTTATCTATTTTACTGCAGCCCCGTTTGAAATGTTTTAAAAGCATTTCGTAAGTATTTATTTTATAGAAAATTTGATATAATAACGAGTGTTTATTTGAAAGGAAAGTAAATGGGTTTATCTTTTATTATGAAATGATTCTTTTTTTTAAAGAAGTTAGCAGTATTTTGGAATAAATATCTATGAAACGTTTTATATAAAATATTGAGTAAAAAATAGTTTTATAAATGACATTTTTTAAAGGAGATTTATAAATGATATTTTGTAAAAGGTAACTTATAAATAGTATTTTCTAAGAGGGATTTATAAGTGATATTTTGTGAATAAAAGAGAGATTTATAAATGGTCATTTATAAATAAAAGAATAGACTTTGTAAGTGCTACTGGAATAATAATGAAGATTTGTTTTAAATATATAAGATTTATAAAAAATGAGTAAAGGATTTTTATAAAGGAGTTTATAAAGGTAAAATTATAAAAGAGTTTTATAAATAGGAAAGATAAATGTAAAAGAGTTTATAAATAACTTTTAAAACTTATAAAAGAATTTTTATAAATTAAATTGGAGGTTTATAAAAGGACTTTTAAATATGGAATGGTTTTATAAAAAGAAATTTCGGAAAAGGAATGAGATTTGATTTTGATAAATAAACCTTCTTAATTATGAAGGTATTGAAGCATTCTTTCCATACTTCTCTATGTGTTAGAAGTGAAATGGTTTGTAAATATACTTATACCATTGAGATAAGTATGTGAATATTTTTCAACTATTTTCAAAGTGATTTTAATTAACAAAAAGATTAATTAAAGAGGCTTAGTGGCTTCTTATCTATTTAGTCGTGCTTGGTTTCTTATTAAATTTAACCTCTGATTTGATTAATTGTTTTTTGATAGTTAAATAACCAACCATCAAATTTTGACTAGATATAAATATGGAAATATCTAGAAAAATGTTGAGAATTATATGGTATAGTTATCTTCGATGATACTATACAATTTGTGTAAACTCATTGTGTTTTTCTAGGACAAATGATAAGGAAATATGTCCACTTAAACGGTTATTAGGTGATCACTGTTATTATGTATTGTTTGTTTATTTTCAAAAGAACCGGAGTTGAGTTTACCTAAAACTATCGATTAGTTTTGCAGCGACCAGTAAGCGAGGAAGTGTACTTATATGAGATAACTCGAAATCATAACCAATCCAAAACCATATGCGCATTCAATATTTGGAGGAGGTTCGAGATTGGTTCAAGAAGATGGAAATCGAAGATGAAGTTCTTCAAAGTGAAAGAGTTACTTCTACTTATCTTGAGGGTAATTCCATTGAGGATGTAATAGAAGTACTGCCTTCTGTTTGTCATATCCTGAAAAACTTGTGTGGTTAAATGCTAGCATTGCGTTACTGCTTAGGGGGCAGTGTTAGCATTCCAAATTAGAATTACTAGGAGGAAAAGGTAAAAACATCACCTCACAAGCGTCGCAATCCGGTAGTGGCTATAAAAGGGCAGATGCAGTAGAGCTATGTGTTCGCTACCATTAGAAGCATAATTTCTCGATCTGGATTGGGTTTTTTGGATTTGATATGTGCACGGGGAGATTGGGGGAAATCTTTGCAGCCTCGATACTTGAGAGATGTTGTAATTTGATATGCCATGTTAAAAGCACAGCCAGCTCTGTGTTAGTAGAGGTGCAAGGTTTGTAATCTCGATACATTTTATCTAGAGGTGTACTGTACAGAAGTCAGTCTCTTACCTTGTCATTGTATGAAATCCAATCTCTGATACATGCCTTTATGGATTTAGTTGTATCCTATTATGCTAGAATGTAATTAATGTAACCATTTTAGCTATGATTAATATTTATTTTAAACTAGACATTATTATAATATCAAAAAAAATTCTAACAATTTTTTTTAATTATTGTAAGTTAAAATTCATCTACGTTTATGTGTGGAATGGTCTCATGATATACCTTTATTTTTGAAAGCTTTGTAAGTTTAAAAATCCATCTAATTGTGTTTCTCACACTGGTTTACCAGATTGATCTGGGTGTTGTTTTCTTATAATGCTCGTGTCAGTCTGAGCATGTTTCTAGATTTAGTATAGATTCTTTGGAGCTTTAGGAGACAAGAAAGATGCCTCCAATACACACTACAACAAATAGGACTTCTAACAGCGTTTTGGAGTATGCCGTAAATCGACATGCAGTTATATGTCAGGGATATACAATGACAAGAAATAAACGTTGTTAAATGTCCTTTTTAACAGTGTTTCCCTGGTGTCATGAAATCTTTTAACAGCGTTTGGTTGAGTGCAGTTATAGATCTTTCTTAGCATTTATTTCATGCTAAGATAAGATTTTATAGCATTTTTTCAATGTTGTGATATATATTTACAGCATTTCGTTGTTGCAATAGATCATGCTTTATGTTTTTAGATACAATTTAATGACATTTTTAAAACGCTGTTGAAATTTTCAAATAAAAACGCTGTGGAATGTTTTAACTGCTTTTAAAAATGCTGTTGAATGTCTTAACAGCGTTTTAAAAACACTATGGAATGTTTTAATAGCATTTTAAAAACTTTGTGGAATGTTTTAATTGCATTTCTGCAAAATCCATCATAATGTGCATATATGTATACCACATTTCTAAATTAGCATATTATATCAATATCACATTTCAAAATCAACATATTACATCATGACCACATTTTGGACACATATTTGATAACCAACATATGAAATTTCATAATCAAAATACACAATATACTTACACTAAACACAAATAGTTCATCATCAATAGTTCAATCCATAGCTTCGATCTATAACTCGTTGCAACCTTTTTTGCATCACAGTCATCTGTCTACCTATAAAGCAAAAGTAATGCTTGAGAATCAATTCATCAAAAAAATGTACACAAAGTTAAATCGAATTCATAATGCAAACACTGGATATTCATCACATTATTTCAGTAGGCAATTGACTAATACAAAGTATACAACATGCCATAAAATCAAGTAGCATTTACAAGTGAAGCAGAGTAAAAAAAATAAACGAACTCGGTAATTTACTTGGAGTAAAATCAAGCTGCATATTATCGACGTATGAAGTGATCTGTTTACAAATTTACATTTTTCTGCCTTACTTCTGTCTTACTTCTGCCTTACCACATACCACATTTTTCTGCCTTACTCTGCCACCTAACCCACTCAAACATCATCCTAATACCCTTCTTCCGGTGCACTGCACACAACTGCACAAAGCAGTTACAACCCCAACATCAAACTGCACCTCATACAACATCAATCCTCTCTGTCCATATACCCCACTGCTACCACACTACATCCCCATTATCACCGCTATTACATAACTATGCTAAACCATCCTCTGTTGCACAAACAAACCATCTCACCTCATACCACGCTTCTAACTGCCTTCACAACCATACACACGGTCACAGTCTCCCTTTATCCTACCTAAACTTCACAACACAACCAACTGCACATCTACCAATTCCATTAACCTTTCAACATACATCAACATATTCAACTTCACAACATGTCCATCTCCCATATAACTACAACTCATCTCCATACTTCCACTTCCACAACAAAGTTATCACTTCATACATACTTCACCACCCTTCAGCCATTACATCACTTACATTTGTACACACCTCCTGATCAACATTAAATCCTAGTGCATACATACTTACATTTGCACACACCTCCTGATAAACATCAAATCCTAGTGCATACATACTTCTACCTATGCGTACATAGATCTAGAAACCATTTCTGCACATCTTCATACTTGCCTTCAACGCAAACACATTTCCACCACTATCAACTCATTTTCCACCATTCCATCAAATTGCCTTCTATTACCATCTCCAACCACCACACCTTCATCTGCTTCTATACATCCATATACACAATTCACCCGAAACTGCACATCCTTTCTTCACCGTCAACATATACAAACTGACTCTAACCTCCCACTGACATACCATTTCCACTATTAACCCTAAACTGCCAATCTCTTCACTGTTACACTCATCCACTGCTAACCACTATGACATTCATTACTTCACTGCTCTCCTCAAGTCCATTCACCCCACTCTCTAACCAGTCCAACCACTATTTCACTTCCCCACTGCCCTACAAACTTCAATGCACATTACTCATAATACTCACAATATTGCTTCAATACTTCAGTGCACAAAAACTTCAAACACAAAACATCCCATAACCCACAACAGATCAATTCCATATTTCCATCACATTACTGCCAATTCATCATCACTGCCTGAATACCATTATAAAACCAAAATATATCAAACAGGAATCGAAATAAAACCAAAATCATCCAAATCAAACAACAATCCAATAGTTAATCAATCATACCCATCATCGCTTTTACATAGACAAATATTTTTTTGCAAACTCAATAAAACGTTTAGCAAACTCGATAATTTTTTGCAAACTCGGCAATACTCAACCAAATTGACAATGAAAGTGCAATGTCTAGTTCAGTACCAATAATATCAATTGACAACGGAAGTGGCTGTCAATTATATTTGAGCACAAATTCATTGAAGGCTTCTATAACCACTACTAAATCAAGTGAACTTAATGTGTTAGCTCGAAGTGCTGAAGCTGACAGTGATTAGGTGGAGATACTTATTGGTTTAATAACTAGAATGAATAATAGTTCAATAATTGAAAAACTGCACGTTAATACCTATGTGCAGTCAATACTTATCTAACTTTTTTTGAGGGGACTCCAACTTAGTTTCAATTGTTCGTTATTCTTTGCTGAGTTTTAATTTTTTCTTTCAGACTCCAAAAAAACAAACATTTAACCATTTCTATTTTAGCCACAAATGCAAAAGACAATAAGCAAACAATACCAAACTGAAAAAGATTATGCCAATGCAAGAAAAAGACCACAACTGATACACAAAATGAAAACTAGAGTTAATACCATAGAGTACTTTCTGATTTATGACAAAAAATTCAAATGTAAGATCATCTTTTACCATATGTAAGTTTTAATTATGAACATAATAAATATATTTAGCTCTTACGTGATATTTCATAAGATTGTAAACCATCGCGTCTAAATATATTCTATTAAAGAAGTCATTTCCTGCATATAAAACAAGAAAATGCTAATAGATTAGTGG
This sequence comes from Allium cepa, assembly GCA_030765085.1. NCBI lineage: Eukaryota > Viridiplantae > Streptophyta > Magnoliopsida > Asparagales > Amaryllidaceae > Allium > Allium cepa. The sequence goes on along the minus strand of CM060944.1, from coordinate 109,881,840 downwards.
ACCTAATTTTATTACATTATATAATTAGATAACTATTTGCATGCCAAGTTGCTTCATATATATCATAAATCAGAACAGGTTGAGTTATTTTTATAAATAAATGCAATGCAACTCAACGAATAGGCTCACACCTAAGGCCTTCGCTATCAAAACCAAATGAGCTTGCTAGTTGAGTTGCATAAAAATAAGTCAGTTAAGCAATCCTGCTTTGCTATACCCAATGATACTCAGTACATTCAACAATGTGTTTAATGTTACAGTAGTCCAAATAAGCGAACTCTACCATGGATCAGTTTAGAGTTTCTAAATATTTTATACAGATTATATTGCTCAAGGATGGAAAATATATCAAACCTGAACAAGCTCTTCATAGCCTGACACACATGGTGGTGTCTGATCTTTGCTCTATAAGCATATATTCACACCACTTAGTTTTCTCATTTTTGAAATAACAGAACCACCTTCCCAAAGAAACCAACCAATTTGATTGGATGAGACAATAAGCCTTGCTAATACATTGTCACCGGGTACAGAGATAGCAATTTTATGTAATACTCGCAACAGACCATCTTGAGCTGGTGAAAGACCATTGACTGGGATCTGGTTTAAAGTCATGATAGCAGTGTACATAAAGCTGTTAACATAGCTAGAAAAATGCAACGGAACATCAGAGGACCATATTACCAAATGTGTAGCAAAAGTTCATCAAATGAGCAAACAAAAGTCTAAAGCAACTTATGTTACTTCGTTGTATTGTGTTGATCCAGAGATTGAACTGGTCAGAAACATGGGTATTTATTGCAGTTTCCCAAAAGCCATTGTGTTAATCAAATAGAAAAATATACATAGGCATTTATTGTGTATTATGGAAACTTAATATCTCTACTACTAATAATGAGAATTCGATGAATAAAATTTCAGTTTTATCTGAAATCATGTTAGAAAAAAATTTAACATCGTATATTGAAAACTATATGTTATATAAAATGCATAAGTAATCATATAATATTACTTCCTCTTGTTTACTCCCCGCTGTCCATGTATTAAAAGAAACACTATTTCCCTAAGTCTTTAGAGAAACATGTTTACTGGAACTTTATTGCTAAACCTTTAGTATTCTTTTGTGTTGTACTAGCCATTTTGAAAAACATAGAAATAAGTTAGTATTATCAATAGGTAAACATAAATTCTAATAAATATTGAACTAGATGTAATCATAGTAGAACCAAAGGTTACCTAAATAGCAAATGGTTGGCATTTTTCCCAAATAAGAAGAGCATCAACAGAGAACCAAAGCACCAATTATGAAAAGCCTGAACATACGAAGAGAACAAAAACAAAACAAATAAGCATGAAAAAAATGCATATGGTATTGTGAATTCTTAAAAAAGAAATGTCAGTAATTAACTTTGACTTAATGGCTTACTATCTTCTACAGGCATTTAAGAGACTATCTACAGAATACATGGTCAATTGAAAATAAAATAATAGCTTCGCATTATGTAATTTTTATACAATAATAAATAAAATTCCAATACTACATCTAAAATTATATAGGAAAATTCAAGAGTTAATAAATAGCGCATAGATTTGGTTAATCTTCGATCAGTCATCACTTAGATGATTAATCTCTGGTCCAAATCCACCGTTCAACCATTTTTACAACACTAGTGACAAATATATATTTCAATTTTGTATGCATTACTTTTGGCATCCGATCATATCGAATCAAATCAGTATTTGCTAACCCTTAAACTAGAACACGGAGACATTGCGATTCCGAAAATCAAATATAACTGCATGTGTACAAGGGTACGTTCAACAGCTCTCACCACATAAGAACATCAAGTTCACCATCTAACAAGTATCTAAGTACCCACTGTAATTTTGGAACTTAATCGCAAAATTATTGAAGTAATTACTGACGTAAATTCAATTTGCATTTGTCGAATATTTGGTGGATAGTTTGTGAAGTAATCAACTCATAATGAATAGTTATTCACCCTAAATAGGTAAATTTGATTCAAAGCTTTTGATTAATTAATAATAGGATTGGTTGTAGTTGTTGGTTTATTTTTCTGTAATTAAACATGCATATGTTCTATATTTGATTTTGCTTTGTACGACAGATGTGATTCAGGACAATATATTCATATGATTTGGTGCATTTTATATCAATTTTTATGTGATATTATTAGATTAATATCAAAAAATTACGATGATTCCAGCATTAAAATTGTAAAATGTGGGGCACCATGGTTTTATTAGCGGTTCAGTATGCAAAACTTGATCTATAAGTATTATAGGTTTCTTGAATAACAAAGTTCCCACCATAAAAACTTACAACAACTTAAGTAGCGTTTCATTATATCATTTAATTTACTAAAAATAATGACATAGTCAGTGTAAACTGTGCGATGGTACATAAAAAGAATAAGCTTTGCAAAAAATATATACCCAAAGGATAGATCCACGTCCGTAGAGTGCAATGTGCATGCAGTGTTATTAGGAATATATGTTAATGTTTCTACCAAACCCATATGTGCACCCCTGTGCCTAAATGCATATAGTAGCTACCAATAAAAAGAAAGAAAACTCCATACTTTCAGGTTATAGCAATATTACTAAACTCACTAAACATTGTCCTTGACATAATGGCTTAAATTGAAGTATTGTTTCATATACATTTTTTTCCTTTGATACATGCATATAGCATATCCAGCTTTAGGAGAGTAGTATTTCCACATGTTACACAACCAGTTCACTGCTCAATCACAATATACAACATTATAGTGTTATATATTGATTTAGATTCATCCTAATGTGGTATTTCTGAATACTAGCTCACCATGCCTCACAATCAAAATCCATCTCATCATTTGAAAAGCTAAAATACAAATATAAAGATGAATCTAGATCATGAGGCATGGAGGGTAGTATTCAAAAATACAGTCTGATTATCTAGATAGAATCCAACCTCGATTCATGAAGAATAAGATTTAAATAATGATGATGAATTATATTTGCCTCATGTGTTGCGTACCTGTGCTGACATCAGGAGCCAAATTTAGCTATGCACTTTGAAACAAATCAGGTTAGGAAATAATTTAAGCAAGTCTTCTCGACTCCTTCTCTAAAGAACATACAAATGAATAACAACATTATAATTATCCACCTCAATAACAACATTATAATTATCCACCTCAGATTACGTGTGAAAAACATAAAAGTACATTTGTCAGGTTAACCAATACCTTAATGCCGGTGCATCCATTTACATCAAGAGTGGTAAGTGTTTTTGAGCAGAATTAAGAGAGCGCCTCAAGACATTTATCAGTTACCCCAGTGATTCCACTGTAATATAAGATTTAACAAATTCAATATAATTATATATATATAAGCACAGTATACTTCCAAATAAATTCGAAACAATTTTTTTTGCAAGTGTCTAGCATGTACATAAATAAAAAATATCCGGATATACAAACAATTAAAGATTACAAACAAGGTAATTTGACATTTGTCAATGAGAATTTTTGAAACACTCTCATTAATTATCATAAAGGGAAAAAAATCCTTCTTACTTTACATATTATAGATTAAGCTCTGAAATTTAGAAAATAAAATCATGTACAAATTCATTATAACACAAAATTAGTAATCTAAATCAAAACTCCAAATCCAAAATCTTGATGACGAATCAAGTAGTTGTATGGTTTAAAATGCGATGTTCGATGCAACAAGTAAAAAGGCAAAGGTAATAGCATTTGATTATGTCGTATGCTTATATCAATATAACATTTTAAAACTATAATTTAAGTTAGTTTAGCAAAAACATATAAATTTAGGTAGAACTAAATTACACTTTGACTTTTATTTTGTACAGGAATGCTGATAAATTATGGTAGTTATATGACATTTAGGCATTTAATTACTCAAAACAGTGAGATGCCAGATAGAATGTTCTTGCTCATTTATTGGCCAATAGCCTACAAATGATAATTTCCCTTTTCGAAGCAAGTATTTTTCTTCCCATGAAGAAACACATGAGAAATTCAAGGACTTGCAACTTTGAGCAATGGCCTCCATTCCCATATCAGTTATACGTGCACACCTAAAATAATCACATCAGAATTCAGAAGCTTTATTTCTTCTATCTGATAAATATACAAATATAAATTACCATGTCAAATTCAGTGATAACAAATTTTTGCACATGGCTATAGAAGAAAGACCGTGATCTGAAAGATTCTGAGAAATATATCAGCTTATCTAGATATGTCAACCATTACAAACATGACGAAATAGGAAATCACTGGACAGATGGATAAACACCTGAGCACCACATAAATCAAGAAACTTCAGATGCACTAAACATGCAATATTGTTATAGGCCTTATCTGTGAAACTACGTAAAACAAAGAATTTTTTTACAGGCAATAATTATGATAAATCATGTGATTAACTAGAACAACATTGCATAAGAGTATCAACCTCGAAAGAGCGTATAGGTTTAAAGTTTGCAGACGAGAGCACTTGAGAAGTATGTGGCTTAATCCAGCGTCTGTTAATTAAATACATATGTTTCAAGGATTATAATATAAACAAAAGGTTTCAATAGCAAAAGTAAATCCACTAATTTAGCTTTCTAAGTGTTGCTAACAAATTCCTATTTCTATCATCCCGTTCTAATTTCTATTATAAACATTTGATCCTATAAGGACTAAAATACTTCTTGATCAGATTACCAGATGAAAAAATGAATCATAAATTATGCTTCATGATGCTTTCGAAACCCTATAGGTTAACAAACTAACGAATGGGTAAACTCGTGAGCATATGCAATTTGCAAACGTAATATTCCTAAAAAGATCATCACATGCTGGCACCCACCTAGTGATATTTAATGCCTCGAGCTCTTGATAATTATCAGGAATCAGTGACAAACTTTGATCTGATAAACTCTGCATATCGATCAAATGTATCATTTATTACTTTGATCAGTTTGTAGAAATATGCTCATTAGTCTGACATCCTCCAGTAACAGACTAAGGGAATCATCTTATTAATGTTCTACAAAACACAAATATATAATTGAGATTTTATTCACACTTTTTTTACCAGCTTGTATGAAATTGTTGTTTTACCAGCTTCACCAAGACCAACCATCAAAAATGTAGTTCTTCCCATCGAGCTACTAAACCCTAATATTCAATTAAAAATCAAGTACCATTTTATATTAACACAAAAAGTCAAAATAAGGAATTCGAAATCCCAAAATCAACAAGGAAGGGAGGAAATTCAAAATGGAACTTGAATTAGTTCAAATTGGAATGAATTTCAAATGCGAATTTTTTCAAATCAGAAGGAATTTCAAATTGAAATCAAAGGTGGAGATTCTTACCAGGATCAGGCGATAAGGAGCTATTTAGGGGGAAGAGGCAGAGATCAATTGGTGACTAGCTATTCACGTGGACTTATAGCATGAAGGCAGAGGATGAATGTTGCTTTGAAGAGATAAGAGAAAGTAAGGAGAATTTTGTTTAGGGTTTTGTTTCGTTCTTCTTTGAGACGAGATGAAAAAAGAAGCGGGATGAAAAATGGAAAATGGAGCAGCCGAAAACATTGTTGAGGGTAGACAACGCTTCCTATTTCTTTGTTTATTTTTATTTAACGAAGGATTGCATATGGGTTAAAAACGCTGAAACAATTTTCTATTATAAGCAATATTTGTTGTAGTGACGTATTTATGTATCTTTATTTCTGCTGCATTTATTTGTTATATTTATCAGCATTTGTGAGGATCAGGTGTTATAACTGTCTACGCTGATGATATGTTAGTATTACTCTGATTAATGTATATATTACACTTTTCTTTTGTAGAGATAATTGTATATTATAGATTACGCGTCATATTTTGAGATTCTGTTCTGTCTTTTCTTTTCTTTTATCCCAACAGTCTATCTTTCCTGCATTTGGATGTTTGACATGTGAATACCATAGATGTATTAGTGTCGACTTTTAAGTCGTTATATGTGGTATCAGAGCTTAGTTTGAGTGAACATCTTGACCTTAGTGGAGTAAACTCATTAAAGATAGGGTAAGCGACACATTAGAATGAGTTTGAGTGTTTTATATATATGAGAGTGTATTTATTAGTGCTATAAAATGTTTTATATTATGTTGATTGGCACATTAAATGGTTTAGGAATTTCAGTCAATGTGCCTAATCAACGTTACCGATAGCGGTTTGTAAACATTTGGATAAGGCAAACCAACATAGTATTGTTTTAAAATTGGAAAATCAAATAACTTTACCTAAGATCGTACTTCGTACATAGATGAATGATTTCTAAAGATTTACATAGATTTTGATATGTTTTAGCAAGGCTAGTGGGGTTGAATGGACCTTTCCATTTTATTAATAACTGAAAATAAAAGAGCATAATAATTGGATCATAAAGCTCATTATAAGAGAACAAATGAAGGAAACAAACAAAAAATAAATAATATAAAAAATAGAACAAGATACAAATATAGCAAACAAGACATGCATTAATCGGTGGCACGAAGACCCATCGCAACGGCCATTGACTTGTATTCAGCATTGAGAATAATCATACAAGACTTCCTGGTAATTTGCCTATGACAGTGTATCATGCACACATGCATAATAGATTTCTTGCTCATGCTTATACCATCGAATATCCATGAATGTCTTCCCTTCCAAAATTCAAAAATAATCCTCTTTAGAGCTATCAGTCTACAGCAGAGATAAAACTTCTCCACCTCGTCAACTTGAATATCTAAAACCATTCTTCATCCAAGTTGTGTCTCACCATCCTTGTATCAAATGTTGCAATAACATTCTCCCAAATATAGTAAGTGTATGGACATTCAAAACAAGCTGGGTAGAAGTTTCAGGAGTATCATGACAGAACATACAGTCTCATTCAAGAAGCACTCCCATATGTAATAAATTTGTTCTAGTATGAATTGCATCCGTCAAAACTTTCCATAATAAAAAATTATGCTTAGGAATATCATAATTGGTCCATACCCTAAAATGCTAAGGAAGATGGAAGCAACATGGTCACCCACAATCAACTTTAGACAAGCTCAAATAGAATTCTTATTGTCATCCTAAAGAATATAATCGAACTCAGTGAGATTGAAACATATGCCTTGAATTTAATTTAAAATATCCCTAACAGGATAACTTCTAGTATAGGGAAGAGTCACCATACCAATGCACAAGTATCTACCCATAGTGGCAGACAAAGGAATGGCAATTTGATCAATTAGACTAGGTGTTATCACCTCAGATGAAATCAAACCTTTCTTAGCCCAAGGATCATGCCAAAAACTAAGTTTGGAGTTAACTACAGGAACACACTGAACAAGTGGAATAAGAATAGATCTAGCCTTAAGTAAAGATCTAAACAACCACTGCAAGAAGAAGGCAAAGATATAGTCTAAAATTTTTTCCTCTTAATATATCGACTATCAATCCAAATAAACCACAAACCATTTCTTTCAGTAATTAAAGCATCAATATGGGAGGACATAGCATCTTATTCCATAAAAATATATTAATAATGCTTAAATCACCATATACCTTAGGATGATGATGGTTCTTACAAGCTATAGGAATCAGTTTTCTAGAATTATACTCTTCAGACCATAAGAAGAGATTCATAACATTTTTTATCATGTGAAGTAATTTCAATGGTAATAAAATCATCCTTGCATAATAAGTATGCATGGAGAAAATAACAGTATTTATAATGGTCAGCCTACCAACCTGACCGAGGCATTTATTATTCCAGTTGGAAAATGTATCCGTATTTTTTTCCAATGAAGGCAGACAGTGGGAAGATTTGATTCTAGTTGAAATCAAAGGAATAAATAAGTATATATCACCTTCTGATAACATGGACATACTAGAGCTAGTAAGCAAAGCAGCGACAAAACCATTAGATGCCCCAGCAATTGCCATATGAGATTTTGCAAGATTAATAAAAAGACTAGTGATATCCATAAACTTCCTCAAATTATCCATAATGTAATCAATAGAAAATTGGATTGACTTAGAAAATGTTATCAAATAATAAGCACAACATAGAGAGATGATAATAAGCCTCTTACAATAAGGATGAAGTAAAAAATTATTTTTAGCAACAGATACAGTAAGAAGCTGAGTTGAACCTTAACAAACAAAAATGGAGAGATGGGATCACCTTGCTTAAGACTACTCTTAACAGCAAAGTAACCACATTTTGACCATTCTAATAGACATAAAAACAGAAGATATACAAATTTTAATCCAACCCGTAAACTTAACAAGGAAGTTCACTTTGGTAAGGATTAAAATAATAGATTCCCAATGCATCAGATCAAATGCCTTTTCTAAATCAATTTTCCTAAGATAGAGAAGGCATAATATTGCCTTGAATATTTCTACCATGAATAAATGAATCCACTCTAGTTAATAGAAATCAAAGATAGCAGAACTCTCATTCTTCTAGATATAAGTTTAGCTATACATTTGTAGACTACATTACATTAAGCAGTCGGTCCATAACCAGCTACATAAGTAGGATTATCCTTTTTTGGAACTAAACATAAATTAGTAGCATTAGTACCAGAAACAAGCTTATTAGTTCTAATTTTTTTAATAGCTTTGAGGTAGCCAGATTGAATAGCATACCAAGATATTTTGAAATGATGGCTATCAAAACCATCAGGATCACAAAAGCTTTTAGAACTAATGGAGAAGAGAGCTTTAGTCATTTCATCCTTAGTGATATGAACAATGAGATAGTTACCTTGATTATCTGATATCATAGGTATAATAAGGTCATTCGGATGATGGATATAGTAATCCTCTTAATTATCACCTAATAGCTTTCTATAATATGCAACAAAATAACTATTAATATCATCATGATGGTCATAAGAATTACCATACATATCGGTAATGTGATGAATGTTCTTTTTAAAGTTTTTGCACTTTAATGATTTACGGAAGAAGGCAGAGTTCTTGTCACCTAAGTCATCCCATTTATCCCTTGCTTTTTGTCTTGCCATGTTTAATTTAGCTCGCAGTGTTGGCTTGCATTACATGGTCATTATGATCTATAAAAAGGAACTTTTAGACATTGAAGAGCTCATGTCTCAAAGTATCTGATAACAAGAAGTCGGATCCAAATTTATCCGAACTCTAAAATTTAAGAGCTAGCTAAGTTGCTTTGTGTTTTTGTTGGAGGACAAACATATGATTTCCTATAATACGTTGATTCCAGCAAGATTGGACAATAAGGAGAAAGTCATCAACTTCAGTCCAGGCATCATAAAATTTGAATGAAGACTTGATTTGAATATCGACTAAGCCCAAATCAAGAACCAAGGGATAACGATAAAAAAAATAGGTAATAAAACATTATATAAAAGGCTGCTCCATTTAATCATAGCAACATGATTAAAGAAAATTCTATCCAACTTAGACAAAGTTCTAACTCCATATCGACTAATATTCGTCCAGGTAAAATCAGGACCAAAATATTGAACATGCAGTATTTCAGATGATAATATAACATCTTTAAGAGGTTGAACATCCCTACCAGACAGAGGATTCCCACCTACTCTCTCGGCAGGACTCAACGTGTAATAAAAATCTCCTAGAGCCAACCATAGATCAGTAGATATTAAGGATGGAAGATTTTAAAAAAATAGTCTCCTAATATGGGGGAGATTATCAACATAAAAAATGTAATTAAATAAGACATCAGATAGAAAGTGCTTTATCTTATAGTGGAAGAATTATCTATCATATATTAGAGGAGAGGGGTGGAATATTGAAGGATTCCAAAGAATCAATAACCTATCATAAGCAGTAATACTTAGATTATTGTCCATACCCAAAGCAATAAATTTAGAAGCTAAAGATGATAGATCAAATTTGGGTTTAGTTTCAGCAATACATATAAGTTGGATTTTATTCTCTACAGAGTAAATTTCTTATAACATTCTCTATCTGGAGGCCCGAAGCTAAGCACTACAAATGCTGCAGTCATCCATAGTATTAACTTCCACTGACCAATCACAGTAATGTTAATAATACCCAAAATATCAGAAGCGTATGAATATGAAACAAAATCACAGATTTTAAAAAGCAATATTTTTTATTACATTTTCGAAACATGTTCGTATTCAAATTACATAATTCCATAATCGTTTCCCAGGTTCAGATAAAGTATAGTTATTACATAAATACCCAAAAAGCGACATATGATGATGCTCTCTTGGTTGATCAAAGTACTATATATACAATGCAGGGGAATCAATCCAAATTGTAACTACAACTCCTAATTAGCTATCTGTTAGCTACCTGCTCATTACTGGAAGCTTTATTCGACAACCTACCAAAACCTGTAAACCTCAACCCTCAGCCTACTTAAGTCAATTTTAAGCACCAGAGAGTTTAAGAAAAAAATAAATTTCGAGTCAGACATAAAATCTGGTGTGAATAACACTATACACCTCGGTTATTAGATATTAAGTGAGATCATCGGAACGTGTTTACCCTCAATAATATCTTTTTTAAAACATATCATTTGCAAATTATAATCCTAGAACCAAAATTTGTTAAATCTGTAAAGCAATATCATGTATATGTACATATCAGTAGCATATGGACTATCTGTCCATACACTATAATTTTGTTTGGCTGACTACTAACTCATGGCTGACTTGGACTAAAAAACATAAAAAATCTAACATCTGTTAGATACTCTTCTTTTGGATGATCTGTCCTAAATGGCTTTGCGAGCTTACCAATAACCTGTCTTTCCCTGTCTTTCCTTTTTAGATTCCTTTCTATGTGCAACGTAATTTTAGTCTTACTTATGACAAAGCCCTACACAGCAGAATTTTGGACTAAATTAGTTAGGGGTTAATAGCTAATGAGTATAGGAAGCGGCCTTATGTCAGTCCTATCTTTTCTTCTAATCTGAGTCATTTTATTAGGGTTAACTATCATTTGAATTTTTCCTTGAAAACCTTTTCAAAATGATTTAAACCTTTAAATTATACATATATAAGGAAAATATACTCTTTACTTTACTCTAAGCTATTTGCCATGTTATGTATACTTTACCCAAAATAATGCTGATGAATTCATTAAGGATTTCCCATCCCTTCAAAATAAGTTAAAATGCCCTTTAACTTAAAAACACTTACGCTATTGTTAAAAACAACTCATTCGAAACCTTTAAACAACCCTTTTAAAACCATTGAAAGTACCCATTTTGATATAATTAACTACTATACTTTATACCTTAGGCTGAAAGGCCAAAACATACCTTTCGACATCATACCTTTGAAACCATTCATATTTATCCTTTCGAAAGCATTTTAAAAACATCTCCTTCGAAAGCTTAAACCTTAGATATCATATCATTAAAACTCTTAAACATTGCCTTTCGAAACCATTGGAAAACCGTTCCTTTTAGACCTTTCGAAATCATTGGGAAACTACCCCTTAGGAATCTTTCTTTAAACCATTCGATAGTATCAAAACGTCAAGCCTTTCAAAAGCATTTGGGTTCAATTTGTAACATATGGAATCACCTTTCGAAGCCACTAAAACTATATCTTTTGAAACCATTTGGGTTCTACTTTTTATAAAGCAAAATGGTCTTTAAAACATTTAAGTCAAAAGTATCTCTTGAGAAAGCATTTCCTTAATAAAGAAGTGATGGTGTCGAAACCATCCCTTCGAAAACATTAGAGAAGCGGCTTGTTTTTAAAACAAGATAACTATCGAAACCAAACTGGATAGAAAGTAAAAAGCGGCAGTCAAGAGCTTCGACCTAGTCGAAAGAAGTTACTTAAAAACAAAGGCGTAACCTCTTAAAACAAGTATTTTTAAAATCATTGACCCAGTCGAAAGCAGACCAAGTCGAAGGCTATTCAGTCAAAAGCAAAGCAGACAGATTTCCATTTAATAGAAAAGTAGTACTCCGACCCCTTCGGAACCCCTGGTTTTGCCCAAATACCTTCCGCGTATTTTCAATTCACTATGTACTAAGTATCTTATACTATGTGCATTGGTTTCGATGGAGTTAGAGGCAGAGGTAAGGAGTCGGAAGCCTGGTGCCGAAAGCATTGAAATGGAAAAATGCATGTTGAATTGACTTTTTAAACTATTTCTTTGTACTTAACCTGCCTTGTTTTGTCAAATTATGATTGGTTGAAAAATTTTCTTTTCCAAAAGTACTATCGATTTTCAAAAATAATAATATGGATTATTCATAAAGTGCCCATTCACCTTTATATAAACATATAAAACATTTAATCCCATAATTTAAATAATTTTATACATCCATTAAAACACTTAAGAAAATTCTAGAAAATCATTTTTAATATGATTTCCAAAACATATAAATTTCAGACCCTAAGCCAATATAATTTTGCCATAATTAATGTTAAACCCAAAATAGCAATTTCATTGCTAAAAAATCCATATAAAATCCATATTAGTTCATAAAATTATGAAAATTGAAATCCATTTTTAATTATCATTTCTGATCTAAATCTCAATTTGCAAGACAATTGGATGACATATAATAGTTTTTCTAAATCAATTCTCATCATAAAATGCATACAAATTAGCCTAAATCATCAACAAGCATATATATATATATATATATATTTATCATTCAAAACATGGCAAAGTAATTGCAAATACTTTCGAAATTTAACAAAAACTGAGACCAATCAAAAATATGAGATGTAGTCATTATTCACCTTAACTTTTTAACTAAGGATGTGAGATTTGTTCTTGATTAAGTGATTTTGATTCTTCCTCTTGAATTCTTCATCTTTGCTCTTCCTAATGGTGGCCAGCCCTAGCTCTATTTTTGTTTGTGAAAGTAGAATGAACATGTAGAATGAATTCCAAAGAGGATTTAGGCATAAGGATGCGTTTATTCCTATTTTGCCCCTTATTGTAATGACCCGCAAATCCGTACCCCTTGAGTCAACACTATTTTACATCAATCAACTCAAGATGAACAGAAATACGAACCATTTGGGTTAAAGAAGAAGAGGTAGAAGAAGAAGATAGAAAACAACATCAGAATCTAACCATCGCAGCGGAATAAAATATAATAGATAATCACAGATCTTTACACCAAAAACAAATTCTATATCTGTTTATACATAAATCATCAGAGTATACAAAACACTCAATTGGATAGTAATCATAATCTGTCCTCACAATCTGAATACACAGTGGAATATGTAACACAAATACGGAAGTACGTATCGCCATCCAGCTCGTCTCCTAAGCTCCACAGCATCATATCCTGTATTCTATAATACTCGGTCTGACCCGAGCATTATAGTTAAATTACACCCGAGTCAGTATGGAATACCAGCATGAGAAAACCACACTCAAATTGATTATTAAAGTTTCAAAATTCTTTTGAAAACAAAAGCAACTCGTAAGACCACGCCACAAATAAACATGTCGGGTTTTTACCTTACGATAGCTAAAACACTTTCTATTAAAATTCTCTGATATTATAATAGTGCCTATAGAAAATAAAATAGAATCTAGCTGAAATGCTTGCGGCTTACGTTTCAGCAATAGTTAGATACAATCAAACCGTACAGGCGCGTAGGGAAAATGGATTTCCAACTAATGACAAGGCACCGAGGTACCACCTGTCACGGTACCTGGTCTAGATCAACATATCGAGGATCACTCCTGACCCCCTACAACACAAGACTGGGACTACTCCTTACTGGATAATCCCGAGTAAGATCACCTCACTGTTGGGATCAGCAACCGCACCACTAAGCCGAATAAAAAGGGACATCTAGACAGGCATGGCCTCACCCTAATGGGCGCTACCCACCTAGCCTTGCTGCATAACCCCTGATTTTCAGTGATTTCCGGTTGATGAGGCTTAAGGCTAAGCGTTACCTTTTTAGAACGTTTCACTTAGAATGCTCATCGTCCACCTGATGATGTTCTAAAAGCATTCATCCATACAAGTCCGTCCCGGGTTCGAACGGAACCGAAGGCACTATTCCTACTACATCCATTTTGGAAACATCCTCGGGATTAGTAGCGACTACCCCTTGCACTTCACTGCTCCATCTTCGACTCCAAACTCGTTTTCCACGAAAACGTACAGACCGGATCGAAGTGGTTTCCGAGAAATAAATCTCGATCCTGGTCTCTTCGAAATGATCAACGCATTAGCCAATATTGATAGTCGCTTAATGAACTATCAATTAACATTCACAACAACCATCAAACATAAATAATTTCTCCTAATTATTTATTAACCCCAAAATATCTTCGCAAGATATATTTCCATTTCCAACCCTTTTTGAAAACAATTTTCAAACCACACTTTTCTCATGAAATAGATTCCCAACTATTCATTTCCACTGAAAGCACCAAGCACAAAAACTCTAGATTTTTAAAATAATTTAAAACGCTTTATTTTGAAAAATGCTTTAAAACATTTAAGTTAAAAACTACTTCAATACTTTATTAAAAATACATACTATATGTATATTTGAAAATAAGGTTACTTTATAAAATATAAAACTTGATTTTTCTCTTTTCAAAACAAAATACCAAGTCACCTTTTAAATAATTACTACGATAATAGATTTGAAAAATATTTACTTTAGGATTTAAACAATTAGAAATAATAAATTTTCCAAAACATGCTTTTTAAAACAACATTAAAACTTTTTAATTTATATTTAAAAATTTGCTTTGAAAACGTACTTGGCTATCCAGGGAAATACGCTTCTCTTTCATATCCTTTAAAAATAAATCACTATTTATTTTTGAACAAATTATCTTATTCCTTTGAAAATTTCCCATCGTGAATTTATTCTTTCAAATATCTATTGATATATTACTTCACTTTTATAAACCCAGTTTATAAATCTCATAGTCACATTCGCCTTTAAATTTTCCAATTTCAAATACTTAAATCAATTTCCAAATTGATTTTCAATTTACTCAATTTGAAATAAATTCCTTCTTTATCTATTTCAATAAATTTAAAACTTGAATTTTTAAGATAAATTCTTTATTCCTTTAAATAATATCACTTAAGTTTAAAATTCATTATTTTTCTGTTTATTCAAAGTCCCTTTTTCATACTTGGAACTTATTTATTAGGATTTTAAAAATCACTTTTATTTCTTTCCAATTCATTCTTATTTTTATCCAAATTCTCTATAATTATTTACTTAAAAATTCACTCTTTTATTTTCCTTTAAAAATCCAATTCTATATATTTTGATAACTCGGTGTACCGAAATATTATCAAGCAATCTATAGCATTCAATATTCCAATTATCAATATAATTCATCACAAATATCAAATATTCATAACACTGAATATTAAATAATCTAAATAATTTTGAGGAATCCAGTTGGATCCCTCCAACCTGTTTCCCTGCATCCACAGACGTTAGCGCAACACCAATTCCACTTCGAGGTGGAATATCGCGGTATATGGGATTAATATAATATCATCCGCTATTATGCGGCGCATAAGGTCTCATCTGCTATATAATGCGGGAAATCAATCACTCCAATACATACTATATATACTACTATATAATATAGCAAATCCAGTCAAATCAATCGATCAATTAATTATTTAAATCTAACCATTTAAATTTAAATAAAAATCTAGAAGAGGGAGATTAACTCACCTTTGATTTTTGTAATTGCAATCCATTCCATCTCGACTTGTTTCCCCATGAAATTTTAGACCTTGAACAAACAATTCAAGATTTGTTTATATTTGAATTAACCAAAACAATTTATTTCCATTTAACAAATTTAATTTTCTAATAATTAAATTGTAACTAGTAGTTTTAAAACCAATTCTCTTGCAATAAATCTTTTAGGAACAAATAATTAAATAAGTTAATTAGACAGGTTAATCACCCTAATACATTTTTTTTTAAATAGACTAATCGGTTTAAAACGTGCATATATGTATTTATTTTATTTTGAAACTATATATATATATATATACTTATAAAAATAAGCTATATGGATTTCATAAAAATCCAATTTATATTAATTCTTTCAACCTTTAAAATTCTTACTTTTTTTTAAACTACAAACTAAAAATATAACTTGTACAGATTTTAAAATTTGTTTCCTTTTCTGTAAAAACACAATGGTAAATTACTTACCGTGTAAATATACATATGTAAAATTAAATTAAATCTTGAATAAGGAAAAAAAATTCATGCCTTACCACGTTCGAACGACATCAGCTTTCCTGCGTCACAAGCGAATGCCACCTCCGGCCACCTAGAGTTCACCGCGACACCGGCTTGCCTACCACCACAATTTGAGCTCGAGTCTTCAATCGACCCTTGCTCTTCCAGAACTGCCTCCTCGAACAAGAACGCATCGTCACGACCCACATCGGCTTCGTGCAGCTCATCATAGTTCATTCTGAGCAAATCAAACCCATATTCATTCC
Organism: Allium cepa; assembly: GCA_030765085.1. Taxonomy (NCBI): domain Eukaryota; kingdom Viridiplantae; phylum Streptophyta; class Magnoliopsida; order Asparagales; family Amaryllidaceae; genus Allium; species Allium cepa. Next base: position 109,865,293 of record CM060944.1, on the reverse strand, counting down.
AATTGATTTCAGAATTATCCTATTTCATTTCTAATAACTCATAGGATTTTATCTAATCTCGTTTACATCGAACAACCCATTTTCTTATGCAATTTGACAATATTCATGTGAATAAATAATTACTTAAGCTTATAACCATTTTAAATTGATTCCGACTCAATTTATATTTAATTCCTTCTATTTTAATTCATTCACAACCATTTTATTTAGCTCGACCATTCCATTTCAATTTTATTCCTTTTCAATTTTATTCACAATCCATTCATTTGCGTTTCTCTTATCCGTGTTCATATCATTTTAAGTCATTCTATTAAACTGAAAATATTCCATATCTCTTATCGTCTTTAAGTTATTTCAACTCCTTAACAATTTCATTTCTTCTTAACTTGTTGCGACCAAAACTACTCCATTTTTAACGTTATAGCATATGTTTATTTCATTCAACCAATCTTCGTTTCTTTTTGCAACGAGTTTTATTTCCATCTTTCATTTGATTCTTATTTAATCAAATTCCATCCATTTATTTATTCAATCCAATTAGTTTATTCACTCAATCCATTATAAATTTTAATCTCCATACTCAATTCATCCCGGATTTATTTTATTAATAACTAGGTCATTCCCAATTTATTTCTACTTACTTGGATTTTATTTGCAATACAAACCATGACCAATTTAATCCAATTCCATTTTTTTATAGCGTCTCCACTTATTTTAATTCATTATCAATCTAGGTCGAATTCTATTCGAGTTTATTTCCAAACTTCATTATTAACTAACAATCCATTTTATTCAAATTAGCTCATTTCCCATTTTTAATTGAATGTTTGATTTTTACCTTCAAAAATCACTTCACTTAATTTTCTAGAGTTCAATATATTTTATAATTCAAGTTTTGGATTTTTATTCATTTCCCAAAATACAAAACAATTTTATTTTGGCCTATTTTTTCTCCCAATTTCAAATATCCAAAGATTCCGGGCCATCACGTTCCTCCCCCCTTAAAATAATTTTGTCCCCGAAATTGCTAGTTAAGAAGAATGGTCCAATACTCATTTACTTTTCCCAAAACCCAATATTTTTATCAACTTGCCATAACATATCTTTTATTAAAGACACATTATCATCTTTATTAAGTTTCCAAACCTATCCCTAATTCCCAAACAACATCAACCATTCAAATTATAAATTCAAATTCAATTTTTAAATTTCAAAATTTCTCAAAAATTTTCTAAGTCCCTAAATTTAAAAAAAAAAATCGTCAGCGTCTCCTTTGCGCAGCTAGCTCGGTACAAACTACAAAATGCCTCTACGGGCTCCCAAATTCCGAAAGAAAACAAAAAGCCAAGTGGCTAGATACAAAAACTCAACCAAATTTCATAAAGAAATTCAAACACATACCTTTTTGTCGAGCAATTCAAATTTATCTTCTGAAATCAAAAAAAATTTCCTTTTTCCTTTATAATACCTATATATCTTACATAGCAAAAATATCCAATCATAGCTTTTAAAATCATTTTATACATTTCGTTACAGAAGTTTTCATGTCTACTTCTATCTACAGGAGTTTTCATATCGATGAGTAATTCCCACCGGAGCCAAGGTTCTCGCTTAACCTTCTGCTCTGATACCAACTGTAATAACCCGCAAATCCGTCACTTAGAAACTCGAAAATGAACATCGATGATGCTTCAGTCATCACCGAAGTTATTTTCCAGCGACTGAAGTGAGTTCAATGCTATATCCCTTTCCAAAATCTATTTGAAACAATTTCCTTTTAGAAATACTTCTAAAATAATAATACTATTATTTGTCTTCAAAACACTTCGAAAAACACTTCCAAAATCTCCGGGATTTTAAATTTACAGATTTGATTTAAATCAAATTTTAATTATAATTCATTTGTATAGTTTATGCTTATACAAATTCTCCTTTGATCATATTTCAATTTATAAATCACGTTTCTAATTCACATTTATATATTTTAGTTTATAAATGAATTTATTTCCTTAACCTTTGGTTATATTTTCAATTTCTAGTTAAATTTTCACACAACAATGATAATAATTTGATATTATCATTTCTAGCATCCAAGCAACCATATATTAGCTAAAATAGTTTACAAAAACTTTTCTTTTATATCGAAATATAATTTTGGGTAAAATTATTTCATTCACTCACCTTTAAAACAATACCGTGTCAATTTATCGTGTCAGGTGTTTATAAACTCTTCTCGAATAGCGGCCAACTTACTCGATCAGAATTCATATTACACTCAACCAATAAGCCAACACAATATTAAAACAATTTATATCCACTAACAAATACGCGCTCATATCTATTAATACGCTCAAACTCATTCTAGAGTACTACGAACTCTATTTTCAATGAGTAATTTCCACCAGAGCCAAGTTCTCGCTTAACCTTCTGCTCTGACACCAACTGTAATGACCCGCAAATCCGTACCCATGGAGTCAACACTATTCTACATCAATCAACTCAAGATGAACAGAAATACGAATCATTTGGGTTAAAGAAGAAGAGGTAGAAGAAGAAGATATAAAACAACATCAGAATCTAACCATCGCACCGGAATAAAAAATAATAGATAATCATAGATCTTTACACCAAAAACAAATTCTATATCTGTTTATACATACATCATCGGAGTATACATAACACTCAACTGGACAGTAATCATAATTTGTCCTCATAATATGAATACACAGCAGAATATGTAACACAAATACGAAAGTACGTATCGCTATCCAGCTCGTCTCCTGAGCTCCACAACATTATATCCTGTATTCTATAATACTCGGTCTGACCCGAGCAATATAGTTAAATAACACCCGAGTCAGTATGGAATACCAGCATGAGAAAACCACACTCAAATTGATTATTAAAGTTTCAAAATTCTTTTGAAAACAAAAGCATCTCGTAAGACCACGCCACAAATAAACATGTCGGGTTTTACCTTACACTAGCTAAAGCATTTTTTATTAAAATTCTCTGATATTATAATAGTGTCTATAGAAAATAAAATAGAATCAAGCTAAAATGCTTGCATCTCACGTTTCAGCAATAGTTGGGCACAATCAAAACTATACAGGCGCGTAGGGAAAATGGATTTCCAACTAATGACTAGGCACTGGGGCACCACCTGTCACGGTAGCTGGTCTAGATCAACATACCGAGGATCACTCCTGACCCCCCACAATACAAGACCGGGACTACCCCTTACTGGATAATCCCGAGTAAGATCACCCCACGGTTGGGATCAGCAACCGCACCACTAAGCCGAATAAAAAGGGACATCTAGATAGGGATGACTTCACCCTCATGGGCGCTACCCACCTAGCCTTGCTGCATAACCCCTGATTTTCAGTCATTCTCGGTTGATGAGGCTTAAGGCTAAGCGTTACCATTTTAGAACGTTTCACTTAGAATGCTCATCGTCCACCTGACGATGTTCTGAAAGCATTCATCCATATAAGTCCGTCCCGGTTTCGAACGGAACCGAAGGCACTATTCCTACTACATCCATTTTGGAAACATCCTCGGGATTAGTAGCGACTACCCCTTGCAATTCACTGCTCCATCTTCGACTCCGAACTCATTTTCCACGAAAACGTACAGACCGGATCGAAGTGGTTTTCGAGAAATAAATCTCGATCCCGGTCTCTTCGAAATGATCAACGCATTGGCCAATATTGATAGTCGGTTATTTAACTATCAATTAACATTCACAATAACCATCAAACATAAATAATTTCTCCTAAATTATTTATTAACCCCAAAATATCTTCGCAAGATATATTTCCATTTCCAACCCTTTTTTAAAACAGTTTTCAAACCACACTTTTCTCATGAAATAGATTCCCAACTATTCATTTCCACTGAAAGCACCAAGCACAAAAACTCTAGATTTTTAAAATAATTTAAAATGCTTTATTTTGAAAAATGCTTTAAAACATTTAAGTTAAAAACTACTTCAATACTTTATTGAAAATACATACTATATGTATATTTGAAAATTAGGTTACTTTATAAAATATAAAACTAGATTATTCTCTTTTTAAAACAAAATACCAAGTCACCTTTTAAACAATTACTACGATAATAGATTTGAAAAATATTTACTTTAGGATTTAAACATTTAGAAATAATAAATTTTCCAAAACATGTTTTTTAAAACCACATTAAAACTTTTTAATTCATATTTAAAAATTTGCTTTGAAAACGTACTTGGCTATCCAGGGAAATACGCTTTTCTTACACATCCTTTAAAAATAAATCACTATTTATTTTTGAACAAATTATCTTATTCCTTTGAAAATTTCCCATCGTGAATTTATTCTTTCAAATATCTATTGATATATTACTTCACTTTTTTATAAACCCAGTTTATAAATTTCATAGTCACATTCTCCTTTAAATTTTCCAATTTCAAATACTTAAATCAATTTCCAAATTTATTTTCAGTTTACTCAATTTGAAATAAATTCCTTCTTTATCTATTTCAATAAATTTAAAACTTGAATTTTTAAGATAAATTCTTTATTCCTTTAAATAATATCACTTAAGTTTAAAATTCATTATTTTTCTGCTTATTCAAAGTCCCTTTTTCATACTCGGAACTTATTTATTAGGATTTTAAAAATCACTTTTATTTCTTTCCAATTCATTATTATTTTTATCCAAATTCTCTATAATTATTTACTTAAAAATTCACTCTTTTATTTTCCTTTAAAAATCCAATTCTATATATTTTGATAACTCAGTGTACCGAAATATATTCAAGCAATCTATAGCATTCAATATTCCAATTATCAATATAATTCATCACAGAATATCAAATATTCATAACACTGAATATTAAACAATCTAAATAATTTTAAGGAATCCAGTTGGTGTTGATACGTGAAGATTTTGATCAATGACAATATACCTTAACACGGAAGAAATATATGCAAATGCTAAAGGAAGATAGATGAAGACCAAAAAACTTAAAGTTTGTTTTTACATGTGTCTTAGTCTAGATGTATTGTTAAAATCTATCCCCAAGAAGCTTGCACGAACACTAGAAATTTTTTATAAACTTTATTTTTCAATTAAGTTTTAACTATGCAGGTTTTATGAGTTCAGTCGCATGAACAGGAACAGTTAGTCGACTGAAACTGGAACAAATTTATACACATGCACAGTTTTAGTCGACTGAATTTTCTGCACAGTCGACTACATTTGGTCCCAAAAATTTTACTTCATATTTTCAGTTGACTGAATTCCCTGCTCAGTCGACTGAATTTGAACCTGCGAATTTTCTCTGAAAAGACACCTTCTTCCTCCCAAGAGTTGCAATCATTCATCAATGGAAATGGAAGCATCTCTTGTTTGCAACCTTTGACAACATATGCATCTCTTCTACAAGTATATATACATGATTCTAACATCATTTAATTCACCGAATTCTCTTGCTTTAATCTTACTATTCTCTTGTTCATATTCTCTTGATATTCTCAAAGCAATCACCAATCCATTGCTTGAATCACTGTTTTGTTTATAACATTCTTTTGATTCATAGCAATTCACATTTCCTAAATCTTCACAAACACATTGCATATTCTCGAGGATAAGATTATAGGAATATTGTACTACATTAGACTCATTAGTGTTGACAAGAACACAATAAGTCGAATATTGTATTTTAGTAATTGAGTTGAACTCCTCTTCGGTGGTTGAGGCAAGAAATCCCGTTCGGTTGTTCGGGTAAGTTGTAAACCTATTCCTCCGGGTGAAGTGAGGGTGTTAGTTAGTGAAATTCCTAAGTGAAGCTTAGGGACTGGACGTAGGACGAGAGGTCCGAACCAGTATAAAATCCTGGTGTCTCTTTGCATTTACCTACTTTATCTACCTAGACTTTTTCCATATTACACGATCCTACCACATAGCCTCTTTCAATTGGTATCAAAGCCATGTTGTCCTATAACCATAACATCGTTATTAGACATATTGATAATATGGAAAATAACGCAAGTACAAGCACAACATCTGCCTATAGTTCTACATTTGCGGAAGGACAATCTACCCAAAGACCTCCTCTATTCAATGGACGAAACTATAACTATTGGGCTACAAGGATGAGGATTTATATGCAAGAAACAAGTTTCGAAGCCTGGAATGCTACTCAAGCAGAGTTCGTTGTACCCATAACCAATTATCCTACATGGACACAAATTCAAAAGAATGAAGCTAGTGCAAATGCCAAAGCTATGAATATGCTATTTTGCGTCCTGGATAGAAATGAATTCAACCGTGTTAGCATATGTACTACTGCATATCAAATATGGGAAACACTTAAACTCATACATGAAGGCACAAACAAAGTTAAACAAACAAAGATATCCATGCTGAAGAATCAATTCCAAAACTTTAGAATGCGACAAAATGAATCCATCAATGACATGTACTCAAGGTTTCAAGACATTCATCATGCTTTAATCGGACTAGGAGAAAAATACACGAATTTTGACATTGTGTCTAAAGTTCTAAATTCACTCACTGATGAATGGGAGAGAAAAGTACTAGCAATCGAGGAAGCAAATGATCTATCTACAATGAAACCAGAAGAATTGATTGGAAATCTTATGTCGTATGAAGTAAATATGCAAGCTAAGAAAGATCAAGCTCAAGAAAGAAAGAATGTTGCTTTTCATGCGGAAAAGGAAGAATCAGAGTCTGAAGATGAGGATCTAGCATTTATAGCCAAAAATTTCAAGAAATTCTTAAAATATAGAAAAGGAAACAAAAACATATTCAAAAAGAATTTCTTGAACAAACCTTCATCCTCAAATATAGAATGCTTCAATTGTCACAAGAAAGGACACATGCAAAAAGATTGTCAAGGACAAATGAAGGAAAATCAGAAAAACCTCGACAACAAAAACAAGAATGATAAATTCAAAAAGAAGGCATTTTCTGTAACATGGGACGATTCAGATTCATCTTCATCTGAAAATGAAAGTGATAGCGACAATGAACAGGCAAATGTATGCTTCATGGCTCAAGAATCTGAGGTAAATAATTTAACTTTCGACGATTTAATTGAAGTAAATACTGAACTTTTAAGCACAATAAAGACTCTTAAAAAGAAACTCAAAGAAACTCGTGCAAATCAAAACAAAGCTGAATTTGAAAGTGATATGTTAAAAGATGAAAAGAAACTCTTAGAAGAAGAACTTGAAAAAGTTCAAGAATCTCATTCAAACTCGGAAACTCAATTATCACTTTTAAGTCAATAAATTGAAACTCAAAAAACAAAGAATGATATAATTGTTTCTGAAAATCATGAGTTAAAAACTAAGATTAGACAAGTTGAGTTAGAGAATAATAGTCTTCAAGCTAGATTAGATAACATCACTAAAAATGTTTCTAACTTTAACAAAGGAAGAGAAAATTTATATAAGATTTTAGAAAATTCTCAATCCTCTTCAAGTAAACATGGATTAGGATATAAAAAGGAGTCAAAAATTCCTAAAAAGAAAATACAAATTTTAAAAGGAATATGGATTCAAAACAACAAATATTGCTAAAGAAACCTATTAAAACAGAAGTAGAAAACAAGGTAGTTAAAATTTGGCTACCAAAAACTAACAATGTATTAATAAGAAATAAATACATTAAAACATTTATGGATAATGTTCATCATAATGAAAACTATATTTATAAAAAGGACACTAAACCAAATTGGGTTTGGTTTCCTAAACTCTAACTTTTTAGGACCCTATTAAAAGGTGGGTACCAATAATTTCATATTTATTTTCAGGTCCCACTCAAAAAGAAGAAATGGATATTAGACAGTGGTTGTTAAAAACACATGACCGGAGACAAAGATATGCTTACAAACATCACATACTTTGATGGTGGCTTGGTTACCTTCGGAGACAATTCAAAAGGGTATATCATTGGCAAAGGAGATGTGAACAATTACGGTACATCAAATTTACCTTTTATAAAAAATGTTTCATTAGTTGAAAATTTAAAACATAATCTACTTAGCATAAGTCAATTGTGTGACAAAGGTTTTAAAATAACTTTCTCGAATAATAAATGTAGTATTTTTGATCAAAACCAAAATCTTATTTTTGAAGGAAATAGAGATAGAAATATTTATGTTTTAAATATGAATATTAATCATAATTCAAGTATGTGTTTACTTGCCAAAGATAATGATCCTTGGTTATGGCACAAAAAATTTTGTCATATAAATTTTAAAACTATTAGAAAACTTTCTAAAAATGAATTAGTAAGAGGATTACCCAAAATAAACTTTAAAATAAATAATTTTTGTGATGATTGTCAAAAAGGAAAATTAACGAAATCATCTTTCAAATCTAAAAAAAATACTTCGACTTTACAACCATTAGAATTACTACATATGGATTTATGCGGACCAACACAAGTTCAATCCATTAATCATAATCGATACGTTTTTGTAATAGTTGATGATTTTTCAAGATATACATGGAATATTTTTATGAAAAATAAAAGTGACACCTTTGAGCATTTTAAAACATTTGTCAAAAGAATTCAAAACACTAAAGATTTGAAAATTAAAAATATTCGAAGCGATCATGGAGGCGAATTCGAAAATGAAGTTTTTGAAACTTTTTGTAAAAAGAAAGCAATAAATCATAACTTTTCTTTTCCTAGAACTCCTCAACAGAATGGAGTTGTAGAAAGAAAGAATAAAATATTACAATAATGCGCAAGAACATTATTAAATGGATGCTCTCAACCAAAACATTTTTGGGCGGAAGCCGTTGCTACTGCATGTTATGTATTAAATAGAATATCAATTAGACCATTAACTAAAAATACCTCTTATGAACTATTTAATAATAAAAAGCCAAATATATCTTATTTTAAAATATTTGGATTAAAATGTTTCATTTTAAATACAAAAGATCAACTAGGAAAATTCGATTCAAAAGCTGATGAAGGAATTTTCATAGGATACTCAGAACGAAGTAAAGCATATCGAGTATTTAATAAACGAACAAACTTAATTGAAGAAACTTTGCATATATCTTTTGATGAAAATTTTAATAAAAATTTTAATATAAAAGATGATGAAGAATTAATAAATATAGAAGAAACAAACCTTGAAAATAATAATAATGAACTAAGATCTCCTCCTAGAATATTACGAGATCATCCAACTCAAAATATAATAGGAGAAATAAATTCTCAAGTTAGAACAAGAAATCAACTAAATCAAATAGGTCATGTAACTTTCATTTCATCAATAGAACCTAAAAATCCCAAAGAAGCATCAACAGATGATTATCGGATTATCGCAATGCAAGAAGAATTAAATTAATTTGAACGTAACGATGTTTGGGAATTAGTTCCCCGTCCTAATAATCAATCAGTAATTGGAACAAAATGGATTTACAAAAATAAAGTAGACGAACAGGGTAATATAACAAGGAATAAAGCAAGACTAGTAGCACAAGGGTATAATCAAGAAGAAGGTATTGGTTTTGAAGAAACTTTTGCTCCCGTTGTAAGACTGGAAGCAATACGTATACTATTAGCCTTTGCATGTTTTCACAATTTTAAACTTTATCAAATGGATGTTAAAACTGCATTTTTAAATGGTTTTATTAAAGAAAATGTATATGTAGAACAACCTCCTTTATTTATACATGAAAAATATCCGGATCATGTATTTAAATTAAAGAAAGCACTATATGGTCTTAAACAAGCACCTCGTGCTTGGTATGAAAGACTTAAAAGTTATTTATTAAACTCGGGATTTAAAATTGGAAAAGTAGATCAAACGCTTTTTATTAAAAATACTACCAAAGATATTTTAGTAATTCAAATATACGTAGACGATATTATTTTTGGTTCAACAAATGAAAATTTATGTAAAAAAATTTCAAATATAATGACTAATGAGTTCGAAATGTCTCATATGGGAGAATTATCATATTTTCTCGGACTTCAAATCAAACAATTAACAAATGGAATTTTTATATACCAAGAAAAATATTGTGCTAATTTAATTAAACGATTCGGTATGGAAAACACTTCTGCTAAACCTACTCCTATGAGTACCACTACACATCTCGATCGAGATGAAAATGGAAAAAGTGTAGATCAAAAATTGTTTAGAAGTATGATAGGTTCCTTACTTTACTTAACCGCTAGTAGACCTGACATAATGATGAGTGTTTGTTTATGTACACGTTTTTAATCTGATCCTAAAGATTCACACTTAAGAGCAGTAAAACGAATAATGCGATATCTTAACAAAACTAAAGATTTCGGTCTTTTCTATCCAAAGGAGTGTCGATTTGAGTTAGTATCATATAGTGATGCTGATTTTGGTGGATCTTGAACAGATAGAAAAAGTACCAGTGGTACTTGCCATTTCATTGGAAAATCACTTATATCTTGGTTTAGTAAGAAACAAAATTGTGTCTCGCTTTCCACCTGCGAAGCAGTGTATATATCAGCTGCTTTAGCTTGCACTCAAGTTATATACATGCAACAAACACTTAAAGATTTTAATATAAATTTAACAAATTCTACAATATACTGTGATAATACAAGTACAATAAACTTATCTATAAATCCGGTTAATCACTCTCGTACAAAACATATAAATATTCGTCACCATTTTCTATGTGACAATATCGAAGAAAGAATAATTAATTTAGAACATATTCCTACCGAAAATCAAATTGCCGATATATTTACTAAACCTCTATTAGAAAACTTCTTTATAAAACTTCGACGAGAATTAGGTATAATATCCTTTAAAGATATTAATTAGAAATACATTAGAAATTTTCCCACATTTCAGTCGACTAAAACAAAATGTTCAGTCGACTGAATAAGAATTTCAAATATTTTTAGCTATGTTATATGCTACATTATATAACTTATAGACCACACATTTTTAAACTGAATTATTAAATAAGAACCATACATTTTAACAAAATTCTCTTTACCATTAAATCTCTATGCGGTTAAAAAATCTTAATAAATTATAACCATTATTTGTTTGGTAAAATTCTACTATAAATAAATTCTTAAAAATATTTTATTTTCACATCTCGATTATACGAATAAAATCTTAACAAAATTCAACATAAAATGTCGTCCAACAACTCTTTCTCTCCAATCAATATCACCTCGTCAGTTGATAACACTCCAACGTCGCCAAAACTTCCCACACCAACACCAGCACATGAGCCGGTTTACAAATGGGAAAATTATCGTACTGGTTTCACGCCAGAATCTAAAAAGGCGAAACACGGACTCTTTATTTCACCCGACACAAAAAGAAAGATTGATGAAATTCATCACTTTCAACAACAACAGATAGATCTTCAAAGAAAGCTATACTTACGTTTGAGCTTCCTAGAGAAAATCGGTTTACGCTTCTGTGGATTAAAGAAGAATGAAGTGGCTGGACCCCTACCTCGCCCAGTTAGCTCACTTGATCCGTCTTCATCTTATCGTACACCAGTCGATCCCGTGAATCATTGGATGTCTCCTAAGACACCTCAATATAATCCGAATTCATGGGATATAAATTGCATGAAGAATGAAGGAAAGAAGACTCCAAGTCCATCCCCAAAGAAATAGTTAAATTTTGAAATATTTGTATGTTGTTACATCAATATTTTTGCAACTATTGATTTAAATAATTTGTTTGATTTCAAAAATTAACTGAAAAAACAAAAATGCATGTTTCAGTCGACTGAACGCCCCTGCTTAGTCGACTGAAAATATGACAGAAAACAATATTTACATAGTTCAGTCGACTGAAATCATCTGCACAGTCGACTAAAAATTCAACAAAAAATTTCAGAAAAAAATTTAGTCGACTAAATGTACTGTTCAATCGACTGAATCTATCACAGAAAATTTCGGCCTTTGATTCAGTCGACTGAACAGTATATTCAGTCGACTGAACGCCAATTCCCAGGCAAACTTTCCCTTTTAACCACCAGATTTTACCCTACCAATTCACTTTTTACCTCCTACAAACTTTCTTCCCCAAATTAATTTCGAAACCCTAGCTCCCAAATTCCTCAAAATCAACTCAATTCTCACCCAAATGGCACCAAAAAGATCAAGAGCTTCATCTTCTTCATCCTCCGAGCCAATTGATGCTCAAATAGCACAATGGATTTACGATGGAACCGCTGTCACTAGATGGAACAAGATGAAGAATTCCCAAATTTTCGAGCATTCTTTCGTTGATTTCCAAAGCTTTCAAACCTACAACATCCAAGCATTAACCGATCCAGCAGGTTTAACTTCTCTTTTAGATTTGAAAGGAAATGACCATGCCATAAATCATGTAATGGTCAAATTATTTTATGCTAATCTTAATCTTGGACACCAAACTCCAAGAAATCCAAACAGTAGTGTATGGAGTATGGTATGTGGAAAGAAAGTTTGGTTTTCCTTGGATAGAATAGCACACATTTTAGAGTCTCCAAATGTCGGGAGAAAGCTAGAGGAGATAGAATTCAATCTACACATTCGCGACAACATAAACCATCGATTTATGGATGATAATATCAACTTTAGGGATTTTAAGTCCACCTCTCTTCGACCTATGGCGAGAATCCTCCATAAAGCCCTAATGAGAACGATTACTCCTCGCATGGGCTCGTACGAAATTGTCTACCCAAATAACTATCGAGCTCTACATGCTATTTTTGGCAATATACAAGTCAATTGGGTACAACTTATTCTTGATGAGTTTCTCACTTTCAATAATGGCAAAATGCGCACTATCTACTTTAGAGAGTACATCATGCGACTTCTTCTCAATGTCGATACGCCATTACCTGAGTCGGAGAATACAATGGTCCATCAAATTAACCACCGGATCATAAGCCTAATGCAACTCCCATCTCGACCTCCTCGCATAATAACACTCGCCGAATGGGAAGCAAGGCATCAAGAACAACAACAACAACAACCTCCTCAACCTCACCTCGAAGAACATCTCGAGCAAGATGATGAAATTCGTCTTGTTGACCCAAGCTTCACTACCAACCAATCCTTGGGGATATTGTCAAGAAATCAACAAATTCTTGACACTCGTCTTAAAAAGGTAGATCATAAGCTTGAAAAAAATCAAAGGATTCTTCAACAAGCTTTGGGGTGCAATCTCGTGCTCAAGCACCACTGCTGCTTCAACATCTCGCGGCAAACGTCCGGCACCTACGTTTACATGGACGACATCCGAAGAGCATACAAGTAGCAGCGCTAGCGGAGCTAGTTGTGGCCAAGGAGGAAGAGCACATAGACCACCAACAGGAGGACCCGTCATATGTGAACCAACAGGAAGAGAAGGTTCATATGACTGGGATAGAGATGAGTAATTTTTTTTTGATGTGTATTTTTAACTTTCTAGTGGCTTGTATAAATAGCCATTTTATGCTTGTCTGTCACAACATTTTTATTTTTTAAGTCATGATTATGCAAATATTCTCTATGCTTCAGTGATTGTTTTGATAAATTATTATTGCTGTTAGTTCTTCCTTTTTGTCGATGACAAAGGGGGAGAAAATCTATGGTACTAACTTTGTTTTATAGGAAAGATAGTGCATAAAATTCAGGGGGAGAAAATAAGTAAAACGTCTCTAGAATAAATTAGTACTGTCATCAATCAAAAAGGGGGAGAATGTTGATACGCGAAGATTTTGATCAATGACAATGTACCTTAACAAGGAAGAAATATATGCAAATGCTAAAGGAAGATAGATGAAGACCAAACAAACTTAAAGTATGTTTTTACATGTGTCTTAGTCTAGATGTATTGTTAAAATCTATCCTCAAGAAGCTTGCACGAACACTAGAAAATTTTTATAAACTTCATTTTTCAGTTAAGTTTTAACTATGCAGGTTTTACGAGTTCAGTCGACTGAACAGGAACAGTCAGTCGACTGAAACTGGAACAAATTTATACACATGTACAGTTTCAGTCGACTGAATTTTCTGCACAATCGACTGAATTTGGTCCCGAAAATTTTACTTCATATTTTCAGTTGACTGAATTCCCTGCTCAGTCGACTGAATTTGAACCTGCGAATTTTCTCTGAAAAGACACCTTCTTCCTCCCAAGAGTTGCAACCATTCATCAATGGAAATGGAAGCATCTCTTGTTTGCAACCTTTGACAACATATGCATCTCTTCTACAAGTATATATACATGATTGTATCATCATTTAATTCACCGAATTCTCTTGCTTTAATCTTACTATTCTCTTGTTCATATTCTCTAGATATTCTCAAAGCAATCACCAATCTATTGCTTGAATCACTGTTTTGTTTATAACATTCTTTTGATTCATAGCAATTCACATTTCCTAAATCTTCACAAACACATTGCATATTCTCGAGGATAAGATTATAGGAATATTGTACTACATTAGACTCATAAGTGTTGACAAGAACACAACAAGTCGAATATTGTATTTTAGTAATTGAGTTGAAGTCCTCTTCGGTAGTTGAGGCAAGAAATCTCGTTCGGTTGTTCGGGTAAGTTGTAAACCTATTCCTCCAGGTGAAGTGAGGGTGTTAGTTAGTGAAATTCCTAAGTGAAGCTTAGGGACTGGACGTAGGACGACAGGTCCGAACCAGTATAAAATCATGGTGTCTCTTTGCATTTACCTACTTTATCTACCTAGACTTTTTCCATATTACACGATCCTACCGCATAGCCTCTTTCAGTTGGATCCCTCCAACCTGTTTCCCTGCATCCACAGACGTTAGCACAATACCAATTTCACTTCGAGGTGGAATATCGCGGTATATGGGATTAATATAATATCATCCGCTATTATGCGGTGCATAAGGTCTCATCTGCTATATAATGCGGGAAATCAATCACTCCAATATATACTATATATACTACTATATAATATATAGCACATCCAATCAAATCAATCAATCAACAATTATTTAAATCTAACCATTTAAATTTAAATAAAAATCCAGAAGATTGAAATGAACTCACCTTTGATTTTTGTAATTGCAATCCATTCCATCTCGACTTGTTTCCCCATGAAATTTTAGACCTTGAACAAACAATTCAAGATTTGTTTATATTTGAATTAACCAAAACAATTTATTTCCATTTAACAAATTTAATTTTCTAATAATTAAATTGTAACTAGTAGTTTTAAAACCAGTTCTCTTGTAATAAATCTTTTAGGAACAAATAATTAAATAAGTTAATTAGACAGGTAAATCACCCTAATACATTTTTTTTTTAAAATAGACTAATCGGTATAAAACATGCATATGTATATTTATTTTATTTTGAAACTATATATATATACACTTATAAAAATAAGCTATATGGATTTCATAAAAAATCCAATTTATATAAATTCTTTCAACCTTTAAAATTCTTACTTTTTTTTAAACTACAAACTAAAATTATAAATTGTACAAATTTTAAAATTTGTTTCCTTTTCTGTAAAAACACAATGGTAAATTACTTACTGTGTAAATATACATATGTAAAATTAAATTAAATCTTGAATAAGAAAAACAAATTCATGCCTTACCACGTTCGAACGACATCAGCTTTCCTGCGTCACAAGCGAATGCCACCTCCGGCCACTAGAGTTCACCGCTACACCGGCTTGCCTACCACCACAATTTGAGCTCGAATCTTCAATCGACCCTTGCTCTTCCAGAACTGCCTGCTCGAACAAGAACGCATCGTCACGACCCACATCGGCTTCGTGCAGCTCATCATAGTTCATTCTGAGCAAATCAAACCCATATTCATTCCAATTGATTTCAAAATTATCCTATTTCACTTCTAATAACTCATAGGATTTTATCTAATCCCGTTTACATTGAACAACCCATTTGCTTATGCAATTCGACAATATTCATGTGAATAAATAATTACTTAAGCTTATAAGCATTTTAAATTGATTCCAACTCAATTTATATTTAATTCCTTCTATTTTAATTCATTCACAGCCATTTTATTTAGCTCGACCATTCCATTTCAATTTTATTCCTTTTCAATTTTATTCACGATCCATTCATTTGCGTTTCATTTCTTATCCGCATTCATATCATTTTAAGTCATTCTATTAAACTGAAAATATTCCATATCTCTTATTGTCTTTAAGTTATTTCAACTCCTTAACAATTTCATTTCTTCTTAACTTGTTGCGACTAAAACTACTCCATTTTTAATGTTATAGCATATGTTTATTTCATTCAACCAATCTCCGTTTCTTTTTGCAACGAGTTTTATTTCCATCTTTCATTTTATTCTTATTTAATCAAATTCCATCCATTTATTTATTCAATCCAATTAGTTTATTCACTCAATCCATTATAAATTTTAATCTCCATACTCAATTCATCCCGAATTTATTTTATTAATAACAAGGTCATTCCCAATTTATTTCTACTTACTTGGATTTTATTTGCAATACAAACCATGACCAATTTAATCCAATTCCATTTTTTTACAGCATCTCCACTTATTTTAATTCATTATCAATCCATGTCGAATTCTATTTATAATTCGAGTTTATTTCCAAACTTCATTATTAACTAACAATCCATTTTATTCAAATTAGTTCATTTCCATTATTAATTGAATGTTTGATTTTTACCTTCAAAAATCACTTCACTTAATTTTCTTGAGTTCAATATATTTTATAATTCAAGTTTTGGATTTTTATTCATTTCGCAAAATACAAAACAATTTTATTTGGGCCTATTTTTTTTCTCCCGATTTCAAATATCCAAAAATTCCGGGTCATCACATTCCTCCCCCCTTAAAATAATTTTGTCCCCGAAATTGCTTGTTAAGAAGAATGGTCCAATACCCATTAATTTTCCTAAAACCCAACATTTTAATCAACTTGTCGTAACATATCTTTCATTAAAGACACATTATCATCTTTATTAACTTTCCAAACCTATCCATAATTCCCAAACCATTCAATTTTAAATTTCAGAATTTCTCAAAAATTTCTAAGTCCCCAAATTTTAAAAAAAAATCGTCAGCGTTTCCTTTGCGCGGCTAGCTCGGTACAAGTACAAAATGCCTCTACGGGCTCCCAAATTCCAAAAGAAAACAAAAGGCCAAGTGGATAGATACAAAAACTCAACCAAATTTCATAAAGAAATTTAAACACATACCTTTTTGTCGAGCAATTCAAATTTATCTTCTGAAATCAAAACAAATTTTCCCTTTTCCTTTATAATACCTATATATCTTACATAACAAAAATATCCAATCATAGCTTTTAAAATCATTTTATACATTTCGTTACACAAGTTTTCTATCAACTTCTATCTACAGAAGTTTTCATATCGATGAGTAATTCCCACTAGAGCCAAGGTTCTCGCTTAACCTTCTGCTCTGATACCAACTGTAATAACCCGCAAATCCGTCACTTAGAAACTCGAAAATGAACATCGATGATGCTGCAGTCATCACCGAAGTTATTTTCCAGCGAATGAAGTGAGTTCAATGCTATATCCCTTTCCAAAATTTATTTGAAACAATTTCCTTTTAGAAATACTTCTAAAATAATAATACTATTATTTGTCTTCAAAACACTTCGAAAAACACTTCCAAAATCTCTGGGATTTTAAATTTACAGATTTGATTTAAATCAAATTTTAATTATAATTCATTTGTATATTTTATGCTTATACAAATTCTCATTTGATCATATTTCAATTTATAAATCACGTTTATAATTCACATTTATAATTCACATTTATAAATTTTAGTTTATAAACGAATTTATTTCCTTAACCTTTGGTTATATTTTCAATTTCTAGTTAAATTTTCACACAACAATGATAATAATTTAATATTATCATTTCTAACATCCAAGCAACCATATATTAGCTAAAATAGTTTACAAAAACTTTTCTTTTATATGAAAATATAATTTTGGGTAAAATTATTTCA
Organism: Allium cepa; assembly: GCA_030765085.1. Taxonomy (NCBI): domain Eukaryota; kingdom Viridiplantae; phylum Streptophyta; class Magnoliopsida; order Asparagales; family Amaryllidaceae; genus Allium; species Allium cepa. Next base: position 109,847,286 of record CM060944.1, on the reverse strand, counting down.
TTCACCCACCTTTAAAACAATACCGTGTCAATTTATCGTGTCAGGTGTTTATAAACTCTTATCGAATAGCGGCCAACTTACTCGATCAGAATTCATATTCCACTCAACCAATAAGCCAACACAATATTAAAACAATTTATATCCACTAACAAATACGCGCTCATATCTATTAATACGCTCAAACTCATTCTAGAGTACTACGAACTCTATTTTCAGCGAGTAATTCCCACCAGAGCCAAGTACTCGCTTAACCTTCTGCTCTGATACCAACTGTAATGACCCACAAATCCGTAACCCTGGAGTCAACACTATTCTACATCAATCAACTCAAGATGAACAGAAATACGAACCATTTGGGTTAAAGAAGAAGAGTTAGAAGAAGAAGATAGAAAACAACATCAGAATCTAACCATCGCAGTGGAATAAAATATAATAGATAATCACAGATCTTTATGCCAAAAACAAATTCTATATATGTTTATACATACATCATCAAAGTATACATAACACTCAACTGGACAGTAATCATAATATGTCTTCATAATATGAATACACAACAGAATATGTAACACAAATACGGAAGTACGTATCGCCATCCAGCTCGTCTCCTGAGCTCCACAACATTATATCCTGTATTCTATAACACTCGGTCTGACCCGAGCATTATAGTTAAATAACACCCGAGTCAGTCTGGAATACCAGCGTGAGAAAACCACACTCAAATTGATTATTAAAGTTTCAAAATTCTTTTGAAAACAAAAGCATCTAGTAAGACCACGCCACAAATAAACATGTCGGGTTTTACCTTACGATAGCTAAAACAATTTTTATTAAAATTCTCTGATATTATAATAGTGTCTATAGAAAATAAAATAGAATCTAGCTGAAATGCTTGCATCTCAGGTTTCAGCAATAGTTGGGCACATCAAAACCATACAGGCGCGTAGGGAAAATGGATTTCCAACTAATGACTAGGCACTGGGGTACCACCTGTCATGGTACCTGGTCTAGATCAGCATACCGAGGATCACTCCTGACCCCCTGCAATACAAGACCGGGACTACCCCTTACTGGATAATCCCTAGTAAGATCACCCCACGGTTGGGATCAACAACCGCACCACTAAGCCGAATAAAAAGGGACATCTAGACAGGGATGACCTCACCCTCATGGGCGCTACCCACCTAGCCTTGCTGCATAACCCTTGATTTTCAGTCATTCTCGGTTGATGAGGCTTGAGGCTAAGCGTTGCCATTTTAGAACGTTTCACTTAGAATGCTCATCGTCCACCTGACGATGTTCTGAAAGCATTCATTCATACAAGTCCGTCCCGGGTTCGAACGGAACGGAAGGCACTATTCTTACTACATCCATTTTGGAAACATCCTCGGGATTAGTAGCGACTACCCCTTGCACTTCACTGCTCCATCTTCGACTCCGAACTCGTTTTCCATGAAAACGTACAGACCGGATCGAAATGGTTTTCGAGAAATAAATCTCGATCCCTGTCTATTCAAAACGATCAACGCATTGGCCAATATTGATAGTCGGTTATTTAACTATCAATTAACATTCACAACAACCATCAAACATAAATAATTTCTCCTAAGTTATTTATTAATCCCAAAATATCTTCGCAAGATATATTTCCATTTCCAACCCTTTTTGAAAACAGTTTTCAAACCACACTTTTCTCATGAAATAAATTCCCAACTATTCATTTCCACTGAAAGCACCAAGCGCAAAAACTCTAGATTTTTAAAATAATTTAAAATGCTTTATTTGAAAAATGCTTTAAAACATTTAAGTTAAAAACTACTTCAATACTTTATTAAAAATACATACTATATGTATATTTGAAAATAAGGTTACTTTATAAAATATAAAACTAGATTTTTCTCTTTTTAAAACAAAATACCAAGTCACATTTTAAATAATTACTACGATAATAGATTTGAAAAATATTTACTTTAGGATTTAAACATTTAGAAATAATAAATTGTCCAAAACATGCTTTTTAAAACAACATTAAAACTTTTTAATTTATATTTAAAAGTTTGCTTTGAAAACGTACTTGGCTATCCAGGGAAATACGCTTCTCTTTCACATCCTTTAAAAATAAATCACTATTTATTTTTGAACAAATTATCTTATTCCTTTGAAAATTTCCCATCGTGAATTTATTCTTTCAAATATCTATTGATATATTACTTCACTTTTATAAACCTAGTTTATAAATTTCATAGTCACATTCTCCTTTAAAATTTTCCAATTTCAAATACTTAAATCAATTTCCAAATTGATTTTCAATTTACTCAAATTGAAATAAATTCCTTCTTTATCTATTTCAATAAATTTAAAAATTGAATTTTTAAGATAAATTCTTTATTACTTTAAATAATATCACTTAAGTTTAAAATTCATTATTTTTCTGTTTATTCAAAGTCCCTTTTTCATACTCGGAACTTATTTATTAGGATTTTAAAAATCACTTTTATTTCTTTCCAATTCATTCTTATTTTTATCCAAATTCTCTATTATTATTTACTTAAAAATTCACTCTTTTATTTTCCTTTAAAAATCCAATTCTATATATTTTGATAACTCAGTGTACCGAAATATATTCAAGCAATACATAACATTCAATATTCCAATTATCAATATAATTCATCATAGAATATTAAATATTCATAACACTGAATATTAAACAATCTAAATAATTTTGTGGAATCCAGTTGGATCTATCCAACCTGTTTCTCTGCATGCACAGACGTTAGCACAATACTAATTCCTCTTCGAGGTGGAATATCGCGGTATATGGGATTAATATAATATCATCCGCTATTATGCGGCGCACAGGGTCTCATCCGCTATATAATGCGGGAAATCAATCACTTCAATATATAATATATATACTACTATATAATATAGCATATCCAATCAAATCAATCAATCAACCAATTGTTTAAATTTAACCATTTAAATTTAAATAAAAATCCAGAAGAGTGAGATTAACTCACCTGTGATTTTTGTAATTGCAATCCATTCCATCTCGACTTGTTTCCCCATGAAATTTTAGACCTTGAACAAACAATTCAAGATTTGTTTATATTTGAATTAACCAAAACAATTTATTTCCATTTAACAAATTTAATTTTCTAATAATTAAATTGTAACTAGTAGTTTTAAAACTAATTCTCTCGTAATAAATCTTTTAGGAACAAAATAATTAAATAAGTTAATTAGACAGGTTAATCACCCTAATACATTTTATTTTTTTAAAATAGACTAATCGGTTTAAAACGTGCATATGTATATTTATTTTATTTTGAAACTATATATATATACTTATAAAAATAAGCTATATGGATTTCATAAAAATCCAATTTATATAAATTCTTTCAACCTTTAAAATTCTTACTTTTTTTAAACTACAAACTAAAAATATAACTTGTACAGATTTTAAAATTTGTTTCCTTTTCTGTAAAAACACAATGGTAAATTACTTACTGTGTAAATATACATATGTAAAATTAAATTAAATCTTGAATAAGGAAAACAAATTCATGCCTTACCACGTTCGAACGACATCAGCTTTCCTACGTCACAAGCGAATGCCACCTCCGGCCACCTAGAGTTCACTGTGACACCGGCTTGCCTACCACCACAATTTGAGCTCGAGTCTTCAGTCGACCCTTGCTCTTCCAGGACTGCCTGGTCGAACAAGAACGCATCGTCACGACCCACATCGGCTTCATGCAGCTCGTCATAGTTTATTCTGAGCAAATCAAACTCATATTCATTCCAATCGATTTCAAAATTATCATATTTCACTTCTAATAACTCATAGGATTTTATCTAATCTCGTTTACATCGAACGACCCATTTTCTTATGCAATTCGACAATATTCATGTGAATAAATAATTACTTAAGCTTATAACCATTTTACCCAACTCAATTTATATTTAATTCCTTCTATTTTAGTTCATTCACAACCATTTTATTTAGCTCGACCTTTCCATTTCAATTTTATTCACAATCCATTCATTTGCATTTCATTTCTTATCTGCATTCATATCATTTTAAGTCATTCTATTAAATTGAAAATATTCCATATCTCTTACTGTCTTTAAGTTATTTCAACTCCTTAACAATTTCATTTCTGCTTAACTTGTTGCGACTAAAACTATTCCATTTTTAACATTATAGCATATGTTCATTTCATTCAACCAATCTCCATTTCTTTTTACAACAAGTTCTATTTCCATCTTTCATTTGATTCTTATTTAATCAAATTCCATCCATTTATTTATTCAATCCAATTTGTTTATTCACTCAATCCATTATAGATTTTAATCTCCATACTCAATTCATCCCGGATTTATTTTATTAATAACAAGGCCATTTCCAATTTATTTCTACTTACTTGGATTTTATTTGCAATACAAACCATTACCACTTTAATCCAATTCCATTTTATTTTTTCACAACATCTCAACTTATTTTAATCCGTTATCAATCCAGGTCGAATTCTATTTATAGTTCGAGTTTATTTCCAAACTTCATTATTAACTTACAATCTGTTTTATTCAAATTAGTTCATTTCCCACTTTTAATTCAATATTTGATTTTTACCTTCAAAAATCACTTCACTTAATTTTCTTGAGTTCAATCTATTTTATAATTCAAGTTTTGGATTTTTATTCATTTTCCAAAATACAAAACAATTTTATTTTGGCCTTTTTTTTTCTCCCGATTTCAAATATCCAAAAATTCTGGGTCATCACACTTATTCTTTAGTTCATGGTTTAGATGGCTCGGCTACACTTTATTTAATCACAAATCTCAATACATTAATCATCTTACATTATTTTATTTCATTTAACTAATTAAATATCCTAAGTAATGCTACTGAAATATGGGGTGTTACAGACTCCCCTCTTTAAAGAATTTCGTCCTCCAAATTACGATGAGGCACACATCAAAACAATCAAAGGTAAAATGTACAATCATATAAACTAGGGTAAGTATCTCTCATCCTATTCTCGGTCTCTGAAGTATAGTCTCTATCATCATTACTCCACTGGACTTTAACTAATCTGACTTTCTTGTTCCTCAACCTTTCCTCATCTCTCATGACAACGTGACCTGGATTTCTAACTATAGTCAAATTCGGCTCAACGACTACGTCATCTAACACAGTCGTTGATATAGTAGTATCCGGATCTCGAATACACTTCCATAAATGAGAAACATGGAAAACATCATGGACTCCTACCAAACTACCCGGTAACTCTACTCTACATGCAAGTATCCTGATCCACTCAATAATAGAAAATGGTCCAACAAACCTCGGTTCCACTACGATATACTCTAAGTTATCCTGTAGACTCTTCCAGAACTCACTAGTGAATAAAGAATCTCTATCATTCACTATACCACTACGAACTCCATGCAGTCTAACTACATTCTTCGTGAACAATTTTGCTAACACTGGTGCCATTATAGTTAACTTAATTGGAATGAAATAGGCACTCTTGGTCAACCTATCCACAATGACCCATATGCATTCATTTCTTCTATTAGACCTTAGTAACCCATCAATGAAATCCATAGAAATAGAATCCCACTTCCACACTGGAATGTCCAAAGGCAGAAGCAACCCACTTGACTTCTGATGTTCGGCTTTAACCCGTTGGCAGTTCAAACACTGCTTTACCCATAAGCCTTCATCCCTCTTCATTCCTTCCCAGAAGAAACTTTTATTCATGTTCTGATAAATCTTAGTTTCTCCCAGGTGAATAGTGAACTTTGAACGATGGAATTCCTCAAAAACTTCCTTCCCAGTGTCTCCTTCATTCGAAACACATAATCTTCCTTTCGTTCTCAACCACCATTTCTTGTCGAGACTAAAATCCTTTAAGTCATCGCACTCCGTTCCATCTATCAACATTCTGATCTGTTCAACCAACACACGATCCTCTAGCTGTTTAGAAGCAACATTTTCAATCATAACTGGTTGAACTTCCAAACATGATAACAAAGCAGTTTCTATACTTGAACTGCTCTTAGTTCTCCTCTGTATTCTGCAAGTTACTAATGCTTCCAAATCTTTCCACTCAGTTATCATCGCTAACACCATATTCTGATGTTTTTCACTAATTGTATCTATAACCTTGTTGTCGTTCCTCGATGTGTAATTAATACCAAAAACATAAGCAACTATAAACTCTAAACACCTCTGTTGTCTCATGTTCAGCTCCTTCTGAGAGAATAAATATTTCAATGATTTATGATCCATATACAACTCAAATCTTTTTTCCAAAAGACAATGCCTCCACACCTTTAGCGCAAAAATTACCATAGCTAACTCCAAGTCGTGGGTTAGGTATTTGACTTAATGCAGTCTAACCTGTCGAGAAGCGTAGGAAATTAATTTACCCCATCTACATTAACACAGTTCCTAACCTAATCCCACATGCATCTGTGTACACCATGATGGATAGTGAAGCTGTTTCCTAGACTTGATGCAAATCTAAATAGGATGGAAGTACTTTGAACTTTGAAATCTGGATCTTCTTCTTAGATTTATGCATCGATAGTAGATCTAACGAGCAGGAGAAAAACTAAGTTTTCTCACTGAAAGCACTAAAGTGTTTGTACCAAAATTGGGTACAACACTCTTCGAAATTTTTTTAAGAGATAAAATGAAGATGATAAATGTAAAAAGACGATTATCTAACAAACACACCAAACAATAATCAAAAAACAACATAGGAACACAAAGATTTAAAGTGGTTCGGCGTATGGCCTACGTCCACTATGGAATGATTGACTTTTATCAACTTTTTTCTGCTGGTTACAATGAATTACAACAGTGAATTTCGAGTACAATGGTGATTTTGACAGAGTCTGGACGTAGGAGAGCTAAAAGTCCCTTTCCTATAGATCCTGGAATGCTATTTATAAGCGTAGGCTGCAAATATCTCGCTCAGATCTTGGAAGACCTATTCTCTCACGTGGGTGGGCCCACAAGATCGATCCCATGACATTTGCACTCCGACCATGATCAATATGAACGAACTTCGTATCGATCAATATCTCGTCCAATCGAGCCGAGATCGATCATGAACATTCTTGAGGATGCGCATAAGCTCCTGTGAAAATTTGATAGCATTTGGACTTGTAGATTTTGAGTTATGATCGATGCAAGTTTGGATTTATTGAAGGCTGCTGAATTCGCATCGGTCCTTCTATGCATCACTCTGTTCATATCGATCTGAGCACGTGCCTATAAGTTAACGTGGTGCTAACTTTTAGGATCGATCCACTATTCATGTCGTACGACCAAGTCATTCATCTTTGTGTGTTCTCTTTGTATCCCTCTACTGCAGTTCCCTTCGTATCGATCATTGAAGCTACTTCGTATCGATGACATATTGCCCGCTTCGTACGATAGCTTTCATCCCAGTTCGAATGGATATAAACTCACACCCTTCGTATCGATGGAATATTCACGGTTTTGTATCGATGCCTTTTAAGGGTTACTTTGGTTGGTGATCGATATGAAATGTGTATATAAGATGATCGATACGAACTATGCATAAGATGATTGATATGAACGGTGTAGAAATGATCGATACGAACCATGCATAAGATGATCGATACGAACCGTGTACAAATGATCGATACGAACCATGCATAAGATGTTCGATGCAAACTTTCCTCAGGTGATGGACACGAATGGATGGATCAGTGCGAACAGAGGCGAACGATGGATATGAATGAATGAGTTTCCTTGATTTGCATCGATCGTAACTTAAGCATACGAACCCCAATTGACTTGAAATTTGGAACGTTGGCTTTCATGGCTTTGCTTGTGGTGCCATATTAATCGTAGCTTGATCTGGACCTGTGTATACTGTTTTCTTAGATGAACTATCTTTCATTCCCGGTCAATTTCTTAGTGTCACGGTCTGGCCAAAAGGCGGAATAACATTTTCCCCCCAAAGTACGTCTTGTAAGAACATGACATGCTTTGAAAAGCTGCAATCTTCATTTCGAATTGTTTTATCTAACTCATCTGAACGGTTGTTGTCTTCTCGTTGAAAGCTATGACTTTTGATTGATCTTGAGTAACATGAATTATTGACTGCCAATTGTTGTACTGTGCACTGTTGTAATTGAGTATAAAACGATAAAAAACTGTTGACTTGTGACGACCTAGAATTTCTGGATATTTGAATTTGAAAGATATAATTGATTTTAAATATTTGGAAGTTAGTTTAACTTGAATTTCAAATATCACTATTTAATTGGCAATTAAATTATTAAATTTAATTATTGGAAGTTGGTTAAAATATTAAATCTTGAGTTTCAAGCTGGTTAAAAATATTTCAATGGCTTATAAAATTTATATTGATTTTACTGGAGATAGTAGAAGTATTAAAATTGAGTTTGGGGTTGTTCAGATTTGAATTTATATAGTTTAAATCGATATTTAAAAATAGCCTTCTGAGGCACGGTCTCGGATTTCGACGAAACCAGTTCCATTGAATCCGTAATATTTTATTATTATCAGATTTTAATTTTCGTAGCATTCGGAGTTGTTGTGTGAGCGTACAATAAGTAAATGCGCTCAAATCAATATTGATAATTTAATATAAAAACTAGGTTCAAAAAGCTATCTTCTCCATAAGATCAAATTTGGACTCGGAACCTTTTCCACTGCGTTCGGAATAGGGGTTTTACATTATAAATGCTGGCGGCATGCTTCGATAGGAATTTGGAACTTTGAGTTATAATTTTTAGATGATTCAAATTTGAATTTGAATTAAAATAAATAATAAAATCAAACACTATACTAAGCTTGGACACGTTGAGAAATAATAAATATGTGTTCTCTTTCTTCTGTAAATTTTACACGCGTTGTTACATTTTTTAAAAAAAGAATTTAGCCAAGCATTTAAATATTCGAAAATCAAATTCATCTGTTCAAAAACTAAAAAAAAAATTCTCTAAGTCGAATCAAGCCCTTATTTAGTTTAATTCGAAATCAATTTCTTTGAAATAACAATGGCAGACGAAAATTTTGGAATCGCTCGAATTCCTCAACCCATCGTATTGCCTAATCTTGTGCCAAGCTCACGAGTATCGAGACGATGGGGGATAGGGGATGGCCGCGATGTCGTTCGAAGGTTTCTCGAAGCTAACAAGGAATCGCAATTTTGGGTTCAGCGTCTTCGACGAGGAGGAGGACGACCAGGGTTACGCGGGGTCGAGTGGATGACAGCGTCATCAGTTCGTCGCGATTTGGGTTAAGGGTTTCGTGAGGCAGTGGGTTCGAAGGGGGTTCGATTTCACACATCAGAAAGGGCTTGAGCGGCAGTGCGATAGTGTTGCATCGCATGGCACGAGGATTTGGAACGAGGTGTTAGAGCGGCGATAGGCAGCAAGCGACACCGCTAATTTGGCTAGGAAGAGGCGTCGCAATTGGGGAAGATGGGTTTGATACCTTGGGTATATTCGATTTACTCTTTTTTTATTTAATATATTATATGTTATATATATATGTATATTCAGTTTCAGTTTAAAGTTTACTGTAAAATAATATTTGAAGTTTAAAGATGTATGTATATATACATGTGTATGTATACACAACGAAGAAAAATATAAATGAAAATTTTAAACGCCGAAGAGTTTTATAAAAGCTAGACTTTTGAATCTGTATTTTTGAAAATTAATTTATTTAATTAACTTATTTAATTATTTGGTTGCTTAGTTTAAAATTAAATTTATTTGTTAAAAAAGAAATCACTGGTAAATTAAATTATTTAATGGAAATTAGGTTGTTCGATTTGTTTCGAATATTAATAAACTATATAAATATTTATGCAAGGTCTAGAATTAGGAAGGGACCGAATCAAATTGAAATGGATTGCATGCATAATCAAAGATGAGTTAATCTCACTCATCTGGGATTTTAATTTTAATTTAAATAGTTAAAATTTAATTTTGGTTGAATGATTGATTTGATTGGATGTGGTATATTATATATATAGTACACATATATTGGAGTAATTGATTTTCCACATTATATAGCGCATGAGACCCTATGCACCGCATAATAGCGGATGAGATAATATGATCCCATATGCCGCGATATTCCACCTCGAAGTGGAATTGGTATTATTATATTGTGCTAACATCTACGGATGTAGGGAAAAACAGGTTGGAGGGATGCAACTGGATTCCTCAAAACGTTTAAATTTATTTTATACATTCAGCGATATGATTATGTGATGATCTGTGATGAATTATATTGATCATTTTGGGAATTGGAATTTATTGAATACTCTGGCTTGGTTATATATATATATAGGAATTTTGAGAACTGATATATATATATATATATATATGAGTTTTGGTTTTTTAAAGTAAATAAAAAGGAAATTTTAAATAAAATAATTATAAGGAATTTAGATAAATAAATGATTTGGAAGGATAAAAGTTGATTTTTAAATTTTTAAATAAATAAATCCCGAGTATGGGAAGTATATTTTGAATAAAGAGGAATAAATAAATTTTTAGACTTAATGATATTTTTAAAGGAATAAAGAAATTATTTTTAAATTTAAGGTTCAAATTTGGAAAAGATAAAGAAGAAATTTGGGAAATGTGTGAAATTTGTATTTTAGCTTAAACAAAAATTTGAATTATAATGAAGAAGTTAAATATGAAATTAATGAGTTTTGAAATGAAATTGGGAAAGTAAAGAAATTTATTTTAAATGGAGTAAATATTGAAAATCAATTTGAAAAATTATTTAAGTGTTTGAAATTGGATGTTTAAAGGGAGATGAGACTATGAAATTTATAATCTGGGTTTATAAAGTGAAATGGATATCGGTGGATATTCGGGAGTATAAATTCACGGTAGGAATTTATAAAGGAATAGGTAATTTGTTTTTAAAAATAAATAGTGGTTTATTTTTAAAGATATAGAGATGGAAAGTGTACTTTCCTAGAAAGCCAAGTATATTTTAAAGGAGATTTTTTATAAGTTAAAGGCTTTAAAATTTTGTTTTAAAGAAAAGTTTTAGAATATTTTTTATTTTTAAATGTTTAAATTTTAAAGTAAATATTTTCAAATTTATTTTAGTTGTAATTATTTAAGGGTTAATTGGTATTATGTTTAGAAAGAAAATTTTTAATATTTATATTTTATAAAATATTTATATTTTAAATAGTTTGGCTAAATTTTACAGAATTTCATAAATCTTACTTTAAAATTTAGTTTGGCTTAACTTTTTATTTTAAAAAATTAATTTTATATTTTATAAAATAGTTTTATTTTAAATATTTTCAAAGTATATATATTTTTGAATAAAGTATTTAAGTAATTTTAATTTAAATGTTTTGAAGTATATTTTAGAATAAAATGATTTAAATTATTTTGAAAATCTTAAGTATTTAGGACTTGGCGGTTTTCAGTGGAAATAAAATAATTGGGTGGAAATTTGTTTCCACGGGAGAGAGAGAAAAGTGATTTGAAACTATTTTCAAAAGATTGAAATGTAGGAAAATATCTTGCGAAGATATTTAAAAATAAATAATTTGGGAGAAACCATTATGGCTTGATGATTGCTTGTGAATGTATTTGATAGTCCAATAACCGACTATCAATATTGGCCAAAGCATTGATCATTTTGAAGGGACCGGGATCGGGATTAATTTTCCAAAAACCACTTCGATCCGGTTTGAACGTTTTCTTATGGAAGGCAAGAGCTGGGAGTCGAAGATGGAGCAGTGAGGTGCAAGGGCTAATCACTACTAATCCTGAGGGTGATTACAAAATGGATGTAGTAGGAGTAGTGCCTTCGATTCCGTTCGAACCCGGAACGGACTTGTATGGACGAATGCTTTCAAAACATCGTCAGGAGGACGATGAGCATTCTGAGTGATTGTGTGCTAAAAAGGTAACGCATAGCCTCAAGCCTTATCAACAGAGAATGGCTAAAACAGGAAAGGTGCACACAAGGCTAAGTGGCTAGCAACCAATTAGGGTAAGGTCACCCCTGTCTAGATGTTCCCTTATATATTCGGCTGTGTGGCGGTTGCTGATCCCAACCGCGGGGTGAACTTATTCAGACTATCCAATAAGGGGTAGCTTCGATCTTGTGTTGCAGGGGATTTAGGGTGGATCCTCGGTACGGTGATCAAGACCACGTACTGTGATAGATGGTACCCCAGTAGCCCTGCCATTGTTGGAAATCCATTCTTCCTACGTGCCTTTACGGTTTTTGTTTCTAGAACCAATTTGTGGCTATTAGCTGGAATTTAATAATGTAACAATTTCGGCTATTTGAATAAGTATTTGTATATAGACACTACTATAATATCAGAGGATTTTATAAGAAATATTTTGGTTATCGTATGGTTAAATGTTTATTTGTGGCATGGTCTTACGAGATACCTTTGATTTCAAAGGATTTTGTAAACTTTAATAATCCAATTGAGAGTGTTTTCTCACGCTGATTTTCCATACTGACTCAGGTGTTATTTAACTATAATACTCAGGTTAGACCGAGTATTGTAGAGTACAGATTGTGGATGGAATGCTGTGGTTCTCAAGAGATGAGCTGGATGGCGAAATGTACTTTCGTACTTGATTATTTCTCCGCTATATATTCAGTTTTGAGGACGATTTTATATAACTATCCAGCATTTGGGTAATGATTTTGATGATGATTATAATGTACTCTGATGATGTATGTATAAACAGATATAGTTTCTTTTGTGTAAAGATCGGTATTATCTATTATATTTTATTCCGCTGCGATGGTAAGATTCTATTGTGTTGTTTTTTCTTCTTCTACATCCTTCTTCTTTAATCCTAATGGTTTGGTTTTCCGACACTAGATTGCTCGGCATTTGATACAGTAGACGTATTAATGTCAATTTTCGGGCATCGAAAAATCAGGTCGTTACATTTGGTATCAGAGCCGAAGGTTAAGCGAGAACCTTGGCTCTGGTGGGAATTACTCATTAAAATAGAGTCCGTGGCACTCTAAAATGAGTCTGAGTGTATTAATAGATATGAGCGCGTATTTATTAGTGAATATAATTTTTATTTTAAATTGTGTTGACTTATCGATTGAGTGTTTATGGATTCTGGTCGATATGTGGGATACCACGTCATCGATAGGGGTTTCTAAACTCTTAAACAAGATAAACCGACACAATATTGTTTTAAAATAGGGTAAATGAAATAATTTTATCCAAACTATCTTTGTATATAAAGAAATAATTTTTTGTAAATTATTATAGTTATATACGGTTGCTAGTTATCTATGGTTGCTTGATTGTTAGGGAATGACAATATTAAAATTATTAGCGTTGTTGTGTGGAAATTGGATAAGGAATGAAAATCATAACTAAAGGTTAAGAAATAGATTCGTATACAAATGGAATTTGTAAATGTGAATTGTCAATATGATTTCTAATTGAGAATGAAATTCCATAGTAATTTTTGAATATGAGTTGAAAGGATTTGGAATTTGAAATTTTAGAAATTAAATTCCTTTGGTTTGAAAATGGTTTTCAAAGGTTTGGAGAAATAATAGTGATATTATTTCAAAAATATTTTTGAATTAGATTTGGAATATGGTGAGATCTGGAATTTAAATATTTGGGATAATGTTTTAAAGACGTAAAAGCACTAAATTCTTTTCAATCGCTGGAAAATAATTTCGATAATGACTGCAGCATCATTGAGATTCATTTTCAAGTTTCCAAGAGAGGAATTGCTACCAAATTATTTTGGACTGGAGTTGTTTGCAAAACAGAGTTTGTTTTATTTTTATTCCAGAGATAATTTGATACCAAGGATTTTGGATATAATCGATTTCAAAAATGTTTTTGAAATATGAGAAATTATTTAGAGTACTCTGGAGTTGGTTTGAAATTGTTTGCAGAATATAAATGGGTTGATATTTTATAAAATTTGGAATATGTTAGAATAAAATTTAATTTATGAAGAATTGAATAAAAGTAAGTGTGAGACCTAAATAAGTTGGAAGATAAGCTAATTAATTGAAGTGAATTGAAAGAAGTTAGCAAATGGAAATTAGTTAATAAATGCAATTAAATTTGGGAAAACTTATAAAAGTTTAAAATTTAAATTGAATGGGAGCATAATTAAATAGAGTTAAGTAAAAGTGAATTTAAAGGAAGTCTAAATAAACTAAGACAAATGGTTACTTAAATAAAAAGTTAAGTTGGAAATAAAATTGGATAGACAAATGAATTTGCATTTGTAATTAAATAGAATTGAAAACATAATATTGGGAATTAATTTGAATTTTATGTAATGGAAGTTAGTCAAGATTTGGCTAAATAAAATAAAATTAGTAAGTAAACTAATTGATTTAAATAGGTAAGGAAATGATTTGGAATGAGATTTGATTTGAATCTTGTTGTATAAAATGAAGTATTAAATTTGTTCGGGAATAAATGGGTGGAAGGAAGGAAAATTTAATTCAAGTGGAATTGAAAATGGAAATTTGAATAAAAGAATTGAGATTTGGAAATTTATTTGGTTGTAACTGAATGAAATTGAGAATTGAATATTAAAATTTAAAATTTAATTGAGTATAGTGAGCTAAAATAATTAAAGTTTGGAAGAAAAAATGGATTGAGATAGAAATAAATTAGTAAGTGGAACTAATTTTAAATAATGTTATGAACCAGTTGTGAATAGAAGATAGTTTATAAAATTCAATATTCAAAATTTGAAGATGAATTAAATTCAAGTAGAATTGAAAATGAAAATCTGCATGAAAATTTGGAAAAGATATTGAGATTTGAGATTAATTAGTAAATTGAAGCAAATTGAATTTATATGAAATTGGAGATCTAGTTTTAAAATAAGTGGATATAAGGCTTAAGTGGTAGATTAAAAATAAATATAAGGAGTGTATGAAATATTTATATGGAATGAAATATTTATATGGAACCTAAGAAAAGAATGGTGAAATTGTTAAGTAAGTTTGGTATTGGAAATATACTAAGTAATTTTGGAATGGAGATTAAGTAAAGTTGTGAAATGAGATAATTGTAAACAAGTGAATAGAAATCAAAATAGTGTGAATAAAAGAGAATTTAAATAGCTAATAAATCAATTGGGGAAAATACGTAGGATGTACGTATATTATTTTATTCGCATAGTGATTTGATCCAGATTCGAGCACAGAA
Source organism: Allium cepa (assembly GCA_030765085.1). NCBI lineage: Eukaryota > Viridiplantae > Streptophyta > Magnoliopsida > Asparagales > Amaryllidaceae > Allium > Allium cepa. The sequence goes on along the minus strand of CM060944.1, from coordinate 109,832,031 downwards.
TTTTGAGGTAGTCATACCGATCCGAGTTGGGATTTTTCACTCGATTAACGACGGCGAACTCTGGATATGGATTTTTGATTGATTTTGGAATTTCTCTATCATAGTTATGGCTATGCAAGGAGAATGATAATTTCTAATCAAGAAACCAGATCTGAGTCTGCACTAGGAAGTCGAGTGGACAATACTAGTTTGAAAGTGAAATTGTGTGATCGAGTGAGCGATCGAATTTGGGTATTGCATACGGATGATATATGTGCATTGTATGGATGAGAATGAAATAAATATGAAATTTTTTGTAAAGAAAGGTATAAAATGATTTTGAAAGCTATGATCGGATGTTATTGCTAAGTAGGATATTTAGGTGTTAAAAAGAAAATAGAAATTTGGGATTTTTGATTTCAGAAGATAAATGAGAATTAACCAACAAAAGGTATGTATTTAAATTTCTGTATGAAATTTGATGAATTTCTTTTCTAGCCACTTGGCGTTTTGTTTTCTTCTAAAATCTGAGGGCACGTAGAGGCATTTTTTGACGCCCCACCTCTATACCCACGCTTGCCAAGGACACTACGGAGTAATGCTGTCGACTAGCACGGAGAATAAGGCTGTTGAGGAGCGACCATCTGTATAATTGCTTTGTGCGAGCATCGATATGTCAGATAGTATAACATGCATTTCTTTATCAAGAGGAAATCCGACATGCCGACACAAACACAAAGCTACTACACAGTGGCTATAATATCTTCGGAAACCAATATAGAAATAAACATAACATAAATCAGTCATAGACAATTCATACCACAAAGGCGGAAGAAGATATGAATTAATAACTAACACATGAAAGTGTATATCAGAGTAGTGGTCAAAAAGATCCACAATAATACAAAAGAATAGCAACGCGTGCTATACAAAAGAATACAACTATGAGTCCATATCTCAAGTTATACAACAAAATAAACTACTAATCTAAGTAGTTAGCCAAAAGTCGGAGAAATCAATCCCAAGTGAGAAGTCAAGCAGAAGCACCAGTAACATCTCGGTCTGACCCAAGTATTATTTAATAAGAAAATAATAAACGGATCAGTCTAGCTATAATTGTTAGATGAATGATAAAGAATAAGAGGTATGACTAAACACATAATAATCACAATGCCAAGCTGTGATATATAAATAATTGAAAATCATTAAGAGATTAATCAATATCACAAAAATCTTCTCAAAGGTCAAAAGGAATGTCATACTCCTAATTTCATTCACCAAGCCACAAATATTGACAACATATAAATGCCAATCATAAAATTGGCGAAACACAAATTCTAGAGATCATCAATTAGAAATCCAGAAACCACAAGAAAAGGATGGCCAATCCCAAACGGAACGCTATTCCATAAACCGGGCATCGACGCACCTAAATAGAGACGCCCCATGCACAGTCAAACATCGACACACCTAGAAAGGTACGACCCATGCAAAGACAAACATCGACGCACCTAAATAGATACTCCCCATGTAATGTCTAGCATCAATGCACCTAAATAGATACATCCCATGCATAAATAAGCATCGACGCACCTAGAAAGATACGCCCCGTGCACAAACCAACGTCGACGTATCTAGAAAGATATGCCCATGTAATGTCTAATATCGATGCACCTAGAAAGATGCACCCCATGCAATGTCGAACATTGACGCACCTAGAAAGATACGTCCCATGCATAGACGAACATTGACGCACCTAGAAAGATACGCCCCATGCCCCAACTTATTGAGCCGATTGCTCCACGAAGTAAACAAACATTGACGCACCTAAATAGATACGACCCACGTGTAAATAAACATTGACACACCTAAATAGATACGACCCATGCGAGAAATAAGACGAAGCTCAATAAAGATGAGGTACAGTCCTCCACATAAACAAAGAGACATCGCACATTGCTAGTCTAAACCATGAAATGATCATCATCAATCGTCAAGAAGTGTCAATTACAGTAAGCTAGTAAATATATGAGCTTAGCTTCATGTCCCATAACCACTAGCTTAACTTAAATATTTACGAACAAATTGTAGATCTCCACTAGAAAATTGTCACAAGAGATTCAATTGAACAAGTCCAAGAATTAACCGACGAAGTAAACGCAAGTGTTTCATACCACTCGTTTTACTAAGCCGTTTAATTAGATTTCTCATACGAGTAAGGTAAAGGTTTGTATATACTAATAGATTGGAAAATGGTTTAAGAAAATGAGCTTTGTAATAAAATAGTGGTGAAATCATTTGAAGAAAGAGTTTTGATATTTACTAATAGTATAGAAAATCTTTATATTTTTAAAGTGACAAATCACAAAGAGGATTGTAGGAACAATCAATCACTAAAATTCACATTCGAAGACGTGAATGAAAATCCAAAGAAATCGATACCGAATCCATCGATATGGATATTCCAAGAATTTCCGAAGAAAATAAGTCATCAAAGTCAATAACAAATGATAACAACAAATAGGGAAATAACACAAATGGATTAAAGTTGGAAATTCGGACAACTAGGCAAAATAGGCATAGTTGGCAAATAGCAGCAGGTCGGTCGACCGGACTCCCTGAGTCGGTTGACCGAACCAGGGGTTGGAAGTGCTCGGGCACCAGGTCGGTCGACCGGCCCAGGGGCTCGGTCGGCCGAAGCCTGTAACCCGCACTTCCAAAACAGAGGCAGGAAGTGCCTGGGCTACAGGTCGGTCGGCCGGCCCAGGGGCTCGGTCGGCTGAACCTGTATGCTTGCACTTCCTACCCTATTTCAAAAGAGGTGCAACTCTCGACCAAATTGCAATCGCACGAGCAACGGCGCTAAGGGTTTATGCCAATCGACTACCCGGCCCTATATGCTCCTCGATACATCACCAAAAACATGTTCAAACATCAAAGTTAGGATTTTTAAAGAATTGAACTCAAAACACTAAAAATTGGAATATTCACTAAATCAATCCAAACCAAAAGCAATTGCACAAGAATAAGTGTTAGGAATTCATACCTAACAATCGGAGATAAACATAGACTAAGATGTGAGATAAAAATCTCACCTTTGAACCCAAACAATTGAAGAAGAAGCTTGAAAGCAAAGGGAGAATCAACCACTCTTCAACACAACCCAAACGAGCTTGAATCTATGCTCAAAAGAAGAACATTCCCAAAGTTAGGTTTAGGAATTTTCTGAAATCAAAGAGAGAATGAGTTGGAGAAGAAGAAGGAGATGCTTACTAATGGGTTCTCTTTGAGCAAGAACTTGAGCTAGCAAGAGGAACTAGGGCTTGGAGTTTCTAATTCCCATTCTCTTCCACCATTTTTGCTTAAGCTTGAGTGTTAGGAATATGAAATGAAGTAATGAAGAGTTGGAGTGGGTTAGGACCGAGTTAGTAAGTGATTAATGGGTTCAGCCCAAACCAAAGCCCTAAGTGAAAAAGTGGCAAAAATCAACTTACTCCAAACATATCGAAGCTTATACACAAAAAGGTCGCAAACGTCATTTTGAACTCAATGGGGGTGGTCTCGAGTCCCAATTCGACTGTTTGCAAAAAGTAGCTTTTCGGACCAAAATCCGACGAACGGTGAAATATTTAAATAAAATATTTAAATATACAATCGATAAATATGCGGGTTGTTACACACTTTGTAGTTGTACGGAGCTAGCCGCACAAAGGAGACGCTGGCAATTTTTTTTTGGGAATTTTAAAAGTTAGAAATTTTTTAAGAAGATTTTGAAATTTTAAAATTGGGTTTTAAATTTAAATTTGAATGGTTAGGTAAGAGATAATGGTTGGAACTAATGGAAGAAGTTAGGAAAGTTAGTAAGGTTGATGGTGTCTTTATTAAAAAGATGGTTTTGGGTATTGTTAAAAACTGTTTTGTTTTGGGTAATTGTTAAAACCAGTTGTTTGGGAAAAATAGAGTACGGGTTATGGACCATTCCTCTTAACTAGTAATTTCGGAGATGAAATTCTTTTAAGGGGGAGGAATGTGACGACCCAGAATTTCTAGATATTTGAATTTGAAATATTTAATTGATTTTAAATATTTGAAAGTTAGTTTAACTTGAATTTCAAATATCACTATTTAATTCGCAATTAAATTATTAAATTTAATTATTGGAAGTTGGTTAAAATATTAAATCTTGAGTTTTAAGCTGGTTAAAAATATTTCAATGGCTTATAAAATCTATATTGATTTTACTGGAGATAGTAGAAGTACTAAAATTGAGTTTGGGGGAATTTTTTTAGATTTGAATTTACATCGTTTAAATCGATATTTAAAAATATCCTACCGAGGCACAGTCTCGGATTTCGACGAAACCAGTTCCATTGGATCCATAATATTTTATTTATTACCGGATTTTAATTTTCATAGCATTTGGAGTTGTCGTGTGAGCGTACAGTAAGTAAATGCGCTCAAATCTATATCGTTAATCTAATATAAGAACTGGGTTCAAAAAGCTATCTTCTCCATACGATCAAATTTGGACTCGAAACCTTTTCCATTGCGCCCGGAATAGTGATTTTACATTATAAATTCCTAGCGCCATGCCTCGATAGGAATTCAGAATTTTGAGTTGTAATTTTTAGACGATTCAAATTTGAATTCGAATTGGAAATAAATAATAAAATCAAACACTATACTTAGCTTGGACATATTGAGAAATAATAAACATGTGTTCTCTTTCTTCTGTAAATTTTACACATGTTGTTAACTTTTAAAAAAAAAATTAGCTGAGCATTTTAATATTCAAAAATCAAATTCATATGTTTAAAACAATTTTTTTTTTAAATCGAATAAAGCCCTTATTTAGTTCAATTGAAATCAATTTCTCTGAAATAACAATGGCGGACGAAAATTTTGGAATTGCTCGAATTCCTCAACCCATCGTATTGCCTAATCTTGTGCCGAGCCTCGAATATCGAGACGATGAGGGGTGGTCGCGATGTCGTAAGAAGGTTTCTCGAAGCTAATAAGCAATTGCAATTTTGGATTCAGCGTCTTCGATGAGGAGGAGGACGACCAGGGTTGCGCGGGGTTGCGTGGATGGCAGCGTCATCGGTTTGTCGTGATTTGGGTTAAGGGTTTCGCGAGGCGTTCGAAGGAGGGTTCGATTTCGCGCATTGGCAAGGGCTTGAGCGGTAGTGCGATAGTGTTGCGTCGCGTGGCATGGGGATTTGCAACGAGGTGTTAGAGCGGCGATAGGCAGCAGGAGAAGGCAGGAATTTGGCTAGGCAGAGGCGTCACGATTGGGGAAGATGGGTTCGATACCTCGGGTATATTCGATTTACTCTTTTTTTATTTGATATATTGTATGTTTCATATATATATATATATATATATATTCAGTTTCAGTTTAAAGTTTACTGTAAAATAATATTTCAAGTTTAGAGATATATGTATATATACATGTGTATGTATACACAGTGAAGAAAAAATATATATGAAAATTTTAAATGCCGAAGAGTTTTATAAAAGCTAGATTTTTGAATCTACATTTTTGAAAATTAATTTAATTAATTAACTTATTTAATTATTTGGTTGCTATAGTCTTCTGTTTAAAAGAAATTAATTTAAAATTAAATTCATTTGTTAAAAAAGAAATCACCGGTAAATTAAATTATTTAATGGAAATTGGGTTGTTCGATTTGTTTCGAATATTAAAAAACTATATAAATATTTATGCAAGGCCTAGAATTGGGAAGGGACCGAATCGAGATTGAAATGGATTGCATGCATAATCAAAGATGAGTTAATCTCACTCATCTGGGTTTTTAATTTAAATTTCTAGTTGAATTTAAATTTTGGTAGAATGATTGATTTGATTGGATGTGGTATATTATATATAGTAGTATACATATATTAGAGTGATTGATTTCCCGCATTATATAGTAGATGAGACCCTATGCGCCGCATAATAGCGGATGAGATTATATGATCCCATATACCGCGGTATTCCACCTCGAAGTGAAATTGGATTTTAAAGTAAATAAAAAGGAAATTTTAAATAAAATAATTATAAGGAATTTGGATAATTAAATGATTTGGAAGGATAAAAGTTGATTTTTGAATTTTAAATAAATAAATTCCGAGTACGGGAAGTATATTTTGAATAAAGAAGAATAAATAATTTTTTAGACTTAATGATATTTTTAAAGGAATAAAGAAATTATTTTTAAATTTAAGGTTTAAATTTGAAAAATATAAAGAAGAAATTTGGGAAAAGCGTGAAATTTGTATTTCAGCTTAAATAAGATTTTGAATTATAGTAAAGAAGTCAAATCTGAAAATTAATGAGTTTTGAAATGAAATTTGGTAAGTAAAGAAATTTATTTTAAATGGAGTAAATTTTGAAAATCAATTTGAAAAATTATTTAAGTGTTTGAAAATGGATGTTTAAAGGGAGATGAGACTATAAAATTTATAAATTGGGTTTATAAAGTGAAATGGATATCAGTGGATATTCGGGAGTATAAATTCACGGTAGGAATTTATAAAGGAATGGGTAATTTGTTTTTAAAAATAAATAGCGGTTTATTTTTAAAGGTATGGAGATGGAAAGTGTATTTCTCTGGAAAGCCAAGTATATTTTAAATAAGTTAAAGGCTTTAAAATTTTGTTTTAAAGAAATGTTTTAGAATATTTATTATTTTTAAATGTTTTAAATTTTAAAGTAAATATTTTCAAATTTATTTTAGTAGTAATTATTTAAGGGTTAATTGGTATTATGTTTAAAAAGAAATTTTTTAATATTTATATTTTATAAATATTTTATTCTAAATTGTTTGGCTAAATTTTATAGAATTTCATAACTCTTATTTTAAAATTTAGTTTGGCTTAACTTTTATTTTAAAAATTAGTTTTATATTTTATAAAGTAGTTTTATTTTAAATATTTTCAAAGTATATATATTTTTGAATAAAGTGTTTATGTAATTTTAATTTAAATGTTTTAAAGTATATTTTAGAATAAAATGATTTAATTTATTTTTAAAATCTTAAGTATTTAGGACTTGGCGATTTTCAGTGGAAATAAAACAATTGGGTGGAAATTTATTTCCATGGGAGAGAGAGAAAAATGATTTGAAACTATTTTCAAAAGATTGAAATGTAGGAAAATATCTTGCGAAGATATTTAAAAATAAATAATTTGGGAGAAATTATTATGGCTTGATGATTGCTTGTGAATGTTATTTGATAGTTAAATAACCGACTATCAATATTGGCCAATGCGCTGATCGTTTCGAAGAAACCGGGATCGGGATTAATTTCCCGCAAACCACTTCAATCCAGTTTGAACGTTTTATGTATGGAAGACAAGAGCTGTGAGTCAAAGATGGAGCAGTGAAGTGCAAGAGCTAATCGCTACTAATCCTGAAGGTGATTCCAAAATGGATGTAGTAGGAGTAGTGCCTTTGGTTCCGTTCGAATCCGGAACGGACTTGTATGGACGAATGTTTTCAGAACATCATCAGGAGAACGATGAGCATTCTAAGTGATTGTGTGCTAAAAAGGTAACGCATAGCCTCAAGCCTCATCAACCAGCAATGGCTAAAATAGGGGAGGTGCACACAAGGCTATGTGGCTAGCAACCAATTAGGATAAGGTCACACATGTCTAGATGTCCCTTTTTATATTCAGCTGTGTGGCGGTTGTTGATCGCAACCGTGGGGTGAACTTATTCAGACTATCCAGTAAGGGGTAGCTCCAATCTTGTGTTGTAGGTGATTTAGGGTGGATCCTCCGTACGGTGATCTAGACCATGTACTGTGACGGTCGATACCCAAGTAGCCCTGCCATTGATGGAAATCCATTCTCCCTACGTGCCTTTATGATTTTTGTTTGTAGAACCCACTTTGTGGCTAGTAGATGGAATTTAATAATGTAGCAATTTTTGCTATTTGAATAAGTATTTGTATATAGACACTACTATAATATCAGAGGATTTTATAAGAAATGTTTTGATTATCGTAAGGTAAAAACCCGGCATGTTTATTTGTGGCATGGTCTTACGAGATACCTTTGATTTCAAAGGATTTTGAAAACTTTAATAACGCAATTGAGTGTGTTTTCTCACGCTGGTTTTCTAAACTAACTCGGGTGTTATTTAACTATAAAGCTCGGGTCAGACCAAGTATTATAGAGTACAGATTGTGGATGGAATGTTGTGGAGCTCAGGAGATGTGCTAGAAGGCAAGACGTACTTCCGTACTTGATTATTTCTCCACATTGTATTCAGTTTTGAGGACGAGTTTATATAACTATCCAGCATTTGGGTAATGAATGTGATGATGATTATAATGTACTCTGATGATGTATGTATAAACAGATATAGTTTCTTTTGTGTAAAGATCAATGTTATCTATTATATTTTATTCCGCTATGCGGGTAAGATTCTGTTGTGTTGTTTTTTTTCTTCTTCTACCTCATTCTTCTTTAATCCTAATGATTCGGTTTTTCGACATTCGATTGTTCGGCATTTGATACAGTCGACGTATCAGTATCAATTTTTGGGCATCGAAAAATCGGGTCATTACATGACGACTGCTATGATTATCACTAGTTGAATATTCGCTCCCTTTGAATTTTAAAAATTTAATGTTAGTCCGACATTCATGTATGTATGTTAGTCTGACTCCCACTAACGTTCACACGTTGGCAAGTCATTTTCAGACTTCTTGCATCGAATTCCATATCGATCCTCTCCTGAATCTTTGTGAAATTTGAGCTGTAGTAATGACCGATAGTCTTTTTAAGTAACTTCTTTCGAATCGATCCTATCCTGGATCGATCCAAGATGTTAGAACGCATGCTTCGCATCAAAGACTATCGAAACGAAATGCATAATCCTCGGAAATGTTTTGTATCGATGGATATGAAGCTTGGGTCTTTGAGCATATAGATATGAAAGAAGTGTTTCGTATCGGTGAATCTAGTGATTCAAGTAAGACTTTTTTGTAAGTTTCGTATTGATAAGGTTCGAATTTATGGATACGAAACAGATGGTAATTCGGTGATGGGTACGAAGTGTCAACCTCTGCATTGCTCTAGGCTGATGGATACGAAGCTATGCCTTCGTGTCGATGGAGGGATTCATTCCAGGCGTATTGGCCCCTGACCGTTTCAACCGGTCCATTTTACTGGAAGATGAATCGCCTTTGTTCCCTTGAGTTCGATACCATATAAATACATTTTGGACTTAGAAAGAATTCCACTTGTGTTCATTGCTACACACTACATTCGTATCGATCAGGGTAACAGAGAAAAGAAACTTGCCTTTGTCTTTGAGTTTTTTAATTCGCTAATTCCTTAAATTAACAGTTCTAGTTAGGTAATTAATCAATTAAAATTAACTCCAGATGATGATACTTGAATTCTTGTGCCATTCCACTCGTATTCCTGGTCGATTCCGATGATATTGTTGCAAGAGTTGGGTCGAAGCGAGGCCAAGGAAGGGTTAATGGAGTTTGCGTTGATTGTAGAAGAAGGAGTGAGGAGGGATACGAAGGAGCTAGTGGACAGCTACTTGGCCTTAATTTCGTGTCTACGGATAGGGGAAGAAGATGCTTCATTTAGTATCGATCCATAACTGGGATCTTCATGTCGGTCTCCTGGCTTTGATCTTGTATCGCTTGTTGGTTCTTGGATTCTGTGTCGATCATCTTTGCTTCGGTCATCCGCTTCTAATTTCATATCGATTGTGGGTTCTCAAACTTCATATCGATCGCTTTGAATCGATATGGATATGAAGCTAACCAATCTTGATTGGTACGAAGTTGGTGCCTCTTTGATCGATACGAAGATGAGGTGTTCGATCGATGCGAAGTATGATTTTTGAATCGATACGAAGTTGATGAATTCGACTGATGCGAAGTTGATGTTTTCTGATCGATGCAAAATGAACGTTTCTTGTCGATACGAAACGAACATTTCTAACCGATATGAAATTAACGTTTCTGATCGATACGAAATAAGGGTTCTTGGACCGATACGAAGTTAAGGCTTTTGCAAGGAACGATCCAAGTTCGAACACAGGTAGATATGAAACTTCATGGATATTCGATCCCTTGACTCCGATAAGCTTCTAACTTGCATAATTTGAACTGCATATTTGACCATCTTAAAGAGCTTGTCAATAGAACTGTAACATTGATAAAATTTAACGAACTTTAACTTGGATCGGTCTTCAAAGTGTAGATGGCATGGTTGTGACGGTCAGCGATGACGGTCACTCCGATTGAATTCTGAAGTCTCATTGTTTGAACATTTCTTAAACTTTTGCAGAATATCTTACGTAGTATGTAGCATTGCACTGCATAACACATTTAAGCGCTTCACGTTAGGGAGCACATGGGATTATCATCTAATGATGGTTTTTGATAAGTTAATTAGTTACGAGATCCACAAGTTCACCAGCGTAGGAGGCATAAAGTTCACCTCCTTTGGTAATATAAATACCATCTATCGTGGCTGAAGTTACAAGCCATCCCCGGATGAGCTTCTTAGAGTAAATGTAATTATGAACCCGCAAGATTCAGTTCCGTCGAACATTTCCAAATTTATGCTAGGAAAAATTTGCCTACGTCATGGGCTGTTGCTAAACGACGTTCTGCTTCCAAGGCCACATTCTCCTCCGGAGGGGTATACTGCCTTTAACCAACATTCTTGTATAGCTGGGACACTTGATCCATTTAACCAGTACATTCTAGAAGTGTTGGCATTTTTAGGGATTTCTCCATCGCAATTGCATTCGAACGGGCATGCATTGTTAAACAGCACATTCATTGTCTTTATGGAGCATCTCTTGCGCCCCCCAACTCCAAAAGAAATCAGATTTATATTTAATATCAAAAAGCAGGAAGATGACCCTTCTTTCACATTCTTAGAGACGGTCAGGAAATGCCAAATTGTGACCGGCTCCTAGACTAAATTGAGTTATTTCAAAACCGAATGGTTCTACATCTAATGCTCGTCGGGTTTTGCCATTCGATGGATAGTTAGGCGTAAGTGCTTCATCTTTACACTATTTGCACAAGTGATTTTCCCAGATATCCATTTAAATATTTTATTCCTTACGCGGCCTCGATTTTGCGGTCAAAGGGAACCCACTTCAAAGAGATAATTCGAATTCTTCAAGAGACGTCGAGTGAAATGAGAGAAATCGATTCGTTACTCACGGATGGGAAATTGAGGATTGTTGGGCTAATCGATCAAAATCAGAGCATTAGACTCGAAGGATCGATCAGAATAGCTCCAACAAAATGGGCCAAACGCTGAGCGCCCGGGATTGTAATAGTTGATGAAGGCGATATAGAGGATACGCCTATTGAAAATAAGCCTGTAGTCGCACCTTTAGGAAGTTTTCAGGATTTAAAGGGAAGAAGAAAAGGCAAAGCGGCTGCTTATAAGCGTCATATGTCTCTGAGGTAGAAATCCATAGTTGTGTCTCTGCCAGTCTCTGGCGTTAGAATCATGGAGACTCCTCCCCCTCAAGTAGAGAATCCCTTCGAAGGGCTTGCCGATATCCCATTCTCAGACTATGTGTCATTTTAACATGACACCGGATTGGAGGAGCTTCAAAGTACTCTAGACTTAAGCGAGTCTCTTCCACAAGCATGGCTGACATTACCGGTTGGTCGGGGGGTTACACATACATATACACTTCACGGTGCTACAAGGTTTCCAGTCTTGAGCTGTCCGCTTCAAAGGATTGCTAACTTTGTTTTTCCTTTACTTTTCAGATACAAATACCAGGTGAGATTCTATGCTTGGGAGTCTCCGTTCAGCACGCCAGTCATCGAGTTCATATTATGAGTCCCGCCGGAGAGAGGATCATAGAAACTACGATCGTGGTTATTCCATTTTAAGAGCATTATGAGAGGGATAAAGATAGAGACAGAGAACATAGATATCAATCTCGATTTCGTTCTCCATCTCCTCGAGTCCCTACACAACCTTCTATCACAACACACATCTCCCAGAGCCTCCATGCCAAAAACCATCTTCTTACACTCTGAGGTCTGAGTCTTAATGCCGCAGGACCAAAGTTACAGCTCCCATGTTACTGAGCAGGCTATTACTGAGCGTAAGGGGGAAGGGGTGATCAAAATCGCCCAGTTGAAGAAAGACTTTCCCAATATTTGCTTCGACGGCTTTGTTTTCCCCCCACACTTGAAGAAAATTCCCTTTTAGGCTAAACAGACAATGCATGACTTCATTCACGATGTATATAGCTAATATAAGGAGTGGATGAAAACTGCTGACAAGCTCTCTATGGTGGCTTTCGAATGGACGAAGATGATTGAGAAGTTAGAAACCGATCTTGCTCAAAAAGTTCGTATCATTCAAGTGCTCAATGATGAAGCTGACTCTTGGAAATCTGAAATAGAGGCCACCCAAAAAGCCGATAAGGCAACTCAATATATGGAAAGAATGTGACAAATGCATTTTGCCTTGGTGGAGAAAATGGGCCACTGGAACTCCACCATCACAGCCGAACGGGACGCTGCTCTGAAAGAATTTAATGAGCTTAAAGCCAAACTTTTCGAAATCATCAAGGAGAAGGATAATGAAATAAAGCAGCCCAGGAGGCACGTGAACAAGCTGCAGTGCTTGGGGCAAACGGGATGTGGCATCACTTAAAATCCGAAAGGTTGAGGCCAACGTTGAGGATGAAGTTAAAATGGCTGGAGCCAGGTTAGAGGCAGACATTGAAGATCTTCTCGACACTTATAATGCCACTGTTTTAAAGCACAGAAATCTGACCTGGCTTGATAACTATCCAACACACCTGCTCAATGCCAGGGACCGATTAGTAAAAGATGAAAAGGTTGCTTACCAAGCTGAATCGATTGATGAGTTTGAGCTTGAGAACTGGATGTTGAGCGAAGACGAACGGAAAATTCCCCATGATATGATGATCTCATATGAAATGAAGAGACTTGGCACTCAACGTCCGGAGACTGGAGAAAGTTCTGGTGTCGCGCACCATGATACAAGTTCTGAAACTCTCGTGCCGACTCAGCCTGAAATTTCATCTACGGTTGACCCCTAGTCTATACCTGCATACAATCCCGATCAACCGTAATTGCCTCCAGTCCAAGAGTAAGAACCTAAAGTTGCTCCGGCAGTTGTGAGTCAAACTGAGGAAGGTACTCTGAACATTTCCTACACTTGTTCAAAATCGAAGGTGTAAATTGAAGTAATTGTTAAGTTTTCCTTTTTTTTCCATTCAGTGATTGGAACTACGGCGGTCGTGCCTCCTACAACTCAAGAGAAATACCAAGAGTAGAAGGCCATCACAACCAAAGTTATCGTGACGACGGCTACTGCACCTACGGATGGGGTACAAGGGAGCACACTTACTTTTGATGAACAGATGATGTAGGAGCTTCTTGGTCATCAAAGTTATCCCTTTGCCGACTTGCCTTTTGTTATGGGTCGAGTAGCACTATTGAGTAGTTCCTCGGGCCCAGCCGCTAGCGCTTCTAACGATGCACACACAGCTCATGAAGAGGAAATAATAGCCGAAATCAACACCGAGGTGGAAGCGGATGCACAGGCTAGTAGTTTTGGAGGTGGAATGGCTGGCCCTGGTCCAACCCCTTTGTGGATGATATCTTCGGGAGGAACGGTCGTTGAAACAAGAGTATCTATCCCGCCTCCTACTGTTGATCTTGATCCTCAGACTCCATCTTCAGGAAGCATTCCAATACGCATGAGTTTGGAGGAGGAAGTTAATATAATGCCCCTGACTGGAGACCGGGCATCGAAAAGGCAAGGGCTCAAAGAAAAAACCAAGTGGTAGCTCTAACGGGTCCACACCGAAGAAGAAACCGAGAGAAAAGAAAATGCAAACGCGTCTCTTCTACTCATTTTAGGTAGATATATAGGAATCTATTTTCGCTTTCTTTTTGTAGGCCCTGTATAGATGCGGGTTTGGCCCCTGCTAGCAGGATTTTTTGGATAAACTTGTACTTAATTTTCTTCCACAAATAGTTAAAATAAAATTTCATTTTGTCTTCAACTCGATTTTCGCTTATTTTCTTAAGTGTTTCAGCATTTGAACTCTAGTTTAGTACACTTGTGAAGTTTTGACCTTTGGATTGGGTCTTAGTTCATTTGTTAAGTCCTAAAATCATGGCTATGGGTCATGACCAAACATTAAGCTGGACTCCGATCTTGCACTATCTTAGTCAGTGATTGGCCCTTAAGTTCTCCTCCCAGTTTCAGGGACGAATTTTAAAGATCGGTTAGCAATTGTATTTCACCTTCAACACATCGAGCTTAATGCCGCTGAATTGATGCTGAAACAAGGAAAACTCGAGTGGTCAAATCGCACTCGCTCATCTGTCGATGATTGCATCCACACTCCGGGGATTTGTAGTTGTACGTCGGCGGTCTATTATGCTTGCTTAAGTTTTAGCGATACATCCATGCTCCAGGGACTTAAGTTATTTTCCCAGGCGGTTATTCACGTCTGTTTTATATTTATAACAACATCCACACTCTGGGGACTTTAGATTGATTCGTGGTTGGTCAGTCACACCCGATATAAGTTTATACTCTGACCGCACTCTGGGGACTTAGAGTTGTGTTAAGGATATTTATGTTTAAAATCCAATCCACACTCTGGGGATGTTAGAGTTAGTCGATATTTATACTCCAATCCATGCTTTGGGGATTTAGAGTCAATTACGATCGATACTCCGATTTGTACTCCAAGAATCCAGAGTTAGTTGATGTTTGCATTCCAGTTCACACTCCGAGAATCTAGAGTTGATGTTTATACTCCAATTCGCACTATGGGAATTTGGAGTTGGCCGACAGATGGTCAGTCACATCTGTTTAGGCTTTAGGATTTCGTTTGCACTCCGAGAACAACAAATCTATCAGGATCGTGGATGGTCGGTTCGCACTTTGGGAATTTTCTTGGTCAAGATACAGGCGAAGTCGTTAGATGGACGGATCCACCCTCTTTGAGAATGTATTTATAAGTTTACACTCCAGCTTGAACTCTGGGATTAGAGAATTAGTTAAAGGATTGTTGTGCATCAATCCTTTTTTGGCTTCAGTGTGATAACTTTCCCCCGAGCTCGGGTTTCGCTTAGGGAGTAACCAGTCGTACCACAGTTTCTCCCTATTTGAATAAATCCCACCGTCGGGTGAAATTTAGCTCTCTGTGTGTAGTGATAGTAGTATGACGCATTTCAAAAAATCACAGCTCTGGTTCGAAGAGATTGCATTTTATTGCTGAAATAAGAAAATACGGCACAATTAGTGGCCTTATTACAGATTCAAATTTCAAAATGCATAAGCATATTGCGAATGAAAAGTAAACTAAATAATTAAAGCTTGTCATGTGTAGTAGCGAAGAAGGCTTTCATTGTTCCAGCTTCTCCACAGATTAGGACCATCAATGGTCGATAATTTGAATGTGCCGTCTCCGAGCTTTCGTTCGATGACATACGTCCCTTCCCATGTTGGTTTCATGTGCGAAAGAACCGCGTAGATTCTTTTGAGGACGAGATCTCCTTGTTCGAAGGTTTGGGGTAGGACCTTGGCATTGTACAATTGGGAGACTCGACTTCGGTATGCGGTTGCCCTCAAATTAGCCTCTTCATGCTTCTCATCCAACAGATCCAAAGATTTGGCAAGTAATATGACATTCGTTTTGCGGATTATAATAAGTCACATGATGAGAAGGTACTTCAATCTCGACCGGAATAACGGCTTCGGAACCGTAGGAAAGAGAGAATGATGTGTGGCCAGTCGTGGACTTGTAGGTTGTTCGGTAAGCCTATAGAGCCATAGGAAGTTCATTGACCCACTTTCCCCCAGCCTTTCCCAGTTGTTTCTTCATAATAGACTTTGTAATTTTATTCACAGCCTCAACCTGTCCATTCGCTTGAGGGTGTGCCACTGTGGAGAATTTCTTCTGAATGTGGAATCGTTGACAGAAGTTCTTAAATTCAACACTGTCGAATTGGGTTCCGTTATCAGTGTTGATGGTATGTGGGAGACCAAATTGGCAGATAATTTTGCAGACTATAAAGTTGATCACCTTCTTCGTCGTGATTGTAGCAATGGGCTTAGCTTCCGTCCACTTGGTAAAATAATCAACTGCGACAATGGCTTACTTCGCACTATCTTTAGCTAGAGGTAGAGAGCCAATAATATCAATGCCCCATACTGCAAACGACCATGGACTGACCCTTTGAGTTATCTTAGTAGGTGGGGCTCTAGGAATTCGAGCATACTTCTGACATCTGTCACATTTCCTAGCATAGTATGATGCATCACGATTTATAATTGGCTAATAGTATCCATATCGAAGCACTTTTTTAGCAAGGGCTTGCCCCCCGGTGTGATCACCACATTCTCCTTCGTGCACATCATGCAGTACACGTTTGATTTCATCGCGAGCGATACACCGGAGTAAAGGAACAGAGTATCCTCTTCTATACATGACTCCGTTCTGAATAGTGAACTGCGAAGCTTTTCGATGAATTTGTCTCTTTTCACTCTTGCATTCTGGCAGGTTCCCATGCTCGAGATAATTTCTGAACGGAGTCATCCATGACTCCTTATCAGGAATAACCTCAAATACCCAGCCTGTCTCCATTTGATCGATTCTCGGGGAATATAGCATTTCTAATGGAAGAGTCCCATTTGTTGTATTTCACCGTATTGGCTAACTTTGCTAATGAATCGGCTTTCTAATTTCGCTCTTGGGAGATGCAGTAGATAGCATAATAATCGAACTGATCCAGTATCTCTTAAACCCGAGCAAGGTAAGCAGCCAGCCTTCGGTCTTTGAACTGGTATTCTCTCCGAACTTGACACACGACCAATTGTGAATCACAATAAATCTCCAGAGCAATAATTCTTAAATCCTTGGCTAGTCTCAATGCAGCAAGTAGGGCTTCGTATTCGGCTTCGTTGTTGATCACACGAAAATCAAACTTTAAAGCATAGCATATAGATCAGCTTTCATGACTTTCAAGCATAACTCCGGCACCTTAGCTGTGATGTCCCGGAATTTTGGGCAATAGAGTTTGATGATCTTCATTAATAATTGTTTAAATTTGACAATATTAATTTATAATCTAATTATTTAAATTAAAAAAATTTATTTTTTTAAAACTATTAATATTTAATTGGTAATTTTATTCTTTTCAAAAGCTAATAATATTTAATTGGTAAAATTTATCTTTTCAAAGCTAATATAAATATGTTGTCTAATTATAATATATACGTGTGTATATATATTGTGATTGGAAGATTTGTTTCAAAATTCAATACAATAATTTTCAAAGCTAATAAATTGTATTCTATTTATAATGTATGTATATGTATATACATTGTAAATAGGAAGTCTTTGATTTTAATTTAATTAAAGATATGTTTTCAAAACCAATATATATGTTAATTAAAAGTATTTTAGCTTGAGTTAAAATAAGGTTTAAACTTTGTTTCATTTCTTTTGCTTTTAAAATTCTTTCTTTAAATTACACATGAACATGGTTTATAAATATATATAAGTGTAAACCATAAAAATAAATTAATTTAAACATAACATATTAATATAAATACTTGAGTAATTAATTTAACAATGGGTTTAAACATTTGTAAATATATATGACAAGCTTTAGACATTTGTAAATTAATGGAATCATGCAAAATACATTTGTAACTAAGATGGCATGCAATAAAACAAGTGGCCAAATTCTCTTGTAAATGAAATATAAATATAATGTTTTAAAGAAAATCTGATTATTGAGTTCAATGCTTTCTCATCATTCTTTTTCCTTCATCTTTTCTAAAAAAATAGAATAAACTGAAAATCAAAACTAAAACTAAAGGCTTAAAATTCAACAAATCTGCAAACCAGATTCAGGATCAACTTCAACCATTTTCAAACTTCAACCTGAAGAAAATTCAAAATCAACAAGCAAATCAACTTCAGTTCAAATCAAATACATCAATTCCTGGTACAAGAAACACTGTTCTCTACTTTATAAACTGTGAGTAAACTTTTACCTTAAAAACAATTTGAATCTATTGCATGTGTTAAATTTATATGGATATGATGTAATACGTTTGCATGAATGATTCTTTTCTAAAATATGATTGAAACTTCCTTGTATATATGGATGTATATGACTGTGTGTGTGTGTGCGTGTGTGTCTCACAGATTCAAAAACTTCAAATAAAAATTCCTTACTTCCATTAGAAGCCATTTTAGACTTTTATTTCGAAAGAGTAAATATTTAAAATAAGGTAACATTTTTTGTAAAAATGATTTCGAGTTTGATTGTTGAGTATTCATCTCTAAAATGAAATTTACAGTGAAACTTTTAAAATTTAGAAAAAATCAAATATCTCGATTTCATGATTAGAATCCATAATCAGGTTTGTGTTCGTAAATGATGAATTTAGGTGATAAAATCATGATTTTTGTTAAGAATTTGTTGAGATAATCTGAGTTGAACAGATTCGACATTTTTGTCGATTGTCGATGATCGGCGTTGAGGTGGGTGTTAGGGTTAGGTCTAGAGGTGGCCGGGGTATTGACGATCTCATAAAAAATGGTGAAGCAATTTATTGATGGCCATGGTGGCCGGCCAGCACCGAACTAGGGTTCAAAGGTTTGTTTTGGTCGACGTTATTTTGCGAGTTTCGTGCGACGTCGATCGATCATCGGATGCGATCGCATGTGATGTGATCGAAGCATGACGACGAGAGGAATCTCTGGTGAGATCGGCGGGAATTATCGAGGTTGGGATCGACAGTGAAGGGTGGTTTTCTGATGGTGGTGGTTTCAGGATTTTGAATCGTGAGTTCGAGTTTTGATTCGTGGGTGGTATCGTCGTTCTGGGTGGACATATGGATAGGCAAGGTCGGCGTCGGTCTATCGATGGTCAGGAAGATGGCCAGAGGTGGTCGGAAGGTTGTGCACCATGCACACGTGCACAACGGATTCTAGTGTGGTTGAAGGCTTCAGGAAGAACGAATTTTTCTTGAGTCGTTTGCGTGACCGACTCGAAGCAGGGATGATACGCTAGTGACTTGTGTTGCGCTCAGGAGTGTGATTGAGTTTTTGTTCAGCTGGCTCGGGTTTGTCTATTTTGTTCTAATCTAGTTTTGAGATTTTAAGGAAATCATGTTTTAGATTTTTAAAAAGTTAGTAACTTAAATTAATTCAAGTTTTCAAAGTATATTAACTAAGTTTTTAAGCAAAAGTAAATGTTAAATAAACTTTCAAAGCCAAATGAAAAAAAAAAGGTTTTCAAAGGTAAGTTTTTTCCAATTTTAAAATTATTAGAAATGATTAAATTTGTAAGTAATTTATTAAATCAAGTTTTAAAATGAATGAGTTTTTCATAAGGGAATAGACTAAGTTCCAAAGTAAAATCATTTAATACGATTTCGAAGCAAGTTCAAGTTTGAATATAAAAGATTTAAATTCGTTTATTTTAAAAGTAATTATATTAATTATGTAATTAATTACCAATGATTTTAATAAAGTTAATGGAGTAGTTAAGAAATATATTTCGATAAGGAATTATCTTTAATTGATTAAGGTTGTGATTAATTAAAGATAATTAATTAGTTAAAAGTTAATTACCATATGAAACTAATTAGGGTTAATTAATGTTAATGATTAAAGTATAATTACTTAAGGAAAGTAATTGAAGAATTGTAAATGAGTATAAATAATTTATGGATCACTAACCAGTGATAAGGAGATAAATAATTATCGTAATTAATTTAAGATAATTGGTTAATTAATTAAGGATAGTTAATTACTTGATTTACTAAGGGTTATTTAATCTAGTAACTAAAGGTAGTTAATTAAAGAGTAATTAATTAATAGTAGTAATTAAAGGAATGAATTACCAATGTAATTAATTGAATAAATGTGATTAATTTAAGTTAATCAATTCGTTTAATTAATTAAAGATAATCACTTGATGATTGATTAAGTATGATTACTTAATGTAATTAATAAAGTGTGATTACTTAGTGTAAGTAATTAATGGGTAATTACTGGATGTAATTAATTAAGGGAATTACTTGATGGAAAGTAATTAAAGAAATTACCTAATGGAAGTAATTAAGGATTAATTACACTAAGGGGTTAATTAATTAATCTAAGTAATTACATGATAGTTAATTACTGTATGTGATTAATTAAGGTTGATTAGTGGAAGTTATTAATTTAAAATAATTAATTAATGTAATTAATTAAGAATCAATCTAATTAATTATTGTTAATTAATTAATGGAAGCAATTAATTAAGGATCAATAATTAATGTAATTAATTAATGAGAGTAGTTAAGGGTTAATTAATGTAAATGATTATAGGATAATTAATTTGTGTAATCAATTGAAGGCTAATTACTTAATGTAATTAAAGAATAATTAATCAAGGATGATTAATTAAGATGGATAATTAATTGGGTTGTAATTAATTAATGCTAAGCATGCAGGATTCAAAAGCAATTAAAGTAATTAATTTAATTCATTAATTAAATTAATTAGAGATGGTGTGGTTGATAAATCTTGCTTATTGAATGATATTGAATGCCTTGGATTATGTGATATCTCTGATATGTGATATGTGCTGCTTTGTGATATGAGATGTTTTTTTGAATTGTGATAATATGGATTATCTATCTGTGATAATGTGAATGATCTATCTGCGTGAATATATTACCCTTAAGATAAATAATAAATTAAATTTTTTAATCCTTAAACAACTTGAACATTAAAATGGCGTTTGGGATTTCGGTGAGACCGAGATCAGATTTCCAAATTTGGATTTCCAAAAACCACATCGATCCAAATTAAACGTTAGGTCGTGAATTCAAGTGAAGATCAAGATGAATACTCGAAATGTAAGAACTGTTCGTCATTAAAACTCTAAGTTTGATTTCAAGATGAGTTTGATGGAGATTGTGCTTTCAGATTCGAGATGAAGATTCCTAGTGCAAGGGCTATTGTCGTTAACTCTGAGGGTGATTCCAAAATGAGTGTAGCTAGATAGTGCCTTCGGTTCCGTTCGAACCCGGAACGAACTTGTATGGATTGAATGCGTTCAGAACATCGTCAATGAAGGACGATGAGCATTCCAAGATATGTGTTCTAAAAGGTAATCGCAGCCTCAAGCCTCATCAACCGGGAATGGCTAAAACAGGGGAGGTGTAGCAAGGCTAAATAGGTCGTGCCCAAGTAGGACAAGATTTTCCCCTGTCTAGAGGCCCCTTTTTATTCCGCTTAGTGTCTGGTTGGTCACGCAAACTATGGGTTGTCTTGTTCGGGATTTTCCAGTAAGGGGTGGTTTCAGCCTTGTGTTGTAGGGGATCAGGGTTGGTCCTCGGTATTCTGATCTAGACCAGGTACTATGACGGGCGGTACCCCAGTAACCCTGCCATTGATGGAAACCCATTTTCCCTATATGCCTTTACAATTTTGATTGTATAACCCACTTTGTGGCTAGTATGCTGGAATTTCATAATGTAAAAATTTCAGCTATTTTTTATTTACTTGAAAATCCTAGACACGATTATAATATCACTGGATTTCCTATCAAATGTTTTGGTTATCGTAAGGTAAAAAATTTTACATGTTTATGTGTGGGAAGTCTTACAAGATGCTTTTCTTTTCGAAGGATTTTCAAAGCTAAGCAACTTTAACCCGTTTACTCACACCAGACCCATGTCTGACCCAGAGTTTATATTCTGTTTTATTAAACTCTTGGGTACTCAAATTTTTACGAGTAGCCAAGCGATTCAGGTTAGCTTTGACGAATTTATGGAGGAGACTTGGAGCAGGAGGCTTCAGCGTATATAGATATTATGGTTCCGCTATGCCAGTATTTGTGTTTGTATCTCTGTGTTGTATTTGAGTTGTAATGATTAGACGGGTCCTTATAACTGTCTAACATGTTATGTATAAGCTGTATACTATGAAGTATATGATACTATGTAATATCTTATGTAATGTAATATAATTTATTCGTTCCGCTGAGGGATTCTGATTTTTTTTTGTTCTTTCTTTCCTATCTTTTCTCTTTTCTATCCCTTTCTTTCTTAATCATAATGCGTCTTTCGGTGGAATGAAATGCGGGTCGTCACAGTTGGTATCAGAGTGCTAGGTTGAGAGAATACCTAGGCTTTGACGTGATATCTTCCTTGAGGGAGCATACTTGTTTATATACACACACACACACACACACACCTGAATTGTTGGGCTACCTACTCGGGTTTTCCAACTTGAGTTCTAGAGGTAGGAGGGATAGTGGTGTGTAGCACGACTACCAATAGAAGAAGTTTGAGTGTTGAGGTTGGAAGAGTATCAGCCGAGGCTGTAGACCCAATACCGCATCGAGTAAGCTTGGCAGCATGGTGTAAGGATTTCATCTATTTCGGAAGGAAGTCTTTTTAAAGTACAGAGTCCATCTTTCGAGTGCAAGTTTGGTTGTGCTCGTGTAAGCAGATTTTCAAGAGTTTGGATCTGTCGGATGAGCAGAAGAGAGTGATGATATCTTGGCAACTTCAGAAAGAAGCAACTGCGTGGTGAGATGTAGTGATCATGGATGTTCCCGAAGGTGTTTTCTTTTGGAGCAAGCTTTTTGAGAAGCAATTTGTGCCCACTGTAGGGAAGACTCGTCTGTGTAGGGAGTTTTTTAGAAATCAAGCAAGGAAATCTGTCTATATCGAAGATGAGACTAAGTTCAGTAAGGTGTTTGTGCTTGATTTGAGGCCGAGTTTCTTGAGAAGATGTCTGCTCATCTCAAAGGCGCTTTGTGGAATTGGTTGATAGAGCATTGTGGTTCGAAGAGATTATGGATAAGAAGATTTTGGCATCTGTGGCATCAGTGCAGCTCGGAAGTGTTTTATGCGTCAGCAGGAAGGTCTTCTAGCTAAGTAGTGTTTTAGAGGTGGAGATCAGAAGCAGCAGAATGGACCCATTTTTTTGAATGGATTGGTTAAGCATAGGATGTTCTATTTTATGAAAAGAGAACAGTCTCTTTGGAAACTGAACTTGGTAGGATTGCAAAAGTGACTTGTGATAGTTTGAGTGTTCTTTTGGGTAATTCTTTTGCATGGAATTGAGGCATCTCAAGTGGAAGTAGAAGCTATCGAAGTGGTTAGAGATTTTTCTAAGTGTTTTCAGGAAATCAAAGGTTTGCTGCATCAAGAGATTGAGTTCCGTATCAACTTGGTTCCAGGAGTGATACAAGTGGTTCAGCTAAGTAGAAGGATGGCTCCTAGAAAAAGGATTTGGTGAAGCAGCTTAAGATTCCATGGAACTTCTGTGCTGTCCCTTTGTTTATCTGTGGAACTGTGTTTTCCGGAATATGTTGGACAAGTCTATGCTCATGTTCATCGACGACATTCTCATCTACTTCAGATTAGAGTTGTGACAGCGGAAGCGAGGTAGCAGCTGTTTAAGAGTGGAAGCAACCCAGACTCCTCAGAAGTTTGCAGTTTTCTTGGATTAGAGGGTCCCTATAGGAGGTTTGTTCGGGATCTGAAGGCTAGGTTGTCTAGTGCATCTATTCTAGCTATTTCGGATAAGAGAAGTTGGTCCGAAGTCTTCTATTGCTTGTGGGGTAGAGCTTGTGTTTTGGGTTATTCGGTACATCTTGAGAGGATCATTTTGTTGTGTAGAATTCGGAAATCATCTTGTTTTTGGTCCAGTTTGTTTCAAGAAGCATCAGCGAATGTTGAGATGATCAGCAAAGGATGTAGGCAGACTAGGATCGTCAGAAGAGTTATGTGGATAAGAGACAAAGGAATCCGAAATTTAAAGTTGGAGACTTCGTTGTTGTTAAGGTTTCTTTGATAAAGGGAGCGGTGAGATTTGGTAAGACTGGGAAGCTAGCTCCAAAGTATATTGGATCTTTCTGTGTTCTTGTAAGGATAAGTGTTTTGGCCTACAGGATTAAATTGCCAGTTCGGATGGCTGGGATTCATAATGTATTTCACGTATATCTGAGGGAGTACGTGTATGATCTATCACTGGTTGTAGAATATACAGTTCGTGAGGATTTGGAAGGTTAGCCAGACTTAAGTGTGGTCTGATATCCAGTTCAGATTATAGATCCTATTGAGTAGGAGCCCAGGATCAGAGTGGTATAGCTAGTCTAGATTCAGTGTAGCGAGTATCCAAGTGTTTGTACCTAGGAAACTCTAGATAGTATTAGGAAGTCCTATCCGGAATCTGGATAGTTGGATTTGTTTGTTAGAATAAATTGGTTGCTGTGGTCGCTAGTATATGGTTGATAATATATGCTTTCTATTTAAAAATTAAAATTTTTGCTGGATTATTAAATTAACTTTGCTTTTAATCTTCAGGGACGAAATTCTTTAAAGGGGAGGAATGTGATGTCCCGAAATTTTGGGCAATAGCAATTTGATGATCTTCATTAATAATTGTTTAAATTTGACAATATTAATTTATAATCTAATAATTTAAATTAACAAAATTTATTTTTTTAAAACCAATAATATTTAATTGGTAATTTTATTCTTTTCAAAATCTAATAATATTTAATTGGTAAAATTTATCTTTTCAAAGCTAATATAAATATGTTGTCTAATTGTAATATATATGTGTGTGTGTGTGTATTGTGATTGGAAGATTTGTTTTAAAACTCAATATAATAATTTTCGAAGCTAATAAATTGTATTCTATTTATATTGTGTATATGTATATACATTGTAAATATGAAGTCTTTGATTTTAATTTAATAAAATATATGTTTTCAAAACCAATATATATATATATATATATATATATATGTTAATTAAAAGTATTTTAGCTTGAGTTAAAATAAGATTTAAATTTTGGTTCATTTCTTTTGCTTTTAAAATTCTTTCTTTAAATAACACATAAACATGGTTTATAAATATATATATATAAGTGTAAACCATAAACATAAATTAATTTAAACATAACATATTAATATAAAAACTTGAGTGATTAATTTAAAAATGGATTTAAACATTTGTAAATATATAAGACAAGCTTTAGACATTTGTAAATTAATGGACTTATGCAAAATACATTTGTAACTAAGATGGCATGCAATAAAACAAGTGGCCAAATTCTATTGTAAATGAAATATAAATATAATGTTTTAAAGAAAATTGGATTACTGAGTTCAATGCTTTCTCATCATTCTTCTTCCTTCGTCTTTTCGAAAAAATAGAAGAAACTGAAAATTAAAACTAAAACTAAAGGCTTCAAATTCAACAATCTGCAAACCATATTTAGGATCAACTTCAACTATTTTCAAACTTCAACCTAAAGCTAATTCAAACTCAACTAGTAAATCAACTTCAGTTCAAATCAAATACATCAATTCCTGGAACAAGAAACATTGTTCTCTGCTTTATAAACTGTGAGTAAACTTTTACCTTAAAAACAGTTTGAATCTATTGCATATGATAAATTTATATGGATATGATGTAATACGTTTGCATGAATGATTCTTTTCTAAAATATGATTGAAACTGCCCTGTATATATGTGGATGTATATGACTCTGTGTGTGTGTGTGTGTATATATATATATATATATATATATATATATATATATATATATTGTCCCTGTTATAATCACAGACTCAAAAACTTCAAACAAAAATTCCTATCTTCCATTAGAAGCCATATTAGACTTTGATTTCTGAAGAGTAAATATTTAAAATAAGGTAACATTTTTTACAAAAATGATTTCGAGTTTAATGGTTGAGTATTCATCTCTAAAATGAAATTTACAGTGAAACTTTTGAAATTTAGAAAAAGTCAAATACCTTGATTTCATGATTGGAATCCATAATCAGGTTTGTGTTTGTAAATGATGAATTTAGGCGATAAGATCATGATTTTTAGGCAAGAATTTGTTGAGATAATCTGAGTTGAACAGATTCGACATTTTTGTCGATTGCCGATGATCGGCGTTGAGGTGGGTGTAGGAGTGAGGTCTGGATGTGGCCGGGGTATTGATGATCTTAAGAAAATTGGTGAAGCAATTTATTGATGGTTGTGGTGGCCAGCCAGCGTCGAACTAGGGTTCAAAGGTTTGTTTTGGTCGAGGTTATTTTCTAGCTTTGTTTGACGTCGATGGATCATCAGAGGCAATCCTATGTGATGGGATCGAAGCATGGCGACGTGAGGAATCTCTGGAGAGGTCGCCGGGAATTATCGAGGTCGGGATCGACGGTGGAGGGTGGTTTCCCGATGATGGTGGTTCCAGGATTTTGGATCGCGGGTTCGATTTTTGATTCATGGGTGGTATCATCGTTCTGGGTGGACGTATGGGTAAGAGAGGTCGGCGTCGGTCTGTCGATGGTCGGGAAGATGGCCAGAGGTGGTCGGAAGGTTGTGCACCGTGCACATGTGCACATCGGATTCTGGTGTGGTTGAAGGCTTCGGGAAGAATAATTTTTTCTCGAGTCGTTTGCATGATCGACTCGAAGCAGGGATGATACACTAGTGACTCTTGTTGCGCTCGAGAGTGTGATCGAGTTTTTGTTCAGCTGGCTTGGGTTTGTCTATTTTGTTGTAATCTGGTTTTGAAATTTTAAGGAAATCATGTTCTGATTTTCAAAAAAATTAGTAACTTAAATTAATTCAAGTTTTCAAAGTATATTATCAAAGTTTTTAAGCAAAAGTAAATGTTACAAAAAGTTTCAAAGCCAAATGAAAGAAAAGGTTTTCAAAGATAAGTATTTTCCATGTTTCAAGTTATTAAAAATGATTAAATTTGTAAGTAATTTATTAAATCAAGTTTTAAAATGAATGAGTTTTTCATAAGGGAATAGACCAAGTTCCAAAATAAAATCATTTAACAAGGTTTTGAAACAAGTTCAAGTTTAAATATAAAAGATTTAAATGATTTGATTCGTTTATTTTAAAAGTAATTATATTAATTATGTAATTAATTACCAATGATTTTAATAAATTTAATGGAGTAATTAAGAAATATATTAAGGAAAAGAATCATCTTTAATTGATTAAGATTGGATTAATTAAAGATAATTAATTAATTAAAAGTTAATTATCTTATGAAATTAATTAGGGTTAATTAATGTTAATGATCAAAGTATAATTACTTAATGAAAGTAAATAAAGAACCGTAAATGAGTATAACTAATTTAAGGATCATTAACCAGTAATAAAGAGATAATTAGTTATTGTAATTAATTTAAGATAATTAGTTAATTGATTAAGGATAGTTAATTACTTGATTAATTAAGGGTTATTTAATCTAAGTAATTAAAGGTAATTAATTAAAGAGTGATTAAATAATAGTAGTAACTAAAGGGATAAATTACTCAATATAATTAATTAAATTAATATGATTAATTTAAGTTAAATAATTAGTTTAATTAATTAAAGATAATCACTTGATGATTGTTTAAGTATTATTACTTAATGTAATTAATAAAGTGTGATTACTTAGTGTAAGTAATTAATGGGTAATTGCTGGATGTAATTAATTAAAGGAATTACTTGATGGAAAGTAATTAAGGATTAATTACATTAAGGGGTTAATTAATTAATGTAAGTAATTATAGGATATTTAATTACTGTATGTGATTAATTAAGGTTAATTAATGGAAGTGATTAATTTAAATATAATTAATTGATGTAATTAATTAAGAATCAATGTAATTATTATAGTTAATTAATTAATGGAAGTAATTAATTAAGTATCATTAATTAATGTAATTAATTAATTAATGAGAGTAATTAAGGGTTAATTAATGTGAATGGTTATAGGATAATTAATTTGTGTAATCAATTAAAGGCTAATTACTTAATGTTACTAAAGAATAATTAATCAATGATGATTAATTAAGATGGAAAATTAAAGGATGATTAATTAATTGGGTTGTAATTAATTAATGCTGAATATGCAGGATTTAAAAGTAAATAATAAATTTTATTAATTTAATTCATTAATTAAATTAATTAGAGATGGCGTGGTTGATAAATCTTGCTTATTGAATGATATTGAATGCCTTGGATTATATGATATCTCTGATATGTGATATGTGCTGCTTTGTGATATGAGATGTTTTGGTTGAATTGTGATAATATGGATTATCTATCTGTGATAATGTGAATGATCTATATATGCGAATATATTACCCTTAATATAAATTATAAATTAAATTGTTTAACCCTTAAACAACTTGAACATTAAAATGGCGTTTTGGATTTCGGTGTGACCGGGATCAGATTTCCAAATTTGGATATCTGAAAACCACATCGATCCAAATTAAACGTTAGGTCATGAATTCAAGTGAAGGTCAAGATGAAGACTCGAAGTGTAAGAACTATTCGTCGTTAAAACTATGAGAGGGTGATTCCAAGATGAGTTTGATGGAGATAGTGCTTTCAAATTCGAGATGAAGATTCAGAGTGCAAGGGCTATTGTCGTTAACTCTGAGGGTGGATCCAAAATGAGTGTAGCGAGATAGTGCCTTCGGTTTCGTTTGAACCCAGAACGAACTTGTGTGGATTGAATGCTTTCAGAACATCGTCAATAGAGGATGATGAGCATTCCAAGATATATGTTCTAAAACGTAATCGCAACCTTATGCCTCATCAACTGGGAATGGCTAAAACAGGGAAGGTGCAGTAAGGCTAAGTGGGTCACGCCTAAGTAGGATGAGATTTTCCCCTGTCTAGAGGTCCCTTTTTATTCGACTTGGTGTGTGGTTGGTCACGCCAACTGCGGAGTTTTCTTGTTCGGGATTATCCTGTAAGGGATGGTTTTGGCCATGGGTTGCCGGAGATCAGGATGGATCCTTGGTACTCTGATCTAGACCAGGTACTGTGCCGGACGGTACCCCAGTAGTCCTGCCATTGATGGATACCCATTTTCCCCACGTGCCTTTGTAGTTTTGATTGTATAACCCACTTTGTGGCTAGTATGTTGGAATTTAATAATGTAACAATTTCAGCTTTTTTCTATTTACTTTAAAACCCTGGACATTATTATAATATCACTGGATTTCCTATCAAATGTTTTGGTTATCGTAAGGTAAAAACTTTTCCATGTTTATGTGTGGGAAGTCTTACGAGATTCTTTCCTTTTCAAAGGATTTTCAAAGTTAAGTAACTTTAACCCTTTACTCACACCAGACCCATGTCTTATCAAGAGTTTATTTTCTGTTTTATTAAACTCTTGGGTACTCAAACTTTTACGCGTAGCCAAAGGATTTAGGTTAGCTTTGATTATGGTTCCGTTGTGCTAGTGTTTGTGTTTATATCTATGTGTTGTATTTGAGTTGTAATGATTAGACATGTCCTTATAACTATCTAACATGTGATGTATAAGCTGTGTAACTCTGGTATATATGATACTATGCAATATCTTATGTGATGTAATATAATTTATTCGTTCCGCTGAGAGATTATGATTTTTTTTGTTCTTTCTTTCCTATCTTTTCTCTTTTATATTCCTTTCTTTCTTAATCATGATGTGTCTTTCTATGGAATGAAAGGCGGCTCGTCACATGAGCAACGGTAGTTTGATGCACTGTCGGTATGTAGCTTCTAAATATACTTGAGAGATTCGTCGGTCTAGGGCAAGTCCTCTAGGATAGTAAATTCAGCTATGAAATCTACTAGGGCTTGTCCTTAAATGGCTCGCCTTGGAGCGTAAGTAATTTCAAAATGACTTAACTCGATATTCCACTTGAGCAGCCTACCAAACGTCTCAGGCCGCATAAGGACATGTCGAAGACTGGTCGGTGTAAAGGATGATAGGATGAGCCTGGAAAAATGGACAGAGCTTCCTTGAGGCAATAACAAGACAATAAGCCAACTTCTCTAGCTTTGGATAATTCCTCTTAGCTCCGGTCAGTCCTTTGCTTATGTAGTAGACCGGCTTTTGTATTCGATCTTCCTTCCGAATTAAGGCAGCACTGATTGCGTTTTCTAACACCGCCAAGTAAATGTACAATTTCTCATGACCAATAGGCTTTGACAGGATATGCGTTGTGGAGAGGTGTTGAACTAGCACTCGGAATGCGCCCTCACATTCTGTAGTCCATTCAAAGTTCTATTTCACTTATCTGATCAGATCGAAGAAAGGAATGCATTTGCCAGTGGATTTTGAAATAAACCTGCTTAGTGTTACCACTTTCCTATTAAGGCTTTGGACTTGCTTTATGGCTCTTGGAGTCTCAAGATTTTTGATTTTCTAGATCTTTACGGGATTGGCTTCGATTACTCGAGCGTTAACGATAAACCGAAGGAATTTTCCTGATGCGACCCCAAAGTGACATTTCAACGGATTGAGCTTCATTCTATATTCTTGGAGGATGTTAAACATTGATTCCAGGTCTCTGATATGATCAGTGTAGAATCATGAATTTACTAGCATGTTATCTATATATACCTCCATGGTTTTCCCAATCTGGTTCGCAAACATTTGATTAACTTATCGTTGGTAAGTTGCACCGGCGTTCTTGAGTCCGAAAGACATAATTTTATAACATAAAGTCCTAGATCAGTCACGAAACTAGTGTGCTCCTCGTCAGATAAGTGCATGGGTATCTGGTTGTAAATGGAATATGCATCCATAAAGGAAAAGAGTTCGTGTCCAGCCATTGAATCTACAAGCTAATCGATTTGAGGTAGCGGAAAATTGTCTTCGGGGCAAGCTTTGTTCAAATCTGAATAGTTAACACCCGTTCTCCATTTGTCGTTTGGCTTTCGGACAAGTATAGGGTTGGATACCCATTTCTAGGTATAATGCATCACGAATAAATCCATTCGATTTAAGCTTATCCACCTCTTCCTTAAGGGCGGAAGATCTCTCTGGATCCATACCATGCCTTTCTTGTTTGACCGGGATATACTGCGGGTTGATATTCAAGTATGGCTCGCGATGTCCGGCGAGATTCCACACATATCAGAATGTGTCCAGGTAAACACGTCAAGGTTTTCCTAGAGAAATTCAACCAATTCCTCCTGCATTTATTAGTTTAATTGAGATCCAATCTTTATCATTTTAGAATCGTCGTCATCATCGATCGGGACATTGATCGTCAGCTCAGTCGAGAAAGCTTGACTGTGTTTACTTTCATCTTCTCTTTCGGTATCTCTCGGGTCAAGATCCTTTCAGAATTGGGTGTGGTTCCCAGGCCTAGTCCTAGGCGTCAATTTTCAATTGTCAACAAAATGGACATAGAGAGATTCTTCTACGCCCTTTCCTTTTTCTCCTCGCTGTGCATCTCGCAACTCAGCAGCATAATAGGCTCGTCCATCAGCCTGATCTCCTTGAATTACTCCAACCCCATGACCGGTGGGGAACTTTAAAGTCAAACACCATGAGCCTATAGCAGCCTTGAACTCAGCTAGGGTCGGTCGGCCCAAGAAAGCATTGTATGGCGAATCTATATCCAGAACAACAAATTATAGATTCAGACTCTCTGACGTTCTCTAATTCCTAATTCCACTGGCAGTTCTACCACTCCAGTGGGTATGGTTGCACCTCCATTCAAGCCATGAATACGGGACTGACAAGGCTTCAAATCTTTAGTCTCCATTTTTATCTGGTCATAGGCTCGCTAAAACAATATATTCACAAAACTTCCACTGTCTACTAAGATCTTCTTCATCCAAGCAGGACCTATTGAGCTGATATAACAAGTGGATCGATGGTTGGGGCTTCGACCTGGTCGGTATCTCTGTCTCTAAAGATGACGTCGTCAGTCATCATCCCTGTTGCTTGGCCGGAGTCCCATCTTCCAAAGTACTACAACATTTGAAGCTCGCATGCCTCATAAAACTGGCATACGACTCCATTTTCTTCCAGCTTCGGTCTTCTGGATGAGAACCACCACTAATGGTATTTATCACCAAACCACGCCGGTACAAGCAGGTTCCTCCGATCTCACCTGATTCGGCACACGGTTCTGATTTGATGGACCTGCACCTATAGACTGTGGCGTCTGCACAAACTGCTTCAATCTTCCCTCACATATCAACTTTTCAATGATATCGTGCAAATGACGGCACTCGTTCATGTTATGGTCGTAGCTTTTGTGGAACTACAAAACTTCCCTGTCTGAATTTGTCTCTCTGATGATGTTTCGGAGCAGGTTTCTTGTACTGAATAGTATTGCAGGTCTGTAAATATACATTTTCCAGCGACGTATTCAAAGTAGTATAATTATCAAGCATAGGAGCCGTACGTCATGGACCACGATTCTAATCTCGCTTCCTATTTTGATTATCATTACCTTTCTGTTGATTTTTATTATTCTGTATGTTCAATTGCACTTTTTTGGAACTCTCCCCGATTTGTTTAATAGCAACATTGCTCTGAATTCCTTCCACACTAGGCCCTGCGTCATCCTTTTTCCTAGACTATTTCACATCCTATCTCCTAGAGAATTGGGTTGCCTTGGAATAGAAATGGTCCAATGAAGCTGGAGGTTTTCTGGCCAACCAGTTGCCAAACTTAGAATCAGGATCAATCCCCTTAGTCAATTCCATCAGAATAGAGTTATAATTGGGATTGCTAATTTCAGAGCATGCAGCATGAAATCTCTCCAAATAACGTCTGAGTGTCTCTCCAGGAGCTTGAGTGACACTAGACAAAGTATTAATATCCTTCGTCCTTGTTACATGCATGCGGAACTACTCAATAAACTTTGTCGCCAACTGATCAAAACACAAGATAAAACAAGGTGGTAAACAGGTGAACCACATAGTCGTTATGCCTTCTAGTGAGATCGGGAAATTTCGTCACTTAACTGCATCATCAGCTCGTGCAGCATTCATTAACCATTCATACTTCAAGATATGTTGATTAGGATCAGAGCTCCCTTTATAAATGGGTAAAGTAGGCATTCTGAATCGCTGCGGTGGTTCAGCATAGAGTATCTCATCGGTAAAAGGAGTATGACTCCAGGAGATTCCCTAGTCATCATTGGTGAGGCCTTGACTTTCTCAAATCATCTGATAGATCATCGTCGGGATACTAGGCATCTGGATGTTCTGGGCCTGCTAAGCCAAGGTGTGGTCGAGTTCCACAATGTGAGGATGGATCGGACATGGTCGACGGTCCATGTCTCGCCTCCTTGGTACTAAGTTCTCTGGAACAAAAGGTTTGGGAGTACGTTGGCGATGGTTTGGATCTGTCCGATTTCGGGCATCAACTCCCAATTCAGTAGAAGCGGTGGCAGTGCGATTGTCTGTGACATAATGAGGAACAGTACCTCCCCAGGAGGAGGGTCTAGTCTGATAGCTAGTTAATGTGCCACCCCTCGGTTGCCCAATATTCAGTATATGCTGATGTCTAGTAGCTAGGGTGTGACTCCCATCCAACCATGGATGTGTGTATCTATGGTTGAAATCTGTAGAGTCTGAACTCTCAGTGGATGAATAGGAAGCCTAATCCCTCCTGAATCTCCTTCGTCGTTGATGGTTCAGTTGGTTGGTCAATTCTGCATTAGCGCGGAGTTTTAGAGTGATCTATTGGGGGCTCTGAATTAGTTCTTGCATAAGCAACTGAAACTCTTCCCTGATGATGGGGCCTTGTAGATCTGATGGTCCGGCAGCATTCTGATCGGCAGAAGATAGCTGTACGGGATTCTGTCTGTCCCATCCTTCTAGATCTGCAGTTGTAGATGTGGTCATAGTGTTAACTATGCTGGATAGCAAAGCCCTTTCTTAGACTTGATGCAAATCTGAATAGGATGGAAGAACTTTAAACTTTGAAATTTGGATCTTCTTCTAAGATTTATGCAATTCGACAT
Organism: Allium cepa; assembly: GCA_030765085.1. Classification (NCBI taxonomy): domain Eukaryota; kingdom Viridiplantae; phylum Streptophyta; class Magnoliopsida; order Asparagales; family Amaryllidaceae; genus Allium; species Allium cepa. Next base: position 109,798,208 of record CM060944.1, on the reverse strand, counting down.
CGATAGTAGATCCAACGAGCAGGAGAAAAAGTGGATTTTCTCAGTGAAAGCACCAGAGTGTTTGTACCAAAATTGGACACAACACTCTTTGGAAGTGTTTGAAGAGATAAAATGATGAGAATAAACGTAAAAGGCGATTTTCTAACAAACACTCCAAATAATAATCAGAAAACAGCAGAGGAACACAAAGATTTATAGTGGTTCGGCGTATGGCCTACATTCACTATGGAATGGTTGACTTTTATTAACTTTTTTTTGCTGGTTACAATGAATTACAACAGTGAATTTCGATTACAATAGTGAATTTTGAGTACAATGGCGGTTTCGGCAGAGTCTGGATATAGGAGAGCCAAAAGTCCCTTTGCTGTAGGTCCTGAGATGCTATTTATAAGCATAGGCTGCAAATATCTCGCTTAGATCTTGGAAGACCTCTTCTCTCACGTAGGTAGGCCTACATGATCGATCCCATGACATTTGCACTCGGTTCGTGATCGATACGAACGAACTTCGTATCGATCAATATCTCATCCAATCAAGCCGAGATCGATCATGAGCATTCTTGAGGATGCACTTAAGCTCTTGTGAAAATTTGGTAGCGTTTGGACTTGTAGATTTTGAGTTATGATCGATGCAAGCTTGGATTTATTGAAGGCTGTTGAATTCGCATCAGTCCTTCTTCGCATCGCTCTGTTCATATCAATCCGCGCACGTGCCTACAAGTTGACATGGCGCTAACTTTTAGGATCGATCCACTTTCCATGCCATATGACCGAGTCATTCATCTTTATGTGTTGTCTTCGTATCGCTCTACTGCAATTCCCTTCGTATCGGTCATTGAAGCTACTCTGTATCGATGACATATTACCCGCTTTGTATGGATAGCTTTCACCCCAGTTCGTATCGATATAAACTCACACCCTTCGTATCAATGGAATATTTACGGTTCGTATCGATGCCTTTTAAGGGTTACTTTTGGTGGGTGATCGATACGAAATGTGTATATAAGATGATCGATACGAACCATGCATAAGATGATCGATACGAACCGTGTACAAATGATCGATACGAACCATGCATTAGATGATCGATGCGAACTCTCCTTAGGTAATGGATACGAATGGATGGATCAGTGCGAACAGAGGCGAATGATTGATACGAATAAATGGGTTTCCTTGATTTGCATCGATCGTAACTTAAGCATACAAACCCCAATTGACTTGAAATTTAGAACATTGGCTTTCATGGCTTTGCTTGTCGTGTCATATCAATTGTAGCTTGATCCGAACCTATGCATACCATTTTCTGGGACGAACTGTCTTTCATTCCCAGTCAATTTCTTGGTGTCACGGCCTGGCCAAAAGGCGGGATAACACTAAAAATTTGGGGAGTTACATAACTTATCTCCACTTGCTTTGATGTGAGGTGTTCTCCTTTAATATTCAAGTACCAAATCTAATCTATCATTAGCAAATTTTCTTTTTTCTTGAGGTTCTATGACCTAGTAGAAGGAGGATAGTAAGGAATTGAAGGAACATGTATAAAACTCTTAATAGGAATCACACTTCCATTATCATAAAGAACCCCATTATCCATATCATTTATGGTAAGATTATTGACGTAGGGAAGTAAATTTATCTAAGGAGTAGTAGAATAAGAGTAGTCTTCTCAGTTAGCACAACATAGTTATCGATAGAGGATTCAATATATCGATCATTATGATTTAAATCACCTTTACCAACTATTCACTTTTAGCCAAATCTTTAAAGCGCAAAGCTGTTTATCTTCACATCTAGTGTTTTCTAAAAATATTCTCTCATCGTTTCGTCAAGCAGATAAGTAGCCGCTGTCCGATTACAGTGGTGGTCAAGTACTGGTAATTTTTCGATGAGCACGAATCGATGAAAGGAGGGCATGGTCTTTTCGTCTCTGCAAGACGAGATTTTAGAGGTGGTATCATATTATTTTGTGGTCATAGTTGGTCCTGGGTGATTTTTGAACATTTTTCGTTCAACTTGGGTTTGCCGGTGATGTGATGGCTAAGGGGATGAATGGCTAGTGTCGGGATGAACGCCTAGTGTCGTGATAAATCTTGGATGAAAGCACAACTTTTTCGTATTGGTGGCGAGAGCTCCGATAGTTCGTGGTGGTACTGCGAGCTCACTCTAGGGTTTAGGGCTTGGTTGATGTTGGGTTTGGTTACCATGTTGCTAGAGGAGATAGGTGGGGTAGAATTGGTTATGGGTAAGCTTGAGGGGAGGCTAGGGATGACGAGTCGATTGGCAGTGGAAGTGGTGGCAGGTTGTGGCCGAAGCAGTGGTGGTTGAGCATTGATCGAGGCAGCCTTATTCTTTTGATTTCATGGAGCTTACAAATTTGAGTTCGGAGATGGAGCGAAGATGGAACTGTTAAAAAGGGTTACAGGTATGAATGTGTGAAGTTTGGGCCAGGCTTGTGTTGAATGGTGAGAAACTTGTTTATTTATTTGTTTTAATTAAATTAAATAAGTATGTTAAGTTTAAAAATGTGATATCTTGCTCATTTTAAATCCGATTAACCCATTGATTTTTGCACATTGATGAATACAACACTTTGGTATAACTTTTTGATAGTTTTAATGAAATATAAGATATTGATAAAGTAATAATGATTAGATATAATTACGTTGTTTTAAATAATAGCTGGTTAAATTAATTATACTTCGTTTGTGATATCTGTTTAGCAGAATCAAACTCTGTAATGCTGTAAATTAAATAAACTATTCTGGAAACCTATTTAACCGAATAAAACGCCATTCTACTACAATTAAATTAAATAATTTATTTTGGACATCTATTGAGTAAAATAAATCCCCTTTCTATGCTTGCAAAGTAAAATGATGATTTTTGAACTTAATTAATATATGGATTAATTAACATGGAAAAATGGCATGTTGACTATTGATTGTTAATTACTGAGTGCCATAAGCTTGGTAGCCTACCCGTCTTGAGTATGATAGTGATACATGTTAAAAGTGGAACCTTTTTTTAGTAATAAAGGTAATAATAGCATTGGTCAAGATCTATGATAACTTGGGGCCTTGATATAGTATTTGAAAAACTATTATATGCTATTTTTGATTTAAAAATGGTTTTGATTTAAAAGATGATTCTAAAGGTAACTTTGGAAATTTCTATGGCATTTATTTAAAATGATTTTTGAACTTATCTATTGTGATATCCCGGAAATTTCAACCAAAATTAAATGTGATAATTCCCATTTTAAATCATTGTTTGAATTGATTTTTAATTGAATTAAATTTAAATTTAAATTTGAAATTTTAAAAGATGTACATCTTAAATAAATTTTGGTTTATAAATATATTATATATGATTTTATTTAGAAAATGATTATTTTTTTCTTTAGAAGAATTTTATTTATATATATATTTAGAAAACTATTTATAAATTATTAAATAAATATAAAAGCTTTTATTTAACATTTAAAAGTTAATTATATTTGCAAAATTACAAATATTTATATATAAACTCTTTAATTACAAGTGTAGGGTGATTAATTAATAAAATTGACAAGTGTTAAATTTTAAGACCAGTGTCATTATTTATTTAATGTTAATTTTCTTTTATTTTTATAAATCCTATATCTCGTCTCTTTACTCTTTTTTCTTCCTATCTTTATTTTACAAACTAAAGAAAACAAATCTGTAAATCATTATTCAAAACACAAGAGAGATTCAAACAAAAAATCTGTAACAAATTTTCAAATCAAAAAATAAGAGAAATCTTCTCAGATTTAAACTCAACTGTATTCAACCTGAGAAGAAAAACTCAAAATCAGATCAACTCTGTTTTCAAGCATTCAAATACTTCCCTAGAAATAAGTTCAGATCATTCCAATCAAAACATCAATGAATCAAGCAAGCAATCAAGTACAGATCATAATCAATAGCAATTCAATGATCAACTTCCAAGTTCAGTTTACAGATTTTCGAATCTGCACTGTTCAAACAAAGAGGTGAGTAAAAAAAGCCTTAAAATTATTTTAAAATTTGATTGCATGCTGTATAACTAGAAGTAATTGGGTGATAAATATTGACATGATTTTTAAATATGGATGCATGCTGAAATTTCTTTAAGTAAATTATGATTTGTGATTGCATGATTTGTTAACAGAAATGCATGTATATTTGTGTATATAGATGTTGGTATGAATGTCTGGAAAGTAATCTAGGCTCTGTTCTTAGTGCTACAGGTTCAAGAATGTTCAAGAAATCAAATTTGGCCTTCCCTTAATCTTCTTTAGATTTGATTATGAGTAAGACATATGTGTAATCACAAGAAAATGGAATTAAAAATATTTCCTGTAAGAATTTGATGGTAGTTGTAAAAAAAAAATAACAACAGTAAGACTTATACCATATCAAAATCTCAAGAAAAGAAATTAGTTGATTCAGGAATATAGTCGGGTTTGGTATCAAAAATAATGATTTCTAAAAATAAGATCTTGATTTTTAAGTGTTTAAAACAAGAGATATCGTAAGGTGAACGTATTTTGGCTTTCGAACAATCTCTGATGATAGGCGAGGTTAGGAGTCTCGAGATCAGCACTGAAGCAAGTAGGGAAGGTGGAGGTCACGACAAAAATTGTCGAGGTGGTTATCATTTGCCATGGTGGCGCGGAGAGGTGATTGTAGGGTTTAAGGTCCTGGTGGGGCGATGATGTTCTCGAGTTTGTCGTAGTGACTATGGTGCATCGGACTTGGTAAATGTGGGTGGAATAGAAGCATAGGTCATTGGTGAGTCTCTGGTCAGGAGGTCGTGGTTCCTGGTGATCGATGGATGTGTCGCGAGGCGATTTTGGGTGGTCGAACTAGTTCCAGTGGGTTGCATGGTACTTGTTTTTAATTATGATTGTTAGATCGGATTTCTCGGCATTGGAAGCGATTGGGTAGGTCATCGCTGGGTTGCTGATGGTAGCGGCGGTGGTCGGAGGTGCCCCGACCTTCTGTGCTCGTGCACATGGATCAACCCATAGCTGTTGTTGTCGCTGTGTTGGTTGCTTCGGGGAGATTGATAGATGAATCGGGGTTGAACTCGGGTGATGGTAGTTTTGGGCTCGGGTTAAATATTGAGGCTTTCTAGTTAACAGTTAAGTGTTAAGAAAGTGTAAACTGATTCTTAAACTACTCCTTTTAAATAATAAATGTTATTTAAAATTATTGGGTAATTAAAAGTTATGTAATTTATTTTAACATAAATTAACTTAGGTAGATCCTATGTTTATTTGGACTTAATCAAAGATATGATTAAGTGGGAATTAAAGGGGTAATGTTTTGTCATTAATTAAACTAAAAGGTCTTAAGTCAAATTATCAGTTAATGATAAAATAATTCCAAGATTATTAAATAAGATTTTAAAAGATAATTAAGAAAATAATTAAGATAAAATAACTTGTAATTGATTAAGGGTAGTTGATTACTTAAATGTGGTTTGATTAATCTAAGTAATCAAAGGTTAACTAATTAAGCAATAATTAATTAATGGATGTAATTAGCGGTTAATTACTTTATATTAAAAGGATTTTTAAGAGTTATTACTTGATGAAGTAATTAAAGTTAAGAATTAATTAATTAAGTAATTAGAGATGAATTGATTGGTAAGAATTAATTACCTTGTAATTAATAATGGTTAATTTAAACTTTAATTACTTAGAGAAGTAATTAGAGAATTGTAAATAGTTAATGAAGATCATTAACTAGGAATTATGAAATGGTTAATTAATGTGATTATTTTGAGATAATTAATTAGATTAATTAATTAAGGATAATCATTTGAGGAATTGGTTAAGAATAATTACTTAACGGAAAGTAATAAAGGGATAATCACTTAGGAGAAGTAATTAAGGATTAATTACTTGGTGTAATTAATTAAAAGATTAATATAACTAACTAAAGAGTTAATTAATTAAGGTAAGTAATTATAAGATGGTTAATTACTGTTTATGATTGATTAAGACTGATAAATGGAAGTAATTAATTAAGGGTCATTAATTAACGTAATTAATTAATGTAATTAATGAAAGTAATTAAAGATTAATTACTGTAAATGGATAATAAGAATGATTAATTAAAATGGATAATTAAAGGATGATTAATTAATTTGTTTCTAATTAATTAATGTTAAGTAAGCAGGATTAAGTGTGATTGAAGTAACTAATTTAATTTGTTTAAATTAATTAGAAATGGTATAACTAATTTATCTTGCTTTCGAATGATTGAAAAATATTTTATGCCTTAGATTGATTGATATTTCGGATATGAGATTTGTGATGCTATATGATATGATATGTTGGGTTTAAACTGAGATAATGTGGTTATCTATCGATGATGAATTAATGTGCATAGGTGACACCCTGTATTTGAAGTTTGAATTGTATTTCACTTGAATAACTTGGGCTAGGATGGTATTGAATTCGAGAAGACCGGAGTCGGGTATTAGTAAATACTCGAAACCATTTCGATTCTTTATAAATTGATATGTGGAATCATTAGACTGGTATAGAATGATTTAAGTGGATTAGACATTCAATCTAAGTTTTGGTACTTAGAAATTGATATGTGAAAATAGGAGATGTCTATAACAACTTATGAAGTTGTAAATTGATACCAGATACCCTGGGATTATATAAATTGTATGTTTTTGTATTTCATGTTATATGGGTTTACTCACGCTGGTTTCCAGCCTGACCCGGGTGTTACTTTGATGTAATGCTCGGGTTAGAACGAGTATTACAGATTTTCAGGTAAGGACGTTCTGGAGCTCAGGAGGCGAGCTGGATGGCAGGAATGTATGGAGTGTTTCCGCTGTGATATATAGTTGTAAATCTAGGACATGTTGTTTAAAACTGTCCAGTGTTGTGTAAACGTTGTAACTCTGATGTATAAAAATGTAAATGTAGTGATACAGTTCTCCTTTGTAAAACTGTTATTTATTTAATACTATACTTTGTCCGGTGTGAATGTGAGATGTTGGTGTTTCTGTTCTTCTTTTTCTTCTATCTCTTTCCTTCTGTCCTAACTATCTGGAATTTTCGAGATCGAAAATTCTTGGTCGTTACATTTGGTATCAGAGTAGATGGTTAAGAGAGAACCTTGGCTCTGGTGGCTGTACTCATTAAGGATAGGGTCAATGGTACCCTAGAATGAGTTGAGTGTGTGTGTGTGTGTATGAGAGCGTACTTGTTATTTTCTTATATAAAGATTTTAAATGATTTTATATAAGAATATATTTTGATATATAAAGCAATATTTTCTTCTAATAAATATTGAGGTAATTAGTTGTTAAATTATTAGAATTAAATTAAGTGGTAATAGAAATACAACCAAACTGAAATTGGATAAAGATAAGTTTGAAATGAATTCAAACTGAAATTAAAATCTTGAATTTGGGGAAGAATTTCAGAATAAAATAATAATAAATTAGTTTTCAGATATGGTAATCTTGTTTATTATCATAAATGGTTATTGTTTTAATAATGAAAATGTTTTAAAGAAGTAAAACATTTAGGTAAAGTACGACATATAAATTGGAATTGAAAATGATCTAAATTGTGAAATTTTAAATCTAGGTCCAGAAATTTGAAAATTGTTTCAAAGTGATAAAAAAATATGATTTAATGTATTTGAGTAAAAGGGATCCTATTTCAAACAAGAGTTGTTTGAAAATTTATAGGGATTTGCTTTGAATTGAAACCAGGGTGGTTTAAAATTTGAAGTATAACTTGGTGTGCAAAGGAGATATTATGTATATATGAGGAATATAAATAATATCAAAGATGGTTTGAAATAAACTCTAAATGTTGAATTTTAAATTTGGAATAAGATGTGATACCCAAATCAATAAGATTTTGAACTTATAAGTGGGAAAGAATTTTGAAAATTTGAAATGGAGAATTCAAATTTGAGTAAGGTTAACGGAATTGATTGAATTTAACTCAGAGGAAGTTAAATAGGTTTGAATGAACAATTTGATTTGGAAATTTCAAGATGAAATTGGGATTTAACTTGGAAAGTTAAATGGTTAATTTCAATTGGGAGTTTGTGTGATCTCAAAATGGGTTGAGAACTGGAAATTGAAAATGGATGGATATTTTAAAATAATTTGGATAATATTATTCTATTGTTATTAATAATCTTTAAGCCGAAATTGAATTTGTTTAAAATGAATGAAGAATTGGGGTGTGGTAATATGATAAAATGGAATCATTTTGGATTTAAATTTTGAATGTTTAAGATAAAACGTCAAAGGTTTGGTTTCAAAATTGAAATTTGATGATAAATTGAATTTCAAAGATTTAGTTGTTTAAAAGGGATTTGAATTATTATTTGAACTTTGAAATAGGATAAAAATGGAATTTGGATTCAGAATTAAATGGTTTAAAGATATAAGTTGATTTGATTTAAAGGATTAAATCAACATTTAAAAAATTAACTCGAATTTATATAATTCGGGATGGTTTAAATTTGAAATTTGAATTGAATTAATTCAAATTAAATTTGATTTGAATTAATTAGAATTGTGATTGAAGATGGATAAGTTTTAAAATTCAAATGGAAATTTGAATTGGATTGATTTGAAATGAAATTAAAGTTGAATGAGTTCAAATTCAAATGGCAATTGGGATTAATTCAAACAGAAATTGATATGAATTGAAATTGGTTCAATTTGAAATTTATTTGAATTAATTGAAATTGTGATTAAAGTTGAATGAGTAAATTCAAATGGAATTTGATTTGAATGTAGAAAAGGAATTGAGGATTAATTCAACTTGAAGTTGGGGTTAAGTCAATTTCAATGGAACAGTGTGACTCTGGACTATTTTCAAAATAAATTGTTTTAATATAAATCTATTTTTCCAAACTATTTACTATATAACCTTTCTTTTTAAAAGTCAAATTATCTTATACTTATTTTACAATTATTTTTGGAACTATTTAACAAATTTTCAACTGTTTTATAAACTAATTACTGCTTTTCAACTACTTTATAACTAATTTCTATTTTACAACTATTTTGCAATTATTTAACTATTTTTCAACTACTTTACAATTTCTTAACTATTTTACAGCTATTTTACAAATTAATAAGTATTTTTCTACTATTTATCTATTTTAAACTTTTCAAGCTATTTTCAAAATATAAGCTGAACAGAGTGCAAACAGTTTATGATCAAACATCCATTTGAGATCAGAATTGAGGGGATAATCCAAATAAGGATTTAAGCAATTGTGAATAAGTGGATAGAAATTAAAGTGAATGTGAATAGAAAGAGAACTGATTTGGCTAATAACCAATAAAGATAAATACGTAGGGCGTACGTATATTATTCTTTTCGCATAGTGATTTGATCCAGATTCGAGCACAGAATTTCGTGATAGTATATCGATCCGAGTTGGGATTTTTCGCTCGATTTTCGACGGCAAACCTGGATATGGATTGTTGATTGGTTCTGAGTATTCTCTATCATAGTTAGGCTATGCAAGGAGAATGACGGTTTCTAACCAAGAAACAAGATCTGGGTCCGCACTAAGAAGTCGGGTGGATGATACTAGTTCGGAAGTGAGATTGTGTGATCGAGTGAGCGATCAGAGTGGTATAGCGTATGGATGATATGTGTATATCGTACGATTTGAATGAAATTGTTACTGGAATTTGTGGATAATAATTGTGAAATGGTTTTTGAAGTGAAAGGTATATTTTGTGAAATATATGGTGAAGTAAAATGAAAATTGGATATTTCTATAATAGAAATTTACTTTATGGAGGTAAGTAATTTGGTAAGTGACTTTATAGAGTAATCAAATTTGAATATTTGATTTAGAATAAACAAAGTTATATATATCTTTGTTATGTAAGATAAATCTCCCCTTGTTAAATCTTTTGTCGAAAGGAAAGGACTTTTGAAAATATTTGAAGTACAAAAAGGGTTTTATACAAGTTTGAAGTGATCCAAAGGTTTTTAAAAGTTATATATATATATATATCTATACATATATATATATATATAAAGGATCTTGTGAGAACGATTTTAAAAAGGTTTTGGGAACCTTTGGATTTGGAAAGGCTTTTGATTTTTGGGTAAAATCAATATTGGATTTGGAAAGCCTAGTTCGAGAATTATCGATTTTGGAATAATCGATTTTGAGAAAGGAGATTTATATGAGATTCATACTAGGTGTATGATTTGGAAGATACTATATGTGTATAGTATAAAGTGTTTTGAAAATGGCTTTGGAGAAAAAGGCGCCCCCTTGGGATGGACTTCTCAGGAGTACCATAGGTTGGTACTGCCTTGAGCCTCTAAGGGGGAGGTTCTAAAGTTGATCTTGTGAGGAGTCCGGACAAACTAGTTCCTGAGGATTATTGGGTAGCGAAAGTCGAAGGCGTTGATGCCTACAGAGGCATTTGGGTTGTGCTGTGACGACAATATAATTCGATGTCACTGCGATCTACTGTGTGGACCATAGCGAAAATCGTGTGGAGGTGAGTGCCAACGGTCTACGCTTGATTTTGCTGGGAAGGCAACGTAACATCGGTAGACTGCGATCTATGGTCGAGTGGAGTGGAGAAGTTTCATTCTTTTGGCAGCGAAATTCCAGGGCGCTGATGCCTACGGTTATATGGGTTTTTGATGTGATGGCAATGTAACCCCAGTTGTAGCTGCGATCTGTAGTGGGTTTCATGGTATAATCGAGGGGCAAGGAGGCCTACAGTTATCTATGGATTTTGTCAGGATGGCAACGTAACCATCGGGTCAACTGCGACCATGGATGGGGGTGATGATTTCCAGAACATTCTCACCAAAAGATATTCTCTCTATATTCAAAAGATATTTTCTATATTTTCAAATAAATTGTTTTCCAAGTATTTTCACTAGGTGTTGAAAACAGGTTTACCAAGTACTTATAGACTTTCAGTCCTACGCCAGATCAACGTATGACCAAATTTCTGTGAGAACGAGGATGAACTTGTTAAAATATCGAGTTATAAAAGTATCTTTATAAAAAAAATTATAATATTTTAAATGTTTTAAATTTATCAAAGAGTAAATTTTTTTCCTAATAATAATCATTTTAATATATTCTGGCTTTGTTCCTTTTCGAGGACGAAAAGATTCTAAGGGGGGAGAAATGTGACATCCCGGAAATTTCAAGCAAAATTAAATGTGATAATTCCCATTTTAAATTATTGTTTGAATTGATTTTTAATTGAATTGAATTTTAATTTGAAATTGAAAATTTAAAGGAAGTACATCTTAAATAAATTTTGGTTTATAAATATATTATATATGATTTTATTTAGAAAATGATTGTTTTTTTCTTTAGAAGAATTTTATTTATATATATATTTAGAAAAGTATTTATAAATTATTAAATAAATACAAAAGCTTTTATTTAACATTTAAAAGTTAATTATATTTGCAAAATTACAAATATTTATATATAAACCCTTTGAATTACAAGTGTAGGGTGATTAATTAATAAAATTTACAAGCGTTAAATTTTAAGACAAGTGTCACTGTTTTTTTAATCTTAATTTCTTTTATTTTTATAAATCCTATATCTAATCTCTTTACTCTTTTTACTTCCTATCTTTATTTTACAAACTAAAGAAAACAAATCTGTAAATCATTATTCAAAACACAAGAGAGATTTAAACAAAAAAACTATAACAAATTTTCAAACCAGAAAATAAGAGAAATCTTCTCAGATTTAAACTCAACTGTATTCAACCTGAGAAGAAAAAAATCAAAATCAGATCAACTCTGTTTTCAAGCATTCAAATACTTCCCTAGAAATAAGTTCAGATCATTCCAATCAAAACATCAATGATCAAGCAAGCAATCAAGTACAGATCATAATCAATAGCAGTTCAATGATCAACTTCCAAGTTCAGTTTACAGATTTTTGAATCTGCTCTGTTCAAACAAAGAGGTGAGTAAACAAAGCCTTAAAATTATTTTAAAATTTGATTGCATGCTGTATAACAAGAAGTAATTGGGTGATAAATATTGACATGATTTTTGAATATGGATGCATGCTGAAATTTCTTTAAGTAAATTATGATTTGTGATTGCATGATTTGTTAATAGAAATGCATGTATATTTGTGTATATAGATGTTGGTATGAATGTCTGGAAAGTAATATAGGCTCTGTTCTTAGTGCTACAGGTTTAAGAATGTTCAAGAAATCAAATTTTCCCTTCCCCTAATCTTCTTTAGATTTTATTTATGAGCAAAACTTGTGTATAATCACAAGAAAAAGGAATTAAAAATATTTCCTATAAGAATTTGATGGTAGTTGTATAAAAAAAAGAACAGTAAGACTTATACCATATCAAAATCTCGAGAAAAGAAATTAGTTGATTCAAGAATATAGTCGGGTTTGATATTGGAAATAATGATTTCTAAAAATAAGATCATGAATTTTAAGTGTTTAAAACAAGAGATATCGTAAGATGAACGTATTTTGGCTTTCGAACAATCTCTGATGATAGGCAAGGTTAGGAGTCTCCTGATCAGCACTGAAGCAAGTAGGGAAGGTGGAGGTCACGACAAAAATGGTCGAGGTGGTTATCATTCGCCATGGTGGCGTGGAGAGGTGATTGTAGGGTTTAAGGTCCTGGTGGGGCGATGATGTTCTCGAGTTCGTCGCAGTGACTATGGTCATCGGACTTGGTAAATGTGGATCGAATAGAAGCATAGGTCATTGATGAGTCTTTGTTCAGGAGGTCGTGGTTTCTGGTGATCGATGGAGGTGTCGCGAGGCGATTTTGGGTGGTCGAACTAGTTCCAGTGGGTTGCGTGGTACTCGTTTTTAATTATGAGTGTTAGATCGGATTTCTCGGCACCGGAAGTGATTGGGTAGGTCATCGCTGGGTTGCTGATGGTAGCGGCGGTGGTCGGAGGTTCCCCGACCATCTGTGCACGTGCACATGGATCAACCCATAGATGCTGTTGTCGATGTGTTGGTTGCTTCAGGGAGATTGATAGATGAATCGGGGTTGAACTCGGGTGATGGTAGTTTTGGGCTCGGGTTAAATATTGAGGCTTTCTAGTTAACAGTTAAGTGTTAAGCAAGTGTAAACTGATTCTTAAACTACTCCTTTTAAATAATAAATGTTATTTAAAATTGTTGGGTAATTAAAAGTTATGTAATTTATTTTAACATAAATTAACTTAGATAGATCCTTAGTTTATTTAGACTTAATCAAAGATATGATTAAGTGGGAATTAAAGGGGTAATGTTTTGTCATTAATTAAACTAAAAGGTCTTAAGTTAAATTATCAGTTAGTTATAAAATAATTCCAAGATTGCTAAATTAGATTTTAAAAGATAATTAAGAAAATAATATAGATAAAATAACTTGTAATTGATTAAGGGTAGTTGATTACTTAAATTTGGTTGATTAATCTAAGTAATCAAAGGTTAACTAATTAAGCAATAATTAATTAATGGATGTAATTAGAGGTTAATTACTTTATATTAAAAGGATTTTTAAGAGTTATTACTTGATGAAGTAATTAAAGTTAAGAATCAATTAATTAAGTAATTAGAGATGAATTGATTGGTAAGAATTAATTACCTTGTAATTAATAATGGTTAATTTAAACTTTAATTACTTAGAGAAGTAATTAGAGAATTGTAAATAGTTAATGAAGATCATTAACTAGGAATTATGAAATGGTTAATTAATGTGATTAATTCAAGATAATTGTTAGATTAATTAATTAAGGATAATCATTTGAGGAATTGGTTAAGAATAATTACTTAACGGAAAGTAATTAAGGGATAATTACTTGGGAGAAGTAATTAAGGATTAATTACTTGGTGTAATTAATTAAAGGATTAGTAGAACTAAATAAGGAGTTAATTAATTAAGGCAAGTAATTATAAGATAGTTAATTACTGTTTATGATTGATTAAGGCTGATAAATGAAAGTAATTAATTAAGGATCATTAATTAATGTAATTAATTAATGAAAGTAATTAAAGATTAATTACTGCAAATGGATAATAAAGAATGATTAATTAAAATGGATAATTAAAGGTTGATTAATTAAAATGGATAATTAAAGGATGATTAATTAAAACGGATAATTAAAGGATGATTAATTAATTTGTTTGTAATTAATTAATGTTAAGTAAGTAGGATTAAGGGTGATTGAAGTAATTAATTTAATTTGTTTAAATTAATTTGAAATAGTATAACTAATTTATCTTGCTTATGAATGATTGAAAAATATTGTATGCCTTAGATTGATTGATATTTCGGATATGTGATTTGTGATGCTACATGATATGATATGTTGGTTTTAAACTGAGATAATGCGGTTATTTATCGATGATGAATTAATGTGCATAGGTGACACCCTGTATTTGAAGTTTGAATTGTATTTCACTTGAATAACTTGGGCTAAGATGGTATTGAATTCGAGAAGACCGAAGTCGGGTATTAGTAAATACCCGAAACCACTTTGATTCTTGATAAATTGATATGTGGAATCATGAATGATTTAAGTGGATTGGGCATTCAATCTAAGTTTTGGTACTTAGAAATTGATATGTGAAAATAAGAGATGTCTATAACAACTTATGAAGTTGTAAATTGATACCAAATACCCCGGGTTTATATAAATTGTATGTTTTTATATTCCATGTTAGATGGGTTTACTCACGCTGGTTTCCAGCCTGACCCGGGTGTTACTTTGATGTAATGCTCGGGTCAGACCGAGTATTACAGATTTTCAGGTAAGTACGTTCTAGAGCTCAGGAGGCGAGCTGGATGGCAGGAACGTATGGAGTGTTTCCGTTGTGATCTATAGTTGTATATCTAGGACATGTTGTTTTAAACTGTCCAGTGTTGTGTAAATGTTGTAACTCTGATGTATAAAAATGTAAATGTAGTGATACAGTTCTCCTTTGTAAAATTGTTATTTATTTAATACTGTACTTTGTCCGCTGCGAATGTGAGATGTTGGTGTTTCTGTTCTTTTTTTCTTCTATCTCTTTCCTTCTTTCCTAACTATCTTGAATTTTCGATATCGAAAATTCCGGGTCGTTACATCTATTTTACTCCAATCATTTTGGAAATGTTTTAAATGTTTTAAATGTTGAATAAAAATAGATTTACAAATGTTATTTTGTAAATAAGGTTTATAAAAGATATTTTGTAAATGATAGATTTATAAATGATATTTTATATGAGAGATTTATAAATGGTATTTTATAAATGAAAGAGAGATTTATAAATGGTAATTTATAAAAAAAATGGACTTATAAGTGGTATTTTAATAATAATGATGATGATTTGTGTTAAACATATTACATTTATAAAAAACAAGTAAAGGATTTTTATATAGGAGTTTATAAAAGGAAATTCATATAAGATTTTTATAAACAGGAAAGAGTTATATAAATAGAAAAGTGTTTTATAAATAGAAAGGAGTTTTATTAATAATTTTAGGCATTTATAAAAGAAGCCTTACAAATTAAATTGGAGATTTATAAAAGGATTTTTAAATATGGAAGGGTTTATAAAAAGGGAATTTTGTAAAAGGATGAGATTTGATTTTGATAAATAATTCTTCTTAATTATGGTGGTATAAAAGCATTCTTTCCATACTAAGCACTGAAAGAAAAGTGGTTTGGATTTATGTAACAGTGTTTTAAAGGACATTTGTTTTGGCCCGGTAAAATATAATTTTTGGGAAAATGGAAAACGTTATCTAAGTATTGGAAGTGAAATGGCTCGTGAATATACTTATACCATTGAGATAAGTATATGAATATTTTCTAAGTATTTTTATGGTGATTTTTAATTAGTAGAAAGATTAATTAAAGAGGTTTAGTGGCTACTTATGTGTTTGACTGTGGTTGGTTTCTTATGAAATTAAACCTATGATTTGAGTAATTATTTATTTAATAGTTAAATAACCAACCATTAAATTTTGACCAAATATAACTCTGAATATATCTAGAAAAAACATAACAGTAATATGGTACAATTATCTTCCGTGATGCTATACTGTATGTGTAAACTCTTAGTGTTTTTCTAGAACAAATGATAAGGAAATTCGTCCACTTAAATGGTAGAAGGTAATCTCCACTCTTACGAATTGTCTTTTTATTTCCAAAAGAATAGAAGTTGAGTTTATCGGAAACCATCGATTGATTTTTGAGCGATCGGTAAGCATATAAGATTACTCGTAACCATAACCACTCCAAAACTATATGTGCATTCTATGTTTGAAAGAGGTTTTAGATTGGTTCAAGATGATGGAAATTGAAGAGTGAGTCCTTTGAAGTGTAAGGGCTGCTTGTTACTAATCCTGAAGGTTATTCCATGGATGTAGTAGAATTTAGCCTTTGTTTTGTACATATCTTGAACAATTTGTATGGATGAATGATGGCATTACATTTTTTCCTAGAGGGCAGTGTTAGCATTCCAAGTCGGAATTTCCAGGAGGAAAAGGTAAAAACGTAACCTCACAAACCTCATAACCTGATAATGGGTAAAACAGGGTAGATACAGCAGAGCTATGTGGTTCGCTACCATTAGGAGCACTATACCAAAAAGGTGTATTTGTAACGAATATAGTCGTTACAAATGAAATTTATAACAGATATAGTCGTGAGCGGTACAGGCGTGAGGTATGTCGTTACAAATATTTATAACGGCCTCTACCCGTTATTAGATATATCATTTACCAACGGACTTTGTCGTTAGAAATCTAAATTTTTGTAAAGAAAATTTTTGTTATTAGTTGAATCGGTTTGTAACGGGTGTTTTCCGTTACTTAGTTTCCCCTTTCATGGTAGAAGAAGGGGTTGTCATTCTAAATTATCACGACCTTGTCTGTTACAAATTTCATCATTAGTAACGCACTTGTTCGTTACAAATTTCATCAATAGTAACGACTATGCTCGTTATAAATTTCGTCTTTAGTAACGAACATGTACGTTACAACTACCAAACCATGTAAGCTGCATTTTTGCTAGCATTTACACTATAGAATTGTCTATTATAATACAGTAGGTACATACATATCAAAAATTACAGAATTTCGATAACAATAAGCAATTACGCATCCAAACATAAACTTAAATTGCACAAATATTTGACAACAAATTAAAGGAAGCTTTGAAATTTCACAAGTTCATCATACATAATTAAAGAGCATGGAATCAAAATATTACAAGTTCTAACATTACTTCAAAATAAATTCTAGATCCCACAAACAACGAACACGACACTCAGGCCAAATAACAAAACCTCCATCAATTATATCAAATAGCTTGTAATTTCCATTTTGTGGTGCTTCATAAATAGGTGCTTCTGGATCAAACACTTTCTCCACCCATACAACTCTTTCCTCATTCATCACCTCTCTATGGTGGCATATTTTCTGTGTCCCAAGATGGCCCTTAGCAACCTCTTTCAACTCTTCTGACAATAAGACTACATATTGCCTCTCTCTTGTGGAAGATCCAATAGCACCATTGGATTGAACACCCAAGCTAGCTCTAGGACTATCATGCTGACTGTTGGAAGCAACTTCATTTCTTGGTGTCGCATTCCCTCCAAAATGATTCATAAATTGTAACAAACTTTGTCGGAGTACCTTGCCATTTCTGAATCGCTTCCAAACCATGTATCCTGCCTCTCAGACTGGCAATGAGCAAAACAAGAATTTATAAACACTCCACTTTTTGTGTATGAAGAAAACCCGTGCAATACGTTAAGCGTTTCACTTCGAAAACCTGATTAGAGTAGAATATTATGTATGATTGAATATGGAACATTTACTGTTCTGATCATGCAAATGAATATATGTAAATGTTACCTTGCAAGAAATTGATCTGATCAGCATTACAATTAGAGTTGTTTAGCTTGCATTGTTTCCAATGACCTTGAGGGTCAGAATTTGATGAAGCTAAACTTTCCTGGAGCTGCAAAATAACAGGAAGAAAAATTTAAGGAGATAACAACTAGAAATTAAGGTTAAAAGCTTCTCCTACTTAACAAGACTTTCAGTTTACATATAAAAGTAAAATTAGTGGTTTACCTGCCATACGTCATATGCTGCATTTAGTACAAATAGTGGAGTTTCTATGATGGATACCAAATTTTCAGGAAAGAAGCACTGAAACATTATTAAATAGAACAAGACATCAATTATACTTTAGTATTATATTTATGTGCATGAAATTTCTTCATTGTAGGTAAATATGAAATAAGAGAACTAACCGAAGTTGCATTTAAGTGGTCAGTGCAATATTTTGGCAAGTTTGGTGCAGCTCCCTAATCAGCCGATTTTTGAGGAAAATGTGTGGTCCTCTACAGAAGAGGAGAGCACACATGTACATATATATATAACAACAATAGAAAAGGTGCTGCCAACAAGCCTGGCAGGTAAAATAACCCCCATACAAAAGAAAGAAATAAAAAAAACCACCCAAACTGCTAAGAAACTAAAAACCAGCTCAGAAGAGAAAAACACCATCCAGAAACTCCGGTCAGGAGCGACGCCAAAAGAGCAGCAGCCATCTGAAAAACTTCCAAAAACCGCAGCTGCAACCTCAACAACTAAGCTAAAACATCACAATATACAACATCTACACAAACCTCAATCAAACTCCAAAACAAAAAAACACAATAAATCCCCAAATAAAATGACAACAACAATCAAAAGACTTAAAAAGATTTACGATTTAAACGAGGAGTTCTCCTAATATTACCAAAAGAATGGCTCTTAATATTTCTTCTCCTTAATTTGGCTTCACGAATTAATTCTCTAGCATGGGCAGAAGAACGAGGAAATTTACCTATAGCCGCAAGACAACAATACATAACAAATCTGAAACCCCCGGTCCAATAATAGACAGCTCGATTAGAACAAACATCCTTGGTCATAGAAGAACACAAATCATTCTTAGTGACACCCAAATAAACCTCATCCAAATCACTATGAACCGAATCAACAACAACCTTTGAATAAGAAGAGACCGTGGCAATGGGAACAATAATAGAGTTCAGCACAACATCATCTCGAAGATCTACTGAACCAGTTAAAAACAACCTCCTCATAGTCACTCCGACAACACAAACCAAGAGAACACCAGAACCAGACGAACAACTCACAGACATATTAGCGATACCTACATTGACTTTACAAAAAGAATCATAAACTACATCACCATCTTCATAAGACTTAAGCATATCAGTATCTACAGTCTCCATTTCCTTCATAATGTCATCTCTTGCCTCCAAAGCGTTAACGGTCACAAATTGAAACTGCCATACTCTTCATAAGATGACCACCAACAACTGTTAACTTGACACCCTCCACTTCAACATCAACATCAGACACTGCTAAACCATCAAAACTATTAAACTCAAGAATCTTGAAATCTGAGTTATTAAACTCTTTAACTACAGAATTCATCTTGATGATATCATTATCATCCATTTCAAGAACCGTATCACCGGAGATAGCCTTATTTTCCTTCAACTTAGACAATATATTCAAGCAAAATGACTGTCCAACTTTTTCTAATAAAATTACACAAGGATCTAGCAACATAATGTCAGTTAACATAGATAGGGGATCCACCTCCACTATTGAAATATCTCTAATGGTTTTCTCAACAAAATCAGATGTTTGCATCTTTTCATCAGATTTTTTAATCTCCTTAATTTCTGAACTCTTCTTAATATTAACACTATCTTCCTTTTCAAGACCAATAACAACAGATGCATCCTTATAATCCATCAACCCATACATAACATTCAGGCAAGAAGACTGACCATCATTCTCTAACATGAACACATGCGGATCTAATAGCATACTGTCAGGTAACATATTCATAGGATCTACATCCACCTTTGATTTAGAGATTATCTCTACATCAGAATCATGAAAACATTGATGGACAGAACCATTAAAACCACTACTAACCTCTTCACCAATACAAACAACTGGAAAGAATAAAGAAGAAGCCACACTATTATCTAAGCCATATGACACCGAAGCCAAAATCATAGAATTTGGAGAATAGCAATCTCTGACATCAGGATCTAAAAGAAGAGTGTCAACATGACAAACTCTATCCGAGCCATTCACATAAAATTCCTCAAAATCAACCCATAACGAATCCTTACAAACATGTCGATTATCATCTCTCTTCGAATAATCCTTGGATTGAAACCCACTCCAATTTTCATTATAGGAATACTTACCTATGTTATCAGCAGTAAGACAATCGTAATGCCAAAACACTTTATTAAAAAGATAACTACACTCTTCATAATTCCCAACACAACAATCAAGGAACAAACCTCCTAACCTCAAGAATTCCAGAACAAAATAAAAGTGATGATCTTTAAGATTCATAGGTTTCGAAAAAGTAGGATCAGCAAAAGTAGATGAAGGATCTCGATTAAGAAAAGGATTAAAAACCATTGGACAAGACAATCTTTTATGACCAAAAACACCGCAGTTAAAACACCGAATAGGGTTCGAACAATTTTTTGCCCTGTGATTTTTCTCTCCACACCTAAAGCAGCTAAAATCCCTCTTCCAGTTTTGGACAAACGAGTCTTGAAATTTATGAAGATGAGATTTTGATCGAGAATTTCTATCTGCTTCTTTAAATGAATTAGAATAGAGAACTGGGTTGAAATGTCGATTCGATGAAGATGAGTTACTGACATCAGGATGCGAGAAGAACAACGACGAATAACTTCGAACACAATTTTCTTGAATTCGAGAATTATTCGCCATTGCAGAGACGACTTACTCCCTAATCAGCCGATTAAAAACATGAAATATGTCAAAATGTATAAAAGAAAACAATAAATAATCAGTTTATGCACCTGCAAGTGACGCAGCGGATTAATCAAAATGAACTTCAATCGGTGAAAGTAGCAATCGGTGGATTGATGAATACCAAAATGCCCAAATTCGTTGATCCGAAGATACCGAATTCTAGCTATCTCAAACACGTTGATAGCGCACTATACCGTGTTCAAAGATCTACGATTCTTCGTACGTTGATCTAGCGCACTAGATACCGTGAATCGGCTTCTACGATCATTGAATCGAGCGCACTCGATTAACCGAAAGAGGAGATAGGAGATTACACTCAACTACCAATTTTTAGAAGAAAGCACACAGCAATCAACAAGAAATTTTATTCAAAAATCAACCACTCTCAAATGTACAACACACTCGCTATTTATAGAGTTTCACAACACAGCCCCTTAAGTCGTACACGGCTTACGACTCAACTATAAGTCGGTAGCGACTTATCACAACAGCGACCTAGCCCCCTTCAACTCAGCACATCCTTAAGTCGTATGCGACTTACGACACAAGTTACAACGACTCATTGAGTTACCACACAACGACACAATCACACGGCGACTCAATACACGAAGTCTTACGACTTACGACTCACTTACATACCGACTTAAGAGCAACACATAGTACAACACTTACGACTTAAAAATGCTACAACTCAACAAAACAACAAAGGTTACACGACTCAACCTATGTCGTGAACGACTCAACCTATGTCGTGAACGACTCACGACTCAACTAAGGACCGACTCAAGATCCATACGACTCAAGCAAGCCGCGTCTTAAGCTCCATGCGCCTTCCTCTCTTGTGGCTTGTTAACTCGGATACGCCTCAAATCTCCTTCTTTAACTCGCGTCTCCTTCCCCGTGTCCCTTCTGGCCTCCAGTTGGGTCGTGTATGACTCAATTCCTCCATGTTGAGTCATGGACGACTCAATTCTTCCATTCGACTTCTCAGATACAACATATCCCAAAAATAATACACTTCTCGTCATGAACACACATTTCTTCGTAGCTGCATAAAATTGTTCCTCACGAAGAATAATTAACACCTTCCTCAAATGCTCTACATGCTCCTCCGTACTCGTACTATAAATCAGAATATCATCAAAGTAAACTACCATGAACTTCCCAATGAATGGTCTAAAGATTTGATTCATCACCCGCATGAATGTACTAGGTGCATTTGATAAACCAAATGGCATAACCAACCATTCGTATAACCCCTCTCTCGTCTTGAAGGCTGTCTTCCATTCGTCTCCCGGTCTAATTCGAATTTGATGATAACCACTCTTCAAATCAATCTTCGAAAAAATAGTAGCCACACTCAACTGATCTAGCAAGTCATCCAACCTCGGCATAGGAAATCTGTAGCGAACAGTAATCTTGTTCAAAGCTCTACTATCGGTACACATTCTCCATGTTCCATCCTTCTTCGGCACCAACAAAGCTGGTACTGCACAAGGACTCAAGCTTTCCTGAACACGTCCCTGTTCTAACAACTCTTCCACTTGCCTTCGTAACTCCTCATGTTCCTTCGGACTCATTCGATAATGTGGTCTATGCGGTAATACTGCTCCCGGAACAAGATCGATTTGATATTGAATGTCTCTCAGTGGCGGTAACTCCTTAGGCAATTCTTCTGGAAATACATCTTCAAATTCTTTCAAAACTGGTTTTGCTTCTTCTGGAATTTCAACCTCTTCACTACACTCTCTCCCAATCAATAAAAACACTTCAGGCTCCTCTTCAACTTCTTTAACAAACTCCTTCAAAAATAGCAAAGTTTTCAGTTCTTCGATCTCCTCTAGCTTGCTTTCCTTCTGTTGCTGCTTCTTGGGAACTAAAGTGATTTTAGTACCTTCGAACATGAAACTATAGCTATTAGCACGACCATCATGTTGTACTGCTCTATCAAACTGCCATGGTCTGCCCAACAATAGATGACACACAACCATGTCTACAACGTCACACCAAATTTCATCTTTGTACTTCTTTCCAATAGAAAAATTAACACAAGCTCTTCGACACACCTTCACTTCACCACCCTTCCTCAACCATGCTAACTTGTAAGGTTTAGGATGCTTCTCATTTTTCAAGTTCGACTTCCTTACTGCTTCTGTAGAAATAATATTGTCACAGCTTCCAGCATCAATAACGAACTTGCAAACCTTTCCCAGAATAGTGCATGTCGACTGAAAAATATTGCTTCTCAACCAACTAGAATCCTCTTCCTGCTTTGGTGTAAGACATGACCTCCTCATCATAAGATTACAACCTTCATCTCCAGACAATTCTTCTTCCTTCTCAACATAAGGTGCATTTAAACATTATGCCTCCTCACCATCATCCTCAATCTCAGCAACCATTGCTCTCTTCTTCGGCTTCGGACATTCATTGCTTTTATGACCCAACTCCTGACAATTATAACATTTGAAACCACTGCTGACCTTTGCCTTCTCAGCCTCCTTCACCACTGGCTTACTGACAAGTTTAGGAACATTAGAACTCCCACTAACACCCTTCACTTGATTATTGGAATTAGTAAACACACCACCTCCACACCTTCCTTGCTTCTCCCTAGCCAACGCTTTCTGATGTGCCTCTGCAACAGATCTCGGATCGAACATATTAACCATATCCTGGATCTGCATTCTCAATCCCCCAATGAATCTAGCAGTTAGCTGTTCTTCCGTTTCCATAATATCATTCCTGAAAATGAGTTGGTAAAATTCATCAGCATAATCACTAACAGAATTCGTCCCTTGCCTCAGATTCTGCAACCTCTGGTACATAAGTGATTGATAGTTGTATGGTAAGAAAGTAGCTCTCATCAATTTCTTCATCTTATCCCAAGACTCAACCTTTGACTTCCCCATTCTCTCTCTCGTAAGTTTAGTTTGTTGCCACCATGCTAAAGCTCTCCCCCTCAACCTAGTAGCAACTAACTTCACCTTTCGATTCTCCGGAACCTCCTTGAAATCAAAGATTTCCTCCACATTTGACAACCAATCAAGAAATTCTTCAGCTACCATTCCACCGTTGAACTCTGGAATTTCCATCTTCATACCCGATTCCCATCGACGATCATCTTCAACATCTCGATATGAATTTCGAACTTGGTCTCGATCTCGATAATGAATGCTAGCTCTATCACCCTCTTCATCAAAATCAAAAGTACGCCTACATCGATCTCGACCATTATCATCCCTTCGTTCATGCATGCTTCTTCGACTATGTCTCTCTTCATCTCTATACGCCTCATTGTCAAATTCACGTTGACTTCTTCTCTCTTCATGTCCATAGTCATGATGATCTTTCCGTGATGAAATTGATGTTTCTCTTCTATCTCTAAAAGAATGCGGTGATACCCTCCTCGCTTCCGTAACCGATGGTGAAACTCGGTTTCCTCCATGGTTCGAGTTTGGTGATCTCCTCCTTTGAGTTTGATTCAAATCATTCATCAACTTTTCTAACTTTCCAATGCCTTCATCAAATTTCTCATTAATACGTTGTTCCATAAGCTCGGCTTCTTCTCTTCTATACAAAGCTTCAACATTTTGATGACGGTTAGCTCTTCTTGGTGGCATGATTGAAACTTCTTCATAAACACTTCAAAACTTCTCAAATACTTCAAAATTCTACAACAAAAACCAAACAATGCACGGCTATACCACTACACGGCTTTAACACTTCAAACGATGATACCAAAACTGATGCACGGCCTATACTTAACTCAATGTTATGCTCGGCCTTCAAACACTTCACGGCTTAACTTGGCTCGGCTCAAGGTCTCCAAGCAACTTCAAATTCAAACACTTCTCCAACTCTATATCCAAAATGAAATGGATCAAAAACTTCAAACTTGTTGCAATCTCGCGATGAACACGATGAACACCAAACTTCAAACTTCAACTTCAAAAATTGGCTCCAAGACTTGGCTTAGCTATGATTGGCTAAGTCTAGCTCTGATACCAAAACTGACGCAGCGGATTAATCAAAATGAACTTCAATCGGTGAAAGTAGCAATCGGTGGATTGATGAATACCAAAATGCCCAAATTCGTTGATCCGAAGATACCGAATTCTAGCTATCTCAAACACGTTGATAGCGCACTATACCGTGTTCAAAGATCTACGATTCTTCGTACGTTGATCTAGCGCACTAGATACCGTGAATCGGCTTCTACGATCATTGAATCGAGCGCACTTGATTAACCGAAAGAGGAGATAGGAGATTACACTCAACTACCAATTTTTAGAAGAAAGCACACAGCAATCAACAAGAAATTTTATTCAAAAATCAACCACTCTCAAATGTACAACACACTCGCTATTTATAGAGTTTCACAACACAGCCCCTTAAGTCGTACACGGCTTACGACTCAACTATAAGTCGGTAGCGACTTATCACAACAGCGACCTAGCCCCCTTCAACTCAGCACATCCTTAAGTCGTATGCGACTTACGACACAAGTTACAACGACTCATTGAGTTACCACACAGCGACACAATCACACGGCGACTCAATACACGAAGTCTTACGACTTACGACTCACTTACATACCGACTTAAGAGCAACACATAGTACAACACTTACGACTTAAAAATGCTACAACTCAACAAAACAACAAAGGTTACACGACTCAACCTATGTCGTGAACGACTCACGACTCAACTAAGGACCGACTCAAGATCCATACGACTCAAGCAAGCCGCGTCTTAAGCTCCATGCGCCTTCCTCTCTTGTGGCTTGTTAACTCGGATACGCCTCAAGTCTCCTTCTTTAACTCGCGTCTCCTTCCCCGTGTCCCTTCTGGCCTCCAGTTGAGTCGTGTATGACTCAATTCCTCCATGTTGAGTCGTGGACGACTCAATTTTTCCATTCGACTTAAAGCTTTGTTCCTTATCTCGTGACAACTTAGGTCGTGTACGACTCATGACTTCTCCTTCTGATCTGTTAAGTCGTGAACGACTTAAACTCCCACTAAGTCGTGAACGACTCATGTCGATAACTTGCAATTTTTCAATCCTGGTCTGAGCTGCATCATCCTCCCCTGGTTGAGCAAAATTCGACCTCGAATTTGTAAATTCCTCCACCTTAGATTGTTCATCCCCATAATATGGTACAAGATGCTTGACATTGAACATGTCAGAAGTGTATACGTCCTCCGGTAGCTTCAACTTATAAGCATTTTCATTGATCCGTTTCACAACTTCTACAGGACCAATTTTTCTGGCTTTCAACTTATTATAAGCGCCCACTGGAAAACGATCCTTCGTTAACACAGCATACACCAAATCACCTTCGTTAAATTCTATATTTCGTCACTTTAAATCTGCAGCTCGCTTATACTTATCATTTTCTTTTACCAATCGTTCCTGAACGATTTTATGACATTCAGTCAACTCATCAACAAAATCAGCAGCTCGTTTAACCGTCCCCTTTGGTTGTGGTACTGCTGCCAAATCCAACGGTCCCCTGGGTACGTTTGAATATACAATCTGAAATGGACTGAATCATGTGCTACGATTCACTGCATGATTATGTGCAAACTCTGCCTGGCATAACTTCATGTCCCAACTTTTCAGACTGTCCTTCATAAGACATCGCAACAAATTTCCCAACGATCTATTAACAACTTCGGTCCGTCCATCCGTTTGCGGATGATAAGCACTATTAAATTTCAGCTTTGTTCCCACCATCTTCCACAAACTTAACCAAAAGTGACTCAGAAAACGAGTATCCCTATCCGACACAATAGATTCTGGCAATACATGGAGTCGATAGATCTCTTTGAAAAATAACTGAGCAACACAAACAGCATCCGTCGTCTTCTTACAAGCAACAAAATGTGCCATCTTCGAAAATCTATCCACCACAACAAATATAGAATCATTTCCCCTTTGAGTTCTAGGCAAACCCAAAACGAAATCCATGCTGATATCAACCCATGGTTTAGACGGTACAGGTAACCGCATATACAATCCCGCATTCGTCGCTGTCCCCTTCGAAACCTGACAAATATGACACCTTTCCACAAACCTCTCTACCTCTTTCCTCATCGATGGCCAAAAATAAGATTGAGAAATTAACTGCAAAGTACGATCTCTACCCACATGGCCTTCTTCGTGCAACTCTTTGACAATCTTCATTCTCAAACTGCTCTCTGGAATACATAATCGATTTCCTTTAAACAAGAATCCATCAACCAATATAAATTCATCAGTATCTCCATCCTTAACTTTCTCAACGAACTTTGCAAAGTAAGGATCCTTCCCAAACAATTCTGGTAATAATTCAAACCCTGTCACCTCAACTTTCATTGTAGTCAACAAATGGTTCCTTCTACTCAAAGCATCAGCCACACGATTCGTCACCCCAGATTTGTGCTTAACAACAAAGGTAAATTGCTGTAAATATGCAATCCACGATGCATGTCTCGCTGAAATCTTATCCTGCCCCTGTAAATGCTTCAACGCCTCGTGATCAATGTAAAGAACAGACTCTTTCTGAAATAGATAATGCCTCCAATGTTTAACAGCTTGCACAACAGCATAAAACTCAACATCGTAGGTACTATATCTCATCTTTGCCCCTGATAACTTCTCACTGAAATATGCAATAGGTCTTCCACACTGACTCAACACTCCTCCAATTCCAACCTTTGATGCATCAGTGTGTAGCTCAAACAACAACTGAAACTATGGTAATACAAGAATTGGCGCTGTCGTCAAAAGTTCTTTGATTCGTTCGAAAGCAACCCCCGCTTCCTCCGACCAAGAAAACTGCTTCCCTTTCATACAATCAGTAACAGGTGCCATCACGCTACTGAAGTGTGGAATAAACCTTCGGTAGAATGACGCTAATCCATGAAAACTTCTAACTTCAGTGATAGTTCTCGGTTGTGGCCAATTTCTAATAGCTTCAACTTTACTCTGGTCCACCTGGATTCCCTTCTCAGATACAACATATCCCAAAAATAATACACTTCTCGTCATGAACACACATTTCTTCGTAGCTGCATAAAATTGTTCCTCACGAAGAATAATTAACACCTTCCTCAAATGCTCTACATGCTCCTCCGTACTCGTACTATAAATCAGAATATCATCAAAGTAAACTACCATGAACTTCCCAATGAATGGTCTAAAGATTTGATTCATCACCCGCATGAATGTACTAGGTGCATTTGATAAACCAAATGGCATAACCAACCATTCGTATAACCCCTCTCTCGTCTTGAAGGCTGTCTTCCATTCGTCTCCCGGTCTAATTCGAATTTGATGATAACCACTCTTCAAATCAATCTTCGAAAAAATAGTAGCCACACTCAACTGATCTAGCAAGTCATCCAACCTCGGCATAGGAAATCTGTAGCGAACAGTAATCTTGTTCAAAGCTCTACTATCGGTACACATTCTCCATGTTCCATCCTTCTTCGGCACCAACAAAGCTGGTACTGCACAAGGACTCAAGCTTTCCTGAACACGTCCCTGTTCTAACAACTCTTCCACTTGCCTTCGTAACTCCTCATGTTCCTTCGGACTCATTCGATAATGTGGTCTATGCGGTAATACTGCTCCCGGAACAAGATCGATTTGATATTGAATGTCTCTCAGTGGCGGTAACTCCTTAGGCAATTCTTCTGGAAATACATCCTCAAATTCTTTCAAAACTGGTTTTGCTTCTTCTGGAATTTCAACCTCTTCACTACACTCTCTCCCAATCAATAAAAACACTTCAGGCTCCTCTTCAACTTCTTTAACAAACTCCTTCAAAAATAGCAAAGTTTTCAGTTCTTCGATCTCCTCTAGCTTGCTTTCCTTCTGTTGCTGCTTCTTGGGAACTAAAGTGATTTTAGTACCTTCGAACATGAAACTATAGCTATTAGCACGACCATCATGTTGTACTGCTCTATCAAACTGCCATGGTCTGCCCAACAATAGATGACACACAACCATGTCTACAACGTCACACCAAATTTCATCTTTGTACTTCTTTCCAATAGAAAAATTAACACAAGCTCTTCGACACACCTTCACTTCACCACCCTTCCTCAACCATGCTAACTTGTAAGGTTTAGGATGCTTCTCATTTTTCAAGTTCGACTTCCTTACTGCTTCTGTAGAAATAATATTGTCACAGCTTCCAGCATCAATAACGAACTTGCAAACCTTTCCCAGAATAGTGCATGTCGACTGAAAAATATTGCTTCTCAACCAACTAGAATCCTCTTCCTGCTTTGGTGTAAGACATGACCTCCTCATCATAAGATTACAACCTTCATCTCCAGACAATTCTTCTTCCTTCTCAACATAAGGTGCATTTAAACATTATGCCTCCTCACCATCATCCTCAATCTCAGCAACCATTGCTCTCTTCTTCGGCTTCGGACATTCATTGCTTTTATGACCCAACTCCTGACAATTATAACATTTGAAACCACTGCTGACCTTTGCCTTCTCAGCCTCCTTCACCACTGGCTTACTGACAAGTTTAGGAACATTAGAACTCCCACTAACACCCTTCACTTGATTATTGGAATTAGTAAACACACCACCTCCACACCTTCCTTGCTTCTCCCTAGCCAACGCTTTCTGATGTGCCTCTGCAACAGATCTCGGATCGAACATATTAACCATATCCTGGATCTGCATTCTCAATCCCCCAATGAATCTAGCAGTTAGCTGTTCTTCCGTTTCCATAATATCATTCCTGAAAATGAGTTGGTAAAATTCATCAGCATAATCACTAACAGAATTCGTCCCTTGCCTCAGATTCTGCAACCTCTGGTACATAAGTGATTGATAGTTGTATGGTAAGAAAGTAGCTCTCATCAATTTCTTCATCTTATCCCAAGACTCAACCTTTGACTTCCCCATTCTCTCTCTCGTAAGTTTAGTTTGTTGCCACCATGCTAAAGCTCTCCCCCTCAACCTAGTAGCAACTAACTTCACCTTTCGATTCTCCGGAACCTCCTTGAAATCAAAGATTTCCTCCACATTTGACAACCAATCAAGAAATTCTTCAGCTACCATTCCACCGTTGAACTCTGGAATTTCCATCTTCATACCCGATTCCCATCGACGATCATCTTCAACATCTCGATATGAATTTCGAACTTGGTCTCGATCTCGATAATGAATGCTAGCTCTATCACCCTCTTCATCAAAATCAAAAGTACGCCTACATCGATCTCGACCATTATCATCCCTTCGTTCATGCATGCTTCTTCGACTATGTCTCTCTTCATCTCTATACGCCTCATTGTCAAATTCACGTTGACTTCTTCTCTCTTCATGTCCATAGTCATGATGATCTTTCCGTGATGAAATTGATGTTTCTCTTCTATCTCTAAAAGAATGCGGTGATACCCTCCTCGCTTCCGTAACCGATGGTGAAACTCGGTTTCCTCCATGGTTCGAGTTTGGTGATCTCCTCCTTTGAGTTTGATTCAAATCATTCATCAACTTTTCTAACTTTCCAATGCCTTCATCAAATTTCTCATTAATACGTTGTTCCATAAGCTCGGCTTCTTCTCTTCTATACAAAGCTTCAACATTTTGATGACGGTTAGCTCTTCTTGGTGGCATGATTGAAACTTCTTCATAAACACTTCAAAACTTCTCAAATACTTCAAAATTCTACAACAAAAACCAAACAATGCACGGCTATACCACTACACGGCTTTAACACTTCAAACGATGATACCAAAACTGATGCACGGCCTATACTTAACTCAATGTTATGCTCGGCCTTCAAACACTTCACGGCTTAACTTGGCTCGGCTCAAGGTCTCCAAGCAACTTCAAATTCAAACACTTCTCCAACTCTAGATCCAAAATGAAATGGATCAAAAACTTCAAACTTGTTGCAATCTCGCGATGAACACGATGAACACCAAACTTCAAACTTCAACTTCAAAAATTGGCTCCAAGACTTGGCTTAGCTATGATTGGCTAAGTCTAGCTCTGATACCAAAACTGACGCAGCGGATTAATCAAAATGAACTTCAATCGGTGAAAGTAGCAATCGGTGGATTGATGAATACCAAAATGCCCAAATTCGTTGATCCGAAGATACCGAATTCTAGCTATCTCAAACACGTTGATAGCGCACTATACCGTGTTCAAAGATCTACGATTCTTCGTACGTTGATCTAGCGCACTAGATACCGTGAATCGGCTTCTACGATCATTGAATCGAGCGCACTCGATTAACCGAAAGAGGAGATAGGAGATTACACTCAACTACCAATTTTTAGAAGAAAGCACACAGCAATCAACAAGAAATTTTATTCAAAAATCAACCACTCTCAAATGTACAACACACTCGCTATTTATAGAGTTTCACAACACAGCCCCTTAAGTCGTACACGGCTTACGACTCAACTATAAGTCGGTAGCGACTTATCACAACAGCGACCTAGCCCCCTTCAACTCAGCACATCCTTAAGTCGTATGCGACTTACGACACAAGTTACAACGACTCATTGAGTTACCACACAGCGACACAATCACACGGCGACTCAATACACGAAGTCTTACGACTTACGACTCACTTACATACCGACTTAAGAGCAACACATAGTACAACACTTACGACTTAAAAATGCTACAACTCAACAAAACAACAAAGGTTACACGACTCAACCTATGTCGTGAACGACTCAACCTATGTCGTGAACGACTCACGACTCAACTAAGGACCGACTCAAGATCCATACGACTCAAGCAAGCCGCGTCTTAAGCTCCATGCGCCTTCCTCTCTTGTGGCTTGTTAACTCGGATACGCCTCAAATCTCCTTCTTTAACTCGCGTCTCCTTCCCCGTGTCCCTTCTGGCCTCCAGTTGGGTCGTGTATGACTCAATTCCTCCATGTTGAGTCATGGACGACTCAATTCTTCCATTCGACTTAAAGCTTTGTTCCTTATCTCGTGACAACTTAGGTCGTGTACGACTCATGACTTCTCCTTCTGATCTGTTAAGTCGTGAATGACTTAAACTCCCACTAAGTCATGAACGACTCATGTCGATAACTTGCAATTTTTCAATCCTGGTCTGAGCTGCATCAGCAAGCCTACTACACCATCAAAAAAGTTTCTCATTGTGAGACCACCAGCCACATCGACACTACCAATCGGATAGAAAATTAACAGCTAATTAAGATACAGATAAACACATCCATTTACATGGAAAAATATGTAAGCAACTAGCTGATCTGTTGTTGAATTAATAATTTACGTAGCAAGACATACGCATCAAGGAAAAGGCCAGCATCTTCAAAACATTTAACTTTGACGTTTTCTGGAAATAATTGCCGGAACTGGTCACAGTGTAATATAGAAGCTAGACCTCCAGTTGAATATCCAACAAGCAGACCCTACAATTTAGTAATCATATGAAAAGGAGAATTATAAGAAATTATTATATGATTATTAGGTAAGTAAATTACATGATTATATTAGATTAAATTACTTGTTCAGCATCACTCATTCCTTTTGAAATTAGCTCGTCCTTGTCTCTAACCAGATACGCTGCCCACGAAAATATAGGTTCGCAGCCTGCATAATATTATAAAGTTACCATCATCTTACTCCAATAATCTTTATCGTTCAAGTTACAGGGTTTTATAAGGTAATACACTTGGTAAGCATGGGTGTATAGGAAACAAAATAATCCTTTGTAATATATAGGTGTATACATAACTAGGCATCGGTTGTATGTATAAAACCCAACAATGTATTGATAGAAATAAGACATGAATATAGGAACTGACCTGAACGTAGCCTTTGCCGTAGAACGACACACCATCACAATAATGAATTTTGACTCTATTCCAATTATAGAAATCTGCTCATAACCAACAAGATAATATTTAAATAGAAAATATGTATATTAAGTTTCAACGTCTATACCAGGATTTTCTTCAGGTTTGTTGCTCATGATCCCAGTAAATGGAATCTGTTTCTTCATAAAATTTGATGAACCACGGCGAGTTCTCTTGCGATATATGCATGAACTAGCATCATTACACCAACCCCATGTAATGGGTGTGATTTTTCGTCCACGAAGGTCAACATCAATACGTCCACTGTATCAACTGCCGAGCAATCGAAGGCCGGAAAACCATACCGTTAGGGTTAAAGAAGAGGTAGAAGGTAGAAGAAGAGAGAAAGAAAAAGAAAACAACAGAAACAATGACAAAATCTCACATATCGTAGCGGAACAACGTATAATAGATAAATGAATATCTTTAAAACAAAGAACTATATCAGTTATTACATTACATCACAT
This sequence comes from Allium cepa, assembly GCA_030765085.1. NCBI lineage: Eukaryota > Viridiplantae > Streptophyta > Magnoliopsida > Asparagales > Amaryllidaceae > Allium > Allium cepa. Next base: position 109,764,989 of record CM060944.1, on the reverse strand, counting down.
TACATTACATTATCAGAGTTTACAACAACAAACAGCGGAAAAGAAATATTATATACTAGTTGATACGACATGCCATCCAGCTTGCTCCTGATCTCCACGGCAGCTCCTGAATTTCAGAATATCTCGATAACCTGACTCTTGACTGCCCGTGTTAAAATTTATGGGCACCCGGAGCTTAGGAAGGAAACAATAAACTCCAGGTCAATCATGGGACTGGTGTGAGAACTTAAAATAGTTTATCTTTAAAAACAACAAAGAAATATTTTTAATATAGATTCGCAATGCTTTTAGAAAATGAGACTACCATAAGGCCTCCCGCACACACGATGCAAACGAAGAATCGGAGGAGATTTCTCCTTATGATAGTAAAATATGCTTGATACGTAGAAATTTTTCTTTGACATTATTACTATAAGTGCGGAGTGTAGGAAAACATTTCGAAAGTAATGATATAAATCTTAGCCAGCATAAACATTTCGTACTTATGCCTACTATAGCTACCATATTCAATAGCATGTTACCGCCACATTCCATGGTAGGTTATACAGCTAAAACCGTACAGGGTTTCGTACTGGAGTTTGGATTTCCAATAAATGGTCAGGCCAAGGAACTTCCCATTGCCACACAGGTACGCCTCTGGAAAGACGCACCGAGAACTAACTTAACATTACGGTTAGATCTCTGCCAACACAAGGCCGAGTTACCCTTAACTAGGTAACTACCGACATGAATATGCCATCCCCCGGTTGCAACCGACCTAAATCCCGGGATTCACCAACAACCACAAAGTAATAAGTTTGCAGCAATAACATAGGTTAAGTATCAGGGCTCCATACCATAATACCACCTCTATCCAGAAGGAAATGACATACACTAAGGGGGTGCTATCCCCTCATAACCTTGCCGCATCTTTCCTGTTTTGACCATTTTCAGGGTGTGAGGTCCGACGAAGTCTCGTCCACAAAGATATGCTTTATACAAAAGCCATTCTTTGCTCAACAAATGGTCAACAACACTTCGTATGCTACATTACCAATTTGGGAATATATCACTAGTAACCATCAACTACATAACCTCTGAGCTCGTACGTCTCATAGAAGGGTGTTAAGCTAAAAGAATAAATTCTCCGCCACCAACAGAAATATATTTGGTAGAAACCAGCTTTACATCTCAAATTGTGATGTCAGACATACAACCATACAAGTCCGTTCCGGGATCGAACGGAACTGAAGGCACTTCCAAAGAAGCCCTTGCAATCCGGATATTCACTAATCACGACCAGATTTCTCATCACAAAGGGTGATAAAATCTCTATATCGGAGATCAGCCGATGCAGAGTCATTCGACGGTAATCCTTCCGTTTTCAAAAATACCCGGTCTTCAACACCGGTCTTCAAATGCTATCATTATGATATATCACTTATTCGGAATGAGATTTATGACACAAAGGTCCTCTCCCGACTAAACCGAATAATGAGCGCTTATTTTCAAAATAAGTGTAGCATTCATATTCAAGCAATCATAACAAATACCCATTTAAAGGTAAATATTGATAGTCGGTTATTTAACTATCAAGGCCAACAACCAAATATCCAACACCATAACAATCACTAGGCCCTTTTGATTAATCTTCTGTAAATAAATAACTTGCCAGATATTCACTTTAATTTATCTTTAAAAAGATATATTCTCTGAACCATTTCAATTTCTTCATTGGAAAACATTTCCAAATACTTTTTTAACAATAAGTAATTCACAAATTCATTTATTTTCAATACTTAGAAAATAATCAATATACTTAAAACACGATTAAGTATATATTTCATTCTTTTAAGGAAAACATTCTCTTAAACACATTCATTTGAGTCAAAATGAATGTTGCGTAAAACATTGTTACGACAACCCAAAATCACTAGTATAGGGATTCGAAATTAAGATAGGTATATAAATCCCAATACTATATAAAAACATTTCCTTTCGAAAATCATTTACTATAACAACAGTGTTATAGTCCATCTTTTCCTTGTTTCTCGAAAACGTCTACTTCAACAATGAATGTTGAAATCTAGGATTTCGATCCTTAACACATTTTAAAAACAACTTCAAATCGTTTTAATTCCATTTAAAAGATCACTCCCTAAACATTCCTTTAATATATTATTCACTGTTCAAAATCGTGAATATAAATCATTAACCAAATTCAACACTTTTACATATTCAATTTAAAAATTATCCACTATCCCAAAATCGTGAATATACTCCTTTAATATGCTGTAAAAGTTAACTTATCAAATTCAATCAATCTTGAATTTATAAATCAATGTTTATAAATTCACATTTATATATTATAAAAACTTCAAGTTATAAAATCACTTTATTCACAATTTCTATCCATATCCCATTTACACGCCAAAATCCATATTATAAGTAAATTTAACTATAAATCTTTTATTTTGCAAAATCTATTCATTTTATAACTTCTCAATTTATAAATCTATAAATTTCATTTACTTGCTAATCCATCTATTTACTATTTCATTTTAACACACAAAAAAACTCGTTTTATAATTCTATTATTTTTAATTTATAAATATCAATTTTATAAATCTTCTATATAAACCGTTTATAATTATTCAAAAATCTCAATTTAAACTATTTTATAAAATTCATTAACTCCATATTTCAAAAATCACATTTTAACTATATTTCTCAAAAATCATAAATTTTATAACATTAAAAATATAACATTTATTTATTTAAAATCAATCAATTCCAAAATTTAAATAAAACTTATACTTTCAAAAATCACTTTAAAAATCCTTTTAAATTCAAAATCGTTACTTTAACACTTTTAAAACTCCAAAAATAGGCCTAATGCTGCAATAGCACTAAATATAACAATCACGGCATCCAAACATCATATATCAATATGATAACAGAATATATCACAATATCTGTAAATAAATCAATTACTGTTGAGGAATCTAGTTGGATCCCTCCAACCTGTTTCCCTACATCCACAGATGTTAGCACAATACCAATTCTGTGTCAATACGGAATATCGCGGTATATAGGATCTATAAAATATTACCGCTATTATGCGGCGCAATAGGGTCTCATCCGCTATATAATGCGGGAAAATCAACTCCAAGTACATATCTAATACCAATTTCGTTCAAGTTGGAATTATCGCGGTATATATTTTTAATAAATAACATCCGCTTAATATACGGCGTATAGGGTCTATTACTATACAACAGATAATAATTTATCATTCAATCATACAAATCAAGCAATTTTAAATCTAACTATTTAAAATTTAAATCAAAATAATTTCGATTGAGTGAGAAGTTCTCACCTTGCTTTCAATAACGGTTGCAGTGTTTTATTTCGAATAAAATTAAACGTGCGTTTAATTTTACCCAAAATTTTCACTAGCTCCAATTGATTCCAATCTAGATCCATTGCGTAGTGTTCGTCAATATGATTCCAACGCAATTCGTTTCGTGCGTTTTCGACCTCATATGAAAGAGATATCGCATTTTAAAGTTTACACGAATTATAATATATATAAATTAACAATTTTCTTTATTTTTATATAACCTAAAAAAATCTCAGCCGTTCGTTTTTGCTTCTGCAGATCGTGGCCGCACTTGGCTTTCTCCTCCAACAGCAAAACACGAATATCACGTAACCCATAGCCGCCCAAAGCCTTGAATTTTCGCACCATATACATCCACTTTGACAACGATCAACTAGTATCATCTTGAAGCCCGTGGCCAACTCCATACTCGGCCAAGAGCATAGGAAGCTCGGTCGCCCCCTGATGTTGGAAATCGTGCGCGACTTTCGGCCCTTCTACCTCAATTTGCCAACGATCCAAAGCTTCATTTACGATCACCACTGTTGAGATTAAAGATCTTGACGTGCTCTATGACTTTCATGTTGAAGGTTTCTCATATTGATTCACGGATTTGAAGAAAAGAGGAGGAGAAGATAAATGTTTTTCGGCCATTGATGATAACTGGCGGCTAGGATTAGGGTTTTTGAGTTGTGTTGTAATTTGTGAAAATGGAGGGCCTTTTATAGAAAATTTGCGAACACTATTCACCCCAAAATTTTCCAAACTCCAAACAAAGCGTGCCGCTTGGCGTTTATAATGTTTTACTCCCATTTCGAACGCAATGGAATATATATCGGGAGCCAATTCGATCAAATTTGGAAGATACGATTTCGAATCGAATTATTTAAATTCAAAATTCACTCGAATCGATTTCTACGCGTTTTAGCTTGCCCCGGACAAACCGTAAATCTGATTGACACGAAATTGAAACCATACAATAATATAACATTACGGATCCGATGAAACTGGTTTCGTCGAAATCCGAGACTGTTTGAAAAATGGCTATTTTAACTCGTCAATTAAATATTAAAATATTCAATTTTCACGAATTAACTTTTAATTCAATTTTAAAAGTTCACAAACATTGTTCTAACTCCAATATGATTTAATACAACTTTATAACCCATTTTTAATCACATTAAATCCAATTTCTAATTATTTCTGTAATTTTCAATATTAAATTATCGATTTAATTATCCAATTAAATCCAGATATTCGAAAAATAAATTATTCGACTTATAAATTTTACTTATTAATATTTAAAATCAATTAAATATACGAATTTTAATTGACAGAAATTCTGGGTCGTTACACCCCCTCCCTGAATATTCATGAATGACCCATGATGAATTGTCTTGCAATTCATAAATAAGCATGTATGTAAGCATTTTCACATTTCATGTTCTTAGTGTCAACGTGTCATTCATATGAACTACGTGAGCTTTTGAAGAGGGTAGTACTTAAAGATTATTTTAGTTGAACTTAACAATGACAGAAAAGATGGACTCTTTTACACAAAAATCAAACTTGTAATATAGCGCCCTCTTGCTAAGGGAAGTCATTGATCGACTGGGATTTTCAAATAAAAGAAGGTGGTGCAGACAGTGGTTTAAGATTTATAGCTAAAGAGTATTCACACCATGACACTGAAAAGTTAACGATATTCTCATAGGTTGTGATGCATACTTCTATCGAATGTTATTTACTTTGTTGACATTTTCTGGTATGAAGTTGGAGCAACTTGAGGTGAATACAGCAATTTTGCAGATGGCCTTGAGAAAGAGATTTATACAGATCAATCAGACAAGAGTAAGGCAGATTATTTGTGAAAGCTTGACAATCTACGAACAAACTAAAGCAATCCACAAGGTAGTGGTACAAAGAGATTTGTCAAGTTTTTACTATTTCATGAATTCTTTAGAAGCTCAAAGTCAATGTGTATTTCGAAAGATGCACCAAATAGTTAACATATTTGTTGCTATATGTTGATTGTGTCCAGGGGAGGAGGCAGTATATTTGTTGCTATATGTTGCTATATGCCCTACCTAAAATTTCTTCCCTACCTGATATAACCTGCTGTCTCCGCCACTGATTGTGTCAGTTAGTATGAATAGAGTGGATGTGTTAAAAATATAGCTTAGTAAGAGTCTGACATGAAAGATTTGAAAGAAAAAATGTGATGGAGATATGTAGAGACAGACAAGCGAGAGAGCTAAAGCACTCACAGAAACAATACATCTAGAACATTCTCATTTGATATGAAATCAAGAAGCCACTGAGTACTTGGTTTATTCTTTATGAGGATACGTCTCACACATATACAAAGAAAGAATTTATGATGGTGTGCCATATGCAAATGTTATTGGAAGTCTTATTTATGCAAAGATATGTACATGGCCGAACTTGACTTTGGTGGTTGGTATTGTAGGCTTATCCCTTATGTATGTCTAATTCAAGCAAGTAACACTGGGCAATGATAAAGTGAATTCTCAGATATTTGAGAGGTACTTCATAGCTAAATAATCAATAACAAAATCGGTCATATATTGTTCAAGCACCGATATCTGATACACAAAACTATTGGAATCATATTTGAATAATATTGATTATTAACAAATTATCTACACATTTTAAATTATAAATGATACCACAAATACATTGCTTTGTTAGTTTATATTGCTTTGTTAGCTAAACGGTCAAGAATTTTCCTATGGATAAATAATTCGTCTTTTGCAATTTAAACCTAGAAAATGTAACTTACCATTATTATAAGCGTCTCTTAACTAATTTCATCCTTGTAAACACTCTTAATATCTTTGACTTTAACATGATCAGCTCAGACTTAGTTTGTGAGTGTTACTGAAACAACTTAAGGTTTCAATATATACATATATCTGTGATGATCTCGTGTTTTTGTTGATTTTTTTTCAGTTCTTATGGTTGTCGACTGGACTGCTTATGCTAACATAGTGTAGACGTGAGATTGCTATGTTAGATTGTCGATTATAGGCTTACTTTGTTATGGGGTTTACTGATAGCCCTGGGTGTTTAGGGCTGCTTTGGTGCTTTTGACTACAGTTGTGCTTTTGTCCATCATTAGACGATATAGTTTCCATTGACAGCCCAGTGGTTCGTCCAACGCTTTGGTACTCCCAGTGGTTTGTCCAACGCTTTGGTGCTTTATTTTGTTATTCATTTCATCTCTCAGGTTTGAGGTTTTTTTCTTTTTTAATTGTAAGGAGTAATTTTTGACTTTTTGCTACCTGTCAAACTTACCGACGCTTCGTTTTAAAGTGCTAAATAAAATTATAAGAGTGTTCTTCTCTCCTGGATGATCACTCGTTTTCCCAACAAAAAAATACCACAAAATCACATCCGTGCATAACTTCTCTTAAGGAAATTATGGACTTGACATACACATAAAATAGTGAAAATAATATCTAAATGCAATTTTCCTGCTAAAGGGTCTTTGTCAACTAGAAGGTTCGTCATCGAATACATTCAGAATGACAATAGTCATTTTCTAGCAATATATCATGCTATTGGTGGATAAAAATGGACATCCCAAAGTTGTCATGACTTATAATGTAGCGATTAGGGACGTTCATCACCTGTTATATGTCACTATCATTTTACACTACTTAACTCATTAAGTGCATAGCAGAGGCAAAAAATATATTTAAAATATGAAAATCGAAAATTCTCACCTCTAAATTGACTAACCAACTATTTGCACCAGATCCAAAGCCACGATCTAGGTGGTAACCACGCAGAGTTCCGTCTAAACAAACTACCTAAGTCAAGAACCATAATTAGCAATAAACCATGTATCAAGAAATCTTTGTTTAATAGGAGCAGAAGTTAGATGATATCAGAACATGTAAAACAAGTAATTACTATTTTGATTAGTTCCTGATATTTTAGAATATAAAAGCTATTTGAAAATTTGATTAGAATATGTAAACCATATGGAGATGACTTATTGTTATTACTTATTTGTGATAGAGATGGCACTTGATTATGCATTCAGCTTCTTTTTTTCAATAAGAAGCAGCAGTACAAATACAGATAAAACATAATTTCAGACACGAGTCTACACAACAAAACAGGAATTAGGTAGATCTAAACTCATCACCAGTGATATATTTAATCATTTCTGAGAATATATAAAGCAGATTATATAAAACATAATCATATATGAGGATTATATAATGAAAATTACAAATAACAGCTTTTCATAAGACACAATATTAAATCTTCAGATGCTAAGTTTTGGTTTAAAAGTGACTATTCAAGGGAAACAACAAAAAATTCGTTTCACTTTTATAAAAGAAAAATCATTGCCTTCTTATCCTTTTTTGGACAGGGTGGCAATGACATTTTAAAAATCACTGGATTTATTAAATTCAATTTTAAATATCACCAGAGATATATTCAAACTGCATGAATTTTTTTAAATTTGTTTATAAATTTTTCATATACTTGATTTCCAATAGTTATATCTCTGGTGATTGGCAAAATAACAAAAGGGTAAAAGATTGTTTATAAATTTTTCATATACTTGATTTCCAATAGTGAGCATCATTCCTAAATCTAGATTGGGATTTTTGGATTTTTTATGTGTGCACGGGGCGATTGGTGGGCAATGTTTGCATCATTCATGCCCAAGGATGATGTTATCTGGTATGCCATGTTAAAGGGACAGCCAGCTCTGTGTTGGTAGAGGTAAAAATTTTGTTGCCTTGGTACATTTTTCTAGAGGTATACTTTCCATTACCTCGCCATATATGGAATTCAGTCTTCAATACCTGCCTTTAAAGACTTAGTTGTATATCTATCATGTTGGAATGTAATTAATGTATCCATTTGGGTGATGATTAATATTTATTTTAAACCCTAGATACTATTATAATATCACAAGATTTTTTAGTAAAATGGGTTGGCATCGCAAGGTAAAAACCCGTTCACATTTATGAATGGCGTGGTCTTACGAGATTCCTTTATTTTGAAAGGTTTTGTAATAGTAAAAATTTATTTGATTGTGTTTCTTATTCTAGTTTACCAGACTGATCTAGGCATTATTTTATTATAATGTTGGGGATTTCCCAAGCATATTGTTATGGATTCTTTGGAGCTTCACGAGACGAGCTAGATGCTTCTAAGATGTATTTACATATCTTTATTTCTATTGCATTTGTTGTGTTGTATTTATTAGCATTTTTAAGGACATCCTATTATAATTGTCCAGGCTGATGATAGGTCAATATTACTTTGCTTGATGTATTTATAGTTTTATTTTGTTAGGATCATCGATATAGATTACTCATCACTTGTGAGATTATATTCTGTTTTTTCTTTTCTTTCACCTCAATAATATGTCTTTTCAGCACTTGGATGTTCGACTCGTATATACCTTGGATGTATTAGTGTCGAACAGTGAGGGTCGAAAAGGCAGGTTGTTATAGTTTTCATTACTTTCACTTTGTTACGGTTATAAATGTTGGCTCATTTCTTAGCAAGGTAAATAAGGTAAAACTAGGCGACGGATTTGTAATTTCCCTTATTCCTATTTCATAACACATCCGCAACACTATCCTTAATATTTGCATCATCCAAGCTGATAGGATTTATCCAATCATAAAATTAACATAGTCAAGTATTTATTTTAATTAATATCTCAATTGATGTTCCTTCTTCTACACTCCTTAACATTCCAATTTCTTTTTTGTACTCATTTCGCCTTCTCCTTTTATTCTTTCTGCCTTTTCGAGTTGACTGGGTTTCAAACTACAAGGTTCGCTTTGTTTTTCATTTTAATTAAATTTTATTTTATCTCATTTATTCATATGATTTTATTTAAAATCATCTGTCTATTGGGTGGATATAACAAAAAATGGATATATTATTTATTGGGTAGATGTAATCATTATATTATTGGCACATAATCTAATATTCTCACTAATGCTATTTATATTAATAAGTGAATGGTAGAACAAAAACGAAATTTTGATGAATGATTTTTATTAAAAAAATTAGATTATCTATGAGAGAAAAATGAGTTCTACATTAAAAAAGTTTAGGATCTTAAGTTAGTTTAGGAAAATGAAGTAGCCAACAATTTACTAGGAGCATATTTCTTATTTTGATCTTCTATTTTTTTTTCTCTATTTTGGTAAAACGTATCACATATCTTTTTTCAGCTTATCGAGATTTCTGATTATTGGTACTTGATCCTAATAGGATGATAGTGACATCTAGATGAAATTTGAAGCTCTAAGCCAAACTTGATTTTACTTCAAAGGAAAAATTAACTAAATTTTATATAATTTTTTTAATTAAAACTCTCATTATTTATGAAACCTAAAACTAATGTATATACTATTAACAAAGTTCAACCTTATTTTGAAAAGATGGTAAATGTAGAACAATTTTTTTTAGCCATAGGTTATATTATTAACTTACTAATATACCAAATTTATTAAAAGGTTTGCTAAGAACTTCAAGCTTGCAGATAACAACTACTTCTTTCATTATTTCTTAGGTGGGTTTATTTATAGGGTGTTAATAGATTGAAGAAATACAAAGGCATGTGATCGGTGTTAATAGATTGAAGAAATACAAAGGCATGTGATCACTGAAGTTCATGACAAAGGGAAGTGATGCACATTACATGGGAGGCACATTAATGCATAGTCAATCTAGTAGCTGCAAGGGCTCGGTTCAATGACTTAATTCCTTGCACGAGGCAAGCTGTGAAAAATGGTATTTTCAAAGCTCTTTTATAAATTCCGCCCATGATCTTCTAAAACTAGTAAAGCTTTGATGGAGGTATATAGTGTTTAATCGATCTCTTTATGTTGTTTAGCGAGTGGGTAGTAACTAAATATTTTCAATTAAATAATGCACAAATATACTAATAAAATGGCAACTCGATCACTTTTGATTCAATTTCTTATTCAAAAAGAGAGGGAATTTTGTACATATATACTCATATATGCATGCACACACGTGTGTGCACACATCTGTGTATATGTACATTTGTATATGTGTATAGAACTCTCTATCTACATGCATTTATGTATACAATGCATCTCTTTCCATCTCTCTCTTTGTCTATGTGTGTATCAAATTATTGATATAATGTATCAACAATATTGTCATACAAAATTTTACAATAATTTTTTTAAATGATGGACAATCAAAAGAAAGAAAACATATCTTCTTAAAGCTTCCTATCTTACATGCTTTATTCATAGATTTTTATGAGTTCCATTCAAAGAGTTAAAAAATTTAATAATTGAAGAGCCAAGGTTATAATATTGCAAGAAATTATATAACTATGTTTGATTATTGCCCATATTGCATTTTCTTCCCATTACCATTCAGCATAAGAATATTACCTGTTAACCATAAAATTAACTTAAAGATAAAGGCATGAAAGAGGCTCATAAAATGTGTTAAGCTCCACAAGAATTGAAATCAGGGTTTCACCATAATATAAAAAAAGTATTTCAAAGGCATTGAGATAGCTTTCCAAGTGGTTAGGATGGATTTGAAAGAACTTGAAGCACCTACAAGTGTCAAGTAAAAAAAGAACTTTCGAAAGGGTACAAAGGAAAGCAAAGCCACCCTTCTACCTCAGCCGGACCTTTCGACGCATTGGTTTCCACATGTATGAGAGCTTAATATGTGTTCGTAACACCTTTGTAAGGGATTGGACAGTATGCACGCACACAAGAACCAAACCATTCGAAATACTTGGTTTCGCCATTGTCAATCTTCCATTTAAAGACATTTTACCAATATGCACCTTTCGAAAGCAACAATAAGTTTTTCGAAATATCGGAACCTTCCATAAGCATAAAGAAAACTCCACATAAAGCCAAGTGAGCTTTCACATTGGTCCAGTTGTCACCTACAAATTCTATCGAAACTATATGAAAGCACTTCTTACACACTCAAATAATCACTTATCATGGTTAACACTAGACGAAAGCAATCTAGGGAAGTTTCGAAGGAGAAGAAGGAGTTGACGGTGCTTCAGCTTGCATCAAAACAACATGATAGGGAACCTTGACCTTTTCGCTACATACGTTTGGAAGGTTTCGAAAGATTTCAGAGGAACATAAAAGCAATATTTGGAAGTTTAGAACAACATCCACTGCTAATACACTATTGATAAAGGTAAAAGGGTTAAGCATAATAAGAGTCCTAAGCAGGCGCCTTCGAAGTTATGAAAGTAAAAGGATGAAAGCAAATGGATGAAAGCAAAAAGCTAGGAGAAAGACCTTTTAACTGCTTCAAAAGGTTAGAAGCGGAAGAGGGTCAACCAGCATCTATAAATATGACCCTAGGGGTCTGAGTTTAAGGACCAAATTTGAGTTTTGAATTCTCTTTCTTATTTCATAACAAAATCAAACTTTTGTAACCCTATATCAATTTGGGGAAAATTCTCTTAATCGTAATCTGATTTAAATAAATGCAAAGGAGTGGATGCATGGATCTAATATCGATTTTGAATATGAGGAAGATCATTTTGGCAATTAGCTCGACTAATGACCAATTGCACATGATGCTCACTTATTTTCTTAACCCTATTTGACTTATGCAATGCTATGGAATCTACTTAGATATTGTGATTTTGAATCATATTATCCTCACGTTTTATAATATGAAAAACTAAAATTGACCCGATGATGATAATTCGATATCAACAAGTCCATTGAACTTATACCATTTGTCTAAGGTATGATTCTATTGCATATTGACTTTAACACATTGCACATTAAGTCATTTCAAAAGAGTAAGGAAGGTTCTTTCGACTCGATCCAACGGGGTTTCGAAGGGGCATACTGTGTGATTGTTGATGTTAAGTATGATGAGAGGACACCTTCAAAAAAAGCATGAATGTTCCTAAACATATTACTCCTTTCAAAGGTGCCTCAACAATGAGAGCAGAAACCACATTTTCAAGAGTGGATTCTTTTTTAAAGGCATAATAACCCTTTCAACCCACTTGAAAGGGGTTATGAACGAATTGTTTCCTTCCTAATCTATGTTTCGAATTGTTGAATGGATCTTTAATCAACAGTTAACACCTTCATAAAGCCACCTTTCGAAAATATGCAGCCACTATCGAGTCATTCGAAAAGGGTTTCGAAGGGATTGTTCACTTCTAAAACCTAACTTTAAGACGATAATCAAATTTCTTGTCAACAATTTAGCTTTAGGAATGTTGACAAGTTTTCATGTTAACATTTTTAGCACTACAGGAGGGCTTGAACCTCCAACATTGTAGTTTCGTTATAGAGTAATTATGGACTGTTTAATTTGATGTAGGAAAATGAACTCTAAAAGGCTTAGTCGAATGGACGAAGAAGCAGTACACACCACAACTTTGGAGGAAAATGTTACTTCAACTTTCAACTTGGAGGGAGTGGTACAAGGATAGCCATTGGCCCTAGCACAACCAGACGACAACGCAATCAAGATAAGGTATCTGGAGCAATATTTACTAAAAATACAAGAGCTCCTTAAAGCAACTCTATCTCAAAAAATTTCCAAAACTACAAAACCAACAACTAGAGATGAGGTAATCTCCTCAAGAAGTAACTTAAAGGCCTATACCAATGAAGGCAAGAGAAAGATAGATCAAACACTGTCAAAGAAGAAGGAACGTTAAAACATTAAAGTCGATCATCAAGGAAAAATACAGGATAAGTCTCTCGAACAATGGAATTTGCACTTCAAAGGAGTACGACCCAAATTGAAAATGCTACCATGATGCTAAAGCTTATTTAAAAGATGTGGCAGAAAAGGCAATCAAAGAAACGTTAAATGCGAAAGGGAAGGAACTCTGGATGAGCGAGTAAATGATGAATGAGTAGCTCCGTCCACCGATAAGATCATGTCAACGATCATTCCATCTCATGTCAAGATCCCAACCATGAAATATCATGACACTACTGATCCTAATGATTACTTGATGGCTTTTGATAGCCGAATGGATCTATATAATGCCTTTGGAGCAACACAGTGTAGGCTATTCCCAGTAAGCATCTAAGGAGTGGCCGCAAAATGGTACCATCAATGTCGAGAAAAGACTATTTATTCATGAAAACAATTTTATTATGAATTCTCCCCTCAATTATGCATATGCAAGGATCCCATGATTAATTATACCATTCTAGCAAACATCAAACAAAGGCAGGGGTAGTCGCTAGGTGACTACCCAAGAAGGTTCGGTGCAAAGGCACTAAAGGCAAAGGATATGAAAGATAGGGATAAACTGATTGCAGTACATTCAGGACTGATAGAAAATACACCATTTTTGAAAGAGCTCTTTGTTCACGGATGTAAAGATCTACAAGACTTCCACTTCCAAGACAATAGATTCATTCGAATGGATGAATTGTATTATGCTAAGAAGAAAGCTAACCCCAAGAAGGAGAGTGGGAGATTGGGTTCGACCGTGTACATAAAAGGCAAGGTGGGAGAATTCTTATACTAATTCAACCGCTTTGAACAAGCCATTGTCTTATATTTATGCTACAGCAAAAGAGAAGGTTAACTTCCTAACTTCATTCAAGGCCAAAAATTACCCCGAGCAGAGAAAAAGGGACAACTAATGTGCTTATCACAAGCAAATGGCCATAAAACTGATGAATGTTAAGTGCTGACTGGAATCATTCAGAAACTAATCCATGAAGTGTATTTGAAGGAACTCATCCAAGACAAGCAAAAGGTACCTTAGACTAGTGATGGTCCGCAAAAATTTACTAATAATGATGTCAATATCTTAGTAGAAGATCTATTAAGCTTGAGTTCGCTTGTAAATAGGATTGATTAATCCATGGAGGGTCACTCCCAGTAGGAACTAGCAAGGGAGACAGAAGCAGATACATTAAAGAAGCTAGAGAGGGAGTGTTCCCCATCTAAGAAGAGCCTTCACTTAAAATTATGTGACTCAATAGACCAATTGAAATCTTGTTGTTACTTCCCAAGAGCTAAAGAAAGGGATTCATCATCCCTATAACGACCCCCTCATTATCACGGCCTAAATTGGACTTTCATTACTGTCCAAGATTCCTGTAGACACCGGGAGCACAGTCAATGTTATTTTCAAACATGTCTTTGATCAAATGGGTATTCTTGAAGACTAGTTAGAGCATTGCCTTGAGCTTATCTTTGGGTTCAATAATAAGGGGTCAACCTCAATAGGTCAAGTGAAGTTTCTAGTACAGATGGGAGTACCGCCGTGCTGCAGGACTTTCAAAACTCTCTTCGTAATCATCAATCAACCGACATATTACAATGCTTTCTCTGGCCGACCCGCACTTGATGAGGTGGACGCTTTTATCTTGCCAAAATATCTAACTGTAAATTCTTAACTAAGAGGGGTTGGGGCACTATCCGCAGAGAATAATTCAGCTCCCATGAGATATACTTTGCAACACTTGATCAATATAAGAGGGAGTATTCTTCTTACTATGATTCTTCTACTATTTATCAGCCTTTAGATGATAGATTTTTACATCCATCATTTGAAATAAAAATGAAGTCTAATAAAATAAGCAAACGTGTGTTTGGAAGGTACTTCTCATTTGGGGGGCCGTTACAAAATTAAATTGTAGTGGTGAAATGGAATGGATAAAATCTATAAAGGATCTTGAGAAGATGTGTGTAGATCCAGTTGATCCGACCAAAATTAATAGAGTGGGAAAAGTATTGAAGGATAACATGAAGGCGGATTTAACTCAATTTATCAAAGCTCACAAAGATGTATTTGCATGGAGTCATTAAGATATGAACAGAATTGACCTATAAATTATGTGCCATGCATTAAATATTAATCCAAACGTGACCCACATTCGACAAAAGAAGTGGTAATTTGACAAGATTCGGTCTGACCTTGAAAGAAGAAATTAAAAGGCTGCTTGAGAATGGGTTCATTCGAGAGGTATTTTACCCAAAATGGTAAGAAAATCAAATTTTGGTGAAAAAGGAAAATGGAGACCATATGTCAACTATATGGATCTGACCAAAGCATGCCTAAAATACTATTATCCATTACCTAGAATAGATCGGTTAGTTGATACTACTTGTGGTCATAAGCTATTGTCCATCATGGATGCATATTCATGATATAACCAAATACCAATGTTCAAACCAGACAAAGAGCATACAAGCTTCATTATCAATTGGGGAATCTTCTGTTATAGCAATGCATTTTAGCCTAAAGAAGGTGGGAGCTACTTACTAAAGATTAGTCAACAGAATGTTAAAGGAGAGATTGGAAGAAATATGGAAGTTTATGTGGATGACATGTTGGTAAAGTCACAAGAAGCCGAGAATCACCCTAAGGATCTTAAGGAAATGTTTAAAGTGTTACGATGGTATTAAATGAGAATAAATCCTTAGAAATGTTCTTTTAGAGTTCATTGCGAAAAATTATTGGCTATATCGTTAGCGCACAAGGAATCGAAGCCAGTCCTGACCAGATTCAGGCTATCAAAAATATGGTAGAACCTAAACCATCAAAGGTGTAATGAGCTTAAAGGGTAGAGTTTTAGCTCTAAGTAGATATATCTCCAAGGCAACCAATAAATGCATCCCCTTCTTCAATGTGATTAGAGGATTATAAGAAAGCCTTCCACGAATTAAAAAATCATTTAGAAAGTCCCCTTATATTATCCAGCCTCTTAGATGGAGAAAGCCTATATTTGTATATGGAAGTTTCAGAACGTGCGGTAAATTCAGTGCTGATTACAAAGAAGAATGGAACTCAACTTCCCATTTATTATGTAAACAGACGATTGAAAGATGCTGAGCTTCGGTATCCGGTCATTGAAAATTAGATTAATGTTTGATATTAATGGCACAGAAACTTAGAGCATACATTCAAGTGCATCTAATTAGAGCATTGACCAACCTCTCACTCAAACAATTTTTTAGTAAACTTGAGACTGCAGGGAGGCTGGTAAAATAGGGATTGAATTTAGTCGGTATGACATTGAATTTCAGCCACAAGCAGCAATTAAAGGGAAGGTTTAGCAGACTTTATCAATGACTGCACAAGCTTTTAAAAGAAGAATCAGAGAAAGAAAAGAATCAAAAGCCCATATGGCAACTATTTATGGATGGAGCATCAAATGAGCAGGGAGCTGGAGCAGGATACGTCATAATCACACCGATTGGGCATCGCTTGCATTATGCAATGAAACTACTGTTTACCGCAATAAATAACATAGCAGAATATGAATCGATGGTGGTAGGTTGACTCTCGCCTTGCAACTTAAAATCCTATGGATTCAAATCATTGGTGATTCTCAGCTAATGGTAAATCAGATAAAGCAAATATATTAGGCTAAGGACAACAAACTATCCATATATGTAAAGAAAGTGTTGAAAATTCTTACCTTATTTGAAGATTTTTCTATACACTAAGTCCTAAGGGAAGAAAAATCTCAAGAAAATTCGTTTAGCAAAGTTTGTTAGTTCAAGAGGCGCTCTAGAAACCCGTATCATACTAGTAGGGAACAAAGCAAATCCTAGCATCCAAGAGGGAATATCCGAACAAAGGAAGGAATTGTTGGTTCTAACTGGATCCAAAGCCATAGCATAAGAAAGAGAAGAAAGGTAAATCGGTAAAGAAATCCCATATGAGAAGTTTAATCATCCAAATTCAGATGACTATATAGTGACACTTCGATGTCACCTATTGTCAAATACTTTAGATATTACCATTCGAAAAAATGAAAGCTAGGAAAATCAAGCAATGGGCTATGACTTTCATAATGATGAATAAAAAAATTCATAAGAAAGGATATGCCTTGCCTTACTTAAGATGTGTGAGTTTGTAGGATGGGATGAAATTATTGATGGAAGCGCATGAAGGATTTTGTGGAGACCATTGCAACAAAGTAAAGGTTGCAAAGAAAATAATGATCCAAGGTTTCTATTGGCCTCGAATTGTGGGCCAAGCTATTGAATATGTAAAGAAATGTGAAAGATTCCAAAAATACTCAAAGATTCCTCGTTTAGACCAAGTCAATTAACTTCCATCTCTAGTCCATGGCCCTTCGATATATGGGGAATCGACTTAGTCGAGCCATTGCAAATTTCCAAAGGAGAAGCAAAATATGAATTCCTAGCACTTGTTCATATGCACTTGCTTTTGGTTTGGATTGAATTGGTGAATATCCAAATTTTTAGTGTTTGGGTTCAATTCTTTAAAGATCCTAACTTTGATGTTTGAGCATGTTTTTGGTGGCGAATCGGAGAGCTAATGGAGCTGGGGTATCTATTGGCAAAGGATCCTTAGGTCCGTTGCTCGACCGATTGCGTTTTAGAAGAGTTGGCAATTCGATGAGAAAGGGCAGGAACTGCAGAAACTTGCAGTTCGGCCGACCGAGCCCTGTAGCCAGTCGACCGACCTGCTACTCCGAGCAATTTTTCTGCTTTTGGCCAGCCGACCGAGCCCTGTAGTCCGGTCGACCGACTTGCTCCTATTTTGCTGTTTTGCCTATTTTTGCTCTTTTTGATTGGTTTTCCAAATTTTATCGATTCAAGTTGGTGTTTAGCGGTTGTCATTGCATCTTTGGATTTGATAACTTATTTTTGACTTCATTCACGGGTTTTCATAAATAATCCCTCTAAATCGTATTAAAAGTTTCCTTCTTCAATTCTTAAATTATATTTAAAACGCACATACACAATTTCGCACTTCGAGCGGAGTGGAAGGGAGATTAAATGGTTAGGTAAAACACGGACCATGAATCCATGCGTTTGTCTATCCGATTAATCCCGACCTATTCGATTGATTGTTTTGACCTTTTAGTCTGGTTTACCAATGAGATGAGGTGAACTTTGTACTACTTTGAGTGTGAAATTAACTAACCGATAGTAAACCGTTTAGTGCGAACGAGTGGTTATGGGATTCACGTTACCACTTTTCGGATTCCTTTTTGAGAGTTATGATACATTCTGCTAGTTAGTGGTGTCCAGTACTGGTCCTTCGGACCTTCACCACTACGGTTTGTTGCCTTCGGGTGTGTTGCCTTCGGGTTTGCACCTTTAGGTTTGTTGCCTTCGGGTATGTTGCCTTCGGGTTTGTTGCCCTATTGTATCGCTTTCGGAGTTAGGTCTTTATGAGCCGCTCGAGTGATATTTGGGTTTGGAGTCTTCGGGCTCATGGATCCTTGTTTATACAGTACTGAGCACGTGCAATTTTTATGATGTTTCATTGATATGTATATTCCCTAAGTGTCGCCCTTCGGTGTTGGCCTTTTTGAGCCGCATGATATGTAGCGATTACCTTGTGGAACTTGTGTTACCTTCATTGGTATTGGTTATTTGCCTTTATGGCTTGTTTTGGGATATTCCTATCCTTTGTTTCTCTGAGTTGCCGATGATATGAGGCTTGTTATGATATGATTCATCTTTTTGTTAGATGATTGTGTTATCTCTTTTAGAGATATTTGTTATACCTTGTAACCTTGCAGGTTTATTGTTGTTCAGTTTATCTAACTGATTTGTTTAGCTAGACTGACCCGTGTATTTTATACTCGGGTCAGACCGAGATGTTTCAAGTTAGGTGCTTTTGGACTATTCAGCGTGTTCCTTTTTGTTAAAGCTTTTTGTGTAGTCCTTTTTTTTGTGTAACTCTGATATATGTATTATTGGAATCGTCTGTATATTGTGGTTTGCTATACCACTTGACATGTATTATTTTGTATACTCTGTTATGTATCAATATACGTGTATATGATGATCTACTGTTCTGTGATGTACATTACATTTGAGTTGTTATATTCTGTTCTGATAGATCCTTCAACCACCTATGGTTTTGTTTTAAGTATACATTGGGTATGTCGACCTGCTTGGTATGTCTATTGTCGATGTATTTAATAGATAGTTAGAGAAAGGCTATAGATGGTCGTTCCTAACCAGCCTTATTCTCCGTGTTAGTTGACGGCATTACCCTATAGTGTCCTTGGCTAGCGTGGGTATAGAGGTGGGGCTTCACACTAAACTTCTTTTCTTATTACCAAAGTCAGATGATGGGACTTCAATTACTGCTAGGCCAGAGTTTTTATCTCCAATCATTCTCAACTATGGATTTCTTATACTTATTAACTCCAGATAATGATTAACTAATCTCCGTTGTTTCTAGATTTAGACTTCGGGAATTCTATTATTTGAAATACTAACACTGTCTTAAATTATATTACCACCAATCACTTAGCATACTTTTACATAAATTCTGAACTAACAATAGAAAATATTTACTATGAACTTTGTAGGGAAATGAGGTCATTAAAGATGGAATAGTGCAAAAGAAAAGGTGTTAATTTTTGTCCTAAAGAACAAATTCTTTTTTCATATAAGGGAGGCAAAATGTTAACCATAAAATTCACTTAATGTTAAAGGAATGAAAGAAGGCTCATAAAATTGTTAAGCTCCACAAGAATTGTAGAAAAGGGTTTTACCATTATTTAAAAAATATATTTTAAAGGCATTGACATAGCTTTCGAAGAGGTTAGGACGAAGTCACAAGCACTAGATGCACCTACAAGTGTCAAGTGAAACAAGAGCTTTATAAGGGATAGAAAATAAATTAAAGCTACCCTTCTGCCACAGCTAGATCTTTCGACGAAGTTGAATCCACATATATGAGAGAGCCTAGTATGGGTTTGAAACACCTTTCAAAGGTACTAGGCAACAGGCATGCACATAAGAACCAAACCCTTCGAAATAGTTGGTTTAGCCATTGTTAACATTCCACTTAAAGATATTTTACCAATATGCACCTTTTGAAACAAGAATAAGCCTTTCGAAATGATAGAACCTTTCGTAAGCATAAAGAAAATTCCATATAATGCCAAGTGACCTTTCGCAATGGTCCAGTCGTCACCTACTAATCCTTTCGAAACTATACGAAAGCAAAACTTCTTACCCACTCAAATAATTACACATCATGGTTGACACTAGAAGGAAGCGACCAAGAGTGGTTTCAAAGGAGAAGAAGGAGTTGTGGTTTCTTTCGCTTGCATCAAAACAACGTGATAGGGGACCTTGTCACTTTCGCTATATACCTTTCGAAGGTGACAAAAGGTTCAGAGGAACATGAAAGCAATATTGGGGAATTTTATATCAACATCCACTGCTAATTAACTATTGATGAAGGTAAAAGGGTTAACCAAGGAATAATAAAAGACCCAAGTGGCCACCTTCAAAGCTATGACAAAAGGATGAAGGCGAAAGGATGAATTTGAAAGGCTTAGAGAAAGACCTTTCGACTAATTCGAAAGGATGGAAGCGGGAGGGCGTCAACTTGCATCAATAAATATGACCCAGAGGCCCGAGTCTAAGGATCGAATTTGAATTCTGAATTATCTTTCTTATGTCATATAAAAATCAAACTTTTGTAAACCTAAACCAATTTGGGAAAAATTCTCTTGCTTGTAATCTGATTTAAATAAATGCAAAGGAGTGGATGCATGGACCCAATATGGATTTTGAATATGTGGAAGATCATTTAGACCATTAGCTTGACTAATGACCAATTGCACATGACGCTCACTTATTTTCTTAACCCTTATTTGACTTATGCAATGTTATGGATCTACTTAGACACGGTAAATAGTGACGAAAGCTACCGACGGCCGTCAACGGCATTTTCCAACGACTACCGACGGTTGAAAATCTCCATGACGTTTTCGTAATAAAATATAGTAGCCGTCGCAAGCCGTCAAAAACCAATATAAATTAGCCATCGACGGTCGTCAAAAACTATCAGAAAAAAGTGTATATATAGGCTCCAGGCCGAGAGTCAACTTCATAATCTCATTTTCCCCAAAAATCAACCAAATTCCTAACTCACCCAGTTCCTTCCCACCATTAGCCAATCCCCGCACCTCCTCGATCATCTCCAACTTAATCTTTCTCCACTCTTGACAAGTTTAGGTCCTTTATCAATCTCTAATTGGGTTTTATTCCTAAACTCTGATTAATATTGATTTGTTAAATTATGGTTAATTTGTTGTTATAATTGTACAATACACTATTGATTGTTTGTAATGCCCTATTGAATGCTAATTAGGTTGTTATTATGATTGTTTATCATTTAAATGGTGAGAAAAAAATTAGTGTTTATTTGCGTTAATTGGTGTATATGGATTGATCAATTAGTACATACGCATAATAGGGCTAGTTTGTAATAATTAGCATCGATGCTCAAGATTTAGTGTATGTGTTTTTAAGCTGACAAAGCCGACAATTTAGTGCACGCATTTCGTAGAATGTAAATAAATTATTGTAAAAATCATTTTATAATATGATTTACTTTTTGTAAATTCCTTAGAGAGTTTTTAGCCCCATCTGACAATTATTGTATATGATCGTTGAAAGGATAACCGTTTTTATCATAGAACGTGGATTTATATTCATCCGATACAATATTTTTTGGATTTATCCCTGTATTGGACAAGTTATAAAATAATAAAGTAATTATATTTTGCAAATCATTTCATTTTAAACGGTTCACAAAATTTTGACAGCACTTTCTTTTTGTTTCCTATGTACATGCATATTTGTGTGATACATGGAACAAAGTGGAAGTGCTATCGAAATTTTGTTGAATCGATTAAAATGAAATGATTTAAAAAATATAATTACTACTATGTTTTTAATGGGAAGTAGGATGACCAACCATCAAAGTGGAAAACAATAACCGAAAAATTGTAGATTATATTCATATAATAATTTGTGTAAATCCATTTGAAAATAAAATAAAATAAAATAATATCATATATTTGCGAAAATTTAAATGTGAGATTTAACTGAAAAATAAAATATCAATACATAAATGTTTAATATTTTTTATATTTTAAAGTAGGAAAAATGGTCAATTATTTTATTGATTTGAGCTAGATGTACCAACAAAAAAGGGAAATTGGAGACTCAATAAGTGAACATTTTCAAAATGGTGTACATGTCTTTATTGAATTCGCTTTAAGTAATAATGGAAACGACCATGAAATTCGTTGTCCATGTAGTAGGCGTAAATTATTAAAGCATTTGATACCGGATATGGTAATAGTTCATTTGCGCCAATATGGTTTCATGTTGAATTATTTGATGTTTGATCGTCATGGAGAACTTATAGCACATAATCCCGTACATTCGAAGGAGAAGATGGACGCTGAAATTGTTCCGACGAATTTCATAGAAGATATGGTTGAAGATATAGCACGTTCACTGTTCCCCACTATTAAATTTGATGGTAATGATGTTAATGTTGAAGAAGAACCAAGTATTGGAGCAAAATAATTATGATTTACCTACTAAGATTCCCCTTTGGGATGATTGTACAAGCGGTACTCAACTATCAGTAACTGCGGAATACATTGTGATGAAAGCAAAATACAACATCACAGAATACATTGGGATGATAAAGCATACGTTGCACATGTATATATTTTATGTTATAATTTATTAATAACGATCATTTTAATTAATTAGTTATAAAATATTATAATAATGTCATATAATATTTACTTGTATATGTACATAAGTTTCAAAACCAGCGTATATACTTCATGACCATCTCTCACGGCATGACCCGAGTATTGAAAATACCAAGATCAGGCTTGATAAACCAACGTGAGAAACTCAAATATAAATGACAGTGTCATACATCGGCCTTGGAATAAAATCTTTTGAAAACAAAGAGTATCTCATAAGACCATACCCACACTTAAACATGGACGGGTTTTTACTTTATGATAACTAAAACACTTTTATATATAAAAACATTTGATATTATTGCTAATGACATATCTTTGAAAACATTGGAAATAACTTATTAATCTTAGCCGAAATTGTTACCATTATTAAATTCTGGGGCTATTCATTAGGCCAATACACACAAAATCGCAGGTTCTTATTGGAGAATGGATATCCATACAAATGACAAGATAAGAGACTATCTTCCGACAGTACACCTCTAGAGGGATGCACCTAGGGTCTAGATATTGAACGCCTAAACTAACACAAGATCGGCATATCCCTCATGCTAGATAGTGCGGAATATGTCATCATCTCGGTCATTACTGACCATTAACGGGTACCTGATTCATACATTCACCACATACTTAGACATGTGTAGAATAAATCTAGAAGGATGATGACATCTCCTAATTGGGAGTGACCCATGTAGCCTTGCTGCTTCTACTCTATTTCTATCATTTTTGGGTGATGAGGCCCAAGGTAAACGATAACCTTTACACATAGCACATCTTCTTTGAATGCCACATTGCCATTTCCGTTGACTACTAATTTCCTTCCATAAAAATACAACCCTTGAGCTCGTACGTCTTAAGGATGGTGTTAAGCTAAGAGAAGTTGCCTTCCCCGCCACCACATATGTATGTTTGTAAAAACCAATGTACGTCATCTCAAAAAATGCATCGTCAGACATCCATCCATATAAGTTCGTTCTGGGACTTGAACGAAACCGAAGGTACTTTCCTCGGCTGTTACTAGGCGAGAAGCCCTTGTTTTTCTGAGGTTGTTCATAAAAAAGAGACCACGGCTACAAAAAGTAAATCGACATTTTATCCCCAACTAATCAACAAGTAGTCCCTCATTATTATTCATCTCAATATCTCTGTCTTCAAACATCTTCAATCTACGAACACGTAAATTGGTTCGAAGTGCTTTTTGGATAGGAATCACCCAAATCTGACCTCGGTTCCTTTGAAGCCAATCATTGCTTTAAAAGACGTTAAGTTCAAATGTGGATATCAATCATCAATCAATTACTTCATCTTTTATTTAAATCAAATATCTTTCTTAGATATACTCTCTTCAATTTATTCCATTTTCTTTTCAAGTGTATATGGAACCATTAAGCCTCATTTATTAAATCATTTGATTTATTTAAACCTTTCTTAAAATCTTGGAATAATTCCAATTCGTTTTCTCTTTTACCTAGGAAAACCTTCCAAATCATTCATTAAATCTTGATCAAAGATTTCTTATATTCAAGCTGTAACTTTTAACTTAGGAAAAATATTCCTAAATCATTCATTAAATCTAAATCAAATATTTCTTCCATTCAAATTATAACTTTTAACTTAGGGACAATATTCCTAAATCGTTCAATAAACCTAAATCAAAGGTTTTTTTCTTAACTTCAAATCATACTCTTACAAATCGATGATGTCCATAATAGAGCACTACTGCCACCTTAAATATGGTAAATTTCACCTCCACAGACTAGTGGCAAGTAATCATACATCATGAAGACGTTTTCTTTTATCTTGAAAAAACTTTAAATATGATCTTTTAGAGCATCCGGCTTTCCTTTCGATATGCTCCACCCCCTCTAAAAGATAAAGCAAAGGCCAAGTAAGTTCAGGGCACTGGTTGCTCCATCCTTAACCTTAGTTGCACACATTATTTTACCATTTAGCTCTCACAAACAATACAAATATACTTGTCATTTCCGCATACTCAATTTTGTTATTATATTCAACATTATTCGATTATTGTTTAAGTGTTATAAACAATTCCTCTTAATCATTTTTTCAAACGCTTATTAAAACTTCCAAATCATCTTTAAATGACTTAATCATTCTTTTAAAATCATTCACAAAAGATTTAGGAAAGAATTATTAAGTTTAAAACAACATTTCAAAAATTATTAAAAATTGCTGCAAAAAGCATAGCGAAAAGTATTGCAAATAGATTCTTTAAAACGACATTTATATCATTTAGAAATCCATTTTTCAACCTATATCTCTTTTAAAACATTTTAAAAGACTTTTAGAATTTATTTCATATTTTTAATATCAATTTTAAACTTTGGTAACTTTACTGCAAAAACGCGATTTTTTGAAAAATTATTTTAGACATATTTCAAAATATACAAGATGAAATCTTGATTTTGTTTTTTTATTTCCTTAAAAATATTTAGATTTTTATAAAACATTTCTAGCTTATTTCAAAACTATTTCCACAAGGTTTAAGCATTCCATATACGCCATTTCATTTACAAAAGGAAAGTGATTTCCTTTCGTCTTATCGACGTGTATTAACGTGACTTGGTAAAAAAAATTAACAATCATATCAAAAAATAAATACTTGATGATTAACGCATATATAAGCATCCATAACAATCATAACACGTCATCCAACATGTATGTTATAAATAGAGATGTTAAATAGAGTTTCGCACCATAAATCAAAGCGATTAACTTCCTATCAACATTCTTATCAACCAACACTTCACTAACTACTTCCTCTCCCTTCCAATAGCTTTGTCGAGGCTTGAGATGGAGATTGGACGAAAGTATAAAGAAGAAGTGGTAGAGCTTTGAACTTGAATTCTCAAAATTAGACCGAAAAAGTAGGTAATTTCTCTCTTGTTATTGACTCTCTTACTCTCAAAATTTGAAAAAACTTATTCATTGACAAGTTGTTGAAAATTCCTTTCTCTTGAATTTTAAAAAAATAATCACTTGATTTTGATTAGTTTTGAGGAAGATACGGTCAAAAGAAAAAGAGCTATTCTCGGATTCACATATATAAAGCCCGAAATGTACTTTAAAAAATTGAGTTTTAGGTATAGCAAACCTCAAAACTGGAGAAAGAGATCGACAAAAAAGTTGTAGCCACTGGAATTTCATATAGTTAAGAAAATAATTTATTGATTTGGATATGTTATGATCAGTTATGATCAAAACAAAATGGCATATTCTTTGGGTTAAAAACTATGCCAGAGAATGCACTGGAAAAAGTGGATTTTTGATATGTTTGGTTCTAGAATGAGACAAAGTGGTCAACAAGAAAGTTTTAGCCACTAGAAAATTGTATGATTTTGAAAAAAAGAAGTTTGCATTTTGGTTCCGTTATGAAGAATGTATGGTAGAGAGAATATGAGGTCAAATATGGAGAAAAGAGAAGTTGATTTGAAGAGAATGGATATCGATTTTATATGAATATTTTGTAAATATTTTCACATTATATCTTTATAATTTTTTTATGACATGAAAACCATTAAAGAGAAGAGAAAGAAGGTGAAGAAGCTTGAGAAAAGAAGAAGAAAAAGTATGAATGAAAGTGAAGAAGGAGGTGGGTATTTATAGAAAAAAAAGAAGTGGTAATTTATCAAAATAACCTCTTACCAAATTACCAAACTAACCTTACTTCAATCTAAAGCAATCTCCACTTTTTCAATACTTAACATTATCTTTCACCCTTTAATTTATGTCTTAGCCACTTAAAGATTAAGTAAAGAAAAGTAATTATTTCGTTGGATTTTGATGTGATTTGGATTTGATGTTTACTTTTGACTCTTCTTAAGCTTACTTTTACTAATGGCTTCTAGAAGTTTTCAAATCTTATTTAGCAAAAATAAACTAGATTACCATTGAAATGTGTACATTTATATGTTTCAAACATGTTATCCAAGGTGCAACGACGTTGCGACTATTTATTTTGAACAAAACGTTGATTTTTGACAAAACGTTTTACGGTCACATTTTGACGTTTTTGTTGAACTATTTATCTATGTAAACAAAACTTCAAAATTGATTTATTACTATATTTAAATAATTACAACAATGTTTGACTTATAAAATAACATAAAACAATATCCAAATCTATTTATAAAAATACGACATCGATTTATCGATATGTGACGAAATTTGTCAACTTTTATAGAACAAGTTTTGTATAATTTACCAACCGTTATAAACTAAATTTCTATTATTGTAAAATGAGTTTGACATTGGTTATATATATATATATAATAAATTATTTACCCTTTAAACAAATTTCACGAATATTTGTCCCACTTTATCGGAATTCGACTTTTGTCAATTTTATAATGGAAATCTAAAATATTTATTCAATATTAAAAATAAGTTTGCCATTCTTATTTATCATATAAAACATAATTGTTTAAGTTTGAAAATTCTAAATTTGAATATATAAAATAATTAAATATCCCATTTTCAATATGTTAAAATTACGAGTCGTTACATTCTCCCATACTTAAAAGAATTTCGTTCCCGAAATTACCCTGAACCTAAAAATCACAATAGTTTGTCAAACTATTATTTTACCAACTTATTTTCATAGATTACTTTTATGCAATATCTTATTCGATCTTCTATTCGAATCAAAAACTTTTCTTCTGAACTAATATCGATCCCTCGATTCTCTAATGCGGACTTTAATCAAGCTCTTTGCTTAGAAACTTTTGCTTTATTTGCATAGCTCTCAACTATGATAGAAAACTCAAGTACCCAACCATAAATCCTAATCAATGTTCGCCGTCAAGAATCGAGTGAAAAATCCTTTTTCGGACCCTCAATATACCGAACTCGAATCTTAGATCAAAACTTATGGGATGAAATGATCTATATATAATATATGTATTTATTCCTATTGGTTTTTTTCTCGGTTATACCTAATTCTATTTATTCACATCCTTTATTTTTCACATTCGTTTTTTTTTTTAATACTGATATTGTTTTGAATCATTTCGTAAAACTATTACTTAAGTTTATTATATTACACGAACACGACTATGTAAATCCATCACTTTTATAAACTTAAGTCCAAATCCTTAGTTAATGGTAAATTCAATAATAAAACTCTTTCTATGTTGAAATTACATTTTAAAGAGTCATGATTTTACTCAAGTGTATAAATAGTTCATGACTTAAATCTATTTTTGTATAATACCCTTTTACATCCTAATAATATATATACACATCCCAAATTCCAATTGGTTTTATATCCGGTGAATTACAGTTTGTTATAGGCTGCTATCATTTCAAATTCATAATTACAAAATTTATTTCTGATTTAGTGCTATTATAAATTTCTCCACTTTTAATCCTTTTTATTTATAATCACATTTATAAATTATACTTATCCAATTTCGGTTACTCAAAACATTTCACAACTGTTTATCTTTTACCAAACTTTTTTCATAAATTCCTTAGCTTTGAGTTTGGTGTGACTCAAAAAAATTCACCTGTCCAAAACCGTTGTGAACCCCGCTTTATCTTATCAATTAGCGATTCCAAATTTGTCTTTGATTTAAACACTTTTATAAATAACACTAATCAGTTTATCAATTAATGACTCTCATTATCTCTTTAACTTACGAAAATTATATAGATCGAGTAACTCCAAAATAATAACAAGGAACTGGGTACTACCAGTATTATATATTCTCTTAACAAGAAGAGTAATACTTAAGAGAAGCGCTTACCATCCGAACACATCTCTTGCCCATTTTTAGTTTATTTTCGAGCCATTCGAACTAGTTATCATAAAATATCTCTTTTTAAAATCCTATAGAGATTACTTTTGTTTATAAAACCTATTTTATAAATTCTTTTTATAAATTCAACTTATATTAATATTCATTTAAATTACCACAATTCTTTCAAATTACTCTAATTTAAATTTTTATTCCTTTTTTATTTACCTTTTACATAACCATTTTTTGTTATTTAGCTTATATCATTTTTGTCTTATTTGTCCATTCCTTAAATAAATCTTATTATTAAACAACTTATACTCAAATTTTGAAACTTGATTCACAAGGTATTTGTACTTAAATTTTTAAATCAAACGGTTGATCAATTTATGATATTAACTTAACATTATCATTTCTTAACTTATTATTTTGGAATAAGTATTAAAGATCTTAATTACCTTATCAGATTTCTTACTTATCGATTACATTTATGAAACATCTTATCGTCAAACTGTGAAATTCTAATCACAAGATGTTCATATTTAAATTTCACTAATCTTGATTTCTATCAATAAAACTTTTCAAAATATATAATTTGTAGTCAAATTATAATCCTAGGTAAAATTATTTCATTTACTAATTGTTTCAAAACAAAACCTTTATATATAACATTAACAAATACGCACTCGTATATTTTACTCTCAACTCATTCTTGGGTGTTACTAACCCAATCTATAATGAGTTACTCAACCTAGGGTATTACTAACCCTATCTCTGATGAGTCTTTACCCAACCAAAGCCAAGGTTCTCATCTAACCTTTAGCTCTGATACCAAATATAAAGATCTAGGCTTTGCAACCATCCACAGCGGGCACTTTCCGCTGTAGCTTACACTGGTACCTCACGCTTTGCTTTTATAGCCAGCCTCTAGACTATAAACCAACCCTTCGATACTCGATCTCAAGGACATGTAGGAGTAAGAGTCATCCGTTCGCAACCTAACAAGAAGTGAGAAACCCCTATCATGTACGAACCTCACTAAGCAAAGAGGATAATAGAATACGTTCAAACGTAGATGAATCTCCAACTCTCCTCTGGAAACTCCATCTGTCTTCACTAAACCTGAAACTACTCGGATCTGGTCCGAGTATTGAAAATACCCAAATCAAACTTGATAAACCAGCGTGAGAAACTCAAATATAAATAATAGTGTCATACATCAGCCTTGGAATAAAATCCTTTAAAAAGAAAGAGTATCTCATAAAACCACGCCCACACATACGGATGGGTTTTTATCTTATGACAACAAAAACACTTTATATAACAAAACATTTGATATTATTTGACATATCTTTGAAAACATTGCAAATAAACTTATTAATTTTAGCCAAAATTGCTACCATTATTAAATTCCGGGGCTATTCATTATGCCAATACAAACAAAACCGCAAGTTCTTATTGGAGAATGGATTTCCATACAAATGACAAGGTAAGAGACTATCTTCCGATAGTACACCTCTAGAGGGATGCACCTAGGGTCCAGATACTGAACGCCTAAACCAACATAAGACTTGCCTACCCCTCACGTTGGATAGTACCGAATATGTCATCACCCCGGTCATTACCGACCATTAACGAATACCTGATTCATACATTCACCACATACATAGACATGTGTAGAATAAATCTAGAAGAATGATGACATCTTCTAATTGGAAGCGACCCATTTAGCTTGCTACTTCTACCCTGTTTCTGTCATTTTCAGGTGATGAGGCTTGAGGTAAACGATTACCTTTTCACATAGTACATCTTCTTTGAATGCCACATTGCCATTTCCATTGACTACTAATTGCCTTCCACAAAAATACAACCCATGAGCTTGTACGTCTCAAGAAGGGTGTTAAGCTAAGAGAAGTTGCCTTCCTCGCCACCACATATGTATGTTTGTAGAAACCAATATACATAGTCTCAGAAAATGTAGTTTCAGACATCCATCCATAGAAGTTCGTTCTGGAAATTGAATGAAACCGAAGGTACTTTCCTCGGCAGTTAATAAGCGAGAAGCCCTTGTTTTCTGAGGTTTTTGATAACAAAGAGACCACTACTACAAAAAAAACACATCGGGACTTTATCCCCAATTAATCAACAAGTAATCCCCCAATATTATTCGTCTCAATATCTCCGTCTTCAAAGATCTTCAATCTTCGAACACATAAATTCGTTCGAAGTGGTTTTCGGATAGGAATCACCCAAATCCAATCTCGGTTCCTTTGAGCCAATCATCACTTTAAAAGATGTTAAGTTCGTATGTGGATATCAATCATCAATCAATTACTTTATCTTTTATTTAAATCAAATATCTTTCTTAGATATATTCTCTTCAATTTATTCCATTTTCTTTTCAAGAGTATATGGAACCATTAAGCCTCATTTATTAAATCATTTGATTTATTTAAACCTTTCTTAAAATCCTGGAATAATTCCAAATCATTTTCTCTTTTACCTAGGAAAACCTTTCCAAATCATTCATTAAATCTTAATCAAAGATTTCATATATTCAAGCTATAACTTTTAACTTAGGGAAAATATTCATAAATCATTCATTAAATCTAAATCAAAAATTTCTTTCATTCAAGTTATAACTTTTAACTAAGGACAATATTCCCAAATTATTAAATAAATATATATCAAAGATTTCTTTCTTAACTTCAAATCATATTTTTGCAAATCGATGATTTTCATAACAGAGCACTACTGCCACCTTAAATATGGTAAATTTCACCTCCAGAGACTAATGGCAAGTAATCCTACATCATGAAGATCTTTTCTTTTATCTTAGAAATTTTTTTAATATGATCTTTTAGAGCATCCGGGCTTTTCTTTCGATCTGTTCCACCCATTGTCTAAAAGATGAAGAAAAAGCCAGGTAAGTTTAGGGTACCGTTTGCTCCATTCCTAACCTTAGTTACACACCTTGTTTAACTGTTTAGCTCTTAAAGACGGGACAAATGTACTAGTCGTTTCCACATACTCAATTTATTATTATATTCAACATTCTTCTATTATTGTTTAAGTGTTATAAACAATTCCACTTAACCATTTATTCAAACTCTTATTAGAACGTCCAAATCATATTTAAATGACTTAATTATTCTTTTAAAATCATTCAAAAAAGATTTAGGAAAGAATTTTTAAGTTTGAAACTACATTTCAAAAGTTATTAAAAATTGCTACAAAAAGCGTTGCGAAAAGTGGTGCTAAAACGACATTTATATCATTTAGAAATCTATCACTTCAACATATATCTCTTTTAAAACATTTTAAAAGATTTTTATAATTTACTTCATATTTTTAAAACATTTAAAATATCAATTTTAAACTTTAATTACTTTACTGCAAAAGCGTGATTTTTCTGGAAAATTGTTTGGACATATTTCAAAATATACAAGATGAAATCTTGATTTTTTTTCTTTATTTCCTTTAACATATTTAAATGTTTATAAAGCTTTTCTATCATATTTCAAAACTATTTCCAAAAATTTTAAGCATTCCATATACACCATTTCATTTTCAAAAGGAAAGTGATTTACTTTCTGCTTAGCGATGTGTATTAATGTGACTTGGTAAAACAACTTAACAATCATATCAAAAAATCAATACTTGATGAGCAAAGAATATATAAGCATCCATAACAATCATAAAGCATCAATAAATAGAGATGTTAAATAGAGTTTCTCACCATAAACCAAAGCGATTAACTTCCTACCAACATTCTAATCAACCAACGCTTCATTAACTGCTTCTACTCCATTTAAACAATAGAAAACAACATCCTTTCTCTTCCAATAGCTTGGTCGAGGCTTAAGATGGAGGTTGGCCGAAAGTATAAAGAAGAAGTGGTAGAGCTTTGAACTAGAATTCTCAAAATTAGAGCCAAAAAATAGGTCACTTTCTCTCTAGTTTTTGACTCTCTTACTCTCAAAATGGAAAAAACTTATTAACTGAAAAGTTGTTGAAAATTCTTTTCTCTTGAGTTTAAAAAAAAGAATCACTTGATTTTGATTGGTTTTGAGGAAGATATGGTCAAAAGAAAAAGAGTTATTCTCGGATTCACAAATATAAAGCCCAAAATGGTACTTCAAAGA
The DNA here is from genome assembly GCA_030765085.1 of Allium cepa. Taxonomy (NCBI): domain Eukaryota; kingdom Viridiplantae; phylum Streptophyta; class Magnoliopsida; order Asparagales; family Amaryllidaceae; genus Allium; species Allium cepa. Next base: position 109,732,156 of record CM060944.1, on the reverse strand, counting down.
ATTGAGTTTCAAGTATAGCAATCTAAAAAATAGAAAAAATGATCAACATAAAAGTTGTAGCCACTAGAATTTCATATAGTTTGAAAAAAAAGAATTTCTTAATTTGGATCTGTTATGATCAAGTTATGATCAAAACAAAATGACATATGCTCTGACTTAAAAACTATGCCAGAGAATGCACTAGAAAGAAGTGGATTTTTGACATGGTTAGTTTTAGAATGATACAAAGTGGTCAATATGAAAGATGAGGCCACTAGAAAAGTACATGATTTGAAAAAAAAGAATTCTGCACATTGTTCTGTTTTTAAGAAGTTATCGCCGAGAGAAGAAGAGGTAAAATATGGAGAAAAATGGAATTTAATTTCAAGAGAATGGATATCTATTTTATTTGAACATTTTGTAAATATTTTGACATTATTTCTTTACAATTTTTTTGTATGGCATGTAGCCATTAAAGAGATGAGAAAGAAGGTGGAGAAGTTTGAGAAAAGAAGAAGAAAAAATGTGAATGAAAGTGAAGAAGGAGGTGGGTATTTATAGTAAAAGAAAGAAATGGTAATTTACTAAAATAACCTCTTACCAAATTACCAAACTAACCTTACTTCAACCTAAAGCACTCTATACTTTTTCAATACTTAACATCAACTTCCACATCCTTACTTTATGTCTTAATCACTTAAAGATTAAGTAAAGAAAAGTAATTATTTTGTTGGTTTTTGATGTGATTTGGATTTGATGTTTACTTTTGACTTTTCTTAAATTTACTTTTACTAATGACTTCAAGAAGTTTTCAAATCTTATTTAGTAAAAGTAAACTTGATTAGCATTAAAATATGTACATACATACATATATATATATATATATATATATATATATATATATATTAAACATGTTATCCAAGGTGCAACGACGTTGCGACTACTTATTTTGAACAAAACGTTGATTTTTGATAAAACGTTTTACGATCACATTTTGACGTTTTTGTTAAACTATTTATCTATGTAAACCGAATCTTATTCATTATATAAAACATGATTGTTTAAGTTTGAAAATTCTACATTTGAATATTTAAAATAATTAAATATCTTATTTTCAAAGTGTTAAAATTACGGGTCGTTACATGAATAGTGAAATATATATATATATATATATATATATATATATATATATATATATATATATAATGGTAAAATAATACAGGTTTTTGGGTATGGTTTAAAAGTTGCAAACAAAATAACTTTTTACACTATATAATCACACACACACACACACACACACACACACACATATATATATATATATGTATGTGTGTATATCTATGTGCGTGCATGCTGCGCGTATATGTGTGTGTATAATTTCTAACATATGACAAACACCAAGGTTTACAATAAAATCATAGTTCTTCTTTAATGCATATACACAGATACATCCCAGTATGATACAAACTGACACATAAAAGTGGTACAGAGACCACACTGTATATATGACGATTACTGTTCTGTGATGTGATATGCATTCTGTTACTGTATTTTGTTCTGATAGATCAATTAGTCACCTATAGTTTTGTGTTAAGATTTTATTGGATATGTCGATCCACTTGAAATAGAAAAAAAATATAGAGCATTTATCGACGTATGAAATAGATGTTTAAGACATATTGTAGAAGGTCGCTCCTAACCAGCCATATTCTCCGCATTAGCAGACAGAATTACCCAGTAATTCTCTTTGTTAATGTGGGTCTCGGGGTGGGGTATCACGGCTGCAAAGTAGATTGTGTGATTGACAACATTTACTGCTCCATTTCATTGAACATTTTACAAATAATATTGACTATTAATTCTTGGAAATTAAGGAGTTATTTTTTCTCACTCATAATAGTATGAAATGTGCAGATGTGTTAAGAACATAAAATAAATATATGAAAGATTTAGCCAATAATTAACTCAATTAGACCTATTATGGTAGGTATAGCAATATGAAATTGGACTCGTATTTAGCTACTGATGTAGTTTTTAAATTATTTGGTGAAGTTCCAACTTTAAAACATTCTTTTGTGAAATATATGGTATATAATTAATTTTTTATGCGAATTTTAATTTAGAGGGAATTAGGAAAAAGGACAAAATTAAAAAAAAAATAGACTGAAGGACATCTAATTAATTTTTAGTGTAAAAGACAAATGCTAGTTAAAATTAGCATTATATTCAACTTTTACACCATACAAAATGCTGGATATAGCATTATATTCAGTTTTACACTATACAAAATGCTACTTATAACTATCGTTGTTCCAATCTAAAAAAAATTCTAAGTTTGTATTTGTGCATATTTTCCTGTTTAATTTATTTGTTCCATAATACCATTGTCTTCTATGATTATCAGTTCAATAATGGATTAACAGTCATTTATTTTGTACAGTAATTATACTCTTTTCTCAATCATTTAAAAATAAATTACTTTTCACTTCACAATATTTCACTAAAAAAGGTAAATTACAGAACATTTTATTTTTTTAAATATACTGCATGTTAAGTCATATATGTAAATTGATATGAATCCTAACTAATACTGCCGCATAATCCCACTTGGTTCTCCATCATTCTTGAGTCTATTGTGAAGCATACGGCATAAAATCAATTCTAGTACAAGAATTTGATTTTATTTATTGCATAAAGACCAGTGTTTCCTATAATTATGGGTTTAATAATTCTTTTCAAGTCTGCTTTATTTTGTACAGTAATTACACTTTGTTCCAATCATTTTTGTAAACAAAAAATTGTTGGAAAATATACATTTAACCTTACTTTTCATAATTTTGACATTTAAAATTCTTGGAGCCATCCTTCTAGATCAATTTTTTGTATGACATGGTGTAATTATTTCCACATGAATTTATTTTCCTTTCTCATTGAGTTTTTGCTTCTCATTCATTTCAGCTTGTGTGAATCTCACTAAAAATGTAAATGTAAATTGTGTGTGCTATAGGAGCGAAAACTAATGAGAAGATCATGCTATGAGCATCTTACAAAACTACTACTTATTCTCTTGTTGAAGCTGAGTTGCCCTGCTTCCATTATCCATGCAAGGTTGATCCAGCACAAGATTGTTTAGGTTAGTTTTACACGTTTACAGAGCTTTTCTGGATTCTTCATTTTATATTCAAATTTTTATATGCAAAAAATAAAGCATGGTCATTAGATTTATTTTTTATTGGTAACTTACTATGGAAATAGATAACACACACAGTGATAAAATATGGACTTTTTAGCCTTCAAACTGTTTTGGCGATGCTTAAGCATCATCAAGTACTGTGATAGCCTTCCAATCAATGTATTCGTACTGTTATCTTAATATGGCATACCTTGGTGCTCATCATGCATTTTGTTTATTCCATATCTTAATACTATTATCTAAAATGAAGAATTCATGGATTTATCTACTTATTCTTCCACTCTTATTTTTGGTAAAACTATCCTTGCTAACCTTAAGACTGTAAAGTAAAAAATTATTTACTTCTTATCTACTGTTATTTTTACATTTTATACTTACATTAGTATTGCTAATTTAACTAAATGATCTATCTTACAATTGGTAGTTCCTATTTTCCCTTGTTACCAATTTCAGGCTTTGACCCATTTCTTATCTTTTAATCAAAATCCGTGCAGATGCATGGCAATGTCAAAATGCTTCATATTAGGATGATTCAAATTATAGTGCATATGGTGCACATAAAATCTTTTATACACGCTGATTTACATTACAATACATATACATAAATTCTTTTATACACTACCACATTGAACTAAGATGCCATAAGGAAAGTGCATCCCTTGTTTCTGTGAACAATGTTGCCATAAGGAAAGTGCATCCTAATGGGTTTTTAATGAATTATCCATGCTCACAAATGCACCATGTGCTATCTTGGATATTTAAGTACCTCAAAAATGACTCTACTAAGTAACCAACAATGGCTATTCGGTATTAATGCCTTATCTGATACTATTATTTTTACCTTTTTCTCTTTTTAGTCTTTGTTGTAATGACATTGATGACTATGGCTAAGTGTATTGAACGTATATAGCGTACATCTACATAGTAGATATTGATCGAGACTATGACCCAGTGATTTGGTTGAATGGATTTGTTAACCCACTTTGGTGCAAGTTTTTTGATTTAGTATATATATTTATGTAGGACATCTGCATAGTGGATGAAGTTAATTTTCTTTTGACCGTTATTGAAGCTATAATGGCGGAGCTCCTTGAGTTGGAAGTACCTATGAAAGTGTGAATAAAAAATGATAAGATGCAACCATTAAAGTAACTTTTAGTAGTATTTATTTGTTTTTGACGCTTGATAAACTTTAAAAGACAATCAAATTTTTAGCATGGTGAAGTCATGTATGTTGAAGTTCTCATATTTTAATGTTTCTTATGTATGTTTAAGTTATTATGTAAGTTGAAGTAGCGATATGATATATTTATGGAATTTGATATTATAAGTTGATGATATTTGTTTTGAAAACTAAAAAATATTTGTTTCTTTGAAGTTGAACTTTAAATACAAAAATTGATTATATGCAGGTGCAATGCAATATCGTATGATTTTGCTTTAGGAAATAAGAATTACCTGCACTATTACCATTGGGAAATGTGAAAATTGTAAAACATAACACATATTTACCTATGGTTATAAGCATCGCAACTTTCAACTTAGTATCATATATCTTTCTCAACAACCAATCTTTTTCAAAAATAAAAGATGTTTTTTTTCTATTATATACTCGTTATATTGTGTTATAATTAATTAAGCAATAAATTTAAATAACATTAAATAGAAAATCCTTAAATAATATGTTATGTGATAGTAATTGCAATGTGTTGTAATCATGATAAATTTATCACATTAAAAATAATATATTATTTTAAATATTCCTTGTCAAGGTGTTTCGAGACGGGATACTGATATATCTATTGAGACTATAGTGCGTAACACTCCCTAAATGATCGGCAGTGTAATATTCATGGCTACCAGGAGGACCAAGAGGTTACATACTGATAGTTATTGTATAAATAAGGAATGGCCCACTCGAGAGTTTTCTGTTGGTCAATATAACTAAGGTCAAACAAAAAATCTCGAAGTGATGATGTTACACATTTCTCTCAACTTGAGAATATTGTGGAACTTCAATATGGACACTCCACTTTGATTATACTTAAATCATGGCACAATGTCTGCTGAATGACTATAGTTGAGTCTAGGCTGAAGCGTTAAAAGTGAAATATTGTTCAATAGAAAATTTGTCTATTTAGTTATATGGGGTTATATCACAGTCACCTATAGTTTGTTCAAAGTGAAAGTTCTGGCCAGGGTAGTACGGTTAAAAATAATCATTATATTAAACCAAAAACATTGTTTATAGACCAACCAAGTTGAATGTGGATGATATTTGAATTTTGACCAAAACCAAATTCCATAGGTCATAATATGATATGGCGTTGACGAAGAGAATTTTTGTAAATAATCGTTACTACCTCGTACATTTATAATAAGTAAAATTAGATTTTACCAAAAAAATATGTAAGTAATAACTTTGGCTAAAATGTCACACCACTAACTAAGGTTACATGTGAATGTCAATATTCGAATTGTTCGATATTAACCGCAGATTGAATATACACCTTTGAATTGCATAAATGAAATGATGAATACTTCGAATAAACCACATGATTAAATTAATTTATAATCGTTGTAAATTTATCAAATTTATCAATACTAATGAAATATTAACTATTAAGTTTTATCTGATGTTTGAGTATCATTGGTATTTAATAAAGTGTATGTATAAAAGTTATAAATGTGTGTGTCGATATAAGATATGCATAGAATATTTGAATTTGGATTTGAATAGAAAAAATAATGAATTAATTTGGAAATTTTTAAGGCCTACTCAACATTATTCTATAGCTGGCCATGCATAATGGAAGGAGAGGATTTGGTGAGATTTAATTTAGAACTAAACAGGGAAGGTTTTGAAGGAGGGAATTGAAATATTTCAATATTTCCTTCAAATCATATTCTATCCCATACATTCACTTGATTTTCTTTCCTTAAAATTTTTTTTCTCTTCCTCTCATCAAATCGTGGCTAAAAATTCCATGGTGGCCTAGGAAAAAAATTTCAAAATTAGAACTCGGATAGAACAAAAAACATAAGGTGGTTCCTGTTGAATGGATTTTTAGCCAACCACGAAAATATGTTTACAAGGGTATTATAGCAAGGATTGACAACTAATATGTCAGTGAAAATAAGAAATAAAATGATACTAATATGCAGAAAAGTAAAGAGACCATGATTTAGAATGGTTTGACCAAAGGAGGTCTACATACGCTATTAAGGAGCCTTTCATTATACCGCTTTGATTACAACAACCTAAATTACAGGATGAGGTTGTTTAAAATACAAAGGCATTATCTTTTAGGCTAATATTTTTCAACCCTTGTGAAGTTGCACTACCTGAGGGCTGATCTTGATGCTTAGACGGTTGAGATTGATCCGAACAAGCTTAGGAAATACTTTGGGTCATTGTAGGTGATATACGGTCGATGATCATGCCATCTGGGATGCTAGGTACATATAGGGGATGTATGTAGAAGCAGTTATGCTACACTATGGAAATGCCTCCAAAACACGTCAGATGTTGTGGGAGTAGGAGGTAGCTATAGTTGAGTTACAAGGGTGTTAGCTAAGTAAATAAAGGGGTTACTACATAGCGACACCTTTATTAGATGAGCCATGCTAATGGATGCTAGCCTTTTAGAGAAATGGCACATGAAAGGGGTGTCTCTTAGGTCAAGGGGGGGGGGATTAATGCTTGTAGATATGACTGAAGGAAGCTATCAGATTCTTTCAGGTGGTGGCAGGATAGGGATGATGACGAATGAGGAGGTTATTTTGATAGCTCTCTGGCGGGCCAAACTGACCACCAAGGGACCCCAACTTTTTTAAGTACTTTTCCTTGACCATGCCGCCTGTTGTAGAAAAGGGGGAAGCTGACCGTGGATCTTGTCAAGATTGATAAGTTGCATTATGAGTGGACTAGGGCGACAGGTGGGATGCACAGCCAATGGGTTGTGCCCAAGACGAAGAAGATACAAGGGCTATAAACGTTGCTATTCTGGTTGGATCGGATGAAGAGATAGGTCATTGCAATATGTGGGCCAAGGGAAATGAAGATGTTTTAGTGGGCCGGCCCACTTCATTACTTACGGAACTACGAGTAACATTCTGCCCATAAGCCCATGTCTATATACGAGAGTGGGCTTTTCATGTTTTTAATGTTGCATTAAATGCGACGACAAACATCATCAAGCAAATGGTGGAGACGTTTCATTTTCCATACCCTACAAAGGCAAATCACTTTTTTTGATGTGGGGATTTGATGGGAACACACCTAGACAGTTTAAATATTCCCATATGTGGTGAATTCATTATCCCATATTGTTTCCATTTTCGTATATATTCATTCCCCCTTCTTCGCTCCAGCTTTTACTGGATTTTTGAAGTATTCTGCCATCAAAGACTGCCGACGCTTCTTGTTTTCTACAGAAAATTAATTTTTCTTCCAAATCCTACCAAATCATCATAAGCGACTCTCTCTCAACTTCGATGTATGAATTTTTCATGCTATGCTATTTTTTGGACATCGCCATTTCTAAAAATGATTTTTTTTTGGCGATCTTCCTTTGGTTCATATGCCATGATAATGCATTTTTAGGATTTGTCACCTGTTGTTGTAGAAAACTATTCTTTGATGAACCTTCTAAGAATATTTTTTTAGCCTTTAGTATTGACAATCATTGTTGTACTCTAATGAAGGTCGTTAGATATTAAGCCTTATAAAAGGCAAAAGAAACCTAAGGGTATAAGATGACACCAATACTGAACCGCAATCGGTTGATTAGTAGTAGGAAGAATTCATCCCAACTCTTAGGTAGGACTAGGTTAGTCGGTTACTATCATCTTAAGGGCCTAGAAACGCCCCCTTGATTGATGGTTTCACATGCAAGGCGTTGGCTTACAAATAACTGTTCTTCTTCGCTCCCACAACAATCAACCCATGCCTTAAAACTCTGATTATTAGTGTACCTTATAAATTTTCACCTCCCTCTTTTTTATTGAAAAATAATTTATTGTTGATCTTTTAATAATTATTTATTCTTCTGTTATAGTAATCCTAGCAAGGATCAGGGTGCACCTTTCCACGTACAAGGAATACATTTGCCTGATCAAGGCGTTCGGGAAGCCCACTTAGAGCCTATCTATTATCCTGAATAACGTCAACCTTTTCTATATTGGACTGTTAGGCTCAAGAAAACCATTGGAGGAGCTTCTATAGCTAGATATCCCAACATGCAACCAGGTTTATCGACGGGCATCATGATTAGAGAGGAGAGAGCCATTGCCACATGGGCCGTAGCTGACGATGAGGATGAGACCACTGCGTCGGACTCTAATCAAGGCCGATGGATGATCAGGTTGAGTAGGAATCTTTCGACCCTCTTGGAGGACTTCATGGTCCCTTATCATGATACGGTAATAGATTAGTCGTTAGATTACACTAGATCATCAGGGATGCCCGAGGCAGGCGACTAGGAATAAAAGCCGAATACGCCGACCATCAAGGAATCCTCCTCCAAGATACCCTCCATTATGACTATCCAGAACAAGTGACCTAAAATATTCTTCTTAACACACACAACCATGAGAGGCAACAACGTGGCAGTAGTATCGCAGGGTCTCTCATTTTTGCATTTACTAAGAGGCGACAGGGTGATCGAGTTGTGGAGGGTAGCTTGGCTTTGTATGGCTTCCGTCTTTAATTCCTTCATTGCTCTTTTCTGACTTGTGCTTGTGCTTTTTGCATTGGTTCACTTGATCTTGGGTGATGCTCTTGATGTTGGCGTCACGAAAGGAACACGTTCGAGGATTCCTGCAACAAGCCCCACACTAGCACCACCCAGCCATGACAAGCCGACCCCAGTGCCCTCCCACAACACTGATCAGAACTTGACTGCCTAGTGTGTGAAGGTAGCTTTTTTCTTCGATCGACCTACCCTTTCATAAGAGGGCGATGGTCAAGGGAAGGAAGAGGCATAGCAGAGGAGGTTGTTGAAGTGGCATCAGATTTCTGGTCTGGAGAGCACGAGGAGTGTCCCGGCCTATAGATTCTTTGAGGAGTTAGACGTGATCAGACCCTGTTGGAGGTGGACATGCTCGAGATGGTGGGGTCGACCTCTTTGAAGGTGGTTAAGGCAGATGATGGCCTTCGAATGTTGGCATATGTGTTAGCTAAGGTGGCAAAAGAAGCCATGTACAACAAGCGTTGAGTTCAATCGGGATGAGAGACTCATCCCTTGGGCGAGATCCTAAATTCTTAGCTATCGAAATATTATTTTGTAAGTGTCTGTGCACTTGGTACACAATCTCTTCTCTTTCCATGAATTATACCTTGAACTCTTCGTTGTGCAGACCATGACACAAGCCTATCACACTCATTTGGATCTGATAGATTTGCCTAAGCAATTGGAGGAGGAGAAGACTGCACATCAACATCCAAGGAAAGTGATGGAGGAACTATGGAAGAGGGCTCAGGATGCTAAAGAGAGCAAATAAGCATCTGTGAGAATGGTTTTAATGGTAGAGGAAGCTCATAACATGGATGAGAGGGATAAGGAGGTTGCTGTCGACGATCTTGCTGGGGAGAGGAGGAGATTTGTGGTGGAGCTCCAGTAGGTGAGGATGAACCTGGAGGCATGCCGTAATGATATGGATGGGATAAGGAATAAGCATCAGCAAAATCTAGGCTACTCTACTCAGGAGGAGGTCACGTCCTCGAATGCTTGGTGGGATGATAGGTTGAATAGGATGTTACAGCTGATTGTTTCGAACAACTACCATCTCCCACTATCACTATCTTAGAATGATAGGTTGAATAACATATTAAAGATAATTGTTTCATATAACTACCATCTCCTAGTGTCGATTTCTTTTATTTCCCTAAATTACTGGTTTTTTCAGAGGTAGCACCGGATATGGTGGCATTGGGGAATTCCCCTTGACAATCCTTACTCCAGGGTAGATTGCCTTCCTGGTTGGTGGATTAAGCAGGCCCACCTCTCCCGACCATTCGTTGGTAGGTAAGGAGGTATTTTGGTGATGACTACCATATTACCATGAACTTTCCTCCTTTATAAACAGTAGGGTTAGTTTTCCTTTTGCCTTTTTGGATGATGCCTTGGTCAGGCTATAACTCTATTTGTAGATATTGAAAATTGCTTATCTTTTGTGTTGAAGGTTGCCACTGTCAATAAATTTCATCTATTTGAATTATCTGTGCTTGTCTTACCTTTTTTCATTAATCACTGTACATACTTAAGTATATATACTCGCGTGACCCTAAGCTTACTTTTTATGATACGAGGTGGGCAGCTCCGATGCCTTTGGCATCCGTGAGTAAATGCATTGACTATCTATGTAAAAGATAACATAAGAAAATATAACTAAAATAAAGTGCATTTAGGAAAAACAATACTTATCTTTCAATGAAGTTGCTTGACCAACATATTTGCACGATGGATGTGATCTATTACAGAGTACCCGAGTTGGGTCATGACATGGGTAATCGTGTCACTTAGACCTTGGCTATCACCCCACTAGGAGGGAGTACACATCATCATGGGAAACGAATTGGGACCATTATGAGGATGGTCTCGCCATCGATCTTTTGATGGCTTAGTGAGGAAGGAAGCATTGAGTGGCTTACATATCCCCATGGAGCAACACTATAGATGACTAGTTTTGAGTTATAGTGTGGATAACTACGTCGCCAATGTACCAGTTCCCTCATTCCACTAGGGTTATGGGAAGCATCACGTGCGAATAAATCAGGCCACTGTAGAGGTGGTCTTACCAACGGTTTTTCGATGCCTCGATGAGGAAAGGGGCATTGGGTGGCTTGCACATCCCCATGGAGCTGCACTATGGATGCCTAGTTTGGAGTTGCAGCATGGGTGATTGCATCGTCAGGGAACCCGTGCCCCACCGTGCAAGGGAGACAAGCAAATCATGTGAAAATTAATCAGGACCACTGCAGGGGTGGTCTCACCATTGGTTTGTTGATGCCCCGATGAGAAAGAAAGTGCCAAGTGGCTTGCGTATCCCCATGGAGCAGCACCACAGATGCCAAGTTCGGAGTTATATCATGGGTAATTGTGCCACCAAAGAACTAATGCCCATCCTTATAGGGAGATAGAAAGTATCATAGACGAACAAATCAGGACCAGTGTGGGGATGGTCATGACATTGGTTTGACAATGCCTTGGTAAGGAAGGAAGCATTGTGTGTCATATGCATCCCATAGAGTTGTTTCTTTGGCATTCCCCAATTGCAAAGGTGGGTATTTGGCTTGACCCCTCAACATAGCCGATATTGTGGGGCACCCTAGCGATGGTGTGGAGCTTGGATAGGTTGGATCTAGTTGATTATTAGGTCAAGAATGTTCCAAGGACGTTCTGTTTGCATTGCACATGCAATAAAATAAAGATGATACAAGTCATGTTTCCTTATAACTACAGAAATACTTCATAGCCTTATGATAGCATCTTGCAATTTTCAAATATAGTATTCTCAAAAGTACTTTGGGTTCCATGCATGGGATACGTTTGTATCCATCGAGATTCAACATGTGGTATGCCCCATCAGTAAGGGCAGCAATGACTACATATGGAGCTTCCTAGTTTGGCCCTATTCTCCTTCAGCTGCATCCTTGGTGTTAGCAAAAAGACGATGCAAAACTAGGTCATCGACATTTATTTGGCAAGATTGTACTATCACGTTATAGCGTTTAGCTACCTTCCTCTTGTACGCTTCTCTATATGGCTCATCCTTTCCTTTCTAGTCCAAGCTTGAGCAACTATCCATTTTGTATTTGAAATCGTAAGTTAGACGCCTCAAAGTTGGCATATTGACCTAACAGTTGCAAAGCTTCAAATCCATAAGCCTGAGAGCAAATAGAGTTCTTAGTTGATGTGCGACAACCACTGTGGTACGACCATAGTATGAGCAGCAAGTCTTCAGTGCAGTTTTCCTTATCCTTTGTGAGGTGCTTCTTTAATGCTGTCTTGATGGTTATATTCATGGCCACTGCTTGGCCATTGACCTTGAGATAGGAGACAGAGGATAAGCACTATTTATTCCATTTCGATCATAGAACACTTAAACATCCACTTTTAAATCGAGTTTCGTTGTCGGTCGTGATCATCTTCGAGAGTCTGAATAGGAAGACGATGTTCTTGATCACATAGTTATGGACCTTATGTGCAATGACCCTTAACAAAAGCTTCATCTTAACCTATTTCGTGGAGTAGTTGATAATGACTATGACATGGTTGAATATGCCCTTAGGATTCAACAGCTTGTTGATTCGATCTATTCCCCAGGTATCAAAAGGCTAGTGATTTGGCAAGGCTCTAGGGATCTCGGCAAATCTTTGGTAGAGGTCGCACTTCTTAACAAAGTCCACTCTATATTTGATCATGGTTGGCCAGTGATACCCTTGACGGCCAGCTTTCTTCGCTAGGCTTTACCACCGGCATGATCCTCACAAAAACCTTCATGCAGTTCCTCTAGTATGCAGTTGGCCTCTTCATTAGTAACATATCTTTATAGGGGAGTTGAGTACACCCGTCGATACAGCTTTGTATCCATAATATTGTAGAGGAAAGCTCGATATGGGATCCTTTGAGCCTCTTTTCTTTCAATGAGAAAATCGTCGCTCGTGAGGAACTTCATTAATGGGGTCATTCAAAAGTTTGGGCAAGCTTTATTGATTTCCACGGTGGTCGCCCTCGGTTCGAAGCAGGGGGTTAGTCGCACCTCCATTGGGAACCAAGGGATACTTTCTTTAGGATTGTTGGTTGCATTAGCCAATTGATCGGCTTTGAATTTCTTTCTTAGGGAATCTATTCTAACTTAAAACTCACAAAAGTCCAGATGAGTTTCTTAGCTTCTACCATGTAGAGGGCCAATGTATTGCCTTTGGCTTGGAATCGTTCTTCAATCTAACTGATGTCCAATGACAAGTCATTGAACATGTGTAATGACTCCAATCATAACTCTTTAACCATCTAGAGACCTGCCAGGACACCTTCATTTCATGCCCTTAAAGCTCAAGTGGATGGAAAAGTGAAGTTCCTTACCATCGAGTGTGACCACCACTATTTCTGCCCCATTCTCATTAGATGCACCGTAATTGTACAGTTGACAAGAGGGTAAATTGCTTTTTGCACCCTTACTGCTATTATTAAGGCTGGAGCACTCGATTATGAAATCAACCATAGCTTGGCCCTCGATTAAGATGCAAGGATGGAAGGTGATATGATGCAGTCTAAGTTCCACAGACCATTTCAATAATAGAATCATTGCATTGGATTGGCTTGATAATTGTCTCTAGGGCTGACCAGTAAGGACTGGCTAGGATGAATTTGGAAGTATGGTTCTTGGCGTCAGATGGCCATGAGTAGGCAGTAGGCTATCTTTTCAAACTTTGATTATCCTGTTTTGGCCTGTTAACTTCTTACTAACATAGTAGACATGAAGATGGACTTTTGCTTCATCACAGATCAAGGCGGTGCTGATCTAATGGTCAGCCACTTCAAAATACAAATACGGTTCATCCCCATCAACCGGCTTTGATAACATAGGAGGTTTGGCTAATTGTGTCTTCTATTCCTAAAAGGCCTTATAGCAATCTTCGCTCTATACAAATGAATCTCCCTTCTTTACAAGGTTGAAGAATAGTACACAATGGTCCACGGATTTAAAAAAACGTCTGAAGGCTAGGATCATTCCATTTAAACTTTGTATTTGCTTAACTATGCACGTTCCTTCTTCTCTTGAATTTCCTAGATATTGTCAAGATTAGCCTCAATTCCCTTGGCGCTAACAACAAAGCCAAGGATCTTTCCAAATCATGCATTAAAAGAAAATTTCCTAGGGTTGAGCTTCATGTTATATTTGCAAAGGCTGTCAAAAGTTTCAACTAAATTCTTCGCATGCCCTCCGGTGCTCTCAGACTTAACCAGCTTCTCATCCATGTAACCTCCATTGAGGCCAATTTATTAAGCGAACATTCGATTAATAAGCCATTGATATGCATTTTTGGCATTGCAAAGGACGAAATGCATGGCTCAGTAGCAATTAAGCTCAGAGTTAGTAATGTACGAGGTAAGTTCCTGGCTGGGGTCGTGCATAATAATCTAGTTATACCCGGAGTAGATGTCTATGAAAGTGAGTAGCTCACGTCTACCAGTTGCATGGTCAATCTCGGGCAGTGGAATACTACTTTAGGGCATGCTTCATTTAGATTCGAGAATTCGATGGAAGTTTTCTAGGTCCTCATAGGTTTTTGGACGAGTACCGGGTTTGTTATCCAAACTGGGTATGTCACTTTATGGATGAAACTATTCACTAGAAGTTCCTCTACTTTATCCTTGAGTGCCTTATACTGCTCGGGATTGAGAGATTACCTCTTCTGTCAGAGTGGCTGGGCTATTGGGTCGATGTTGAGGGTATGGTATATAATTAAGGGATTAGTACCTATCACATAAGCATGCCCCAAGCAAACACATGCTTGCTTTCTCTTAGGAAAGAAATCAACTCGTCTCTTACTTTTGGGCTCAACTCTTTGCCTATATGGACGACCTTATTAGGGTCGTCATTGTCCATCAAAATTAACTAAAGCAACATGGCCGACGCATGCTTGGGATTGGAATCCCTTATCTAGGGATCAAGTGAGTCATCATTGTCATCCTCAACATTCTCTTCCAGGTTACACCTGTCTTTTATATATATCATGCGCTTAATAACATCCTTGGCCGACACCGAGTTTTGTGTTAAAGATGAAAGGCCAATGCTGCCCCAACTACCATAGATAAATCCTCCAACACCGAAGGGGAAAGAGAAATGGTGTCTTCTATTCTTGCATACCAGCGGGAATGAACCTGTTCATTCAATGTAGTGATGAGTTCCCGGACTTGCTCAGGTTGGATAGGGAAGACTATTTCCATTAGTTATTCTGTTTTGGCATGGTGCGGTAATCAACACGTGCGATTTGCTTTTAATAACTGGGTTGATCCAAACACGGATGATAGGCATGTCACCGTTGATGGTTGTCATTTCCTACTATAGCATAAGCACTCCCTTCTTTGCATGTTGTAAGGAGATGCTGCAACAAGCTATGGAATCTTGCGGGTTGCCTCAAACAAATCCTACTCCTCCCTCGATCAGGAATTTCATTATGGGGTGCTAGTAAACTACTATCGCATCCATATCTACTAGGGCTGGCCTACTTATTAAAATATTGTAAACAGATGGAAAGTCTACCACAATGAACTGGACTTGAATTTTTGTCACTAGTGGCTCTTTTTTGAAAGTGACTACATAGGAAGTAACCCACATGGATACTATGCCAACACCCCCTGAACCAATAAATGGGTAATGTACAAGGATCGAGTTTGGAGGTAGGAAGCTTTATCTTATCGAAAACATATTTGAACGTTACATTGACAGAGCTACCCCATCAATGAAGACCCAATAGACCTTTGTACTAGCCATGCTAATTGAGATTCCCATAGGGTCTAGGTACGGGAAGTCAACTCCCACTTGTCTTCTGATGTGAATGTAATATATGTGGAGTCCTCATCGACTCGAGGGACCTTCGAAGCTCGAAAGTCTATTGAATAAATGTTATCTAAGAGCTCTCTCCTATAGCGGGCTAGAGCCCCTTAATTGCTGCCAGCTACGAGTGGACCACCACATATTGTTGGATCTAATACTGATCATAGGTAAACCATTATCGGCTACTCGTTGAGGTAGGGTAGATAGGTTTTGCTGAGCATTACGTTGTTCTACTTAGTGCTTGACATATTAAAGCAAGACCCCATCGTGGATTAGCTGCTCTATCTCATCATTGAGGTGCCGACACTCGTTGGTCAATTGGCAATTGAAGTGATGATTCTCACAGTATTTACCATTACCCTTAGGCTCCTCTGTCCACCTTGGCCGCAAAAGAGCGAGCCGTTAAAATGCGACGCGATCATATGTGGCAAGATAGATAGTTTCCAGGTCACCGTTTAAGGTTGTATAACTGGGGTATCTGGGCTTGAAGCATGCTCCATCATTAGAACTTTTTTTATTTTCCTACCGATTTTACGTTCAATGATTATTATCTCTCTGGCCAGTCTTGTTCCTCTGGCTGCTTTAGTCATCACTATTGAAGATGTCTGCTTCCTCCACCCTCATGATATCGTTCTCCCTTTGGAGGAAATAAGCTAGGGATGAGGTGGGATGCTTTTGCAACTACTTCCACATATGGGACTAACACCACCCCTGTACAGAGGGCTACTATCAAGTTGTTCTTATCGACCCTATTTGATTCCTTGATAAAGTAATTAACGTACAAGCAGAGCAATTCATTTGGTCCTTGACTTAAATTGCCCAGTTTGCTAACCGTCATTATTCTTATCTTCGATGCGAAGAAGTGGGTGTTGAAATCGAAACACGATTGGCTCCATGAATGGATACCGACTATCTGCAGATGAAGGAACCAATAGGATGTTGGCCTAGTCAAATTAGAGGAAAACAAAAGACATTTTGCATGGTTGGAGCTTCAACTGGCTCGGGTTAATAAGTTGAAGGTGATGGCATGATTGAATGGGTCGGTGCACCCATCATATTTGTCTATACGAGGCAAGAGATAACTACAATGAATGTGAGCACCTAAGATCTCTTTGGATAATAGGTCTCCATTCTTGTCATCTGACCTCCTTCGTCATTGGGATTTTTTGTTTGAGTTGTGTACATCTACTGATGAAGAACGGCCAATTTTTCTTGGAGCTTGGGATCCGCATGTCACGGATGACGATGATCCCTTACAGGGGAGAGGCTTCTCGATCACCTATCTAGTTTTAGGGATCTACGATGATAATATGACAAAGGAGAATGATGATGCATAATTTGAGTAGAAGACCTGCTCCTACCAACTGATAGGGACTTAAGTGGATAAGGTCGTCTTTCCCGGGATCCGGGTCAAGGTGCCTCCTATAGAGGTCAGGAGTGGACCGTTGGTTCACTAGGGCCTTACCTTGGTCTTCACTACTGAAGGTTTAAAAATGGGGATCATAGTTCTCATTTTCCATCCATAAGTGATGAAGTGTAGACTATTTCTCTGACGAAGAAGATCTGTGATGCAGTGGTGACTCGGGTACTAGGATGTCACAGACGTACTTCTGCACTTGAATGTCATGAGCATTCCTGTGATGGACATAACCACCACCCCCACATGTGAAGTTTCCAGAATTACCCTTTGCAAAGTTTCGATGGTGCTCATAAGGGTGTATGCGATCTAGGGAATTGTTTAAGGAGTCTGTTTAGTCACCGTTTAGAAACTGGAGCAAAGCTGACAATTATCTAGGCATTCAATCTTATCCTCACATTTCCATTTCACATGTCAAATTACCCACATTTATTAGTTGTTTCACCATGGTGTGAGACATGTCCAAGCTGAGCCCAAGAATAGGGTACGTAACATTAGCAATGGTCTTGCCCATAGTTTCATGTTTGTTGGAGTTATTACCCTTAGGCCTTGGAGCTAGTTAACAGATGTTTGAGGGAAAAAGATGAAGGATAAATGAGAGCTTTAGCGGAGGGACCTCTTTCTAGTGCCAAAATTGTGACTAGATTTTCAGTTAACCTTAAAAATGTGTTCACGAGGATATATTAACAAGGACTAGCAACTAATATTTCAATTAAAAAATGAGAAATAAAGCGATACTATTATGCGAAAAAGTGAAGAGACCATAATTTGAAGCGGTTCGACAAAAGGTGGTCTTTATACACTATGAGCAACCTTCTACATACACTATGAGGAGCCTTTTATTATACTGCTCTGATTACAAAATCTTAAATAACAGGACGATGTTGTTGAAAATATAGAGGTATTCTTCTTTCAGGCTAATGCTCTTCAACCCTTGTGAAGTTGTAATGCATGATATATTTATAATGGCTAAACTTGATGCTTGAATCATTGAGATTGATCTAATCAAGTCCATGAAATAATCTAGACCACTATAGATGATATACGGTTAATGATTGTTGGTGAGATTTTTTTCCCCACAATACCTTGATTGATTAAACTGATAATTGTAAATGTTTGTTTACAAATTTGAATCAACAAACTCAACTTGTATGCTTGCCTTTTGTCAGTAATTATGTTGCAAAATGCTTACATAATCATGTAGTTGAACTCTAACCATTTGTTAGAATGTCAAACAAAATTTGTATTTTTACAATCAATTATAATACATAATAAAAATAGATAGTTAATGATGCATGAAAGTAAAGAAGATGTAGATATTTTTTGGTGGTTCGGATTCTTTTGAATCCTACATCCACAGATCAAGTTCCTTTATTTTTGTTTTGCTAATACTTGTGTTTTTCTTCAAAA
Organism: Allium cepa; assembly: GCA_030765085.1. Classification (NCBI taxonomy): domain Eukaryota; kingdom Viridiplantae; phylum Streptophyta; class Magnoliopsida; order Asparagales; family Amaryllidaceae; genus Allium; species Allium cepa. The sequence continues at coordinate 109,713,590 of CM060944.1, read as the reverse complement.
ATAAGAAGATACAATTAATTTTTATTCGAAGAAGGAAGAAGAAAAAAATCCCTGCTAAGTTCCCAACCATATCCTATTTATCATGTTGAGGGTGGACGTGGATTACCATCAATCCTGTTTTGCTATCATGTTTCCATTTTTGAATCATGCTACATGTTCCTCATCCACATTATTGATTAGATGTGTCTAAATTGTTGATATGTCTTTGGGCGGGTATCCCTAATTTGAGCGACTGTATTGTGGTCTTTGGTGGGAAATTTGAATTGGAGGCAGGAACCCCTAGATTGAAGCGGGAATGTTTGGAATAGGAGCGGGAGACCATAGTGGATCGAACCTTTTTGATATGATGTGATGAAGGGTTTGCATGTTGGTTTCCACGGTATCATCGTCATATTGAAGTAAGGCTATGCTGGTTGATGTGAGGCATTCATATAACACTGTGGTACTTGCTTAATCCTTAGGTGCTACCGTTTTGAGCAGCTTTAGGCTTCAGATTTGTGATTGTAACGACCGGGAGATTTTCGACCCTCGAAAATCGACAGTAATACGTTTACTGTATAGAGTGTCGAGCAATCGAGCGCCAGAAATACTAGATTGTTAGGGTTTAAGAAGAAAAGAGATAGAAAAAGAAATAGAAATAACAACAACACAGAATCTCCTATTCGCAGCGGAACAAAATATAATATATAATAACAGCTTTTTATACAAAAGAAAAACTGTCACCCTTAATATACATACAAATTATCAAAGTACAGTCATCAATATATAAATCTGGATAGTTATAATAACATGTCCTTGGAAATGCTGAATATACAGCTTACAATACACAGTGTAATATAAATAAATACATGCAATACGTCCCTGCCGTCCAGCTCGTCTCTTGAGTTCCAAAGCATCCTAACCTAAAACTGTAACACTCGGTCAGACCCAAGCATTACAATAAAGTAACACCCTAGTCAGGCTGGAAACCAGCGTGAGTAACACACTTAATTTGAATTACTAAAGTTATCAAAGTCCTTCAAAAAACAAAGGTAACTCGTAAGACCACATCACACATAATCACGATGAGTTTTTATCCTACGATAACCAAAACGCTTTTACATAACATCCAGTGATATTATAATAGTGTCTAAAAATAAATACTTATTCAAAATAGCCGAATATTTTAAATTAATTAAACTCTAGCATATTAGACTCTATAATTAGAAACGTAAAGGTCCGTAGTGGTTGTTTGATCGAAGTGGTTACAGATAATTCTGAAATCCGATCTCGGTCTATTCGAACTCAAACGATAAATTTTAAAAGGCTAAATTGTTTAAAATAAACAATTCATATTCAGAGTGTCAATATTCATATATGTGAATTTATTACATATGTTTATTTTCAATAAAACGTGTCAACGTTTTATTCTAACCATTTTAAATTGTTTGGCTACTTAATAGCACAGACAAGAATAATTGAAATAAATATCCAATAGAATTGAGCCAAAACATCGATCGTTAACTAAATTAACGATTAATAATCAATATCAAAACAATTCATACATTAGGATTTAATTAACTGAATCCATTTATATTTTTTAAGCCAAATTAATTATAAATTAAAGAAATCATAAGATGATTTATTATTAGTTAATTAAAATTAAAACAATTCATTTAATAACAAATTTTATTAATTAACATAAGATTAAGTCAAATAAGAGTTTAATTATTTACTAATTAACATAAGATTTTATTAAATAAAGCTTTAAATCCACTTTAATTATTATAATTAATTAAGTTTCATACTAGTTAACAAAATTAATTTAGAATAAAAAACTAAATGTGTAACGACCCTGGATTTTTGGCCCCGTTTATTTTAATAAATGTTTAATCTAATTTAAATAAAATGTAAACTGATCATATTAAAATGCTTATGATTTGGGAATACTGCCAATTTATTTATTTAAATTGTATTTTTAAAGGGGAATTGGACTTTGGGAATTCAAAATAAAATCTTTTGGTAATATTATAATAAAATTTATTTTTATACTTTACTTTGTTTATATCTGATAAATATACATATGAATAATAATTACTCTAATTTAAATGAAATATGAGTTTTTCAATTTATAAACTGATGAGATCTCAACCATTTACCAGTTATGCATGTGACTATAAAGAATATCTTTAAAATTGTTTAAAACAAAATCTTTCTTATTAAATTAAAAGGTTCAATATTTTCATATTTGATAATATATCTATGTATATCTACTTGTAGAACTTTAAATAATAATCATATGGGTATTAAATATGGAAATTTAAAACTTAAGTATAAAACATTATAAATGGTTATAAACATATACATACAAGACAAGTATAAATCATAATTATGAACATAAGCATAACATACAATTATAAAATATAAGATGTAACTAAAGACATAAATATGCAAATATAAGTTATAACTAGAAAGATAAAATACAAGTATCAAAGATTTGGTACTTTAAATTACTAATAGGATAAATATAAGCCTTTAGAACAAGTCTACCTGCAAATATGAACAAATAAATAGCTTCATGTACAAGTCAAGTGTGACCTACAAGTGTATATTTACACAACACATATGTGTATAGAGTTCAAACTAGAGGATAATAAAACAAGTAACATGATAACAAAACAAAATAGCTTCATAATCAAATCTTCATACATAAGCCAATTATGTAACTGCAGATTTGTACACTGACATACAAATATCCTTATGCAGCTGAACATAATTATAATTATGGTAAGCAAACATATTATGAAGCAAGACATTTAATTTCTATCATCTCAGCACAATATTTTTTCAATTCAAATGTTTGCAAATCTGTACATTTCAGATACAAAAAATCTGGTCAAAATTAAACAAAGAGAAGAAAACAACCTAACTAGATAATACCTTCCTATTATACAACTGTTATCTTATATATATGTGAGACCATTCTCTTTTTAGTTTTAGTTCGTTCAGTCAAAATAATTAGCAAAAGCAAAGAAAAAAAAAGAGCAAGTTCAAAATTTTAAGTTTAAAACTGCAGTTAATAACAAAATCTCAAGACAGATTCAAATTAGCAGTTTCAATCTTCAGTTTCAAAGCAACAGGGATTAAAGACAGTTGTAGCTTCAGGTTTCAAAAGTAAAACATCAGTGCTTTCTGTTCAAAAGAGTTTTCTGGTGAGTAAACAAAGATTTTAAAATTTTAAGTTAATTAAAACAGTTCAAACTTCCTTTATAAACTGTTTGTATATGCTTCAGTTTGCATATGATTTTGTATGCTCTGTGTTCTCTGAAACTTGATACAGATTGCATATTGGTTCGAATACTCAAACTATCCTTATTTAAATCATTGATTAGCTTCGATTTCTCAACAAACAAGATGATAAATTTCAATTTAAGAATTTTAGGAAGTTGATTGAACCATCTTTATAAAGAATACCACCGTAATGTTGATATACAGGCAATCATGTGATGATGGATAAAATTTGATTGTTGTAAAATATTGATTCGAGATTATATATTGAATTCATATTGCAAGATATGATTTTTAAAACAAAAATCAAGATTATTAGATTAATATTTAGAGAGCAGTTTGCATATAAACTAGGATTGCATTTCTATAAAATTCTGATGATTGATTCATTTATAAATGTTGAAACTTGGATTGGAGCACGTACAAACATCATGGACTCTGGGAAAAATATTGAATAATTTTTCAAATTCAAGAGTTGATCGAATGAATGCAAATTAGGGCTTGTGTTCTAGTTTTTTTTCATGTCTGTAACATAGTGGTATTCGGCCTCTTCACGTGATCGAGTTGCTTGAGGGTCAGGTGGAAGGTTGCTCAACGTATTGACGTCGTGGGGCCAAAGTTTGGGGGCAACGGTGTTTTGGGACGGCGATGGCGAGGTGTTTTACTGGGTGAGGTTAGTTACAGTTTTCGACCAATTGGCCAATTTTCAATTTGAACACTTTGAGAGTGATTCGAGCTTGGAATTCGTGTTTTAGTGGAATTTGTGGTATGGCGATGATCTTAGAAGATCATCTGGACCACACGCGCCGCCGTGCACGTGTACGGCGGCGAATCGTGCCAGTTTCGTTATGTCATCTTACTCGAGTCGCGCACGAGAAAAAATGGAGGAAGCTTCGAGTTTGAGGTCGAGTTCGAACGTGGGTTTGAGCCTGACGCTTTGGATGTTAACTTAATTTAAAACTTAAACTAATTACTAAAAAAAGAGAAGAAGAGGAATGTACAGGGATGACTCGGTGATTTAGGGGGGGTAACTTGAAGAAGCACTCGAGCTTTGTCAGGGAAGTCTCGGGTTTTCTTCCATCTGCAGTATTTTATTTTAAAGTAAAGGTAAGTAAACAGTTTTCAACAAAACTTTAAACACTATAAATCTTAAAAAGGTTAACAGTTTTAAGTTAAAAACTAAATACAAGTTTAATTATATTAGTTAACACATAACAATGTCTTTTACACTTAATTTTGATTTCTCTAAATTAAGTAATCACTTCAAGTTAAGTATGTAATTTGTTAATATTTAAGTTTGTAGTTAGTAATACATTGATTTTCAACAAGTTAAAGAAGATTTATAAAATGTTAATTAAGCTAAATTAATTAATCAATTTAGAAAGTGATTAAGAATAATTACATTGTAATTATAATTAAAGAATTGTTAATTAATAAATTTTATGATTGATAATATTGTAATTGACTACTTAAGTTAATTAAGGAATGATTAACAGTTAAAAAATTAAGCAATTAAAGTTAAATAACTTGATTAAGAAATAACTTATTAAATAGTGTGAAATAAAATAAGTTATTAATTAAGTAATTAAGATTTGATGAATTGATTAAGAAATAATTAATTGAAATGGAATAAGTAATTAATTGATAATCTATCAATTAAACAGGGTTAAGTAAGGAATTCTCTAGTAATTGGTTTAAATTGAATTAATTGCAATGAGAATTTAAAATGATTGCTTATGGATTGTTGTGTGTGTAGAATATCTGAATTGTGATATTTATTTGATGATAATTCTATGATGTTCTGTGATATGATGTGATATACCTTTGATGCTTGTATATGTTTTATCTGTGATACATGCCATGTGAATTAAATCATTTATTTAACTGTTTAAGTTAATTAGACAACTTGGCCCTTAAAATGGCGTTTGGATTTCGATGAGACCGGGATCGGAAGAATCAAATTTGATTCTCCGAAAACCACATCGATCCAATTTAAACGTTAGGTCGTGAATTCTGAAATGAAGATCGAGATGGTGTTTTCAGATTGCAAGGGTTATCGTCGTTAACTCTGAGGGTGATTCCAAAACGAGTGTAACGAGATAATGCCTTCGGTTTCGTTCGAACCCGGAACGAACTTGTATGGATTGAATGCTTTCAGCACATCGTCAGATGGACGATGAGCATTCTAAGAAATATGTTCTATAAAGGTAATCGCAGCCTCAAGCCTCATCAACCGGGAATGGCTAAAACAGGGGAGATGCGGCAAGGTTAGGTGGGTCATGCCCAATCAGGACAAGATATTTCCCCTGTCTAGATGTCCCTTTTTATTTCGGCTGTGTGGTCGGTTGCTAGCTACAACCGTGGGGTTTATCTTGTTCGGAATTGTTCAGTAAGGAATGGTTCCGGCCTTGTGTTGTAGGGGGTCGGGAGTGATCCTCGGTACGGTGATCTAGGCCCCGTACTGTGACGGGCGGTACCCCAGTAGCCCTGCCATTGTTGGAAATCCATTTTCCCTACGAGACCCTACGGTTTTGATTTGTATTACCCACTTTTGTGGCTAGTAGCTGGAATTTAACTAATGTAACAATTTCGGCTATTTTCTATTTACTTGAAAACCCTAGACATTATTATAATATCACTGGATTTCCTATGAAATGTTTTGGTTAGCGTAAGGTAAAAACTTACCCGTATTTATTTGTGAGGAGTCTTACGTGATACCTTTATTTTCAAATGTTTTCAAAGTTAAACAACTTTAAACCCGTTTACTCATACCAGACCCATGTCTGACCCGGAGTTTATATTTTGTTTTTCATAAACTCTTGGGTACTCAAATTTTTATGAGTAGCCAAGTGATAGGTTTCGGACCTTGATTTCTGGAGGAGCTTGGAGCAGGAGATTCCAGACGTATATAGCTATCTATCTAGTTCCACTGTGATAGTTGATATGTTCTGTACCTCTGATGTATATGGTGATAGATGTATGTATGACTGTCATATGTATTGATATTGTATAACTCTAATATTTGTAAAACTATGTAACAGTTATATGATATATTATATTTTGTTCCGTTCCGCTGTGAGATTCTGATGTTGTTGTTCTTTCTTTCTCTTTCTTTTCTATTTCTATCCCTTTCTTTCTTAATGACGATACGTCTTTCTGGTAGTAGAAGGGCGGGTTGTCACAGTTGGTATCAGAGCATAGGTTGGTGATAACCTTGGCTCTGGTAGGAATTATTCATAGAATAGAGTTTGTAGAACTCTAAAATGAGTTTGAGTGTATTAATAGATATGAGCGCGTATTTGTTAGTGAATATAAAATTGTTTTTTTTTATATATTGTGTTGACTTATCTGTTGAGTGTTTATGAATTCTGGTCGATGTGTGGGACGCCATTTCATCGATAGGAATTTCTAAACTCTTAAACAAGGTAGACCGACACAGTATTATTTTTAAAAGTAGGGTAAATGAAATAATTTTACCCAAAATTATATTTTGATATAAAAGAAATATTTTTCTGAAATTATTATAGATGTTTGGATGATTAGTTATTAATACTACAATTTAAGATTGGAATGGTTTATAACCAAATAAAATTACCTAATAAAAGGAATATAACTAAAACTTGACTAAACTAGAATTTAAGTCCCGGAACTTTGAAGGTGTTTAAATGAATTTAAACAAAAGGATTTAGGAATTTAAAAATCTTGGAAATGTTTGAAATGTTTTTCCAAAGATTTGAAGGCAATATTTGAATATTGTTTTGAAAAATATTGTTGAATGGAAATTATTTCGGGAGAATTTGTGGAAGTAAGGAAGCACTGAACTCACTTCAGTCGCTGGAAAAAAATCCTGATGATGATGGCCACATCATCAATATTCATTTTCGAGTTTCTAAAGTGATGGATTGCTACCAGGTTAGTTGGTTATGATAAATTGTTTGGGCTTGTTGGGTATACAAGTTGTTTTAAAAATGTTCAAAAAAAGAAAATTTGTTTTGGTGAAAACAAGTGTTTGGAATTTGAAATTTGATTATCATTTCAAAATGGTTTTGGAAATGAAAACCGAGAAATTGAATTCTAAGAAATTCTATTTAGATAATGTGGGAGGTTTAAATGAATTAACTATTGAACTTATAAAGTTAAGTTGATATTAATAAGATGAGATTGGGAATTTCAATCCAGGAGTTAAAAATTTAATTTAAGGAAATAAAAGTGAAGAAAATGTACTTGAGTTTAACCTGAGATAAGTTAAATGGAATTGAAGTTCGAAATGAACTTAATTGGATATAAAATTTGAAGTTAAAATGGTTGTAATTGTAAGGTGGAAATTTATACCTTAAGATGGTAAGTGTTATATATATATAATCCGAAATTGTGATTATAAGATGAAATGACCCAAATGAGTAATATAAGCTGTTAAGTAGATAAATAAGTTTTGAGCTCATATTTTGAGAAATAAATTTAAAAGAATGGCAAGTAGTTAAATTTAATTGGAGTTGAGTTGGAATAAAATTGAATTTAAATGAGTTCAATCGAGTTATAGATAATATTGAATGAAATAAAATTCTTAAGTAAATAAGTAAGTAAGGAATTGAGTTAGAATTGGTGTGAGTGTAAATAAATCTAATCCAAGCATAAATTAAATGACTTTATTATAAATACAATAATAATTGTTCCTGTAAATTTAAGAATGGATAAAAGAATAAACTAATCAGTAAATAGTTAGGATTTGATTAAAGGAAAATCAAATCAAATATTTAAATGAAAAATTGGTGGAATAGAATAAACTTAAGTTATTGGGTGAAACAATTAATGACTTAAGTAAATTGTGAGATGGTTATTTAAAATATTGGTTGTCGAGTTTAATAAAATGGTTTGGAATCAAACTTTGGAAATAAAAGAAAATGCAATGTAAGGATTGTGAATAAATTAAATATGATGGAGTCTAGTGTAAATTGAGTGGGAATCGGTTTAAAATTGTTATAAAGCTTAAGTAATTATTTATTCACAATAGTATTGTCAAACTGCATATAGAAATGAGTTGTTTGAAGTAAATGAAATTAGATAAAATTGTATGAATTATTAGAAGCAAAATAGTATGACTTTGAAAACCAATTGGAATGAATATGAGTTTGTTTTGCTTAAATGGATTTATATAAGCAAGTAAGTTATAAATCACTTAAACTGAAGAGGATGATTTGAGAATTGGATGGAAGTAATTGATCTAAGTGTCGAAACTAAACATATGTGCTTATGAAATATGTAATACTAAAAAAAACAAAGAGATTAAAACTTTAGCAACAAACAATTGAAAATTGAAAATTTAAGGTAAATTAGTGGATGAAACTAATTTAAAAATAAAAATAGGAAGCATTTATAAATGAAAGATAATCAATAAAATTAAATATTCAGAGTTGAAGAAAATTTGAATTCACATGGAATTAGAAATTCAAATTGGAAATAAGTAGATATAAGAGGATATAAAGGCTATAGTGGTAGAGTAATAATATAAGGGAATATATAATGCTTATATTAAACTTAAGACATGAGTGGTGAAATTCTTAAGTAAAGTTGATATTGAGAAAATTATTCCAAGTGAATAGAAATCAAAATAATGTGAATAAAGAAATTGATTTAGTTGATAATCAATGAATATAAATACGTAGGATGAACGTATATTATTTTATTCGCATAACAATTTGATCCAGATTCGAGCACAGAATTTCGAGATAGTTATATCGATCCGAGTTAGGATTTTTCACTCGATTTTCGACGACGAACCATGGATGTGGATTTTGATTGATTCTGGAATTTCTCTATCATAGTTATGACTATGCAAGGAGAATGACGGTTTCTGATCAAGAAACCAGTTCTGAGTCCGTACTAGGAAGTCGGGTGACGATACTAGTTCGGAAGTGAAATTGTGTGATCGAGCGAGCGATCGGATTTGGTATTGCTTACAAATAGTATATGTACATCGTACGGACTTGATTGAATAGATTTTAAAATTCTGTAAAGAGGTCAATAAAATTTGGAAAGAGTTAATATTGTAGATTTCAGTATTGAATTGCCAGAGTGGATATCTGGAATTTATTGTGTATTCCATATATCTCAGGAAATTTGTTTATGATTCATCATTAGTTGTTAAATCAGTAATTCAGGAATTTGAAAGTTGAACCAAATTTAACTGAGGTCAGGAATCCAGTTTGGATTGTTGATCATTAAGAAACAAACTCTCGATAATTTTAGGGAAACTTATCCGAATTTATGTTCGGATAACTAGTGTTGTTAGTTAGGGTAGACTATTTGGTTGTTTGCTAATGTATGAATGATATCTATGTTGAATGGTTGGCATAACAGCTTTTAAATTATCTTTGTTTTAAATTTCGGGGATGAAATTCTTTTAAGGGGGGAGGAATATAACGACCCTGGATTTTTGGCCCCGTTTATTTTAATAAATGTTTAATCTAATTTAAATAAAATGTAAATTGATCATATTAAAATGCTTATGATTTGGGAATACTGCCAATTTATTTATTTAAATTGTATTTTTAAAGGGGAATTGGACATTGGGAATTCAAAATAAAATCTTTTGATAATATTATAATAAAATTTATTTTTATACTTTACTTTGTTTATATCCGATAAATATACATATGAATAATAATTACTCTAATTTAAATGAAATACGAGTTTTCCAATTTATATACTGATGAGATCTCAACCATTTACCAGTTATGCATGTGACTATAAAGAAAATCTTTAAAATTGTTTAAAACAAAATCTTTCTTATTACATTAAAAGGTTCAATATTTTCATATTTGATAATATATGTATGTATATCTACTTGTATAACTTTAAATAATAATCATATGGGTATTCAATATGGAAATTTAAAACTTAAGTATAAAACAATATAAATGGTTATAAACATATACATACAAGACAAGTATAAATCATAATTATGAACATAAGCATAACATACAATTATAAAATATAAGATGTAACTAAAGATATAAATATGCAAATATAAGTTATAACTAGAAAGATAAAATACAAGTATCAAAGATTTGGTACTTTAAATTGCTAATAGGATAAATATAAGATTTTAGAACAAGTCTACCTGCAAATATGAACAAATAAATAGCTTCATGTACAAGTCAAGTGTGACCTGCAAGTGTATATTTACACAACACATATGTGTATAGAGTTCAAACTAGAGGATAATAAAACAAGTAACATGATAACAAAACAAAATAGCTTCATAATCAAAGCTTCATACATAAGCCAAGTATGTACCTGCAGATTTGTACACAGACATACAAATGTCCTTATGCAGCTGAACATAATTATAATTATGGTAAGCAAACATATTATGAAGCAAGACATTTAATTTCTATCATCTCAGCACAATATTTTGTCAATTCAAATGTTTGCAAATCTTTACATTTCAGATACAAAAAGATCTGGTCAAAATTAAACAAAGAGAAGAAAACAACCTAACTAGATAATACCTTCCTATTATACAACCGTTATCTTATATATATGTGAGACCATTCTCTTTTTAGTTTTAGTTCGTTCAGTCAAAATAATTAGCAAAACCAGAGAAGAAAAAAAAGAGCAAGTTCAAAATTTTAAGTTTAAAACTGCAGTTCTTAACAAAATCTCAAGACAGATTCAAATTAGCAGTTTCAATCTTCAGTTTCAAAGTAACAGGGATTAAGGACATTGTAGCTTCAGGTTTCAAAAGCAAAACATCAGTGCTTTCTGTTCAAAAGAGTTTTCTGGTGAGTAAACAAAGATTTTAAAATTTTAAGTTAATTAAAACAGTTCAAACTTCCTTTATAAACTGTTTGTATATGCTTCAGTTTGCATATGATTTTGTATGCTCTGCGTTCTCTGAAACTTGATACAGATCGCATATTGGTTCGAATACTCAAACTATCCTTATTTAAATCATTGATTAGCTTCGATTTCTCAACAAACAAGATGATAAATTTCAATTTAAGATTTTTAGGAAGTTGATTGAACCATCTTTATAAAGAATACCACTGTAATGTTGATATACAGGCAATCATGTGATGATGGATAAAATTTGATTGTTGTAAAATATTGATTCAAGATTATATTGAATTCATATTGCAAGATATGATTTTTAAAACAAAAATCAAGATTATTAGATTAATATTTAGAGAGTAGTTTGCATATAAACTAGGATTGCATTTCTACAAAATTCTGATGATTGATTCATTTATAAATGTTGAAACTTGGATTGGAGCACGTACAAACATCATGGACTCTGGGAAAAATATTGAATAATTTTTCAAATTCAAGAGTTGATCGAATGAATACAAATTAGGGCTTGCGTTCTAGTTTTTTTCATGTCTGTAACATAGTGGTGTTCGGCCTCTTCACGTGATCGAGTTGCTTGAGGGTCAGGTGGAAGGTTGCTCAACGTATTGACGTCGTGAGGCCGAAGTTTGGGGGTCAACGGTGTTTTGGGACGGCGATGGCGAGGTGTTTTACTGGGTGAGGTTACTTACAGTTTTCGACCAATTGGCCAATTTTCAATTTGAACACTTTGAGAGTGATACAAGCTTGGAATTCGTGTTTTAGTGGAATTTGTGGTATCCCGATGATCTTAGAAGATCATCTGGACCACGCGCGCCGCGATGCACGTGTACGGCGGCGAATCGTGCCAGTTTCGTTACGTCATCTTACTCGAGTCGCGCACGAGAAAAAATGGAGGAAGCTTCGAGTTTGAGGTCGAGTTTGAATGTGGGTTTGAGCCTGACGCTTTGGATGTTAACTTAATTTAAAACTTAAACTAATTACTAAAAAAAGAGAGAAGAAGGAGAATGTACAGGGATGACTCGGTGATTTAGGGGGGGGTAACTTGAAGAAGCACTCGAGCTTTGTCAGGGAACTCTCGGGTTTTCTTCCATCTGCAGTATTTTATTTTAAAGTAAAGGTAAGTAAACAGTTTTCAACAAAACTTTAGACACTATAAATCTTAAAAGGGTTAACAGTTTTAAGTTAAAAACTAAATACAAGTTTAGTTATATTAGTTAACACATAACAATGTCTTTTACACTTAATTTTGATTTCTCTAAATTAAGTAATCACTTCAAGTTAAGTATGTAATTTGTTAATATTTAAGTTTGTAGTTAGTAATACATTGATTTTCAACAAGTTAAAGAAGATTTATAAAATGTTAATTAAGTTAATTAATTAATTAATTTAGAAAGTGATTAAGAATAATTACATTATAATTATAATTAAAGAATTGTTAATTAATAAATTTTATGATTGATAAAATTGTAATTGACTACTTAAGTTAATTAAGGAATGATTAACAGTTAAATAATTAAGCAATTAAAGTTAAATAACTTGATTAAGAAATAACTTATTAAATAGTGTGAAATAAAATAAGTTATTAATTAAGTAATTAAGATTTAATGAATTGATTAAGAAATAATTAATTGAAATGGAATAAGTAATTAATTGATAATCTATCAATTAAACAGGGTTAAGTAAGGAATTCTCTAGTAATTGGTTTAAATTGAATTAATTGCAATGATAATTTAAAATGATTGCTTATGGATTGTTGTGTATGTAGAATATCTGAATTGTGATATTTATTTGATGATAATTCTATGATGTTCTGTGATATGCTGTGATATACCTCTGATGCTTGTATATGTTTTATCTGTGATACATGCCATGTGAATTAAATCATTTATTTAACTGTTTAAGTTAATTAGACAACTTGGCCCTTAAAATGGCGTTTGGATTTCGATGAGACCAGGATCGGAAGAATCAAATTTGATTCTCCGAAAACCACATCGATCCAATTTAAACGTTAGGTCGTGAATTCTGAAATGAAGATCGAGATGGTGTTTTCAGATTGCAAGGGTTATCGTCGTTAACTCTGAGGGTGATTCCAAAACGAGTGTAACGAGATAATGCCTTCGGTTTCGTTCGAACCCGGAACGAACTTGTATGGATTGAATGCTTTCAGCACATCGTCAGATGGACGATGAGCATTCTAAGAAATATGTTCTATAAAGGTAATCGCAGCCTCAAGCCTCATCAACCGGGAATGGCTAAAACAGGGGAGATGCAGCGAGGTTAGGTGGGTCATGCCCAAGCAGGACAAGATATTTCCCCTGTCGAAATGTCCATTTTTATTTCGGCTGTGTGGACGGTTGCTAGCTACAACCGCGGGGTTTATCTTGTTCGGAACTGTTCAGCAAGGAATGGTTCCGGCCTTGTGTTGTGGGGGGTCGGGAGTGATCCCCGGTACGGTGACCTAGGCCCCGTACTGTGACGGGCGGTACCCCCGTAGCCCTGCCATTGTTGGAAATCCATTTTCCCTACGAGACCCTACGGTTTTGATTTGTATTACCCACTTTTGTGGCTAGTAGCTGGAATTTAATGAATGTAACAATTTCGGCTATTTTCTATTTACTTGAAAACTCTAGACACTATTATAATATCACTGGATTTCCTATGAAATGTTTTGGTTAGCGTAAGGTAAAAACTTACCCGTATTTATTTGTGGGGAGTCTTACGTGATACCTTTACATTCAAATGTTTTCAAAGTTAAACAACTTTAAACCCGTTTACTCATACCAGACCCATGTCTGACCCGGAGTTTATATTTTGTTTTTCATAAACTCTTGGGTACTCAAATTTTTATGAGTAGTCAAGTGATAGGTTTCGGACCTTGATTTCTGGAGGAGCTTGGAGCAGGAGATTCCAGACGTATATAGCTATCTATCTAGTTCCGCTGTGATAGTTGATATGTTCTGTACCTCTGATGTATATGGTGATAGATGTATGTATGACTGTCATATTTATTGATATTGTATAACTCTAATATTTGTAAAAACTATGTAACGGTTATATGATATATTATATTTTGTTCCGTTCCGCTGTGAAATTCTGATGTTGTTCTTTCTTTCTCTTTCTTTTCTATTTCTATCCCTTTCTTAATGATGATACGTCTTTCTGGTAGTAGAAGGGCGGGTCGTCACAAGATGAGAGGATCATAATATAAAAAGAACTTCCATGTCTATTCGATTTAAATAAAGAGAAAATGTTTTTAACTTAAAGAATATTAAGTTTAATTACTTACTTTTAAAACCAAAGCCTGCCATGTTCGGCCCAGGCCCAACTTTACCTTTATTTTATTTTTATTTTTTAAAAACAAAGCTCGGCCCAGGGCCACGAGAAAATAAGACAACCGAAATCACCCTTCACTTCCTTCTTCTGCCTCCTACTCTTTACTCTTCTCTTTTCTTTTTCTTACGAGCACGCACTGTGCTGTGCACATGAACACAACGCTGGCCTAACCAACTTCGGTGTCGACCCTTCCCCTACTTCACCCACGACTAGACCACTCGATCACGCATGAGAAATGGCATGTACAACATCAGTTTCAAGAATTACATCACCCACTCCAAAACTGAAACAGTAACAACCCCACTCATCCACCTCATTTCACCACCACACGCAACCTTCCATCACCAAATCTTGCCAAAACATGCACCACATCCTTCACCTTCTTTTCCCCCTAGACAGCAACCCTACTTCACCTCCTCCACGTCACCATTTGCCCCATCTCACTCGCACATGCCATGGAAAAATTAGTCACCATTTTTCCTGAGTTCCCCGACACCCCAGCCTCCTCAGTGCCGAACGATGAACCCCTGAAATGACTCAACCGCCTGAATTTGACCATAAACTAAATTCCGGTCATCTTCACTTTTCTCCCTCAATACACAACTAACAATCTCAAATTCACTTTCAAAAATCACTATTTTCGATAACAAATACATTCATGTAATCAAAAGATTAAATTGTGATATTTGACTTTTAGTCATTTATAAGTAATTTACTGTATTTTGGTTTTTTTTAATCTCCACGCTTATCGAAAATTGATGAAATAATTTTGAAAACAATCTATACCCAAAATCAAACCACTTTTATTTTGAAACCATAGTTTGAAACTGAATAGGTGTTGAGTTTTTTATTATTATTCTTTGAAGTTGATGATCAACTGCTTTTGAACAAAAGAATATGTAATAGAGGATTTCCTGGACGAAATACAGAGTCCTGAGTGTACTTACTACCTTAACACCCATACATAAAGGCATGTATTCTTATCAACATATATATTTTAACATGCATCATACTCACTGCCATATATATGTATATAGATGATAACAGTGAACAAAAGAGGATGTTTACTCATAGTTCTTGATGGAAATGAAACACTGCTTGTGGAAAAAGAAAGACCCTGCTGCTTTATTTTGTTGGAGCTTGAAGATTTAGCTTCCCTAGGGTTTTAATGGCAGATTTCCTCCTTGGTTTTTATTTATTTATTTGAATGTTATGAGCTAGAATATAAGAAATGTTAAACATAAATAACATGGTGTTATATATATATATAACACCATGTTATTCACATTTAACATTTCTTATATATATAGTGGGAACAAGAAGGCTGAGGCCTTTGTTCATGTACAGGACTTCACCTTTTCCTTTTTTTCTAATATGATTATAAATTTGTGACTTGATTTGACAAATTGTGTTAATCTGAAATTTGAATGATTTGAAGATTAAGTGAGAAATTTGATTTAGTATATGCTTGAGTTGATACGCATTCATCATAATGCTCCCTTATGTGTACACATACATCATATAAATATACAAACATACATATATATATAGATATATAGATTGTTTTGACCATACGTACATGCTTTTGCCCACTAACACTAGATTTAATCATGCTAAAGTTTGTACACTATATTATAACATACACATATATAGATACTTACAAGTATTTATTATTTTATATCATAAGTTTTGCATCTACATACATATATATAAATTTACATATACTATAATTTTATATTAACATACATATCTATACTTATATAAATTTTGTCATCATACACATTTAGATATACATATCTTTACCTATATATAGATATTTATATTTCCATATGCACTATTTTTATAAACATTTACCCATATATATAGTCATAAGTTTAAAATTTTATCATTATGAAGTTTATACATTCATATATATATATATATATATATTTATTTATTTATTTATTTACATATACAATATTTTTCATAAACATATATACACATATACACTACAAGAGGGCTATTTCCAACGGCGAATGGCCGTTGGAGGCCGTTGGAAAGCCGTTGGAGGCCGTTGGAATTGTCGTTGGTATACACTTCAACAGTTTCCAACGGCCTCCAACGGCATCAACGTGGATATACCAACGGCTTCCAACGGCAAATTTGCCAACGTGGCAAAGCCTGTTGACCAACATGCCGTTGGAAATCGTTGGAATATGCCGTTGGACGCCGTTGGAAGCCATTGGAGTTAAATGGCCAATTGGCCGTTGGTAGCCGTTGCAAATCTGAGTATTTTTTTTTATATAAAAGCAGCGGTGCTTGCTTCCAGCCACACATAACCACAATTATATCAAAACAGCTCCATTTCGAGCATATACATATAACAACTATATCCAAACATATATATATAACCAAATCTTACATATATTTCAACATAAACCAACAACCAAATAAAACACAACATAACCATCATTAAAAATTCAAACCAACATCAACAAATCCAAACCAACATCCACAACCAAACCATCAGAATGTATGAAATCCAAATATACACAAACCATCACATCAAAATGTATCAAATTCTCACCAACTCCAAAATATACATGCCAATAACAAAACATACCTAAATCACTCAGCACCAAAACTACCAGATGAAGGAGGCTGTCCATACTGTGCGATGAACTCCGCCATACGCCGGTTCAACTCCTCCGTCCTCGCTTCATGCAGTAAATTGCATTCCCGCATCTCAGCAAGCTCGGCTCGTAGCTGCGCAATCTCTTCTTTATCTTGAGCCCTTTGATATTCTTTCTGTGCTGTCTGAACCTATAAACAAATTTAAATTATCAACTGTACTAAAAAATTAGTATTAAAATAATTGCAAATTAACTAACCGATTGGCTTCCATATCCGTAGCATCTGCTGCGGGTCATTGGATCCATGACGGACTCAAAAATGGCATCCTCCTTATCGGGGGTCAAGTGAGCTCGTCCCGTACTCTCAAGTAAGGCTGTCTGTGCTTCCTGAAACTTTTGCTGTCATGCAAAATATAATTGAATTTAGTTAATTACGTTATTTCAATTAACTTGTAAGTTTTAGTTACTTATGTTATACTTACATAGGCAGCACGCGTTTTGTCATCGTGGTCCCAAGAGTAAGAAACTGTGCCGGAATCATCGACCTGAGTCGATGCATGTGTATGGGTAAACACATCCCAATAACTAACAGCCCCCCGTCCCCCCGCGCGTTGTCTCTCCTGAAATATGCACATAAAAATATACATTATTTATAATTTAACAAATTAAAACTTAAAATAATTAACTATTTGTCTTATTTAATAATTATACCAAATCTTTCCGGTGATGTTGGAAAGACTTGGAACCACCGTGATGTGTAACGGGGTTTCTGCTCCTGTTTGCAGAATTCCTCTTGGACTGCCTCTGCAAATTTAAATTGAAAACAAAAATTGTTTTGACAGTTTTAATTATTTATATATTATTTGCCTCAAACAATTTAAATTAAATATATGATAGAGATTTACCACAAAATCCTCGTTGCTCCACCAGGTGGCGAACTCATCAAAAACAGCTTCACTCATCCAATGAGGCCTCTATCCCGATGTTTTGATGTTGTTAATCGTTTCGCGATAGTTTTTTGCAATTTCGCTGCTCCAGTGGCGACGGACAACTGAAACATCAGAATCGGTCAAGTCCACTTCCCCCTGCACGTTTGAAAAAATATGAGTTATACAGTTGCTATAAATAGTGCAAACATGAATTGACATAATGTACATGACTACATAATGCAATAATTGCTATACCACACATACCAAAAAGTCCTGCCAGATAGCCTCCCGCACCCCCTCTGGTATCGCAGTCCACCTCGACCAATACGAGGTCATACGAGCCATATACGCCCGTCGCGAGATCGTGAGTACTATGTTGGAAGGCTCCAACGAAAACCCACCGCTGTGTAAAAACAGAAAAAAACATTTAATATTCCGTTACTACTATATATATTTGATAAAAGATTGTATGGAATAAAATTCAATTTTGAAACTTTATACTTACCTGCCATCGGCTTTGGGTTTCAGCCATACCATAGGCCGAACACCCGGCTGTGAAGGACCAGCATCATCACCTCTCTGTGAGCTGGAAGATCCGGAGTGTGAACGTCTGCGTCCCGACATACCTATATGAAATCATAGTATAAAGAAAAGCAAGGGTAACATTGATTAATTTAATATGCAAATGGTGTCAGAATAATGAACATGGCGTAACATACATTATGTCGTAACATAAAAGAGACTTTGTGATACATATCATATAAAATTACTTTGGAAATAGAAAAAAAATTACCTTCTCAAAATATTGATTAGTGGTCAATCCTCATCGCTTTCAGATTCTGACTCTTCTTCGCACTCTATATTTTGTTCCTCTATACTCTCAAATGCTTTAATTAATGCATTTGATTCATCGTTTAGAGGTCCAAAATCTATTTGATCGTCGGTTAATATTATTCCTCTATTTTCCTCGATATCTGCTTGGTAAGCTTGTTGTTCAGGAATATTTCGTCCATCAAATGTAAACCTTGGTTTGGTTTTAAAAACAGCCGACCATTCTATTTTATCTCTTCTTAAAGATGGGTAAGGAGCAAATAAACTTGAAGAGCTTGTTTGGCAAGTACAAAAGGGTCGTACTTATAATACCTCGAAGTATGTTTTATTTCTGTAAGATTATATTTTGGATCCACGTTTATTCCAGAACCTGGAACGTTGTTGAACCAGTTGCATTTAAACAAAAATACTTCTTCCGCGGGTCGAGTGAAATATGTCAACTGCAAAATCTGGGTCAGCACGCCATAAAAGTCATTTATGTGATCATTTGGATCATCACTACCTTTGACAAATACACCAGTATTGTTAGTTGATTTTTCGGCACCGTATTCTTTGGTATTAAATTTATATCCGTTGACAAAGAATATTGGATATGTCTTGACTATCCTTTTTGGTCCCATAGCTAAATGTTTCAATCCTTCATATACAACACAATTTGTTGTATCAAAAACGTAGTTAGAAAACCATGCAGCAAATTCTTTACCGATATCGTCGTTTGGATGTTGTGATTCGTAAATACTGCAATTATAGAACAAATGTTGCATTATGATTAAAATACATGTGTGCATATATATTTGTGTATACATATGTGTAGACGTATGTGTATATATATTACCTAATAAATGGTGCAACTTCGGCACAGTTGAGAAGAATGTACGTGTGTGCTACTTGATAATCTCTATCATCCAACCATACTTCCACACATTTACCAGCAGGCCGACCAGTTTTTTAAAAAATAGATAAAGTCGCTTGACAATCATCTTCATCAATGTCTTCATCATTACGCGTAGCACTTTCAAATGATATGTTCACATGGTCGCTGAAATAGTGAGAGAAAAAAAACGAAGCTTCTTCTTCGATGTACGATTTGCAAATCGAACCTTCAACTCGAGCTTTCTGTCTCACTTTTTTCTTTAGATGATTTAAATACCTAGCAAAAATTACTTTAATTTAATTTTGTATACATTTAATTAAACCAATATGTAATAAACTAAATAGTAATATACCTTTCAAATGGATACATCCATCCATATTGCACAGGCCCTCGAAGACGTGCTTCAAGTGGAAGATGAATTGGTAAATGCTCCATAACATTGAAAAAACCTGGAGGAAATATTTTTTCCAGTTTGCAAAGCAATATCGAGATTTCTTCCTCAAGTTTACGTAGACGATCAACTTTTAATGTAGTTGAACAAATCTCTTTATAAAACAGACTAAGTTCTGTTACAACATTCCAAACTTTTATGGGCAACAGTTCTTTAAAAGCGACGGGTAACAAATTTTCCATCATAACATGACAATCATGACTTTTCATCCCGCCAAGTTTATTGTTCTTATAGTCAACACATCTACGAAAATTAGAAGATATGCCATCTGGGAATCGTAATCCTTCCACCCATTTTAAAAGTAATTTAACTTGATTATTGTCTAGCTCATAGCAAGCTTTTGGCTTTTTTATGTCATTTGGTTTTATATGAAGCTCGGGACGATTACATATTACTTCGATATCACGTCTTGATTTCACATCATCTTTCGTCTTCCCTTTAACATTCAAAATTGTATTAAACAGATTATCAAACACGTTTTTCTCATTATGCATCACGTCAATATTATGACGAATCAAGAGATTTTTCCAATAAGGCAATTCCCAAAATATGCTCTGTTTGCACCAGTTATGTATCGATTATTTACCCTGAATTTCAATTTGTTCTCCGGTTTCATGTATCTTTGGATAATCCTTTACAAGTTCATAAATTTCTTCGCTTGACCAAAACCGTAGGTGGTCTCAAAGTTTCACGTCTATTAGCTGTAAAGTTTTTTTTATCTCTTCTAAAAGGATGATTAATATGAAGAAAACATCGATGACAGTCAAACCACGAAACTTTCTTTCCATGAGGTAAAAAAATTGCTCGTGTTTCTTCCATGCAATAAGGACAAGCTAGACGACCGACCGTACTCCAACCTGAAAGCATTGCATATGCAGGAAAATCGCTGATTGTCCACAATAAAGAAGCATACATGCGAAAGTTCTTTTTTTGGAAAATATCATATGTCTCTACTCCCTCGTACCATAATTTTTTTAATTCATCAATCAATGGTTGTAAATAAACATCGATTCCTTGTGTCGGATCATCGGGACCAGGGACGACAACTGTAAGAAACATATATGGAGTTTTCATACACATCCAATGAGGTAAATTAAAAGGTGTGAATATTATAGGCCAGGACGAATATTTCGAACCAAATTGAGAGAATGAGGAAAATCCATCTGTACATAAACCAAGTCTAACATTACGAATTTCGGACGCAAAATCGGGATATTTCTGGTCAAAATGCTTCCATGCTTCCCCATCAGCTGGATGTGTTAACGTACCTACTTCCTGTGTTCTCACACCGTGCCATCTCATATGTTGCGCAGTTACAGAAGATGCATATAACCTTTGAAGTCTAGGAGTAATTGGTAAATAACGCATACGCTTATACGGAACTTCCTTTTCCTTTTTCTTTCTTGTTTTGTATCTTTCCTGATTACATATTTTACAATTTCTAAGGTTGATATCTTCCTTCCAAAACAACATGCAACCCTTTAGACACGTATCTATTTTTTGATACGGTAAACCGAAAGCCGACATCAGTTTTTTTACTTCGTAATGATTTTCGCACATTAGATTATTAGGAGGCATATGTCGTTTCGCAGCTTGTACAACAGCCGTAAATCCAGATTCTGTGAGTTTGTATTTGGATTTCATCGCAATGTATTCAGCAGTTACTGATAACTGGGTTCCGCTTGTGCAGCCTTCCCAAAGGGGTTTTTTCGCCGCATCTAACAAATCATATATTTTTTTTGCCCCAATATTTGGTTCTTCTTCAGCATTACCATCGTCATCAGTTAATTGAGGAACATGAAACATTGAACGTGCAGCATCTTCAACCATATGTTCTACAAGATTTGTCGTACCAATTTCATTACTCACCACCTCCTCATCTTGTACAGGATTAGATGCTAACTATTCCCCATGACGATCCCAAATCAAATAGTTCGATACGAAACCGTACTGACGCAAATGAACTCTAACCATTTGTGGTATCAAATGCTTTAACTGTTTGCATTTACTACATGGACAACGGATTTCTTTGTAATTTCCGTTATTACGTAAAGCAAAATCCATAAATACGCTAACACCGTTATTAAAATGTTCACTTGTTGAGCCTTCAGTATCGACCCTTCGTTTTTTGTACATCCAGCTCCGATCAGTAAAATAATTGTCCATTTACCTACACATATAATTAAAAAGTACGATATAATTTTACGTTGACATTTTTTATTAAAACAATTTTATAAACATTCTTCTTGTTTTTGTTATATCTGTTAAAATAATACTTAAAGCTTATTTTGAAATGAACATTATATTCTATTTAAACAATTTTATTAGCGAATTTGATATTAATTGATCATTGACACTTTGTTGATGGGTCATCCTACCTCCCATTACAAATACAATAACATAATTAAATCGCATAAATCATTTCAATTTAAACGATCCAACAAAATTTCGACAGCACTTCGCTTTAGTTCTCTGAACAGTACACAATTGCGTGTACACAGGGAACATAAAGGGAAGCGCTGTCGAAATTTTGCGAACCGTTTAAACTGAAATGATTTACGAGATTTAATTACGTTATTGTTTTTGTAACTTGTCCAATACAGGGACAAATCCAACAAATACTATATACGATGAATATAGATGTCCGTTCTGTTAAAAAACGAATATCCACACAACGATCATATACAATACTTATCAGACGGGGCCAAAACACTCTAAGGGTTTAAATTTTTAAATTAACGATATAAAAGTTTAAATTCTATTTTCATAAAATTTAAACTTTTATATCAATAAACAAATTGTTGAATCAACGCATATATAATGATTTTTTCCTAAAACAAAAAAAAATCTAGTGTGTGCGCGCAACGTATAAAATAAATGAACAATGTTATACATATAATCGCATCACAAATCACATTCAGTCATGCACAAACTGTATCACGTATATATCGTATCATAACATGTCAAAAGTGAACAATTTATATGTCAATATAATCACTTAATTTCTACGTACGTTTTTACGCAATTCAATCACCAATATAATAACAAGTGAGGTTCATGCTTAGATTAGTGACAATTATTAAGTTTGAAACTAATTTAATAATAAACCTAATTTAACAAATCATAGTTAAACATGCAATAATTAGTTTAATAACAGTAATTAAGGTCCAATACACTACACTACATGAACAATAGCACAATACATACATTAAAATTACCAATTTAACTTAAAATAAAAAATTTAACAAAATTAGGGTTTTAGCAAATAATACCTGATTTTGGAGGTTGTGAAGCTTGCAAACAAAGATGGGGATGCTAGAACGTGTAGAAGGGGATAAAATGGGGTTGGAAATGTTTTAGGGGGGAAAATGGGGGTTTTTTGGAATAAATTTCGGGTGAAGATGGAATGGGGAAGAAGAAGATCGAGCTGCAGGTTACTCTCGGTTTTCCAACGGCTTGCAACGGCCGCCAACGGCATATTTCCAACGGCTTCCAACGGCAAGTGTTCTTTGTTATTAAAAAATTTCGAGAAAAAGCTTGTCGTTGCTAGCCGTTGGAAGCTGTTGGTCAATGGCCGTTGGAGGCCGTTGCCCCGCCCATTGCTATAAACAGTAATTCTTGTAGTGATATAACTTATATATATTTTTAAACGTCATAAAACTTGTATATATTTATATATATACCTATATGGATATTCTATCTTAAATTTTAATGTGAAGTTTATTTACATATATCTACAAAATTTATCATATCCAGAAATCTATATTTTAAAATTAGATATAGTTTTAATCAATTTATGGATTCAGACATTTCAAATATCATAAAATTTACCTATTCGACTTATTAGAATTAATATTTCAAAATTTTAATTTAGTTAATCATTCCAAAATCAGATGGCTAAAAATTCAGGTCGTTACAATGATCGGCTTAGTCTAGGAGTTAGTTTAATAAACATATGAAAATGGACTGGGCTGACTTTGATTTGAGTTTCCCTTGTTGTATGAGTCAGGTAAATGGATGGTTTATCTCTTGCTGTCTACCTATAAATACATACCTATGTTGGAGCATTATTTGAGTGTCTATGTGCAACTTTTTAGAGTGCTTCTGACCCCGCGTAGTATTGACCACGTAGCCCTCGGTATGTGCAGTGCAGATCTGGTCTTAAAGGTGTTAACAAAGTATGAGTTATGGGGGTGTTTAATTGTGCAGTTCAACCCCTCATTTATTATAGCAAGTGACCGCATTATGTCATTGCCTGTTTCCCATGGCTAGGCCTAGTTTCAACATCTTTGTATAACATTGAAACTAAGGGATGGGCGCAGATCTAATGTCTTTGTGGCCCAAGTTATGAGTGTAGTATTTTATTTCGCTGCAGCTTCTTTTGTCATAGCCCTCTTGTGTAGTATCGATCGAACTGTCTAAACCCTTTCTCCTTTTGTTTTAGTTTTTTACTTCGGGAGCATTTATCCTTGACCTATATATTACCTAGCCCATTTCTAGCACATTTAAAAATATGGGTATAACACTTGCTCCCCAAGTCTACTGTGATCGCAGATCGGTGTAGTCTTATTTGTAGTTCACTCTAGATCTTCGTATCTTGAAAGCGGCTTATTGTACGTTCCTTTAATGATATTTTTCTATCGGTTTATAAAATACCCGAATAATTTTAAATAAAAATTAACCGCAAGTGCACAACATACAATTCTAGTACGTAGGGAGTACGGGTTAATCCGTAGGGAATTGTTTAGATTTTAAAATTTCTATTCAATCAAATTAAACCAAAGTTTGAGAGTATGAAGCTAAAAATGTAGAAAATGAGAAAAAGAAAATGGATAAAAATATGAGAGCTTAAAAGCAATTAAGAGACAAATTCGCTCTCTAGATCACATAAATCAACACAGCATGAAATTATGATCTCTATTTTTTGGTCATTAGTGAGTTTAATTGATGCGTCTATCATAAGTATGGCCTATTTGTGCTATTAATTAGCTCAACATAAGCCATCAAACTATAACACACCTCTTAAACCACTTGCTAACTCTC
Source organism: Allium cepa (assembly GCA_030765085.1). Taxonomy (NCBI): domain Eukaryota; kingdom Viridiplantae; phylum Streptophyta; class Magnoliopsida; order Asparagales; family Amaryllidaceae; genus Allium; species Allium cepa. Next base: position 109,688,399 of record CM060944.1, on the reverse strand, counting down.
ATGAAAAATGACAATGAAGTTAAAAGTAAAATCTATTCTAAGCATGGCCTATTAACTATTGATTAGAAATATATACCGTCAAATTTTGATTTCAACATTTACTTCATTATCATAATCATATGGAGATGAAGACGTAATTTTTATTTGTGCTTGTTAAGCATAGTCTATTTGATGTCAACAACATAGGCTATCAAATTCAAATCTAAAACAACAAAATTTAACCACTTCAAACATTGTCATTAAGCACAAAAAGAGAGCATATATTATCAAATTATGTTGAATCTACATAATTAGATAGCTTCATTACAACTAAATTAAAGGGGTTTAGCCTCTTATATTTGTTATCGTATCGACAATGTAGAAAGCAACATGAAACAAAAATAAAAAGAAAATGCAAGCTAATGAAAAGGAGAGCTAATCAAAAATAAATAAAAACTAGCCTACTTGCATAAATAAATAAATCTACACTACTAACATGAAAAGAAAGAGAGCATGTAAGTAGAGAAGAACATTAATTAACATTGCATAAAAGGAAAATACATGAAAGAAAAAATGGCTAAGTAGCCATGAAAAGAGAAAGAAAGCTTGTACTTTATTTTTGAGCCTAAACTAAACTAAAGAGGCTAAGAGGCTAAGAGAAGAGAGAAGGGTTATATGAACATATGGGGTATTTATACATATTTTAAAACCCTAATCCATTTTTTGGAAACTACTCAAACTACCCTTGTGGTAGTGTAGCCACCAAGTAATCATTAGCATATGTTAATCCTCCACTTAAATGTGCATGTAGCTTTAAACTCTATTAGCATGTGCATTAGCTTCTAATTGTACATCATGGTAAGTGGGTAGGTGGGGTCCTCCATATTTCATGAAATGAATTATTTCCATCTTCATTCCTTTGTATTCTCTTGTGCATGCATATTTTCTATGAAACCACTTGTAATTTGACTACAAATTGCCACAAAACAACATAGAAATTTTTAAGTAAATTTTCTCAAATTAATATATGCACAAAAATGACCATTTTGCCCCTATATGAAGGTGAATATGTGACGATTTGAAAATAATTTTAATTTTGTTTTAAACATGTTAAAACATCCAATGTGATCATTTATTTAATTTAATTCGATAAAATATAGAAGTACAAATATACACATTTACATGCACGTCAAATATCCCCACATTAATCTTTTTATTCATCCTTGAGTAAACTAAAAATAAGATAAATCCGTTTTCATAGGAAATACGATTGCATTGAGCGTATGCAACAAGCCATTAAACCTTCAGGTGTCCCTAATAGGACGAGTGTTGTCTCGTGAGAGTTTTCAGCGGATACTACCCACAAAATCCAAATGCAAAGTGACAAATTCCTAAATGCAAGATTTATTTACAAGATACGAATGCATGTTTTTGAAAATTTTTACAAATGAAAATTTTACTTTTAACTGGACACGAATAAGTTAAATATAAGTTCTAGTCATTATCTTGACAACTTAAGTCGTTTACTCATCAAAACTTCTAATAAAAATAAAGTTATCATAACAAATAGACTATAGTTTGGATAGTTGTTTCGGTTGATAACACAATGTAACTATGAAAAGGATCCTTAGTTGATTTTCAAAGTTTATCAAAGTGGTATTTTTATTTATTTTAAACAACAAGTTAAATTAAAGAAGACAAAATAGTGCTTGGATTTCAATTGCTTACTTTCTCTATTTTTGAAATTTTGTTGATATTATCAATATTTATATATGCCTAGCTCGGATAAACTGAGGCCAGATATATTACCCATGCACTGCCTTTCTGCTTACGTGAGGGGAATATAGAGCGTGGCGAGTGAACACACAAGTATGAACACCTGTTGACTATAGGCGTTATTAATGAAAGAATTTATTTATATACATACACCTAACTCAGATAAACTGAGGCCAGATATACCGATCGTACACTGCCTTTCGGGCTTACGTCAGAAAGGTACAGAGCATGGCGAGTGAATACACAAGTGTGAATAAATGACTCTAGGTGTTAATAAAAAATATATACAAATATTTTTGTTTTTTTCGTTTATATTTTTTTTGGAAGAGAAAGTTTTGCAAAATCATCTTGGCACCATTTTACTTAAAAGATAAAAATGTTATTTCCATTTCTTTAAATCAACCACTTTTTTAAACAATGATTTTCAATTAGGATATACTTCATAATTATCACATATGAACCTTCTTACATACTAGTTAAAACAGAGTTACTTGTAATCAAACTTCATTTTTATTTTTGTTAAGACAAATAAATTTTTCAAAAATTTCAATTTAATTAACCAAACTTTATACTAATCTTATAGTGTTTTTTTCAAAAGTAAATCAAAATGCTAAGTTAATTTTTTTTTGGAATTTTTGTTTTTTTCTTAAGGTTTTCGAAAGAAAATGCAGAAAAAAAACTACGAGAAATCAAAAATGATGATGAGACTCCCTCCACACTTGATTTTGACCGTGTCACCACAGTCAACACAAGTAAAAGGAGAAAAAAAAATACAACTTATATTTACATGAAAAAGATTATTATTTACAGGACATTATAAAATATGTCGTTAAAAGTAAATGAACTAGTCTTCCAAAGACCAATTCATTTGTCTCATCAAGTATGAGAGACACAGGTTAAGCACAGAAAACCAAATCATAAAAGAATTCGGAGTTGAATGTTGATTTGGAAAAACGAATTTCATCTTATTAAAATCGTGTGAGTTGTTTTATTTTCGATGATTTTTTGGGTTGATAAAACAATTGATCGAATTCAAGTTTATTTTCACCAAATTGAAATTCAAACTCATCATTGAAAACTTTTTCGGAATTATCGATTTCAAATTCAAAATGGTGATTTAAATCTTCCCCTTCGGAATTCAACAACTTGTTATCGAAAAGTCCAAAACATTGGTGTTCATTAAATTCGTCTTCCTTTATTGGTTTATCAATAACTTTATTGCATGTATCAATTTCAAAATCCAAAGTTATTGTATTCAAATTTTCAAAATCGAATGAAGGAAGATCGAATTTTAAATCAAGTTTCACACCCACAAAAGAATTGAAATCCAACACAATTACCGTATTTTCAACAACTTCATTAAGATTGTCATTTTAAATTTCAAAAGACGTTATTTGAAAATCGTCGATTTGGGTAAAATGTGGATTATTATTTGACTCGTCACACATGGGGATTTGATTTTGTTTCTCACGTTGTTTCATATATGTTTCAAATAACAAATTTGTGTGATCGTTATAAATCTCGCCATTTGTTCAACAAAATCAAATTTATAATTATTAACTTGAAATTTTTTACCTTGAAATTGCCGAGAACAAAAGTTTCCCATAGAACCAAAGTTGAGATTATTCTCATTGCCAAAATCATTTAAATCATCGTTAACATTTTGATTTTGAATTTCATTTTGGAGTTCGAAATTGTATTTGTACCGACCCAAAACTTTTAATTTGAAATTAGAATATTTAATTGATTTTAAATATTTAAAAGTTAATTTTTAACTTCTATTTCAAATATAACGATTTATGGGATAATCTAGTTATTGGATTCAATAATTCAAAATTGGTTAGAACATTAAATCTTGAGTTTTAAGCCTGATAAAGATAATTAAAAGGCTTATTTAATTTATATTAATGAGAATTAAGGTAAGTATAATTTTAAAATGAATTAAAAGTGATTTTTCGATTTTAAAAATAACTTGTATAAATTGACGAGTAGAAATAGCCTTCCAGGGCACACTGCCGGAATTCGACGAAATTTGTTCCATTGGATACGTAATAGTGTATTATTACCAAATTTGAAATTTCGTAGTGTTTGGAAATAACGCACAAGATAGAAACGCGCTGAAATTTATATCGAAAATTTAATATAGTAATTGGGTCCAAAAAGTTATCTTCTACATACGATCGAATTAGGACTTGAAACTTTTTCCATTACATTTGAAATAAGGGTATAACATTATGAACGTCTAGCAGCATGTCTGGATAGGGGTTCGAAATTTTGAGTTACGTAATTGAGATGGTTTGAGAATTTAAATAATAAACATATATTTGTTGACTTGACCATTTATTCACATCAGCCGCTTTTTCTCACCTCAAAACACTATAGCCATCTTCAAATGTGCCATCTCCTCCTTTTTATATGTGTTCCCCCTTTTCTTTGTTCACGCAAGCTACAGAGAATAAAAAATAGAAAGCAAGCTTCTAACTTCAAAAAAAATATTTCTTGCAATCCACTTGATAAAAAAATCCCAAACTTGTTTCTAAAATCTAGTTTTGGCCTCCTCTTCAATCTGGTATAACTATTGTAAGGTGTGGCCTTAGTTTATGATGATGGACATGGGAGTTAGTGATCTTGGGTTGGGTAGATCGAGTGATTTAGCGATCGATTCGTAGATTGGAGTGTGTATTTGAACCCAACATGGTAGGTAGCAGCTAGGAGGTGGTTTTGGTGGTGTGCGGCATGAAAATGGGGAGCGCGACTAAGACGTGGTCGAGGGAAAGATGGGTTTAATCGCATTTCTCTAGGAGGAATTGGCCTTGAAAATGTTAGGATAGGTGGTCGAGTTCGCGATGAGAGGAACGTCGGCGATGTTGGATTTTCGATTCGAGCTATGGAGCTCTGTGTCACTGTAAAGCATGCACGCGGATATTGGGTTAGAGCTAGAATCATGTACAGGGGAGTTAGGGGAAGAAGAAGTTGCAGTGGGGTTAGGCGGGCCAAGTTTGAATGTGGGTATGGATTTTTTTAAAAAGTTATATAATGTTTTTGTTTAATTTAATTTAAATTATCATCAAATTATAAAATATATAAATCTCACATACGAGATCAGATTGGGACGAGACTTTTTGCGTTACAATCGTGATGACGAGAGCTTCAAACAGTGAAACTAGTTTGGATGAATTTGAAGACAGTCAAAATTTGGGTTAAAATCGGGTGTCGTCTAGTTTTAGTTCCAAAACGGAACGTCTTGGCGACATCAGAAAATCAACGTGAGTAAATTTCACTCATTTTTGGATTACTAGTTAATTTTAAATGATTAAAATTAACTATTGGATGATTGGATGATTTGATAATTACTATTATCAGTTGGATGTTATAATATATATATAGTAGTATATATTAGTAGGGTTGTTGTTCCGGCATATTTTAGCGGATAAGACCCCATGTGCCCTGCATAATAGCGAATGACCATATATACCTCGATATCCCCCACGATGTGGGATTAGTATTTTTATGTTGTACTAACGTTTATGAGTGCAGGGAAACTGGTTAGAGAGATCCAATTGGATTCCTCAACAACGTTGAATTAGATTTCATATATATATATATATATATATATTGATATATGATCTGTTTAAGTAATCTATGGTAGATTATAGTGTGATTTGAATTTATTGGATGCTATGATATTTTGGTTTAGATTTTGATATTTTTAAAAGTACCATAAATATATGTTATTAATTTGGAAACAAATTAAAAGGAAATTTGGAAGTGAAATATTTGTAGTGAATTTTGGATTAATTAAAAAAATGAATTTTGGTAGAATAAATAAATTGACTTTAAATTTGTACTTAACAATTTCGGAATATGGTAAATTGAGATTTGGAATAAGGATTTTAAATAATAATTCCTTAGTGATACTTGTTTTAAATGTTAAAGGTTTTTAAACCAAGATTTTAAATAGATTGGGGAAAGAGTGCATTTGGAAATAAATGTGAAATTGAATATGCCATATCTTAAATAAGATTTATAAATTACAAAATAGAAGTAAATCGAGATTTGGTTTTGTTTTAGCGTATTACTTGGGTTATTTAAGAAATTGATTTATAAAAGGGAAATTAATTTAGAAATCAATTTATGATGGATTTAAGTGAAGTAAAACCGTTGTAAACGGGAGTCCGGACTATGGGATTTATAAACAAGGTTTTATAAAGTAAAGTGAATAGTTATCGCTTGATAAATTGAAGTTATAAATTCACAGTGAAAATTTATAGTGAGGTGAGTAAATGGCTTAGAATGAAAAGATAGATTTTTCTTTTGAAAATGTGAAAAAAGGATTTATGAAATTGGAAACATAAATCATTTGGTGATAAATCGAGAGGGATTTATATGTGTTAGATTGGTTAGACTAGAATTGGAAAAGGTATATTTTTATCGAGAAGTTGGATTATTTTAAAAGGAGGGTTTTCAATTATTACCTAGGGAATTTAAAAAGTGATTAAAAATATTCCAAAAAATTAATTATTTAGTTGTTTTAAATTTCTTAAAGTATATTTAATTGTTAATTAAGTTACCTTATAATGATTTGTTAAAGATTTATTATTATTTAAAAATTAGTCGGCATTATTATTTTAAAAGGATAAATTATTCAATATTTATATTATTATATATAATTACTATTATAAAAGAGTATTTAACTAAATTAAATTTGGGGATTTATATAAAAAATTATAATTATTATTTTAAGAGAATTATTAAATGAAGTTTTTGAAAAGTAATGGTACACTTTCATAGCGAAATCAGAGGCAGAGATTGCATGCAGTTAAGTTTTAGATTTCTCTAGGATAAAGACGTAATCATTGAGCTGTGAATCTATGGCTGATACGGCGTGGTGCTCTCCATATTTATCTTAAAAAATTTCAAATATTTTTGAAAAGAATGGTTAGTGAACGTACTAACTCCGATAAGATAAGTACATACCTTTTTATAAAGAGATTTAATTTATTAAAATTAAATTAAATAAGACTTAGTGTTTTTAAGGGAAAATGAACTCTTTGGTTAAATGATTGTTTCTTTGATAGTTGAATAACCGACTATCAAATCTAAACCTAAAACATAACTTTGGGAATATCTAAGAGAAACACAGAAATTATATGGTACAGTTACCGTCGGAAGGTGTTATACTGTACGTATAAACCTGTTTCGTTCTTCTAGGATGATGATAAGGAAATCTGTCCCATAATGGTTAGTAGGTGATCTCTAATCTTATTTTCGTCTGTTTATTTCCTAAAGAAGCGGGGTTGAGTTTACCAAAAATATCGAATGTTGTTTCAAAGAGACAGGGATTGGATAAGTTATCCGAAAACCACTTCGATCAACGAATACATTTTCGAAGTGAAGACAAGAGCGTGTAATTGAAGATGGAGCATTGAAGTGTAAGAGTTAATCGCTACTAATCCTGAGGATGATTACAAAATGAATGTAGTTGGAATAGTGCCTTCGGTTTCGTTCAGACCAGAACAGACTTGTATGTATAAATGTTATCAGCACATTGTCAGTGGAGGACAATGAGCATTCCAAGTATAAATCCTTCAAAGGTAATCATAGCCTCAAGCCTCATCAACCTGAAATGACTGAAAATCAAGGGAGATGCGTAAGGCTAAGTGGGTTGCATCCAATTAGGGTATGTTTATCACCTTTCTAGATACCCTCAGATATTATTACTATGGTGCATGGGAAGAACTCGGTAAAGGGTGACAACACCCGTGGTGATAGCATATCTGATACTATCCAGGTTAGGAGTAGTCCGGTCTTGTGTTGCAGTGGATCCCAGCGAGGTCCTTGGTACATTTTTCTAGATGTGTACTTTGATAGGTGATACCCCAGTGCCTAGTCATTTGTATGGAATCTGTTTTCCAATACGTGCCTTTACGATTTTGTTTATAGAGCGTAGTATGCTGGAATTTAATTAATATAACAATTTCAGCTATTTGAATAAGTATATTTACTTAGACAATATTGTAATATTAGATGATTTTGATATAAAATATTTTGGTTAATTGTAAGGTAAAAACCCGTCGTGTTTATGTGTGGCGTGGTCTTACAAGATACCTTTGTTTTTCAAAGGATTTTGATAACTTGAATAATTCAAATTGAGTGTGTTTTCTCACACTGGTTTCCCGAACTGACTCGGGTGCTATTTAACTATAATGCTTGGGTCAGACCGAGTATTAAAGATTCAAGTTAAGATGCTATGGAGCTTTGGAGATGAGTTGAATGACGAAGACGTATTGCATGTATTTGATTTTATTCCGCTGTGTATTGTAGGCTTTATATTCAGCACTTGAAAGGACAAGTTAGTATCACTATCTGGTATTGAGTTATTGACGTTTTGTACTCTGATGATGTAATGTGTAAATAACAGTTGTAGTTATTTTCGTATAAAAATATGTTATTATGTATTATATATTGTTTTGCTGCGATTGTGAGATTTTGTGTTGTTTCTGTTTCTTCTTCTGCCTCTTTCTTCTTTTCTCTAACGATCTAGTATTTTCGATACTTGATTGCTCGGCATTCTATACAGTGGACATATTGATCTCGATTTTCAAGGGTTGAAAATTATGGTCGTGACATTTTGGTATCAGAGTTGAAGGTTAGTGAGAACCTTGGCCTTGATGGGGTAACTCATTAGAGATAGGGTCAGTAACACCCTAGAATGAGTTTGAGTATATTAATAGATATGAGCGCGTAATTATTAGAGAATAAAACTCCGTTTTATGCTATGTTGAATGATCTATTACGTGCTTATTGATTTTGGTCTATACAAGTAATTAACATTGTTGATGGGGATCTCTAAACACTTGTACAGAGCAATTCGACATAGTATTATTTTGAAATGGGGTAAATGAAATCAATTTACTAAGATTATCTTTATACATGGAAGAAATAATTTTTCAGAAATTATTATAGTTATACGTGATATGCTTGGTTGTTACGAAATGATAATATTAAACTATTGCCATTTGTCGTTGTGATGATTGAATAAAAGTTGATATTATAATCAGAAGTTAAGAAAAAATTTCATATAACAAAATGGTATTTGGAAATATTGTTTTGTAAATGTGATTCACAAATTGATATGGTTTATAAAAATGATTTATAAAGAATTTAAAAAATGGAAATTTGGGAATTCAAAACCCGTTGGTTTTGAAAATGATTTTTCAAAGTTGTGAAAATAATTTTGGTATTGTTTGGAGAATATTTTTGAGTTGGAAATATTTTAAAAGGGATTTTAAGAAAATAAAAACCTGAACTCACTTCGGTCGCTAGAAAATAATTTCAATGATGACTGCAATATCATCGACATCCATTTTCGAGTTTCCAATGGAGGAATTGCTAAATTGGGTTTTGTTTTCGAAAACTGGTTTAGGTTTGAAATGCAAAAGGGTGATTTGATATACCAAGGGATTTTGTATGTGTGTGTATTTGATTTCTAAAATGATTTCAAATACTTAAAACCAAAAATATTTTAATCTCTGGGATTTTGATTTCCATGTTTATTGAAAGTATGAAAAAATAAGGTAGAACTTATAAAATCTAGAAAGAAAAAATGAAATTAATCTTACCTTAAGGCAAGTTTAATAAAGTGGAAAAAATTGAATGATGAAAACAGAGAATAAAATTTTACTTAAGAAAAGTTAAATGAAAGTGAGTGTGATAATAGAATAAATTAGTAAAGTAAACTAATTAAATGAAGTGAATTGAATGAAAATTAGTGAATGGAATATGAGTAAGTTTGATAACTTATAAAAAAATTGAAATTTGATTTTGGAATGGAATTTAACTTAAGTTAAATAAGAGTTAATTTTTAAATTTAGCCTAAGTTGGACTAGATAAATAAAGTTAGGAAATAAAATTTGATTTAGATTTGAAATAAAGTAGGGAATGGAACTAATTAAAATAATTAGTGAATTAAATTTGGTTTGGGCATGGTTGAACGAATTTAATATTGGAATTGAAAGATAAATTGAGTTAAGTAGAATTAAAATTAAATTTGATTGAAAATGGATATAAACTAAAGTAGTGAAGTGGTAATTAATCTAAGAAGTCTGTATAAAATGATTATATTTGACTTAAGAAATTAACAAGGAAATTTTTAAGAGATAATTGGTGTCGGAAAATACACCAAGTAAATATTTGAATGCAGATCAAATATAGATGAATGTGAATTATAAGCGTGAATGATAACTATGAATAATTAAATAGAAAGAAGTAAATGTTAATAATAAGAATATGATATAGCTAAGAAATCAATTGAAATAAATACATGAGTTGTACATATATTATTTTATTCGGATAATGGTTTGATCTAGATCGAGCACATAATTTCGAGATAAATTATATCGATCCGAGTTAGGATTTTCACTCAATTCTCAACGGCGAACCTTAGATATGGATTTTTGATTGATTTCTGAGATTCTCTATCATAATATATAACTATGCAAGGAGGATAACGATTTCTAATCAAAAGGAACCAAATCTGAATCTGCACTAGAGAGTCGTGTGAACAATACTAGTTCGAAAGTGAAATTGTGTGATCGAATGAGCAATCAGATTTGATTTTGCGTACGGATGGTATATATACATCGTACGATTTTGTGAAATAAATATTGGAAATTGAAAATTATAAATAAAATGATTTTGAATTATATGATTGGATATCATTAGTAAATTAGATGCAGGAATATAAAAGTAAGAACTAAATTGATGTCTTCGATATTAAAAGAAAATTGGGTTGCACGACTAAAAGTTATGTGTTTAAATTGTTGTTGAATTTGATGGTTTTATGATTGAGCCATTTGGATTTTGTTTTCTTTTGTTGGGTTGAGCATGTATTGGTGATTTGTAGTTGTTCAGATCTAGCCAGGTAAAGGAGACGCTGGCAAAAAAAATTTAAAATTTAAGGAGTTAGAAAATTTTTGAGAGATTTTTTATAACTACAATTTGATTTTAATAACTTGAAATGATTGAGAAGATAATACTATTTGGAATCCATGGATGAATATGGAAATTTGTAAAAGTGATAATGTGGTTTCAATAAATTGATTTTGGGTAGTTGTTTAAAACTGACCGGGTTTTGGAAAAATAAATGGATTTTGGACCATTCTTCTTATCTTGGCAATTTTGGGGACGAAATTCTTTTAAAGGGGGAGAGGAATGTAACGACCCATAATTTTTGGTAATTTGAATTTGAAATATTTAATTAATTTTAAATATTTAAAAGTTAATTTTAACTTTTATTTCAAATATAACGATTTATGGGGTAATCTTATTATTGGATTTATAATTCAAAATTGGTTAGAACATTGAATCTTGAGTTTCAAGCTTGATAAAAATAATTTAAAGGCTTATTAAATTTATATTAATAAAAATGAAGGTAAGTATAATTTTAAAATGAATTTAAAAGTGATCTGTTCGATTTTAAAAATAACTTTTATAAATTGACGAGTATAAATAGCCTTCCGGGGTACAGTGTCTGAATTCGACGAAACCAGTTTCATTGGATCCGTAAGAGTGTATTATTATCAGATTTCAAATTTTATAGTGTTTGGAGATATCGTATGATCGCATGTGATAGAAAGACGCTGAAATTAATATCGAAAATTTAATATAATAATTGGGACCAAAAAACTATTTTCTCCATATGATCGAATTAGGACTCGAAACCTTTTCCACTGCGTTCAAAATAGAGTTATAACATTATGAATACCTAGTGGCACGCCTCGATAGGGGTTCGAGATTTTGAGTTACGTAATCGAGACGGTTTGAGAATTTAAATAATAGACATATATTTGTTGACTTGACCTTTTTATTCATATTAGCTGCTTTTTCTCATCTTAAAACACTGTATCCATCTTCAAACACATTATCCCCTCCTTTTTATATGCGTTCCCTCTTCCCTTGGTTCACACAAGCTACAGAGAAGAAAAAATAATATAAAGTAAGCTTCTAAACTTCAAAAAAAACTATTTCTGCAATCCACTTGACAAAAAAATCCCAAACTTGTTTCTAAAATCAAGTTTTGGCCTCCTCTTTGATCTGGTATAATTGCTGTAAGGTCGGCCTTGGTTTATGATGAACATGGAAGTTAGTGAGTTAGGGTTGGGTAAATCGAGTGATTTAGCGATCGATTCGCAGGCGTATTTGAATCCGGTGTATGGGAGATAGCAGATAGGGGGTGATTTTGGTGGTGTTCTGCATGAAGATTTGGCGCGCGACCTGGACATGGTCGAAAGGAAGATGGGTTTAGTCGCATTTCTCTAAGAGGCGTCGGGCTTGGAAATTTTGGGATAGGTGGGTCGAGCTCGCAATGAGAGGAATGTCGGCAATGTTGGATTTTCGCTTCGAGCTATGGAGCTTTGTGTCACTGTAAAACATGTACGTGGATATTGGGTTAGAGCTCGAATCATGTACAGGGGAGTTAGGAGGAAGAAGAACTTGCAGTGGGGTTAGGCGGGTCGGGTTTGAATGTGGGTATGGATTTAAAAAAAGTTATACAATGTTTTTGTTTAATTTAATTTAAATTATCGTCAACTTATAAATATATAACTCTCACATACAGGTCGGATTGGGAGAAGACATTTTGCGTTGGAATTGTGATGACGAGAGTTTTGCAATGAAACTAGTTTGGATGGATTTGGAGACAATCAAAATTTAGGATAAAATCGGGTGATGTCCGATGTAAGTTCCAAAACGGAACATCTTGGCGACATCAGAAAATCAATGTAAGTAATCTCACTTATTTTTGGATTACTAGTTAATTTTAAATGATCAAAATTAATTATTGGATGATTTGATAATTAATTTATCAGTTGGACGTTATAATATATATATATATATATATATATATAGTAGTATATATTAGTAGTTGGGCTGTTGTTCATGCATATTTTAGGGGATGAGACCCTATGCACCCCGTACAATAGTTGATGACCCTATATACCACTATACCCCCCTCGAAGCGGGATTGGTATTTTTATGTTGTATTAACATCTATGGATGCAGGGAAATAGGTTGGAGGGATCCAACTGGATTCCTTAATAATATTGAATTAAATTTCATATATATTGATATGTGATCTGTTTGAGTAATCTATGGTAGATTATAGTGTGATTTGAATTTATTGGACGCTATAGTAGTTTGGTCTAGATTTTGGTATTTTAAAAAATACCATAAATATATGTTTTTTCCAAAAATTAAAAGAAATTTGGAAGTGAAATATTTATAGTGAATTTTGGATTAATAAAAAAACGAATTTGGGTAGAATAAAAAGTTTGACTTTAAATTCGTACTTAAAAATTTCGGAATATGGTATATAGAGATTTGGAATAAGGATTTCAAATGATAATTCCTTAGTGATACTTGTTTTAAATATAAAAGGTTTTTAAACCAGGACTTTAAATAGGTTGGGGAAAAAGTGCATTTGGAAATAAATATGAAATTGAATATACCGGATATTAAATAAGATTTCTAAATCACGAAATAGAAGTAAATCAAGATTTGGTTTTGTTTTAGCATATTGTTTGGATTATTTAAGAAATTGATTTATAAAAGGGAAATTAATTTAGAAATCAGTTTATGATGGATTTAAATGAAGTGAAACAGTTGTAAATGGAAGATGGGACTATGGGATTTATAAACAAGGTTTTGTAAAGTAATGTGAATAAATATCGCTTGATAAATTGAAGTTATAAATTCATGGTGAGAATTTATAGTGAGGATAGTAAATAGGTTTAAAAAGAAAAGATAGATTTTTCTTTTGAAAATATAAAAAAGGGATTTTACTGAAATTCGAAATGTAAATCGTTTACTGATAAATCAAGTGAGATTTATAAGTATTAGGTTGGTTAGACTGGAATCATAAAAAGTATATTTTTATCGAGAAGTTGATTTATTTTAAAAGGAGGGTTTTTGATTATTACCTAGGTAATTTAAAAAGTGTTTAAAAATATTCCAGAAAATTAAATATTTAGTTGCTTTAAATTTTTTAAAGTATATTTAATTATTAATTAAGTTACCTTATAATGATTTGTTTTATTATTATTTAAAAAATTAGTCAGCATTATTATTTTAAAAGGATAAATTATTCAATATTGATATTATTTTATATAATAACTTTTATAAAAGAGTATTTGGCTAAATTAAACTTGGGAATTTATATGGAAATTTTATAAGTATTATTTTGATAAAAGTATTAAATAAATTTTTCAGAAAGTAATGGTATACTTTCATAGCCAAATCGGAGGCAGAGATTGCATGTAGTTAAGTTTTGGATTTCTCTGGGATAGAGACGTAATTATTGAGCTGTGAATCCATGGTTGATACCGCGTGGTGCTTTTCATATTCATTTTAAAAGGTTTTCAAATATTTTTGAAAAGAATGGTTAGTGAATATACTTACTCCGATAAGATAAGTACATACCTTTTAATAAATAGATTTAATTTATTAAAAGTAAATTAAATGAGCCTTAGTGTTTTCAAGGGAAAATGAACTCGTTAGTTGAATGATTGTTTATTTGATAGTTAAATAACCGACTATCAAATCTGGACCCAAAACATGAAAATTATATGGTACAGCTACCGTCGAAAGGTGCTATACTTTACGTATAAACCTGTTTCGTTCTTCTAGGATGATGATAAGGAAATCCGTCCACTAATGGTTAGGAGGTGACCTTCGATCTTATTTTCATCTATTTATTTCCTGAAGAATCGGGGTTGAGTTTACAAGAAATATCGAACGTTGTTTTGAAGAGACTGGGATCGGATAAGTTATACGAAAACCACTTTGACTTGAACCATTGCACAAATATATTTTTTTGAGAAAAATGTGTGATCATTTACGATTAGATGAGAGCACACATGCAAATATGTATATATCACGAATATATGGTGCTGTCAATATGCCTGGCAGGTAACAAAAACCAAAAACACATATAACAAATCTTAGCTACTCCTAAGATGAGTCTCGACAAGGCCACCATCCATCACACCCCAATATCGAGCTCTGGCATGGCCACCGCCCGATATTAAGGTGTTAGAAGTACCTAGAAAACTAGAGGAAAAACAAAAGCTACAAGACGAAGTCCCAGACTAGTGAGGAAACTCCAACCAACTGAATCGAAAGAGGTGAATAAGCAACTGCACTGAAGTGGGTCTACTGAAAAGAGAAACCACTCTGAAGTCTATGAACAACAGGAAGGGGGTACCAAACTGAAGAATATATCATCCTGAATGTGGATACTCTACTCTGGTGAATAAGCATCTGCACTGAAGTGGATCTGCTGAAAAGAGAAACCGCTCTAAAGCCTCTGAACAGTAGAAAGGGGTACCAAACCGAGGAATATATCTTCCTGGATGAAAATACCCTGCTCTGGTAACCTCTCTACCCTCTGATGTCCAGCAATCTAAAGAAAGGAAACCTACTAAATGAACCTGATATCCTATCACCCATACCTGTAACTGGAAAATGACTAAAGAAAAAATTAGAATGATACATATATATATATATATATATATATATATATATATATATATATATTTACATAATAAATATACATATATATGTATTTAAAAGGAAGGAATTAAAAACCTAAATAAGACTAACTGGACAATAATAGTATAAATGAAATACCTAAAAACCAATATCAAACAAAGACCAGAACAAATTATTAAGATGGATCTATCTTATGAATCTTTAATCATAATTAAGTTATGATTAGAAGTGATATTATCGTCTAAATTAGAGAAAATATTAATAATACTATTATTGATGTTAAAAAAATTGTTGTTGAGTTTAAAAAAATTGATATTATGATTAACTTTATTAAGGTACGTTTTGAAAAGGATATTTTTAGCTAATTTATATTTGGGGTTAGAGATCCAATTAAAACAAAATGAAGAAATTGTAAAAATCAATTTGTTTAAATGACAATTATTATTATTGAAAATTCTTTGATTTCTTTCAAACCAAATAAACCAACTAATAATAATGAATAAAGTGTCTAATAAAAATCTAATATTCTTTTTAAACTTGAATCTGTAATTATTCCAATAGAATTCACAATCTGAAATTTTAGTCGTTATATTAAAGTTAAAAATTTTAAGAGTATTGATTAGAACGTAATTAGAATCCATACAATTAAAGTATAAATGGTTAATGTCCTCAAGATACATATTACAGTAATAACATTTTTTATCATTTTGAATATATTTTCACTTTAAAAATTCAACTGTATTAAGTTTTCCATGAAGAATTAACCACGTATGAATTTTAGATTTGGAAGGAGCATTAGATTTCCACATATATTTAAATGAGTTATTTATTATACCCGAAAAATTAATGAATCTGTAAAAAGAATTAGATGTATATTTCTTACTTTTATCCCACTCCCAACTAATAGAATCATTATCAATATTATAGAGATTTAATCTAGCGTAAAGCAAAGAAAGTTGTCTAAAAGTTGAATCAACTAAAATTATGTTAAAATTGAAATTCCAAGGAGGATCATTATCAGGAGAATAAACTTCATTGATTAAAGCATATTTAAAGTTACAAATTTCATACAGATCCCTAAATTGTGTCTTAAGAGGCAATATCGAAATCCAACGGTCATGCCAAAATGAAGTACGATAACCAGAATGAACATTTGTGTTTATTCCTAAGTTAAAAATCTCATTACATTTTAAAATGTTTTTCCAAAAGTTAAATATATTATGAGTGACCGGAGAAGCAATTTGATATAAATTTCTATTTCCATAATAGTAATATTTAGAAATGATCTCTTTCCAAATAGCGTTATCATTAAAATCTTTAAATTTCCAAAGTCATTTACCTAACAGAGACAAATTCGTGTTACGCAAATTAATAACACCTAAACCACCTAAATTGCACAAATATGAATTACACAGATCATTTATCATTCGATTTTGTTGTGTAGATAATTCAAGTAAAGTCGAAATCATTTCCATGCTTTTTTCAAGATTTGAGGGTTGATCGTCATTTTGAAAATTTTGTTGTTCAAAATTCGAATTATTTATATAATAGTTGTCAATAAAATATCCATAAGAATTTGGTGTGAAATTATATGGATTATCTTGATTTTCACAACTATTTTAAAATTCTTGTGAATATGGAAATTCAAACATTTTCAAGAATGTTTTTTTATTTTTTAATAAAGAAAAACTATCTACCAAAATGAATTATTTTTCAAAGGGAAATTTGATTTTTTTTTTGGATTTTAAATTTTGTTTTGTTTTTGGAAAAGGGTTTATATTTTTTATGGATTTTTAAAAAAAAAATTAACTAAATTTTTTTTGGATTTTTTTGTTTATAAAGAAAACCTATTTACTAAAAAGGGAATTTTTTTCTAAATATGCATGAACCAATGCAAGCAAATGAATGCAAGAGTTTAATTGTAAATTTTCTAATCTAAGTATGTTCTAACCCAAAATTGTATAATCACAGTTTATCTTAATCCAATAAGATAGTTCTCAGTCAGGTAACGGGCAGGAATTATCGATGCACCATGAATCACCGTAGCAATGCAGCTGAAGGTTTAAGTACCTTCAGAGGAACAACCACTGTAATATTTATGAATCACCGTAATATTTGTAAATGATTATTTCTCTGCCCTAACCTAGACATCAAGAAATTAAATAGTCGAAAGAGGACAACTTGTTAATATACAATTAAGCATTATTCAAATCTAATCGTTATTATAAATAAATTTTAAGATGAAATGCAAAACCGAAATTAAACATGTATTAACATTGCAATTATGAATGAATTTTGTTTTTGTTTATTATTTTAATTTTTTTAAACTGCAAACAATCAACAATGCAAATAAAAGAAGGATAAGGGTGCAAATTTTTTTAAGCAAGCAATTTATTTGGCAAGCAGAGCAGTAGTTTTCAGCAAGTTATTCTTCTCCTTGCGATTTTCTGCTCTGGCAACTTGAAAATAGAAATAAGATATATATATATATATATATATATATATATATATAGTTTTTTTACATATCAAAGAAGAAACTAAATAAATTAAAAACAAACAAATTAAATTAAACGAAACAAATTTAATTTTTTCTAAAGGGGAAAACAAAATAAGCCAAACAATAAGAAGGTAAATCTTTTATATATACACACACATATATATATACGTGTATATATATATATATATACAAAATAACTAAAATAAAGGAAAATCAAAACAAAATCCAAACAAATAAAACAAAATCCAAAGAAATAAAACAAAACCAAAGACTTTTTTAATAAACAAAATCAAAAGAAATATATTAAATAATAGTAAAGCGGAAGAATTTCTAGACTTCTCGTTAGTTATAGGACTTTTCTTTCTTCCCCTTAATTCTCTCCTGATATTTTATTTTCAAATCTTTTAATTTATCCATGTACACCTATTTTACTAAATCTCTCTCGTCTTTTTGTGTTTTGGTATGTATATTTAAAATTTCACAAAATAGTTTACAAATAATTATCAGTTACCTTCTAACATTTTACATTTAAATCCATATATTTACGTTAATTAAATAAACAAGAATTTAAACTATTTAAATAAATTTAAGTAACTAATTTTTATTAATATTTATAATAAATACTAAAAAAAGGGGCAAATTTAATATGTATATCGCTATTGTACCAAACAAAATGGTTAAACTAAATTCTTTTATTCAATTACGACATATAAATCACATAGAACAATAATACAAATTTAATTTGTAATCATTTCTCTTGATAATTTTATCATACAGTGCATTGCAATATTCTACTTTTAACTTCCAATAGCTAAATTTAGAATTATACGGTTATTTACAAAACTCACCTCGCTTTTCTATTTATAGTTTATGTTTTAGTCTATATATTTTTAAATTAATTATGCGATATAAAATTTAAATTCTATTTATAGTTTATGTTTTAGTCTATATATTTTTAAATTAATTATGCGATATAAAATTTAAACTAATTAAATAAATATGATAAAATGATGTTTATTGGTTTGTCTACAAACCCAACTTATAATTCATTTATCTCGATGAATTCATCATATAGTACATTATAAAATTTTGTTTTCTTTCTTTCACGTAACTCTATTTTAAAATTTCTATACCCATTTACAGAATCACCCTCAGTTCCTTTCTAATATTTAATATTTAACTCCGTATATTAGAATTAATCATGTGATCTTAAAACTATTTTAATAATTCAATTAACCATTATCCATTGATTTTAACAAACGAATCACAAAAATAAGAAAATTTTGATATATATATATACCTTGTTCGCATTAATTAAAATGGAATAACATTCATTTAGATATATAAATACATCAATCACATAATATGGATATACACATAAATAACAATTATGAATATATTTTATAATCCATTTATATCAATATATTTACCATATTTTGCATCGTAATCCTTTTAACTTTAAGTAACTACATTTTGAAACTTCTACAGCTGTATACAAACCCTTGCTTAATATCGCTTAATATTATATGTTAAAAACAATATATGTTTATAAATTATGCAATTTTGAATTTGGAGTATTTGAGTAAATTCAGTTAACAAATATACGTTAATTCATCTAATAAATCCTAAAATATGACCATTCCACATGTAAACCATATTCATATCAACAAGAGTGGTAAAATTATTTTTTCCATTCAAATATAAAGATGCATAAATCACATATCATAAGTAATATATAGGTGGAACCAAGTGCGTAAGGCTCCCGTACGGTAACGGACTCTAGGAATGTTGATAATCTACATAGCATTTTTCTCGCATTGCGAAGAAGCTGTTTTCGGACTTAAACCTGGACGTTCAGATCATTATGCGGACGACCTAACCGTTTCGTCAAGGTCCCACCTCATCATAAATAATATACATAAACGATATTAATTATTATTCATTTATCTCAATAAATTTAGCGTACATTGCATTGGAAATTCTATTTTTATCTTCAAAACCCTACAATTTAACATTTTTATGATTAGTTACAAC
Source organism: Allium cepa (assembly GCA_030765085.1). Taxonomy (NCBI): domain Eukaryota; kingdom Viridiplantae; phylum Streptophyta; class Magnoliopsida; order Asparagales; family Amaryllidaceae; genus Allium; species Allium cepa. Next base: position 109,668,565 of record CM060944.1, on the reverse strand, counting down.
CACATCTCTTGGCTCTTTCCTAACGTTTTATATACCAATCTATGCATTTAATTTTTACAGAATTTCAAATTCAAACTATTTAAATAATCTCAATTAACAGTTACTTTATTATTCTAACAAAATCTTAAAAACAACTGTCAATTTCAACATAACAGTATATATATAAATATATATTGTAATATTATTTTTTCCATTCAAATACACACACGTGCGCTCATATCTACATTAATTATATACATAAACTATAATGAAAAATTTATTCATACACTGCACTATAAAAAAAATTACACTTTAAATATCCGCATTTAGGTTTCTAGAATTTTTTTACAAAAATCTTCTTAATTCTTTCATACTATTTACTTTTAACTCTATATATTTAAACTAATTACATAATTTCGAATTTAACATTTAAAAAATATTTGTTAAAAAATATTTGTTAATTCATTTAATAAATCATCAAAATGTATAGATATTAATATGCATAACATATTCACACGTACGAAAATGATAAAATCAATTTTTTAATCAAGTATAAAAATATATAAACTATATAACACAAATTATACATCAATAATAATAAAGTTTTAGTCTGTAGTCCTTTTATTTCGCTGAGTTTATTATACATTACATGACAAAGTTCTAATTTTAACATCTAAAATTATAAATACTATGTTTTATAATATTACCGTGTGCAACGTATAGGTAACCCTATTAAAATAAGGAAAATAAAACTAATGAAGGAAAAAGAAGTTAGAAAACAACTGAAAACAAATCAAACCAAAGATAAGTTTCTAACTTCCAGGTTTATATTTTTGTTTTGTTTTTTGTTTTTTTTTAATTACACATCCGGGCCCAGTTAAATACAGATAAAAGATTAGTGACAGTTCACGATCAAATACAATCTCCAATTTACAAATCAAAATCGCTTCCCCAAATTCCCAATTAAAATAACAGAGAAATCGACTTGCCCTTGTGCATCACAAACACGCAACTACGCCTATCGCTGCAATTCGAATTAGAATTCAAGAAAGGCGTGTTTATGTGCTTGGGTTTGTACGATTTGTAGGCAATGGGTTTTCGATTGGTCGAGTGATGGTGAGGAGGTGTTTGAGGTCTGGATTTGGGTTGAGGTGGACGAAGTCGCGATTAAGGTTGCTTGGGTTATTCGATTTTCGTGATCGTTGAAGCGTTGTCTGGTTAGTTACTTCAGCGTAGTTGTTGTGATAAGGTCGGCGATTTTTGAGATAGGGCGATTTGGGTTTGGGTGCTTTTGAATTTTGGGCTGCGGTTTGCTGTTTGATTGCGGTCGCGATGGTTTGTTTGCGGCAGTAGGATGGTTTGCGATCAGGCAGTAAGGAAGGGGTAGTAAGCTGTAGAAGAAGGTTTGACAGTTCCCTTTTTTTGTAAAATGTGGAGGCTGTATGGGTGGTGACTGATGGGTAGAAGTGGCTTGAGTTTGCTCGTGATTGAGAATTTGGTGATCGTGGTTGTCTGCTGCACAGTAAGTGGTTGAAGATGTAATATGAGGCAATTGACTTAAGGGAGTGGTATGCAGAAGGAAGTTGAAGGCTGTGGTGTGTGTGGAAACGGACAGTGTTTGGTTGATAGCAGTTTGTAAATGTAAAGGCGGTTTGGATAAGGTGGTAGGTATGTGAAGATGGGTGGACAGTGTTATAGATAGTTTGTAACTGATGCAAGATTGTATGTATGTAATGTATGTATGCAGGCAACAGTTAGGTGTATGTATGTCAAGGTTGATCTGGTGTTTGGTGACAGAAGGTTGAAGGGGCAGTGAATTTAGGGGTGAGGTGATGTGATCAGTATCGACAGCAGGGTAGAGTGATGTTGGAGGAGTGGTGGTGAAGAGTTGTTGTGGGTAGAATTGAAGTGTTGTGATGTTCACCGGTTTTCTGTAGGAGTTGTATGAGGCAGTGCATAGTTGAGCAAGAGGAAGGGTGCACAGTTGAGTATGGATGGTGCTGTTGTATGTGAGAGGAGGGTCTGGAGTCGATGTCTGTTGTGGAAGTGTCGAAGCGTACAGGCAGTTGTGGTGGAGTTGAACTGTTGCTGTGTTGAAGTGGATTGTTGAAATTTGGGTATGTGGATGGATTGTTTTTGAAGGCAGAGGTGAAAATGTGTTGGGAACAACAGCAGTTTTTTTGTATATGGTATGTGTGATTGTAGATGATTGGTGTTGCTGTTGCACGGCAATTTTGAGTTGTGTGGATGATGGTTGGTTTGTATTGTATGAAATTTTTGTATGAAGTGGCTGATGGGAATGCACTGTATGTTGACTGTGTTGTCGAATGTAGCAGCACTGTAATTAGAAGGGGAGATGATGGTTGATGGGTACTTGGAGATGATGAACAGAAGTGTAGTATGGTGAAGTAGTGGTTGTATTCGTCGATGTCTGAAGAAGGATGTCAGGTAGTTGTTTGTCAATGTGGGAGTTGTTGTTTTGTGATGTTGAAGCAGAGGGTGGTTTGTAGCACTGTCAGGTAGGATGTGAATGCAAGTGCACAGGCAATATGAGAAGTGGTTGTATGTTGCTGACTGTAGAAAAGCCTGTTGAATGAAACAGTGGTAACTGTGCCAAGTGCACAATATAGGAATAGTGAACAGAAAACGAAATGAATTTTTTTTTAGACAGTTGTACAAATGAAAATTGTAAATGAAATGGAAATTTTTTTTTCCTTGTTGAAATGAACTTGGGTATGTATTTTTTGAAATTGTAAATCAAATGTTAAAAGCTTTGATTTATTTGAGCCTAAACTACACTATAGAGTCTAAGAGGCTAAAAGAAGACAGAAAAGTTACATGAACATATGAGGTATTTATACATGTTTTAAAACATAATTCATTTTTTGGGAACTAGCCAAACTACCCTTGAGGTAGTGTGACCACCATCAAGTAATCATTAGCATGTGTTAATCGTCCATTTAAATGTGCATATAGCTTTAAACTCTATTAGCATGTGCATTAACTTCTAATTATACATCACGGTAAATGTGTAAGTGGGGTCCTCCATGTTTCATGAAATAAATTATTTCCATCCTCATTCCTTTATATTCTCTTGTGTATGCATATTTCCTATGGAACCACTTGTAATTTGACTTCAAATTCCTACAAAATAACACAAAAAATTTCAACTAAATTTTCTCAAATTAATATATGCACAAAAATGATCATTTTGCCCCTATATGAAGATGAATATGTGATGATTTGAAAATAAATTGAATTTTTGTTTAAACATGTTTAACACCCAATATGATCATTTATTTAATTCAATTCGATAAAATATGGAAGTAAAAATATGCACATTTACGTTCACATCAACGTTATCTTCCGTATAAGCTATTTATTTATAGAGCGGCATACGGTCCTTCCTTCTTGTTCAGGCAGACTTTCTTGCTCTTCGGTCTTCTCATCTGTTTATTTTTTCGTTTAGCATCACCATTCTCATCTATGAGATTGTCATTGTCGTTTATCTGCTGTATTGTTTGTATAGCCATCGAATGACGGTGGTGAGACATGAAAAGTCACTTGGCACGGTCTTCCCTACTGTTTGGTGGCGGTTCAAAGTTGAATTTAGTTCTCATTTTAAAGACTGTCATTTATCATTTATACACTATTGTTGGCACAGTTGTTGAATGACTGTGGTAAGCTATGAAAATCGTTCTTTTCGGTGTAGGCTTGTCATTATTCACATCTTTTCACTTCTTGTCATTCGTGGAAGAAGTCTTACCAGTTATTTTGCACTTAATGCTCTCCTCCATGTGCCATTCCCCCATTGGGCCTTGGTCTAAACTATCGTTAAATCAAACCCTTCATTTTTTATGTAAATCAATATCAATTTTGTGCTTATTATTTTGGTAGCTTAATCGATTGACGTCTTGCTGGTTCTTTCATTACTTCAATTATGTGCCCATTATTCAAATTAAGGTGCATATATTTTCTTTCACCGCCCCTTTGTTCTTTTTTACATTTTTATTTAAGAAAGGAAATAGGAGGAAAGAAAATTTCGAAATCAATTCTGTCTCTGCATCCGGATTTTATTTTTCGATTGAAATAAGAATAGTTTTTAATTCCTATTAGCATATTTTATTTCGATTAATCCTAGGATCCCGACATGGCTTCTTCTTCATCCTTCCCTTTATTTCCACCTTCCCAAATTACTTGACTGAAGGATTTTAATAATATTTTAACTCAATTTAGGTTTTCGGGTTATAATGCTAGGGTTTCCGAACCCCATGAGTGTTTCAATACTCTTCTGGTTGGGTTCATTCCTATTACTCTTGAACATATACGCTGTGGCCTTTATCTTCCTTCACATCTAATCCTTCGCGAATGGCTCGCCTCTATCGACCTTGTACCTTTTCAACTTGCCCCTTTTCTTATATCCTTGTGATAGCCACTTTTGTCCTTTATGCTAAAAATGGTTATACTCTTTCTTGTGAGGAGCTTTAGTTTCCTTTTGACATTAAGAAAATTCTCAAATGGGGTGCTGTCAATTTTTTTTATGCTCGGGCTAAGGAGATAGTGCTGATAGATATTCTAGAAAGACCTGGTAATGGGTTAAGTTTTATTTCTTTGTTTCCAACCTTGATTCTTTTCCTTCTTCTTTCCGCAAGTGTCCTACTCGGTTTGCCTGTTCGTTCCACTAAAGACACTATGTAGTTTGAGAGATGTAAGAAGTGTTTTTTAGAAATAGATGAAGATAAAAGGGAACTTACAACTTTCTTCACTGAAGAAAAACTGATAAAGCATGGGTTCTTGCGCCCACCTCAACGCTTTTCTCATTCCGTTTGCAAGCCTTCCTCAATTTCAGTCGATTCCAGTGGTATAGAGTTCTGATGAGAGTATAAATTTGTTATTTTTATGATTCTCTTCTTCATTGGGATCTTTCTCTGATCCAAATGTTTCCTTCCTATGTAGGTACAATGGATGTCGCTCTTATTGATGCAGCTTGCAAGCCGAGAAAGCCACCGCAAAAAGCCAACCGAAAACACATAATGTGGCCCTTGGTTCGACCAAGCCCCCAAAATGGCGGCTCCCTCTCTTCTTCCTCCCCTTTTAGATATCCCTTCTCCTTTTAACTCAACGGCGGTAGCTATCCCTCCATTGAAGGGTAGTCCTGCCCCCAATATTTGTTACTTGCCTTTGCTTGAGGGGGCTATATCTGACCTAGTGGAGAGAGTGGAGAAGATGGCGATGCTTACATTACCTCGTATTGCCTCATCCTCTTCATCCTTTCCTTTTCCTCTTCATAAGCTCTCTTCTTCTGAAGTAATGGACGAACTGGAAAAGTCCTAGTCATATGTAAGCGACACTCTTTCTGTTCATCTTATGCCAAAGAAATTTATTTTCCTTATTATTCATGTATATTATTTTTATTTTATTCTAGCATGCTGCCTTAATAATAGAAGTGAGAGATCGTGAAAGCGACATGGTTGCCACTTTTAATCGGGAAGCCAAACTTGAAGCCAACCTCGCTTCATCTAGCAATGAGAAATCTAAACTTGTTTCTGCGAAGGCCAGGACTGAGAAGGAGGCCACAGTTGCCGTTGAAGCCCTATCCTTAAAAGAACATGATTTGCACGAGACCAGGGAGGAGCTTTCCAAAGTGGGGAAAGAGCTGGCTAATTCAAAGGAAAAATTTAGGATGAGCACCTCCAACATGATTTTCAATTTGTATGTTTCAACCAAGCTTTATTTTGGAAAAGAGACCAGGTAAGCAATATGTGTTTAACGTGACGTATAAATATTTTCAGGACATGTGGAATGTAGAGTGCACTAAGCAAGATGCTTCTTCTAGACATTCACAATACACGGTTGGGGACGAGGAAGCGGAAGAGGATTGTAGAGACTCCACACCTAATAGTGCTAAGGGAAAAAATAAGACCGAGGTTACTTCAAATCCTCACGTAGATTTTAGAATCTTTTGTATTAACGCTTAGACATGCGACTACATGGGACTTGTTTCTTAATTTTGTTATGAATGGTTTGTTGTAGTTGCTTTTCTATGTTATTGCTTAATAAACGATTGGTTGTTTTTTATTTATTTTTTAGACTACGTATCTTTTAATGCTGATTAGGCGGCTCATATAATACATTGCCCTTGCTCAATGAAGTTTCCATGCATGACTTTCCTTCAGTGCCCGTCACTCTTAATTTGGATGAGATGGGCATGTCCGAATTTGGGTTTGACTTGAAGGGACCTTCTGTCGGTATTGAGGTAGAGGTTAGTAACCTCCAAGTTGAGAATGTCAAACTTGGAAGGGAGTTAGAGCGTGTTTGGAGGGAGCTTAAAGAAGCTAAAGATGCACTTACTCATTGGTACGATGTTGCATACTGGTCTTAATGCTACTGAAGTGAAGTTAAGTGAGATGCAACATTTGATGAAAGGCAGGGAGAATCTTTACGGGATTGTTTAAAAGGAGTTCTAGTAGAAAAAGAAAACTATTGAGGATATGTCTGTGGAGATTACTTGTTTAATTGGAGAGAAAGAGACTGGAAAAAGTAAGAAAGTAGTTTCAACACCCCATCTTGAGTGGCTCATGTTCTTCCTATGGGTTCTAGGCCTTCTTCGGTGATCGATCAAACAAGGGTTGTGGAGTCGAGGGGGCCTTCTCATTCGTGGATTAAAGGATGAGAACTAATGCCCATAGATTCTTCGATGCTTTTTTGAGATGGGCGAAGAAAACTAAGGCTGAGCTAATTGACACTTTAGATAAAAGAAGGGAGAAGGCTGTATGGAGGATTCATGCCCTTAAGGATTCCCTATGTAATGCTCAAGGCAGGATTGTTTCCTAATCGAAAAGACTTAAGCGGGAGAAAGTTGAAAGTAAGATGGGGTATATTCTTCTACGACGTGTGAGGAATTCTCAAAATTTTCTACGCCTCTCTTGATCAGTACTTCTTTTTCAATATTGTAGGTTTTTAAGTAACCGCAGAGGGACCAATTGACCATTGGGTTGGGGCATGCTATGACTTTCAAAAGAGTCCATTAATGTTGCCCTACCTTTAGCATCCACGTCTTAGATGTTTTAAGATAGTATTGCTTAGAGAGAGGTTTGCAACTTACGTAGTGTTTTGCGGTTATATACATGTTATGTGAATTGAATTCCTTTATTGATTTTGAGGATTTTTCTTGTACTTATTTTATTTATTTTTACTCTCCCTTGGTTTCATTTTGTGTGGGCTCGTTTGATTTTCTACCCGCTTCTTAGAGTTTAGAAGTTGCTATTCTTATATAGAAGTTGGATTCTTCCCTGGTCAGAGTCATAGAACTAGAAAGTTTACTAACGGATGCTAAGAGGATACATGTGTTGTATACAGAATGAAAAAAAAGCCTTGAAATGTAAAGTTGAAGAACTAGATGTGCAGATTGCAAAGCAAATTAGCGCAGAAGACTTACCCTCTGCAACCTTAGTCAGCGGTTGTTCTTTCTGGCTAGGTGTTGCCCCTGCCACCTCTGAGGTCGATCCAGATCAAGGTTTAAAGTGGAAGAGCGATTTAAAAAATTATTAGAGGATCATCATAAGAAAGAATTGAGTACACCGGACACTCATGTTTCCTCCTTCATTTCTATTTTAGAAGAGCATTGTGGTCCCATCTCTAGGAACACTAAGAAGATGAGGGAGCATCTTTTGGGTAAGATTAAAAGAATTAGAGGGGTGGCTCTAAGGCGTGTGAATGCCCTTGAAAATAAGATTTTCAATTTAGAATGTGAAGCTTTCCTAGACTCCATTTTTGTTTCTCAAAGTGGGATGGATAAAGCTTCCTTAGTAGAGCAACTTCATAATGAAAAAGTAAATAAGGTAATGGAAAAAATTGGTAGGAGGCGAGCAATTGATGTTTTCACATATTTTTTACCCGGGCTTAATCCAACTTTCTTATAAAACCACACGGATTTTGAATTTGATCAGTAAGATTGCGGCAACCATTAGGCCGACACCAATTATGGACCAAGTATTGTTTACTTTAGTATTACTCATGGTCGTATTGCTCCCTTTTGCTTATCAGTCATTATTACTGAATTGGATGATCCACCTTTTGTTCTCCTCTTGACGAGCCATTGTTCTTTACGTTTGGGGCACACCGTCATAGATCATCCCGATATAGAACGATAATATTTAGCTCTTCTTTTGAGCCTGAATCGGCTTCTTAGCATAGCTTTTCCCTTGTAAAGTAAGCGTAAGCATGTTAAATTGTACACAAGATCATTGGTCAGTAGAAATACAAATAAGTTAACCTTGAGTTAGATTTTATTTTCTGATGTTTATCCAACGAGCTTTAATTTTTGGAATTGCACCTGATTTGTGAACTGCAGCACATTCTCTACATCACTGTTTATTGCCATTTCTAAGTTGATTTCTTGCAAAATTCATGAATGATGAACTGCGCTTAGGACATGCCTGTTCTATGATAGGTGGGGCGTGACCTTTCCCTTTTTTAGAGACAAGTTCACGTTTGTGCACTTAGCATGGTCTACCCCGCTAGTTGGGGGAAGACAGATATTCGATTGTGAAGGTGGGTCCGTGTTTACAACCTTCGCATGAGCATGATTTTTTGTATTGGTTTTGGTTGTCTAGTATCCATACGTCTAGTGTGTCATGTTAGTAATACTAACATAGAGGGCTATTTATACTAGTTCGGGCCATCCAATATCGCTGCTACCAGTTTGGCTAAGAAGCGAGCTGCATTATAAGTAGCTCCATTTTGATAACTGGTTTGGGCAGCCTAATATCCCTATGTCTAGTTTGGGCTGAGATGTAGATCTGCAAAGAGCAGTATTTTTTATTATTGGTTCAGGCCGTCTAATATCCTCATATCCAACATGAGTATTAACTATGTCAACGCAATTAACATAAAAGTATTTCTATACTAGTTTTGTCCATCTAGTATCCCTACATCCAGTTCATTATATTATTACTTTGTATAACAGCTAGAATGCTTATTACATAAGTAGTGCAAATCACTAAGGATGAGGTTTGAGATTTCCATCGCAGCATTGAACGCTTGTCATTTGCAGTTATAGTCGGTGCTTCGACCTTAGCTTCTCCACTAGATTTTGAGTCCATCATGCTTCTGATCTTAGCTATTTGTCCAATATGAGTTCTCCCTTAAGTTAGGGAGAGAAGTATAAATAACCCCAGTGCTAACAGCAGGGTTTGGTTCCAATAGAGGATGTCAGCTAATCTTTCAAATCAATGTGCATCTCAATCACTTCAGCTTGCTACTTGGCACAAGCAAGGATCATCATTGAATGTCACTATTGTTAAATCTTCCAGTTCCTAGGCAGAAGGCCGTATGTCCTTGTCAACATGACCACGGTAAGGAATCTTTTCCAAGTCATTTTAGCACGGTACCGTGGATTCTTAGACTCCAATACTTAGTTTTGTGCCACTATTGAAGTCACTGTCCAAATCAACAAGTGTCATCGTTCTCTTGACCAACTTGTAGACATTTATTAATAAAGGATTATGATGGTCAAATAGTAGTAGCCATTCTACTTGACTCCGTGCAGAATCGATTATTGAGTCTTCCTATCAAGTAGTTAGAGGGTTGATGTCAAATGAGTGCGGGATTTGATTTGCGGGTTGGTTTCACCATTTTAGTTTTTGAGAGTGTCATTGTCATTTACCTGTTGCATAGTCAATGCAACCAGTAATTGATGGCAGTGAATCATGGATGGATGATAAATTAGCTTGAGGAGGTATTTTAGGTCGTTATTCCCTTTGGCTCTTTCTCTTGTTGGTTTCCTGATTAATTGACGGATTGGACCATGGTTAGGATAAGATCCATGGGGGCTTTAGGGACTATTGATCTGTGTTAGTAAACTCGCCGAAAGCGGAGGTTCGGTAGATTTGCTGGATATTAGAAAAAGGGAATGAAGGTTCGATACCTCCTTCTAGGACCAATAAATGTTGGTGATACTATTCATCCTACAACACCTCAATTGGTTAAACTAATAATTGTAAACGTTTATTTGCAAATTTAAATCAACAAACTTAACTTGTATTAAGCTTGCCTTTTGGTAGTAATTTATTGCTAGATGCTTACATAATCATGTAGTTGCACTCCAACTATTTGTTAGAATGTCAAACTGAATTCTTATTTTTATAATTGATGATAATCCATTATAAACATAGATAGATAATGATGCATGAAAGTAAAGGAAACATATAGATTTTTCTGTGGTTTGGATTCTTTTAAATCCTACATCCACAGATCAAGTTCTTTTTTTCCTTTGCTAATACATGTGTTATTCTTGAAAAATAAGAAGATACAATTTATTTTTATTCAAAAAAGGAAGTATAAAAAGTACCCACTATGTTCCCGACCGTCTCCTATTTATCATGTGGAGGGTGGACGCAGATTATCATCATTTCTTCTTTGCTATCATGTTTCCACCTTTGGATCATGCCAAGCGTTCCCTATCCACATTGTTGGTTGGATAAATCTGGATTGCTGATATATTTTTTGGCGGGAAGCCCTAACTTGGGCGGCTGTATCCTGGTCTTTAGCCAGAAGTTTGAATTGGAGGTAGGAACTCACTAAATTGAAGTAGAAATGTTTAGAATTGGAGCGGGAGACCTTAGTAGGACATACCTTTATGATCTAATGTGTGAAGGGTTTTTCTAGATTGGTTCTAGGGTATCGTCGACACATTTGAATTGAGGCTATGCAGGTTGATGTGAGGCATTCACGCAATGCTGTAGTGCATGTCTGATTCTTAGGTTCCACAGTCTTGAGCTGATTTAGGCTTCAGGGTTTGTGATCGGCTTAGCCTATGAGTTAGTTTAATAAGTGTCTGAACATTGTCTGAGCTAACTGAAATCTGAGCTAACTTTTATTTGAGTTTCCCTTATTGCATGGGTCAGGGATTTGAGTGGTTTATCTCTTTGTTATCTACCTATAAATATGAATCTCTGTTGGAGCATTGTTTCAGTGGCGTTGTTAGGAAATCAAATCTACGGTTTCGATGACAACAACTATACAATGAAAATCGAATATACATATATATTTATATATATAGGTACTTGCTAACATCACTAGAAAGACAAAAACAAGACTCAAAGGAAACTACAAGAGACTACAAGTAGATAGGAACAAATAAGCACAAGAAAAGGAGCACAAAAAATGATATGCACAATATTAGATGTCTGGGTCCACAAGCCAGATGTCTGAAATAATTCTTCGGAACAACAGACAGGCTAAACCAGACGTCTAACAATTGCATTCAGACGTTTGATCTACTACTATATTCAAAAACATATGTACTATCAGACGTCTGAAACATTCCTAGACGTCAAATTTCAAACTCGGATTTCAAATAAGAACTTTAACTGCCACATTCGAATGGACATCTCCGCTTCTCTTCGATGCAACTCTTCATCATCAATAGAAGCAACTGAAGAATGTTCGTTAATGGATGCAACTACTCAGGATACCTATCTACAACTATATATAGCATCAAGAATCAAGAGAACAACACTCAACTTACAAATCTTACTCACTTATGCTTTCTGATTCTATACTCTATTCTTGATCTCTGCATTGTAGCAATTCTTACTTGTATTCACTCTTCCATATACACAGTTTCTCATAGATAATATTCCTTATAGATATACTGGAAGCAATTGTACTAATTAATCAACATCCGTGTTATATTAGAACATACATTTGATAAGAACAACTTATTGTAATCATGTCTATTCCTCCAGGCAAAGCGAGGGTATTTGGTAGTAGAATTCCGAAGGGGAGTTTCGAGACTGGATGTAGGATGGAAGGTCCGAACCAGTATAAAATCCTGGTGTGCTTATTATATATTTACTTAGATTAATATTGTTTTATTTGCGTCATATATTTTGTCATACATACTTGCATATACATTACACGATCCACCCCATAGACTTTCAATTGGTATCAGAGCAAGGTTTGATCAAAGTACAGTAAGACGCATTTGAATCACTTTAATATGGCTAGTATTTTTCAAGAAGGACAATCCACAGTACGTCCCTCACTTTTTAATGGTTCTAATTATGCATATTGGTCAACAAGTATGAGAATTTTTATTGAAGCTAATGGATTAGAAATTTGGTCAGCCACTCAAAATAAATATGAAGCACCTAACAATGCTACGAACACATGGAATGATGCACAAAAAACTGCAGCTTCTGATAATGCCAAAGCTATGATTGTTTTATTTTATTCATTAAATAAGAATGAATTTTCATGTCATGTTATGTAACACTGCATATGAAATTTGGCGTACCTTACAAGTTACACACAAAGGCACAAACAAAGTTAAACAAACTAAAATTTCAATTTTACAAAGTCAATTTTCATCATTTAAAATGAAACAAAATGAATCTATAGTAGATATGTACCCTAGATTCCAAACCATTCAACACGATTTAATGGCTCTTGGAGTGAAATTCACAAATTTTGACTTACATTCTAGAATACTCAATTCTTTAACTCTGGAATGGAAAAGAAAAGTATTAGCTATCGAAGAAGCTAATGATCTCTCAACACTCTTTGTTGAAGAATTGATAGGAAATTTAATGTCCTATGAAGCTAATTTGCAGGCAAGAAAAGAATAAAATTCGGAGAAGAAAAAGATAGCATTTCCAACAACAAATGAAGTCTCTGACTTAGACAAAGAAGAAATCGTATTTATTGCCAAAAACTACAACAAATTCAAGAAGTTTAGGAAAATGAATAGATTTCAAAAAGGGAGAAAATCAAGCTCAACAAATCAAACATCAATCAAATGCTATGAATGTGATTAATTTGGACATATGAAGAAAGATTGTCGCAAGCTCAACAATGATAAAAAGAAGAACAAATTTGAAAATTCAAAAAGAAGAAAGCTTTCAAAGTAATACGGGATGACTCAGATTCTTCATCATCATACAGTGATAGTGATACTGACGGAGAATAAGCTAATGTATGTTTTACGGCACAAACTAATGAGGTATGTCCCAAGCTTAGCTATGATGAATTATTAGAACTTAACATGAAATTAGATGATAAATTTAGACAAATTAAAAAATTGAATAAAGAACACATAGCCAAAATAAATAGATTAAAACTTTAAATAGGAATGTCAAAAGATGAAAAGATTATCTTAGAGGAGGAACTAGAATTATCTCAAGAAAAAATTAAAAGCGGTTTAGTTGAAAATGAGACTATATCTAATGATTTTGAAAAAATTAGACTAGAAAAGGATAACTTGTTAAAAGAAAATATCAACTTGAAAAGTAATATAGAAACATTAAAAATTGAAAATTTGGAATTAAAATAAAAATTAGATAAAATTACAAATAATGTTTTAAAATTTAATAAAGGAAAACAAGATTTGGAAAATCTTATCAAAACTTCAAAACCGTTAGGTAATAGAAATGGAATAGGATTTAAAAATATTCCTAAACAAAAAGGGAATAATATTAAGAAATATAGTTTTATTTATCAAAAGACTAAATGATCACTTAAGTCTAATACGAATACCAAAAATATAAAAATTTGGATACCTAAGACAAATGATAAGTTGATTAGACAAAAATATATTAACAATTTTTTAGATAATGTAGTCTACAATAAAAATTATGTTCATAAAGGTACCAAACCATCTTGGGTATGGCTACCTGCTCCTCCTAACACTGAGGACCCTAACAAAGTATATGGGTACCAATTAAATTATTTTTTATTTTGCAGATACCCAAAATAAAAAATAGGAGAAATGGATACTTGATAGTTGTAACATCCCGCCTTTTTGCATGCTTTAAATCGATGATAACCACACACGTCAGACTTAAACCATACAGAAGGGCGGATTGTTATGGGGTAAATAAGAAAAACAGAGAAGGAAAAAAATAAAATAGAATCTTGCAGCGGAACGATAAAATATAATAACCAAATAAACAGTTCATGAAGCTGTTTTACAAAACATTTGATTATACTCATACCATATATATCAGAGTTACACATACCAGGGAATATTAATAATGCAGCGGAATACAATAGTGTAGTGGAATAATATAATAGTAATACACTTTTCGTCTTCATCCTTCAGAAATAAAGCCTTCGAATCCTGAAAATGCTCAGACTGACCCGAGCGAATTGAAAAGACAAAACACTCGAGTCTGAACTAAAATATCTTAAGTAAGTTAAATCAACAATAAAAAATATGAGTGGAACGGCGTCAGAGATGTTTACAAGATTTGACATCTCCTATCCAGTGTCTAACATGAGTGCAGTAACTCAAGAGATGCTCGGGATTCACATCTCCTAAGGATCCGTTAAACTATTTACTATGTAGTAATATTTCGCTATTATAATAATGTCTATTGGTAAAATAAACTTACTTTTAAATAGCGTTAAGGTGTTACCCATATAGCCCTTAACACGTAATAGTGCCAATAGTCTATACAGTACCATAATACCTCCTGATCGGGAAGCTACCAGAGGATACTCCATAGGTACGATACAAATCAAACTCGTACAAGGCGCGCTAGGGCAGATGACACAGCACACAAGGCAATGCCAGGGTAGATATACCAATTGCTATCAGGACTGGTGGTAATGCATAGTGCGCAGCTACTGCCCACCCTGAGCCACACCCCCAAATCAAAAAACAAAAGTGGCCACCGAATCAATCCAAAAGTCAGAGTATAATATCGAAGGGATGTGTCTGATAAGAGTGGCTACCTCCTTGGCCCAAGAATCGCTCATGTTTTAGCCACCTTATGCCAACTCACGGGAGTCGGGTCCACGTATATACCTTAATAGAACGTCACCACCATCCTACTTCATTCTGGAATCTCCACCGCGTACACGGTTGTTAAAGTGGTTTTCGGAGTTGGCAGAGAGTATGACAACTTCCGATCCCAGTCTCTTTAACAACCAAACGTTATTATAACACCGCGGTCATTTCAAAATAATTATACTTCAAAACCAGGATATAATATTCATTTCAAAACCATATAAATACGATATCATCTTCATTTAAAAACCAAATCAATAAGATATCATTTTTATTAAAACCCAAATCAATATAATTTCATTTTTATTTCAAATATATCCTTTTCCCAAAATCATAGCATGTTCAAATCATAATACCTTGAAATCCATAACTTTGAAACATAACTTCCAATACTTAAATGGTTTAATATCAAATTACTTTATATAATAAATTAGCTTCTTTAATTTCACAAATCAATTCCAAATACAGATTTGAATACCAAATAAACCATTTCAATTTCCACATATTTCAAAGCTTTAACAATTCAATATTTCAAAACTAAATTTTATAATTCATATATATACACCAAATTCTCTTTACTATTATTTAGTTTTGAAATATTTCCTTAATAAAGCCATTATCGTTTAAATGAAACTTCAAATTCAGTAACTGAATATTCCTTAATTTATTTAGATTTCATACATTTCACTTAAATCACCTTAAACCCGAATTAAGTTATAAAACCATATTCCTTTCAAATCTCAATTTCAATAAGTTCCAAAAGGATTCTTATTAACTATAATTCTAAATTGGATAAAATATCAAACAATTTCAAACTATCTTCTCAACCTTGATTTATAAAAATCAATATAAACTCCATATTGAAATATGATTTAAGTAAATACTTATCCATATTATATTTTACTAAAATCAAACTTTATTATTAAACTTATTTTATACTTTAACAAATTTTATTCACAGCTTAAACCAAGAATTAACCATATATAAAAGAACATTTATAAAATATCCAAATCAATATCTCAAAAATCATATATTTCTTTACAAACCATAGAAATCCTTTCAAAATATTTATATATATAGACCATGGTGTCTGTATATAATTCTCTATCCTATGGTCAAGTGATATGCATCTTTATCATTTCAATTCGTAATTTAAAATAAAAATTATGGTTATATCATTTCAAACCGCAATCCCGAATAAAATAAAGTGCATAACAATTTACAGTTTATAACAATATATAACATAACATCCATTCATCCAATATCAACCATCAACCATTTATCACAATCTTCATCTAATTCAAACAATTAACATTAATATAGAATAGATAATAAATAACAGGTAATTACTGGCAGTTTATATACGATAATAAATTAATTTAACTGGCAGTTTATTTGCAATAATAAATTGAATAACAATTTAATTCAATAAATTAAATTTAACTGGAATGATGATAAAAATATACCAAACAACAATAAATAAATTTCTAATCACATCAAAAATTAATTTAACAAACATAAGAAATTTTAGAAATTGTGAGTGGGTCAAAACACTCACCATTTTGAATTTAAATCCAATTTAAACTCAAAATTTGAATAGTCTCCAAATTCATCCAAACTAAGGCCAAAATGTCCGGAATTCCAATACGAACCTAGCGGAGAAAACCGCGCGTGAATTAGATCATGTATGCAAAAGTTATAGCAATTAGAACGGGTTGAAATCAAAATTAAATTAAATCAAAACAAAATTTTAATTAAACGACACGTAACCTTCCATTGCTTCCTTGTCTCACGTAAAACCACGCGCCCAGGCAAAACCCTATCTTCGCACGTGATACTCCTGCCGCCACCACGTTCTGATCGTCGATGCCCCTAGCCGATGCACGAGGCTAGTCGCCGTGACCCTCATATCGAGGCGCACCAAGGCTGCCTCGCGCGAGTCGCGCATCCACCTGATGCGGCACTAAACAGCCCGCCGCCACCTAGGGTAGTAAACCCTAGTCGAATTAAATCCCAAGATCTAACCACTGAAACGATGAACGAACAGCACCGATGCACTGCGCTCCCTCTCCTCTACGCGATGGTACCCCTGATTTGACGATCTGACATAGTTGATCGCGATGCAGCGGACAACCGAGGATAAACCTTCAATTGCTGGCCACCCACATACTTAGATCGAGAAACGAACTGCAGATCTGAGATGCGTACATCAAGAGCTTCGATATATAATTTTTTTGAATTTTTTTTAGAAGTCTAAAATTTCAATTTGATTTTTGAATTGCAATTGGATTTGGAATTGTCTGCCATTGAAATGAGGAGGTGAAGAGGAATTGTACACACAGACAAATGAGAAATAGAGGTAGGCTAGGGTTTATAACATGGTATATATAGGAAAGGTTGAAATAGAATAGATGGACCCGATTTATAAACGCGATGAACGATGAACGGCCCGAAAAGCCCGTTCTGACTCCAGAACGAAATTGGTTCAACGCGTATATCAAAATAAATGTTTTCAAATATTTTAAACGCACTGGAAAAGGTTTCACGTCCAAATTCCATCGTATAAAGAAGTTATACTAAAATTAATCTATTTCAAATTGATTTCAATTTCATTGAGTTCAAGGCGTTTCGAGTCTGTACGATCAAACGACAAGTCCGAGCGCTACGAAACTTACAATAATTCACCGTTACGGATCCGATGAAATTGGTTTCATCGAAATCCGAGTCAGTGGCCAAAAGAGCTATTTTTACATTAATTAATTAAAATAATAAATTAACAAATTAAATCAAAATTTCAAATAATTAACAATTTTCATCATTTTTATTTTTCTAAATCATTACCGCTAATTTACCCAAATTTAAATATCAATTTAGAGTTGATTAATTTATCAATTTCAGCATTAACTACAATTTCATTAAATTCAGAAATTATAAATTAAATTTTCAATAATCCCATTTAATTAAATAAATTAATGATTATTCCATTCATAAATTTCAAATAGATGGATTTAACATTGGATTCAAAGCTATTATATTAAATATTCTCACATTCCATCTAAATTTCAAATAACGTAATATTTAGATATTTTAATTTTATTTAATTGCAATTAATCCAATTAAATTCCAATATATTGGTAAAGCTTTATTTCCAATACTTGTAATTCAACAAATTGTCCAATATGAATAAACTTAACATTACTTACACATATTACCTTAATTAACATTAACGTAATATTAAATTATAATTATTGTAACTGATTTCCAATTGTAAATTAACACTCTACATAAATAGGTAACATACAATGTCGTTATGCTAACTTTTAGTCACCTTAATAAGCTTTTATTACCCACAAATCAAAGTTCCCATTTATTTTCATTAATTGGCCTTTCATTCAATTCATTAACTATTAACTTTAATTAGCATAGGCTATATCTTGGTATATTAATATTTCCCAATTAATCCACTTTATTACATTTAAATTAATAATCTTTTCATGTAATTCCAATTAATCCACTTTATTACATTTAAATTAATAACCTTGGTTTCCATTCTTACTTTATTATCAAACAGCAACTATTATAATTACTCTCTAGCATTAATCCTATCATCTATAATTTATTACGTATTATTCTATCAATTGATAAATTTTTGAATCTATTTCCCAAATCTACTAATTTCAATCAATTAAAACCTTACAATTGGTTTCAAATAATTAGGATTTCACTAATTAAGTCAATTATTGCAATTGCTTTCAAATTAAATTTTTATGAACTAAACAAATAGGTAACTTGTACAATTGTAACCATTAAAATTTAATTAACTTTAAGTTTATTACTTTCAAGCAAATATTATGATTACTTACAGAACATTGATTTATACTCAATTACCATTTATTAAAATTCAAATTTATTAATTAATTAAATGCTTAAATTTGTTTTCATATATCCAATTTGTAGCTAAGTATAACAACTACATTATTTCCATTGATTTGAACTAAATTCTCATCTTTATATTATGCCTATTGTTACGCTATAAACTAGTTATTATTGTTTACCTTTCATTTACTTGCCATATTCTCATTCCCATTATCGTAACCTTTATTTATATTCATTAAAATTTAATTTAAATTCCAATTCAATCAACTAATTCAACAGGCAACTTAAAATAATTGTTTACAAGCTAAGGTTACACTTGAGTTTATCATACTTCAACCAATTATTATAATCACATACATAATACCAAATCCATTAAATTATTATTAATTATGTAAAAATTCCTTTATCTATACAACACTTACACTTATTTACTTATTTTCAATTTATTTCCCAAGTGCAACAATTTATATTATTTCATTTTTTTGTTGTGGTTTCACTTTAATTGTCAATAATTAGTTTTTAATAATCATGGCTACAATTCATTCTTAACATTTACTTCAATATAATTATAAACAATTTATTTCTTTCTAAATTTAATTAAAAAATCTTATTAATTCAACCAATATTAATCAACGAAAATTTTCGGGTCGTTACACTCTTTCCCACTCAAAACTTTTCGTCCCCGAAAAGGAAAAAGATGGGAAAAGAAGAATTAAGAAATCAATATATCTCATTTAAAATATTAAATTTATAAACAAATAAATTTTGCAAAATTAGTTAATTTAGATAAAATATACCAATTTATACCCATCAAATCTTTTTAATACTCAAATTAATAAAGCTTGGAAAACATTTTTAAAATATTTTCTAAGTCGAAAAATTACGGAAAATTTCGACAGAGTCTCCTTTATATGGAGAGGATTGGGAGAAAATATAATATCAAATATAACAATATATACATATATTTTCCAAAATAATAAATATCCCAACACGGGAAAACAATATAATAACGCCATAAACCGTAATCTGAAAACGTACCTATTTGTCGGGTAATTAACGTTTAATTATAAAACCAAAAGCAGTAGCAGTTGCTTTCATAACTTGTATTTCACTTATATAATTCAAAAAGATTTAATAATAATTATATAAAATGAAATATTTAAGTTGTTTCACCCACTAACAAACAATTCAATACAACAACCATCAATAGCAACAAAGCATACAACCATCACATAAAATCAACACAAATCAATCATTCATTCATATCCAACAAAACAAATAGTTGTTCGGGTTTTAAAACTTTAAATTGCATAGAATGAAATAAACTACCAAGTGCATCAATTACTCAACAATCTTAGATGGAACCAAACAGATTATTTATACATCCAAACAAATTTAAAGTATCCTTACCCAAACAACTATAAACCAAACAAACAACAAATCCAAACAATAGATTAAGTTCATTCTTATTAATTTCATTTTATACTGTTTTTTGTTTGATTTCTTTTCTTCATATAATGATTTATCTTTTTAATTTACATTTATTTCTTGCAAAATCTCCCTTTTTCCATTCATTCATTTATCCATAGTATTCAACATTTGCTAAGTCCAAAATCTTTTACTTACAATATTCGTCTTTCTACTCTCTTTTTTTTTATAACTAACTTTAACCTTTACTTAAGTTTATTACCATTTATTTATAATGCTTACCTTTCTATTCTATTACATTAGTAGCATTTCCATCATACTTAAGTTTATAACAACTACAACATCAAATTCTTATTTATTAAAGAATTTTATTGTGTACTTTCATTATTTCGAAATTTTTACTTGTATAATGTTCTATTTCAATTTCTTATTAAACATTGTAACTTTTATTATTGGGTAAGTTGTATGTGTGTGTGTGTATATATATATATATATATATATATATATATATGCTTTTAAGAATGCAATTGAAAGTTACACATGTTTATCCCATTTCTTTTAATTATTTAGAGGTTCAATAATTATATCCTTTGCTTTAATTGATTATAAATTTCAACTTCCTTGTTATTTCATTTATAACCTAGCATTTAATCTCTTATTTTAATTAGAGGTTTCAATTATTAATTAGTTACATTCCATTTCACTACAATAATTGAAACTATTGATTATCAAAAATTTAAGAACTAAATACCGAGTTTAATTTCAAATCATTTTAAAATAATAGATAAATGTATACACTTACAATTTATATCCAATTATATTTAAAACAATTAAAACTTATAATTGTTTATCAAAATAAACCTGCAGTAAAATCACTACAGTGGACTTCCCACTTCGAAACTCAAAAATGAATGTCGATGATGCGTGCACTCATCACCGAAATTATTTTCCAGCGACAAAGAGGGGAGTACATAACTTATTTCTTTCCAAAATTTCTTTTAAAACGTTTCTTTCGAATTATATTGAAATATTTATATCAGAAAATACTTCTAATAATATTATTGTCATTATATTCCAAAATCATTTGAAAGAAATTTTCAAAACCCCGGAACTTAAGTTCTAAATTTCCAGTTCTTCATTTATTTTATTTTCAATCTCATTTCAACTATTATTTACAAATTTTATTACCTAAAAACCAATATATTGCAACCAAATATAATCTTTATAAAATTTTATTTTATATATATAGAAAATATAATAGGCAAAATTATTTCATTCACCTATATTCTAAACAAATATTGTGTCGGCCTGTCCTATTAAGTGTTTAGAAATCCCTATTGATGTCATAGCGTCCCATGCACCAACCAGAATTTATAAATACAAAACGGAACAGATTAACACAATATCAAAACCTTTTTATAACACTAACAAATACGCTCCCTCATATATATACACTCAGCGACTCATTATAGGGTATTACTACCCTATTAAAAAGAGTCAGACCTCACAAAGCTAAGGTTTATCGTTAAAAAAAGCTCTGATACCAGATGTAACATCCCGACTTTTTGTATGCTTTAAATCGACGATAAATCACACACGTCAGACTTAAACCATACAGAAAGGCGGATTATTATGGGATAAATAAGAAAAACAGAGAACGAAAAAAAATAAAATAGAATCTTGTAGCGGAACGATAAATTATAATTATCAAATAAACAGTTCATGAAGCTGTTTTACAAAAAATTAGATTATACTTATACCATATATATCAGAGTTACACATACCAGAGAATATTAATAATGCAGCGAAATACAATAGTGTAGTGGAATAATATAATAGATAATAGTAATACACTTTTCGTCTTCGTCCTTCAGAAATAAAGCCTTCAAATCCTGAAATGCTTAGACTGACCCGAGAGAATTGAAAAGACAAAACACTCGAGTTAGAACTAAAAGATCTTATGTAAGTTAAATCAACAATTAACAATATGAGTGGAACGGTGTCAGAGATGTTTACAGGATTTGACATCTCATATCCAGTGTCTAGCGTGAGTGCAGTAACTCAAGAGATGCTCGGGATTCACATCTCCTAGGGATCCGTTAAACTATTTACTATGTAGTAATATTTTGCTATTATAATAATGTCTATTAGTAAAATAAACTTACTTATAAATAGCGTTAAGGGGTTACCCATATAGCCCTAAACAGGTAATAGTGCCAATAGTCTATACAGTACCGTAATACCTCCTGATCGGGAAGCTACCAGAGGATACTTCATAGGTAAGACACAAATCAAACTCGTACAAGGCGCGCTAGGGTAGGTGACACGGCACACAAGGCAACGCCAGGGTAGATATATCAATTGCTATCCGGACTAGCGGTAACGCGTAGCGCACAGCTATCGCCCACCTCGAGCCACACCCCCAAATCAAAAAACAAAAGTGGCCACCGAATCAATCCAAAAGTCAGAGTATAATATCGAAGGGATGTGCCCGATAAGAGGGGATACCTCCTTGGCCCGAGAATCGCTCATGTTTTAGCCACCTTATGCCAACTCACGGGAGTCGGATCCACGTATATACCTTAATAGAACGTCGCCACCATCCTACTTCATTCTGGAATCTCCACCGCGTACACGGTTGTTAAAGTGGTTTTCGGAGTTGGCAGAGAGTATGACAACTTTCGATCCCAGTCTCTTCAACAACCAAACGTTATTATAATACCGCTGTCATTTCAAAATAATTATACTTCAAAACCAGGATATAATATTCATTTCAAAACCATATAAATACGATATCATCTTCATTTAAAAACCAAATCAATAAGATATCATTTTTATTAAAACCCAAATCAATATAATTTTATTTTTATTTCAAATGCATCATTTTCCCAAAATCATAGCATTTTCAAATCATAATACCTTGAAACCCATAACTTTGTAACATAACTTCCAATACTTAAATGGTTTAATATTAAATTACTTTATATAATAAATTAGCTTCTTTAATTTCACAAATCAATTCCAAATACAGATTTGAATACCAATAAACCATTTCAATTTCCTTATATTTCAAAGCTTTAATTATTCAATATTTCAAAACTAAATTTTATGATTCATATATATATATATATATATATATATATATATACACATACACACACACCCCAAATTCTCTTTACTATTATTTAGTTTTGAAATATTTCCTTAATAAATCCAATATCCTTTAAATAAAACTTCAAATTCAATAACTGAATATTCCTGAATTTATTTAGATTTCATACATTTCATTTAAATCACTTTAAACCCGAATTAAGTTATAAAACCACATTCCTTTAAAATCTCAATTTCAATATGTTCTAAAAGGATTCTTATTAACTATAATTCTAAATTAGATAAAATCTCAATCAATTTCGAACTATCTTCTCAACCTTGATTTATAAAAATCAATATAAACTCCATATTAAAATATAATTTAAGTAAATACTCATCCATGTTATATTATACTAAAATCAAACTTTATTATTAAACTTATTTTATACTTTAAACAAATTTTATTCACAGCTTAAATCAAGAATTAACCATATATAAAAGAACATTTATAAAATATCCAAATCAATATCTCAAAAATCATATATTTCTTTACAAACCATAGAAATCCTTTCAAAATATTTATATATATATATATATATATATATATATAGACCACGGTGTCTATATATAATTCTCTATCCTATGGTCAAGTGATACAGATATTTATCATTTCAATCCTTAATTTAAAATAAGAATTACGGTTATATCATTTCAAACCGCAATCCCAAATAAAATAAAGTGCATAACAATTTACAGTTTATAACAATATGTAACATAACATCCATTCATCCAATATCAACCATCAACCATTTATCACAATCATCGTCCAATTCAAACAATAACATTAATATAGAACAGATAATAAATAACAGGTAATTACTGGCAGTTTATATACAATAATAAATTAATTTAACTGACAGTTTATGTGCAATAATAAATTGAATAACAATTTAATTCAGTAAATTAAACTTAACTGGAATGATGATAAAAATATACCAAACAACAACAAATAAATTTCTAATCACATCAAAAATTAATTTAATAAACATAAGAAATTTTAGAAATTGTGATTGGGTTAAATCACTCACCCTTTTGAATTTAAATTGAATTTAAATCCAATTTAAAACCAAAATTTGAACAGTCTCCAAATTTATCCAAACCAACTCCATAATGTCCGGAATTCCAATACGAACCTAGTGGAGAAAACCGCGCGTGAATTGGATCACATATGCAAAAGTTATAGCAATTAGAACGGGTTGAAATCAAAATTAAATTAAATCAAAACAAAATTTTAATTAAACGATGCGTCACCTTCCATTGCTTCTTTCTCTCACGCGAAAACCATGCACCCAGGCAAAACCCTATCTTCGCACACGATACTCCAGCCGCCACCACGTTCTAATCACCGACGCCCCTAGTCGATGCACGAGGCCTGCCGCCGTGACCCCCAGATCGAGGCGCACCAAGACTGCCTCATGCGAGTCGCTCGTCCACCTGATGCGGCAGCAAACAACCGGTCGCTACCTAGGATACTAAACCTTAGTCGAATTAAATCCTAAGATCTAACCACCGAAATGATGAACGAACAGCACCGATGCACTGCACTCCCTCTCCTCTACGCGATGGTACCCCTGATTTAATGATCTAACACAGTTGATCGCGATGCAACGGACGGCCGAGGATAAACCTTCAATTTCTGGCCACCCACAAACTCAGATCGAGAAACGAACTGCAGATCTGAGATGCGTACATCAAGAGCTTCGATATATAATTTTTCTGAATTTTTTTGAGGAGTTTGAAATTTCAATTTAATTTGTGAATTGCAATTGGATTTGGAATTGTCTGCCATTGAAATGAGAAGGTGAAGAGGAATTGTAGGCACAGACAAATGAGAAATAGAGATAGGCTAGGGTTCATAACAGGGTATACATAGGCAAGGTTGAAGTAGAATAGATGGACCCGATTTATAAACGCGTTGAACGATGAATGGCCCGAAAAGCCCGTTCTGACTCCGGAACGAAATTGGGTCAACCCGTATATCAAAATAGATGTTTTAAAATATTTTAAACGCACTGAAAAAGTTTTCACGTACAAATTCCATCGTATGAAGAAGTTATGCTAAAATCAGTTTATTTCAAATTGATTTCAAGGCATTTCGAGTCCGTACGATCAAACGACAAGTCCGATTGCTATGAATCTTGAAATCCTACAATAATTCACCATTACGGATCCGATGAAACTGGTTTCGTCGAAATCCGAGTCAGTGGCCAAAATAGCTATTTTTACATTAATCAATTGAAATAATAAATTAACAAATTAAATCAAATTTTCAAATAATTAATAAATTTCATCATTTTTATTTTTCTAAATCATTTACACTAATTTACCCAAATTTAAATGTCAATTTAGAGTTGATTAATTTACCAATTTCAGTATTAACCACAATTTCGTTAAACTCAGAAATTATAAATTTAATTTCCAATAATCTCATTTAATTAAATAAATTATTGATTATTCCATTCATAAATTTCAAATAGATGGATTTAGCATTGGATTCAAAACTATTACATTAAATATTGTCACATTCCATCTATATTTCGAATAACGTAATATTTAGATATTTTAATTTCATTTAATTGCAATTAATCCAATTAAATTCCAATATATTGATAAAGCTTTATTTCTAATACTTATAATTCAACAAATTGTCAAATATGAATAACCTTAACATTACTTACACATATTACCTTGATTAACATTAACGTAATATTAAATTATAATTATTGTAACTGATTTCCAATTGTAAATTAACACTCTACATAAATAAGTAACATACAGTGATCATTACGCTAACCTTTAGTCACATTAATAAGCTTTTATTACTCACAAATCAAAGTTCCCATTTATTTTCATTAATTGGTCTTTCATTCAATTCATTAATTATTAACTTTAATTAGCATAGGCTATATCTTGGCACATTAATATTTCCCAATTAATCTACTTTATTACATTTAAATTAATAATATTTTCATGTAATTCCTATTAATCCACTTTATTACATTTAAATTAATAATCTTGGTTCCCATTCTTACTTTATTATCAAACAACAACTATTATAATTACCCTCTAGCATTAATCCTATCATCTATAATTTATTGCGTATTATTCTATCAATTGATAAAATTTTGAATCTATTTTCCAAATCTACTAATTTCAATCAATTAAAACCTTACAATTGGTTTCAAATAATTGGGATTTCACTAATTAAGTCAATTATTGCAATTGCTTTCAAATTAAGTTTTTATGAACTAAACAAATAGGTAACTTATACAATTGTAACCATTAAAATTTAATTAACTTTAAGTTTATTACTTTCAAGCAAATATTATGATTACTTCCAGAACATTGATTTATATTCAATTACCATTTATTAAAATTCAAATTTATTAATTAAATTAAATCTTAAATTTTTTTTCATATATCCAATTTGTAGCTAAGTATAACAACTACATTATTTCCATTGATTTGAACTAAATTTCCATCTTTATATTATGCCTATTATTACGCTATAAACTAGTTACTATCGTTTATCTTTCATTTACTTGTCATATTCTCATTACCATTATTGTAACCTTTATTTATATTCATTAAAATTTAATTTAAATTACAATTCAATCAACTAATTCAACAGGCAACTTAAAATAATTGTTTACAAACTAAGGTTACACTTGAGTTTATCATACTTCAACCAATTATTATAATTACATACATAATACCAAATTCATTCAATTATTATTAATTATGTACAAATTCCTTTATCTATACAACACTTACATTTATTTACTTATTGACAATTTATTTCCCAAGTGCAACAATTTACACTATTTCATTTTTTGTTGTGGTTTCACTTTAATTGTCAGTAATTAGTTTTTAATAATCATGGCTACAATTCATTCTTAACATTTACTTCAATATAAATTATAAAAATTTTATTTCTTTCTAAATTTAATTACAAAATCTTATTAATTCAACCAATATTAATCAACGAAAATTTTTGGGTCATTACAATAGTGGATGTTCCAAGCATATGACCGAAAACTCAAAAAATGTTATCAAATATAACATACATCGATGGTGGAACGGTAACTTTTGGAGATAACTCAAAAGGATACGTCGTTGGCATCGGAGAAGTCATCAACTCTGGTATTTCTAACTCTCCTATTATTACAAATGTTTTATTAGTAAAAAATTTAAAACACAACCTACTTAGCATTAGTCAATTTTGCGATAAAGGGTTTAAAATCAATTTCGAAAAAGATAGATGTAATATTTTCAACAATAACAAACAACTTATCCTTGTGGGTTTTAGAAACAAAAATATTTATGTCTTAAATATGAATATAATTTGAAATTCAAATTTGCGCTTAACCGCCAAATATAACGATCCATGATTGTGGCATAGACGATTCTGTCATATTTTAAATATGTTAATAAATTAGCAAAATATGAGCTAGTTAGTGGTTTATATAAAATAAATTATAAAGTAGAAAATTTATGTGACGATTCTCAAATCAGAAAACTAAAGAATAGCCCTTTTAAATCAAAAACTAATATTTCTACAAAATAACCATTAGAATTATTACATTTAGATTTGTTTGGTCCAACTCAAGTACGACCTATAAATCACAACAAATATGTTTTCGTAATAGTTGATGATTTTTCAAGATATACATGGACTTTATTTTTAAAACATAAAAGTGACACCTTTGGAATGTTTAAAATTTTGGCTAAAAGAATTAAAACTCAAATGGATATGAAAATTAATAATATTCGAAGTGATCATGGTGAAGAGTTCGAAAATGATCTTTTTAACAGTTTTTGTAATAAAAAGGGCATAAGTCATAATTTTTCTTTTCTCCGCACACCTCAACAAAATGGTGTAGTAGAAAGAAAAAATCGTATGTTACAAGAATGTGCACGAACACTATTAAATAGTAGTGCTTTACCAAAACATTTTTGGGCTGAAGCTATTGCCATGGCTTGTTATGTTTTGAATCAAGTAACAATACGACCTATGAATAAACATGCTTTTTCTGAAACATTTATTGAAAGAAAACCTAAAGTTACATACTTTAAAACTTTCGGATCAAAATATTTTATACTAATACAAAAGATAATTTGGGAAAATTCAACCCGAATGCCGATGAAGGAATCTTTGTTGGATATTCTGATGTAGCAAGGCATATAAAATTTTTAATAAACGTACTAAAACAATTAAAGAAAGTTTACATGTTTCATTTGATGAAAATTTTCTTAACCATTATACTAATGACAATGAAGAAATAATTCCAATAACAAATGCAACAAACTCTTCTAATAATGAGACTAAAGCACAAAGTAATACTTTAGTGTCATCTCCTAGAATCTAAAAGATCATCTAGAAGATAATATCATTGGAGATCTTAACTCCAGTGTAACTAGAAATCAACTTAACCAAATAAGTCATATAGCATTTGTGTCAAATTTTGAACCAAAAAAAGAAGCTTCAAACGATAATTTTTGGATATAGTTATGCAAGAAGAATTAAATCAATTTGAACGTAATAATTATTGGAAATGAGTACTAAGACCAGAAAATCACAGTTATTGGATCAAAATGGGTATTTAAAAACAAAGCAGATGAAAAAGGAAATATAGTTAGAAATAAAGCACATTTAGTCGCTCAGGGTTATAATCAAGAAGAAGGTATCAACTATGACGAAACTTTTCCTGCAGTAGCAAGACTCGAGGCCATACGTACATTACTTGCTTTTGCAAGTCATCGCAATTTTAAATTATTTCAAATGGATGTAAAAAGTGCTTTTTTAAATGGTTTTATTAAAGAAAACGTATATGTTGAACAATCTCCATTATTTGTTCATGAAAAATATTCCAATTATGTTTTTAAATTACAAAAAGCCTTATATGGTTTAAAACAATCCCCACGTGCCTGGTATGAACGTCTTAAGAATCATTTAATTGCATCTGGTTTCCAAATAGGTAAAATTAACATGACTTTATTTATTAAACGAGAAAATAACGACAGCTTAGTTATACAAATTTACGTAGATGATATTATTTTTGGTTCGACTAATGAAAATCTTTGTACTCAATTTTCAAATATTAAGAAAAACGAATTTGAAACGTCTCACATGGGTGGATTAAATTTCTTTTTAGGTTTACAAATAAAACAACTTGAAAATGGTATTTTTATTCATCAAGAAAAATATTGTAACGATCTATTATGTCATTTTGAAATGGATAAAACTTCAAGCAAACCAACACCAATGAGTACTAGTGTTCACTTGGAAAAAGATGGTAGCGGAAAAGATTTTGATGAAAAATTATATCGTAGTATGATTGGCTCCTTACTTTATTTGACGGCTAGTCGACCCGACATAATGATGAGCTATGTCTTTGTGCCCGATTTCAAGCAAAACTGAAAGAATCTCATCAAAGAGCTGTTAAACGTATCTTACGATATCTATCTAGTACTAGAAATTACAGTTTGTTTTAAGGGATCATCATTTGAACTTGTTTCATATAGCGATGCGAATTTCGGTGGATGTAAAACAGATCGTAAGAGTACTAGCAGAACGTGCCACTTTATTGGACAATCATTAGTTTCATGGTTTAGTAAAAAGCAAAATTATGTCTCCTTATCCACTTACGAAGCCGAATATATTTCAGCGGCTCTAGCTTATGCACAAGTGATATACATGCAACAAATGCTTAAGGATTTCGGCAAAGTTATCAATAAATCACTAATATATTGCGATAATACAAGTGCAATAAATCTATCAAAAAACCCTATAAATCACTCATGTACTGAACACATAGATATACGACATCAATTTTTACATGATAATGTAGAAAAAGAAACTATTATGTTAGAATACATAAATACCGAGAATCAAATAGCAAATATTTTTACAAAACCACTAAATGAACGCACATTTGTTAAACTGCGACGCGATTCAGGAATATGTTCTCTTAATGATCTTCTCAACTAATACCACATTTTCATTCATTCTATTTTTGGCTAAAAATTTTTATCCTCAAATCAAAATTGTTAACACTAACTAACAATTTTTTTTTTTTGAAATTTGTTTTCTGAAATTGCCTATGTATTACCTTTAAAATTATGTATAAATAGCCTTTTTACAAAACAAAATGTAAAGAATATATAGGTTTCATATTCTTCTTTTTACAAAAAGAAGATAAAAGCATGTCTTCCAACAACTCTCATTTCTCCTTCTCAACACCAACAACGGATAGTTCAGCGGATACACCTCATCGCCTTCTTACTCCTACACTAGATTAGGAACCCACCTGTGAGTGGTCCTTCTACCACACGGGGTTTACCCCCGATAAAAAAAAGTCCAAACGATCTATGTTTGTCTCTCCTAACACCAAGAAGAAAATCGATGAGATACATCACTACCAAAAACAACAAATTTACAACGAGAATTATACTTTGAACAAAACGTCACGGCACGACGACTAAGTTTTCTGAAGCAAGTAGTGATCAAATTTTGCAATTCACGAAAGAAGGATGTGCATGAACCACTACCGATTCCTTGCAATCCTTTGGATCCCTCTGCCTTTTATCGTACACCTTTGGATCCTTCTCCTAGGCGATTATTTTGTTCTTCGAGAACCAACGAACCTGTAAATATATGGTCTCCACTAAAGCCATGGAGGGATGACAAGTCTGAAGATCGCAATGCTCCATCTTCATCTACATAAATTTATTTATTCTCATTGTATTTTTATCTATGTATATTTGTATTCAGTTTCACAAATAATCAAAATTATGTTTTACTAAAATCATTCTCTCAAAAATAAGCAACACCCTTCAAAATTAGCATATTTTAAGACAAACTGGCCATTTCAGACGTCTGAACAATGCCATCAGACGTCTGACACTCTTGTATCACACAAATTTTTAATATTGTGCATATATCATACGTCTGATATAACCTTCCAAATGTCTAAAAATACTTTCTGCCTTATAAAAAACATAACGGCCTATTTCAAATGTCTAAAATTGGTTCCCAGACGTCTGAATGAAGTTTCTGCCTTCTCAACATAAAAACAACGACAATTTCAGACTCTCATTTTAATTCCAGACGTCTGGCAAAACTCTCCGCCTTTCAACATTTACAAATCGATCTATTCCAGATGTCTTCCACCAACAACTAGACGTTTGATTCTATTTTCTGTCTTCAAACTTGGTCAAATCAAATGTCTGATTCATCTTTCAGATGTCTAAAATTCAATCGACACTCTTAAGTACCTAGATAATGTCTATTTTTTTTTACTTTTCTCACTTACAATTTCATTTTGTTTCTACTACAAAGACAATTCCCTACTTCTCAAAATCTCTTTCTTCTCCAAACACGCTCGAATCTCATGGCTCCTAAAACGAAAAACCCTAAAATCTCTAAGCATAAGCAAGCTACTTCATCCAACCTGCAAGTTTGCCCTGACGATCAAATTGAGAGATGGATGAATCGGGTACCACATTCAATCAAAAGATATGAAGACATTCAAAAAAGAAGCTTCATACAGGTCCTTTCTATAATTTACTCAAATTTCCTATGTACGACTAGGATGAAATATGCGAAAATGCGGGGTTACGTCAATTGATCTCCTTCAACTCGAATAATATCCAAATAGACCAATTTGTGATATTCCTATTCTATGCTAATTTAGATAGCACAGCCGTTTGGAATACCGAAAACGACAATAATTGGCTATGGTCAAGTGTTTACAGCAACACAACACTATTAGATTAACTTCGGGGACTATAGGCCGAACTCTCGGATGTTCCGACATCGGAGAAGATTTATATAATATTTCGGATATATGTCTCAAACAGAGAGATAATATCACACATCAAATATGGGAAGATGAAATGCCTAGATTTTCATCAAAAAACTTGAGACTTAAGGCGAGACTTCTCACTAGAATGATTATCAACACTATCATTCCTCGTCTTGGTAGTCATGAGCAAATCACAGAGTTAGAGCACAAGGTGCTATATGCTATATTCAGTGGAATAAGGGTTAATGGGGCAAAATTTATATTTGACGAGCTCAAACATTATTGGACTCGATCACGCCCATCCATCATCTATCCTACATACATCATGCGTCTTCTGATAGCTCACTGCATTCCTTCTTACTTATCAACTTTTGAAGAGATTTCTCCGAATTACGCCTCCATAAAAATTTCTCTCTAATTCACTTACCAGAAAATCCTCCGGATTTATTATCATTTGAAGAGTGGACACAACGTCGTCAAGCCGGACAAGTTAGGCCACAACCCTAACTACCATCACAAGAGGTAGAGCAACATCGCGAGAATACTCCTCCTCCTTCTGCACCCTTTGATTATACGTGCCAAGATGACATTTTAGAGACTCGCACTGAGACAAATTCAAATGATAGTATTCATGACTTAACTCTCCAAAATTAACTCATTCTATCACAAAATCAAAAATTATTGGCTAAGCACATTGGTAGTTTTGAAACAACGTTTGCTTCATGCCTAGCCACAGTTGAAGCACCGCTTTCAACTACATTATCCATTCTAAAAGAGGTTCTTCAAAGAGTTTGTGGTCCTACACTACCTTCAGAATATTGGCCAACTCTAGTGCCTTCTCCTCCTCCTTCAAAACATTCCAAACTTTTTGAAGAGGAAAAAGAACCTCCCGAACATACTCCTACATCTCCTACAAAACCACCTAGTTCTTCTAAGAATGAAGATGAAGGAGATGCTCAAGCTAAAACTTGCCCAAAAGATTCTTAGTTTTTTTAAGATTCCATCTATTGTATAAAAATGATAAAAAAAATCTATGCTCGTAATCGATTAATATGATTAATGAAAACTGCTTTTTGGTGTGTTATATATATATATATATATATATATATATATATATTCATGTAACCTTACAACGATTGGTAATACATGGTATGAACATGATGTCTACAATTAAAATTATAATGCTTTTTGATAATGCCAAAGGGAGAGAACTAATTAAAAGCATAATAAATAATAGAAAGCACATATTTAGAGGGAGATTTATAAAATTTATATATATGTACATTGTACAGTTGTCATCAACAAAAAGGGGGAGATTGTTAGGAAATCAAATCTACGGTTTCAGTGACAACAACTATACAATAGAAATCGAATGTACACATATATTTATATATACAGGTACTTGCTAGAATATATCACTAGAAAGACAAGAATAAGGCTCAAAGGACACTATAAGATGCTAAAAGTCGATAGGAACAAATAAGCACAAGAAAAAGAGCATAAAAACTGATATGCACAATATCAGATGTCTGGGTGCACAATCCAGATGTCTGAAACATTTCTCTGGAACAACAGACTGGCTGAACCAGACGTCTGGCAATTACACTCAGATGTCTGATCTACTACTATATTCAAAAATATATATAGTACCAGACGTCTGAAACATATCCCAGATGTCTGATTTCAAACTCGGATTTCAAATAAGAACTTCAACTGCTACATTCGAACAGACATCTCTGCTTCTCTTCACTGTTACTCTTCATCATCAACAGAAGCAACTGAAGAATGTTCGTTAATGGACGCAACTACTCAAGATACCTATCTACAACTACATATATCATCAAGAATCAAGAGAACAGCACTTAACTTACGAACCTTACTCACTTATGCCTTCTGATTCTTTACTCTATTCTTGATCTCTGCACTCTAGCACTTCTTACTTGTATTCACTCTTCCATATACATAGTTTCTCATAGATAATAATCCTTAGAGATATATTGGAAGCAATTGTACTAATTGGTCGACATCCGTGTTATATTAGAACACACATTTGACAAGAACAACTTACTGTAATCAAGCATATTCCTCCACAAAGCTTCCTCCGCAAAGCGAGGGTGTTTGATAGTTGAATTCCGAAGGGGAGCTTCGGGACTGGACATAGGACGGGAGGTCCGAACCAGTATAAAATCCTAGTGTGCTTATTCTATATTTACCTAGATCAATATTGTTTTAGTTGCATCATATATTTTGTCATAAATACTTGCATATACTTTACACGATCCACCCCACCGACTTTCAGTGTTGTGTGCAACCCTTTGAGGTGCTTCTGACCCCTAGCGGTACTACCTAAATACCTTTGGTATATGCAGTGTAGATCTGCTCTTAAAGATGTTAACAAAGTATAAGTTCTAGAGGTGTTTGACTATGTAGTTCGTTTATTGTGGCAAGTGACCACGGTTTCTCATTTCATGTTTCTCATGGCCATGCCTAGTTTCAGTATCAGGGATGAGTGCATATCTAAGTGTTTGTGGCCCTCCTTACAAGCGAGGTATTGTATTTCGCTGCAGCTTCTTTGGTTACCACCCTCTTATGCATTATTGATCGGACTGCCTCATCTCTTTCTCCTTTTGTTTTAGTCTTTTACTCTAGGAGCAGCTCTCCTAGACTTATACATTGCTTAGCCTATTTCTAACATAGCTTGGGAAATACGAGTGTAACAACGATTATGCCAGTTGGGATGTAATGTAGTTTGCATGACATGGATGTAGATAGCTGGCATACTACACTGTGAAAATGTCCCTAAAATATGGCAGACAACATGGGAGTAGAGGTGGCTGTAGTAGAAGTATTTGGATGTCATTTGAGTACATAAAGAGTTGCTGCACGGTGGTGCCTTTGTTAGATGAGCCGCATTGATGGATGCTTCAGAGAAACGGCACAAGTAGGGCATCTCTTAAGTAGCATAAGCAGTACATAAAGGAGGCCTTGATGCTTACAGATATGGTTGAACGAAGCCATAGGATTCTTGTAAGTGGTGGCAAGATAGCATAAGGATGATAGTAGATGAGGAGGCTATGTTGATAGTTCGCTGGCAGACCAAGCTGACCATCGAGGGACCCTAACTTCCCAAAATAACTACCTTAAACTTGTTGTCCACTACCTGATAAGCAGGGAGGCGGACCGTATCTAGGTGGATATCGCATATTATGAGTGGTCCAAGTTAGGCCGGCAGGTCAAATGCGAAGCAGACGGGCTGTGCCTTAGACGAAGAAGACATATGGCACTGTGCTATTTGGGATGGAGTGAATGAGGAAATGGGCCATTGTAATATGTAATCCAAGGGAAATGGATAAGTTTAAGAGGGCCGGTCCACTTCTTTATTTGTGAGAAATATGAGTTACGCTCTCTATATCTTGATTCCTGCAAAATCCGAAGAATTATTCAACCGAGTCTAGGAGCATTGATTCATTATTTCAAGATGTGATTTTTTAGAAACATCCCAAGTTAATTACCTGATTTATTTTGTTTGTATTATTCATACGTTTGGATTCCATGTGATTTATCTATTATTTTTATGATTTATCTGGCAATATGTAATTCAAACCCTCTTATGTCCATCTCTATCGAAAGTAAGTTAATTATGTTGCTTTAAGATCTACTTTTGCTCTTCATCTTTTTTCTAAGTTTGTTCATTACATTGATATAATTTAGACCCTCTTTCTCCGTTGTTAATTTGTTGTTGTTCTTTATTTTATTTAAATTTGAATGTTATTATCACGAATTGACATATGTCTAATTTGTTAAATTCCTTTTCTATTGTATTGAAAAATTAGAAATCAAACTAATTTTTGATTCAAATCTAATTTTTTCTATTTTATAATATTTAAATACAGCGTTGGAAAAAGAGAAGGAATTTCTACCATAGAGGGTCTCCTAT
Organism: Allium cepa; assembly: GCA_030765085.1. NCBI lineage: Eukaryota > Viridiplantae > Streptophyta > Magnoliopsida > Asparagales > Amaryllidaceae > Allium > Allium cepa. Next base: position 109,632,594 of record CM060944.1, on the reverse strand, counting down.
GCATGAAGAAAGGGCAGACTGGCATAGAGACTTTAGAAAGCATAGACTGCCTTGAATCCCACTGCTTCTTTGCTTGCTTACATTGAATGACAAGACTTGCTGACCGGCTTACCTACTTGAGCTAAAAGCATAAAGCGAGAATCGAATGTAGTTTAGCACATCCTGATGGGAATGGAGAAGAAAGAGTGAAAGGACAAACAAATGTGAATAAAATTTTCATATTAACCGGTTTCGTCTTGAAAGTTAATTCCATTTGTTATACGATTGATATTTTGAATATGAATGTTTCAAATATCATTTTCAAAATAAAAGTTTTCCCCATTGATCTGAATTCATGAATGGACTTTGTGTAATTCTAAATCTTTTACTTGTTTTCCAACTTTAAGATTTGTGTAAAATATTATACATTAGTTTCCTTTCTAAACTAGAAGTTTGATTTAAATGTTAACTTCAAATTCTAATATATATGTATATTTTAAATTATGAGTGTTTACATATAAAAAATTGTTCCTCGATCTAGAACATCAACCATGAATATATGCCAACACACATGTACTGCTCTAATTCAAAATCACAAGATGGATCTTATGTAATAACTGTAATATATAATATCAAACCTTGCTCTAATTTAAAATCACAAGATGGATCTTATGTAATAATTGTAATACTTAATATTAAACATTCTTTAATTGAAACCAAATTCATTATTGGAAATTTTAAATTTCAAATCATATAAGATTTTTGAATACGTTTCCAATATGTACATATATAACTTCCACATTTATTATATACAAATTATTTTAAATCAAAAAATTGGATAATAAAGGAAAATGTAAATGTGAAATAGGTCCATTGTGGTGTAAATCCCAGCACCTTCATATGGTCTCATTAACTATGTACACCTTTTATGTTGATTTTACATAATATACACTATAGTATATTAGGATATACTCACAATTTATTCTATGTATGAACTGCTAATTAGTGACATTTAATAAATCAATCAACTTAATTAAAGAGAAAGAAAAAATGTATCTCTCTAATTAAATCAATTTTTCCCCTCAATTATTTGCATCATTTTTGAACAGAGTAATGAAGGATTTCCTTCTCGAATTTAACTTTAACCGTCAATTGTTAAAAATATGAGTGTATTTGATACATTCATGCATTTAAATTTAAAAAAAATTCAAAAGTTTTAAGAAAATTAAATAAGATTTTATTTGAAATACTTTAGATCGGATCTAAAATCCATTTAGGCTTTATAAACATGACAAAGATCTTAACATGGAATTTTTTTGAAATTCACCCATTAAACTAGCTTCTAACTGGCTCGGTTCCTTCAACAGCCAAGGGAAGGTGTAATGACCCATGAATTTATCACTTTGTAAAATAATATTTAATTTAAAAATATTCAAATATAAGGTTTTTTAACTCAAATTATATTGTATTGAACAATGATTAATAATGGTAATTTTATTTTGAATAAGTAATTATAAAAATATACTCTTTGGAAAAATATCGATAAAGTGACCAAAAATTGTATTATCGATAAACTGTTTTTTAACCAACAGAAATTGCAAACGAGTCTGGATACACGCACTTATTTATCCATAGAAGTAAGAATGTGTAATAAAATTATTTATTATATTTTTGAAATAAAATGTTTTTATGGCATCATCAATTATATCTTCGTTTTCAAATTTTCGATTTTTGAACTTAAATTAAGTCCAAATGATTTAATTATTTTAAAATCAAATGAGGCCCTTTGGATTATTGAATAATAATAGAAATATTATTTTCAAACTTTGTTTACCAATACATATAGTTTAACTAATATGTGAAAACATAACCGAAATAAGAATCGTAATTCGTGACGATTTGACGTAAAGAAGTTGTGCAACGTTATAGGTTATATGTGACATATACATATATACACATCCATGAATATATGAAAATGCTTAAGAATTACCATTCACATTTCATATATTCTAACGGTAAAATAATATAAATATCATGAAATTTGCTAACCAAAACAAACAAAACTCTCCATCACTTGTATACACATGGTAGTTGGATATGACACATAGGGGGTGGGGTGTATGGTTGGGCCGCGAGAATGAGGGACGAGGATAATGCAATGGTGATGTATGACAAATGAAATATCATGATATTTTTCTCATATTTTTTCCTATAAATGCAAGCCATTCATCCTCACTTTCATTCACACTCTCTTCTCTTCATTTCTTAAGCTTCTTGATCTTCTTCCTCCTCTACATTAATGGATTCCATGGCCTCTTAGGAAAATTCAAAAATAGCATTCGAAGTTTTGTCAAAATAAGTCATAAAATATAGAGAGATATACCACTTCGAGTTCGAGGTTGAGTTAGCGAACTTCTCCTTCTTTACCAACCAAGGCCATACCCATCTAAGCATCCCACAACCCTTGCAAGCCCAAGGTCGAACCCCTAGGAGTCTTAGTGCAAGATTTGTAAGCTCTAGTTTCGGAAGAGCGGAGTATAGACTGAAAGTTAGATCAAAAGGATGTCAAGTGAGAAACTCTACTTATTTTTATTATAAATTATATGGTGATATGATATGCTTTTTTCTTTGGTTTTTTTAATAATATTTGGATGGGATGATATGTTTATTTGGTTGTGAAAATAATTCACGTTAAATACACGTCAAATTTACGTAAAGAAAATTACTTTCCTATATGGATTATAAAAGGTTACGACTTAGTAAAACCTCTGTAAATGATTTAAAATGGTTTATAAATATTTTATAAATATTAAAATTCAATTTGGAATGATTTCATGCCATAAAAGTTAAATCAATGTGTAAAGTGGAATATAGCTCAGAATGATCCGAAATAAGAATTTTTTTTGAATTTTTATAACTATGGTTTTCAAATAAAGAAGCAAAACCACAATTTCAGTAATAAAATTTTAGATGTGTCTAAACCAAGTTTTCAAAAATATCACGCTTTGGCGGTTTGGAAACCAAAATGGAAAAATCTTTAAAATGGATATTTTAAAATCTTTAAAGCGATGAAAAAATCTCCATGAATATGTTAAAATATTTTAAAAGGGATTTGAGCTATAAAAATGGGCATATGTGGAATTAAGTTAATGTTTTGATCAAAGAAGCTTTTAAGAACACTGTTCGCAACACTTTTTGCAGCATTTTTAGTAACTTTTAAAACTAAGATTTAAACTTGGGACTTTCTTCTCAAATCTTTTGCAAATGTTTTTTAAAATAATAAATCAAGTTTTTAAAGAGTTTATGGGTTATCAAATAACTTGACTATCTAATGGATGATAAAGAGATAGTTTCTAGGCTCGAGTTTGGGAAACCTGTTGCCTGCTCTCCTTAGCTATCTGGACTGGCCCGATGGAAGGATAGTAAATTTGATTTACTCAGACCACGTTTTCCTAAGATAAAAAAATATTTAGAGATTTCAAAGTTAAACAAGATTTTAAATAATAAGATTTGGTGGTATACTAAACATAATGGTTAAACTTTATATTAAATTCCAAGGAGGAAACTCGTACTATCCATATGAATTTAAAAGATGATTTCACCGTTATTTGACAAATAGTACAAGTTGAATACAGATATTAGTATTGAGTATAGTTAATATAATTCCTATGGATCCTATTTACTCAATATTAATTAGGTTTGAATTTACCATCTTAGATAACATGGTTCTAACCTATTTAAAAATAAGTTTTGAAAATATGAAACCTCTATTAAAATTAAAATAAATTATGGAAACATTTTCCTATGTAATTAATGAGAAATGGTTAGGTGTTTCCAAAATTAAAAGGGCTTTAATGATCTGTATATACTAAAAAAGGAATGGTTTAAAGATGTACATCTCTTAAAGATATTTTATCTGGATAAAAGATATTTGATAAATTGAATAATAATCACCCACGTACTTAAAATATTTTATTATTAAATTAGTTCGGAGGAGCTAGGGTCGGATTTGAGTGATTGCTATCCGAAAACCACTTCGAACCCATATAAGTTCGAAAGTGAAAATATGTTGAAGACAATGATTTTAAAGACAGAGATCTTCATAATGTAAGGTTGCTTGCCACTAACCTTTGGGGTAATTCCCTTATCATATATACGGTGGCAGTGGTTCCTTAAATTTGAAATCTTCAATGCAAGGACTACTCGCTACTAATCCTATGGGTGATTCTCAAACATGATGTAGTAGGAGAAGTGCCTTCAATTTGTCATATTCTTGAAAAACTTGTATGGACGAATGTCTTACATTACATTTCTAAGACCACGTACATTGATCTCTGCAAACGTACATCTGTTAGTGGTGAAGGACGCAACCCCCTTATATTTAACACCTTTTTTTAAGATGTATGAGCTCAGAGGTTGTACTTTTATGGAAACCAATAGTGTGTTGTTGGAAATGGCAACGTGACGTTAAAAGCAATATTTGTTCTAGGAAAAATAAAACGTTACCTTAAGCCTCGCACATCGGGAATGACAAAAATAGGGTAGATGCGACATGACTATGTGGGTCGCACCCGTTAGGATATGGTCATCACCTTTCTAGATTACCCTCTATATTTTGGGTATGTTGTGTATGCTTTGGGATCCCAGTAAAGGTCGGTAACGACCAAGGTGATGTCATATTTGGTACTATTTATGGTAAAGGTAAGCCGGTTCTGTGTTGGTAGAGATTGGAGCCTCAGATACTTCCTTCTAGTGATGTACTATTGGAATGTAGTCGCTTAACTTGTCATTGTGTGGAATCCATTCTCTAATACGAGCCTTTACGATTTTCGTTATAAACATATAACGCTTGAATTTAATAAATATAACAATTTCGGGTAAGATTATATATATTTATTTGAAAGATTTTTCAAAGAATGTAATTAAAAATAAAATTTCTGATTTTACATAGTAAATGGTTTGGTTATCATAAGGTAAAAACACATCCGTGTTTATGTGCGGTGTGGTCTTATGAGATACCTTTTGTTTTCAAAAACCCATATTTTGAGTTTTTCACGCCAATCCCATGAATGACCCGGTGTTTATTTTCTTTTCCCCTTAAACTCTGGGTTCCCTATATTTTCGGCAGCTAATCAATTAGATAGCTTGGAAAATTTCGGGAGGAGCATCGAGCATGAAGCTAGAGGGTTATATGTAGATAGTTATCTATTTTTATTTCTATTGTATTATGTATAAGTATCCACCAGTACCTGTAGGGATCGGCAGTTAAACTGTCCCTGGCTTGCTATGACCATGCTATCTTATTTTGAGAGTGATAGCATGTACCACCTATCTGTATAATTATAAGTTGTTAAATGAGATGTGAGAATCTATTCTATTCTTTCTTTTATCTTTATTTACTTTTACCCCAGATTATCTACCTCTCTTGCACTTGAATTTATGGCAAGTGAATACTGAGGATGTATTAGTGTCGATTTTCAAGGGTCGAAAAGACGAGTCATCACAGTTGGTATCACAGCTTAGGTTGAATGAACACCTAAGCCTTGATAGGGTCAACTCATTAGATATACAGTTGGTAATGCCGTAGAATGAGTTTCGTTAGTGAGAGCACGAATTTAAATGTTTTATCTAAAGAGGTATATTTGAGCTTTTTGCCCATTCCCTAAGATCTCTATATTCTAAATTGTCTCTTTATTATATCCAGACAGTGAGAAATGAGTAACCGAAGAAGATGTAGAAGGGGAGGTAGCAGCACAACGACCACCAAGGGTCGAACTCCAAATGATGCGGTGATTGAAGAAGTAATAGTTCCCGTGCAACCTCAAGTTAACTTTGCTACCCTTTGCAAAGATTATACCAGCTTGGGAGGAAAGCCATTTAAGGACACAAATCCTGTAAGAATATTTTTAAAGGATTAGACATCGATGATGATCGAAAGAGGTTCTTTACCTCCTGGTAATTGAAGGTTGGGGCTTTAGGTTGGTGGGAATCTATTACTCTTAATGAGTTGGAAGATAATTTCTCTTGGGAAAGGTTTAAAGATGTTTTTGAAGAACAATACATCCCCACCACTGGAAAATCCCGCCTGTGTAGAAGTTTCATTGATCTGAAACAAGAAGAGATCTCCGTGGAAGAATATTTACACAAATTCAATGAATAATCTCGCTTTGAGCCTGGACTAATAAACATGCCTCTGAAGAAAAATGAGATGTTCATTTCTGGGATGAAGGAGCAATATCAGGATAGGAAGACCGCTCATGTAAAAGGAACCTTTATGGATTTAATAAATATGGGTTTCGGTTATGAAACTTTGGACAAAAAGAGTCCGGTCACAACCCAAAACAACAACAACATGAGGAAGTTCAATAACAATAGAAAGAAGCCATGGCAAGGCAAGCCTGGAGGAGGATCTCGGAAAACCGTTTTTGAAGATGTTAAATGTTTTAACTGTGGAAAGAAAGGTCATTATTCAAAGTACTTAGGAGTCCCAAGGTTCAAAGGTAGCAGCAGGGAATCGTCTCCCCTATGGTTCAAAATAGTCTCTACCACAACTGCCATCAACCTCACACTAGAAAAAAATGCCTGTTAATGAAGAAAGGAGAGCTGGTTAAGGTCTATGCTATCAAACACGAGTCTTCAACATCTACTGATGTAAAGGCCAAGGGAGTTCTTGAAGGTAATATCCATGTCGGTGATTATTTAGTTAGTGTATTATTAGATACAGAAGCTTCCCATAGTTTACTTCTAAAGGATTGAATTAAAACTAAAAACAAAAATAGTAGATTCTCCGATCTGTGTGTCTAATCCCATACGCGGTATTACTAAACTCTGTATGGTTTGAGAAGATGTCTGAATCACTTACCATCCCCATCATTTTTCTTGTGACCCATTCGTCCTCAATTTTAACGGTTTTGAGGTTTTGCTTGGTATGGATTATTTATCCAACAATAAAGCTATCCTTGATTTCATTAAAAAGACAGTATCTTTATGGACCAGCTTCGGGAAATTTATATAAATATCTTGTAAAGAATCCAGTCTGGTAAGGGATAGTTTCGTATATATGCTAGATTCATCCCAAAAAGGTTTAAAGATGATACCGATTGCTAAGGAGTTTCGGGATGTTTTTAAAGAGGTAAAAAGTTTATCCCCACATCGGGAAATTGAGTTTAGTATTGACTTGATTCTTGGTGCAAGACCTGCTATCCACTTTATTCGAAAGATGGCTCCAAAATAAAAGGATGAGTTAGCAAACCAAACTGGTGAGTTGTTAAAGAAAGGACTAGTTAGACTAAGTCACCACATTTGGGGCACAACGGTAGTTTTTGTTGCAAAATCCGATGGCTCTCTAAGATTTTATGTGGATTATCACGACCTGAACAAATAGACGATTAAAAATAAGTACCTTTACTCTGCATAGATGACTTGTTTGATCAACTTTACGGTGCTCGAGTATTCTCCTAAATGGATCTTGCCACCGGATTCCATCAGCTAAGGATAGCTGAATATTGCATTCCATTAATTACATTTAGAGGTTGGATCGTTTTTACGAGTGGTTAGTTATGTCTTTTGGGCTGACCAATGATCCCGCTTATTTTGTTGGATTTCATGAATAGAGTATTCAGAGATATGCTCAACAAATTCATATTGGTTTTTATTGACGATACTCTTATCTATTCAAAGACCAAAGAGGAACATAAAAGACATATAGAGACTGTATTGGGGATATTATGGAGACATGTTCTTAAAGCCAAATTCTCAAGGTGCCATTTTTGGGAGAAGGAGGTAAGGTTACTTAGACATGTAGTATATCGGGGACGGAATTTCGGTAGGTCCAGGAAAGATTTCATATATACAAGATTGGAACCAACCACAGACTCTAACGAATGTTGAAAGCTTCTTAAGATTGGCAGGATATTACAGGAGGTTTATTCAAGACTTCTTAAAGATTTTCTCCCACCTAACAAATTTGACTTTGAAGAATGTTAAGTTTAATTGGACAACGAAATGTGAGGAAGATTTAGTGAGTTTAAGAAAAGTCAACTAGTGCTCCGATCCGAGCTATTATTTACGAAAACAATGGTTTAACTGTATATACCGATGCTTGTGGAGAAGGTTTAGGTGCAGTTCTGATGCAACATGGAAAAGTTATCGCTTATTTGAGCAGATAACTGAAAACTCATGAAAGGAATTATGCAATCCACGACTTAGAATTATTAGTCATTGTATTTGCACTAAAAATGTGAAGGCATTATTTACTGGGTAAGAATTCATTATGGTTTATTTTAATAAACCTTAATTGACCTTAGTAAATAATATTCCTTTTTTAAATAGGTGAAAAGTTCGATCTCTTCACATATCACAAATATTTGAAGTATCTTTTCACTCGGAAGAACTTAAATATGAGACATCAACGTTCGTTAGAATTTAACGCAACATATGATCTTGACATTTTAAATACGCCTAGGAAAACCAACGTTGTAGTGGATGCACTAAGCAGAAGGCATACCGTTATAGTTTATATAATGGTAAGTTTAACCTTGATTAATCATATAAAAAAGAACTGACATAGGGATATGTTGATTACGAGGATAGCCGAGGAAGTTGAGGAGAACATGATACTATGAAGATGGACGGGATTCAATGTGGATAAGCAAGGAATTTAAGAATGCATGACAGAATTTGTTTTTCGAATATTGATGGGATTAGCAGGAAGTTCTAGCAGAATGTCATAATTCTCATCTTACAATACATCCAGGAGTTACCAAGATGTATCTAGACATGAAGAGGACTTCTTGGTGGGAAGGTATGAAGAGGGACATTTCCATCCATCTTAGTAGATGTGCAAATTGTCAGCAAATCAAAAACAATCGGCAAAAGACTGCTAGAATATTTAAACCTGTTGAGATTCAAACTTGGAAGTGAGACTAGATATCAATGGATTTCATTGATGGCTTAACTCGAACGAGAAAGGGAAATAAAGGCTTTTGCGTTATCATAGACCGATTGACCTAAAGCGCATACTTTATTCCAGTAAAGCCAACAAGGACAGCCTTTAGCATAGCTGAAATATACATGAGAGAGACTGTTCGACTACATGAAGTTTCGAGCAGCAAGTGAGTGATCGAGATCCAATTTTTAACAGTCAGTTCTGGGTGGCATTACAGACAGCTTTGGGAATGAAACTGGATTTAAGCACCGCATACCATCCGTAAACTGATGGGAAAACTGAAAGGGTAAAGTGAGTATTAGAAGGTCTTTTGAGAGCTTGTATCTTAGATTTTAGAGGTTCATGGGGAAATCGTCTTCATCCTTTGGAATTACAACAAAAACTACTGGGCAGGTATTGATATGGCACCTTATGAAGCTTTATATGGTCGTCCATGTAGATCACCGGCAAGTTGGATCAAAACAGCAGATCGGTTAATAATTGGTCCTGATACGATTTGAGAAGCCTCCGAGAATGCAGATATGATCAAAAAGAAGCTGAAGGAAGCTCAAAATAGGAAGAAGAGTTACGCCGATCAGAGGTGTAGGAATTTATAATTCTCAGTTAGAGATTTTGTATTTTTGAAAGTCTCTCCGGTGAGGGGAGTAATAAGGTTTGGAAGGACTGGGAAGAGTTAGCACCTCGATATATTGGACTTTTTCCCATTCTTGAGCGGATTGGCCCACCAGCCTATCAAGTAGAATTACCAGAAAGGTTTTCGGGTGTACACAAGGTTTTTCACATATCTCACCTGTGAAAGTATGTGTATGACCTAAAAGAAATCATAGAGACGGCTGCCCAAGAAGATTTAAAAGAGGTACCAAACTTAACTATTGTCAAACAACCTAATCAAATTGTGGATCATGATGAGAAGCGATTAAGGAGAAATGTTGTAAGATTGATTAAAGCTAAGGGGAGTGGTGATATTAAAGAATGGACTTGGAAAACTGAGGACAGATTGAGAAAAGCTTATCTCGGGTTTAGGATTGATGCATACTTTGCATATTATATCGAGGTATACTCACGCCTATGGTATAGTCACTTTATCTTTGTATTCCATCATGTCTAATATATTTCTTTTTGAGCTATCTTCTTCTTATCGTAAATTTCGAGGATAAAATTCTTTTAAAGGGGAAGTCTGTAACGACCCATGAATTTATCACTTTGGAAAATAATATGTAATTTAAAAATATTCAAATATAAGGTTTTATAACGCAAATTATATTGTTTTAAACAACGATTAATAATGGTAATCTTATTTTTAATAATTAATTACAAAAATATACTCTTTGAAAAAATATCGATAAAGTGACCGAAAATCGTTTTATCAGTAAACTGCTTTTCAACCATCAAAATCGTAAATCAGTATGGAAACATACGCTTTTTATTCATATAAGTAAGAAAATGTAATAAAATTATTTATTTTATTTTTGAAAGTAAATTGTTTTTACGACATCATCAATGATATTATCATTTTCAAATAATCAATTTTTGAATTTAAATTGAGATTAAATAATTTAATAATTATTTTAAAATCAAATGAGTCCCTTTGGATTATAAAATAATATAGAAATATTATTTTCAAACTTTGTTTACAAATGTATATAGTTTAGCTAAGAAGTGAAAATATGACTAAAAATCGAATTTGGAATTCATGACGATTTGACGTTTTGAAGCTGTGCAATGTTGTAAGTTATATGTGAAATACATATACAAATATACACATTCGTGATCATATGTAAATATTTAATAATTACCATTTACGTTTCATATTTACTAATGACAAAATAATAGAAATATCATGATATTTCCAAACCAAAACGAACAAAACTCTTCATCACTTGTACACACATGAGTAGCACATGGATATTGCACATACGGGGATGGGGTAGGGTTGGGCCATGAGGATGAGAGAGGAGGATGATGCAATGGTGATGTGTGGCAAAGAAATATCATGATATTTTTATCACATTTTTATGTATAAATACAGGCCATCCATCCTTACTTTCATTCACATTCTCTTCTCTTCATTTCTTAAGCTTCTTCATCTTCTTCCTCCTCTAGATTAATAGCTTCCATAGCTTCTTAGGAAAATTCAGAAATAGCATCGAAGTTCTATCAAAATGAATCGCAAAATATGGAGAAATATACCGCTCCAAGTTCGAGATCGAGATCGAGTTAGTGATCTTCTACTTTTTCTCTTATCAAGGCCGTACCCATCTATGCAGCCCACCACTCTTGCAAGCCCAGGACTGAACCCCTTAGAGTCTTAGTGCAAGATTCGTAAGGTCGGGTCCCAGAATAGTGGATCTTTAGTCGATTGAAAGTTAGATCAAAAGATTATCAAGTGAGAAACTCTTCTTATTTTTGTTGTAAATTATATGATGATATGACATGCTTGTTTTCTATGGTTGTTTATCATATTTGGATGGGATGATATGTTTGTTTGATTGTGGAAATAATTTATGTTAAATACACGTCAATTTACACAATGGAAATCACTTTCCTATATGAATTATAAAAGTATTACGGCTTAGTTAAACCACTTTAAAATGATTTAAAATGGTTTATAAATTTTTTGTAAACATGGAAATTCAATTGAAAAAAGTTCTGACAAGATATGAAATTAGAGCCAAAAACAGACGCGTCGTGTATCGGTAGTTCGCGATTTCACGTCATAAAAGTTAAATCAATGTGTAAAGTGGGATATAACTTGAAATGATTCGAAATAAGAATATTCTAAACTCTTATAATTATGGTTTTCGGATAAATAAGAAATTAAAATGCATATTAAATCTTTATATGGAAAAAATTCCATAAATATATTAAAATGTTTTAAAGGGATTTGAGTTATAAAAATGGACATATGTGGAATGAAGTTAATGTTTCGTTCAAAGAAGCTTTTAAAAACACTATTTGCATTTGTAGCAATTTTTTGTAACTTTTAAAATTATGATATAAACATGATATTTTCCTCCCATATCTTTTGCAAATGTTTTTTCAAATAATAAATCAAATATTTTAAAGAGTTTAGAGTTAATCAAATAATTTGATCATCTTATAGGCGATAGAGAAATTGTCTCTACGCTTGAGTTTGAGAAACATGTTGTCTACTCTCCCTAGCTACCCGGACTAGTCGGTGGAGGGGATGATAAATTTGATTTACTCAAACCATATTTTCCTAGGATAAAAAAAAGATTTGGAGATTTTCAAAAGTTAAACAAGGTTTTAAATAATAAAATTTTGGTGATATGTGAAACATTATTGGATAAACTCTATATTAAATTCCAAGAAGGAAACTCGTACTATCCCTGTGAATTTAAAAGGTGATTTCACCGTTATTCGACGAATAATACAGGTTGAATACGGGTATTAGTATTGAGTATAACTAATATAATTCCCGTGGATCCTATTTACTCAATACTCGTTGGGTTTGAATTTATCATCTAAGATAACATGGTTTTAAACTCATGTAAAAGGTATGTTATGAAAATATGAAACCTCAATTAAAATTGTGTTAAATTATGGAAACATTTTCCTATGTAATTAATGAGAAATGGTTTGGTGTTTCCAAACTAAAAATGAGGTTTAATGATTCCATATACACTGAAAAGAGAATGGTTTAAAGATGCATATCTTTAGAAGATATTTTATCTGGATAAAAGATTTTGATAAATTGAATAATAGTCCCCAACATGCTTAACATATTTTATCGATAAATTGAGGAACCGAAGTCGGATTTAGGTGATTCTTATCCAAAACCACTTCGAAAGTCAAAATATGTTGAAGGCGTTGATTTTGAAGATGGAGGTCTTCATAATGTTGGGATGCTTGCTACTAACCGCTAGGATAATTTCCTTATCATGTATATGGTGGTACAGGTTCCTTCAATTTGAAATCTTCAATTCAAAGACTACTCGCTACTAATCCTAGGGATGATTCCCAAACAAGGTGCGGTAGGAGAAGTGCCTTCGGTTTGTCCTGTTCTTGGACAACTTATATGGACGAATGTCTGACATTGCATTTTTAAGACCACGTACATTGATCTCTACAAAAAAACATCTGTTAGTGATGTAGGATGCAACCCCTCTTATAATTAACATTCTTTTCGGATACGTACGAGCTCAGAGGTTGTACTTTTGTGGAAATCAATAGTGTGTTATTTGAAATGACAATGTGGCATTTAAAGTAGGATTTGTTCTATGAAAGGTAAAACGTTACCTTAAGCCTCGTACATCGGGAATGACAGAAACAGGGTAAATGCAAGAGGGCTATGTGGGTCGCACCCAATAGGATATGGTCATCCCCTTTTTAGATTACCATCTATATTTCGGGTATGTTGTGTATCCTTTGGGATCCCGATAACGGGTGGTAATGACTGAAGTAATGTCATATTTGGTACTATCTATGGTAAAGGTAGGTCAGTTCTATGTTGGTAGAGGTTGGAGCCTCAAGTTCATCCCTCTAGAGTTGTACTATCAAAAGGTAGTCCCTTACTTGTCATTGTTTGGAATTTATTCTCCACTACGAGCCTTTACAGTTTTAGTTGTAAACCTATTGTACTGGAATTTAATAAATGTAACAATTTTAGCTAAGATTATATATATTAATTTGAAAGAATTTTCAAAGAACATCATTAAAAATAATATCTCTAATTTTGCGTAGCGAAAGATTTGGTTATCATAAGGTTAAAACTCATCCGTATTTATATTCTGCATGGTCTAATGGGATACCATTTGTTTTCAAAACTCATGTTTTGAGTTTTCTCACAGCAGTCCCATGATTGTCCCAGACTTTATTTTCTTTTCCCTTTAAACTCCAGGTGCCCTATTTTTCTAAGCATCTAATTAATTAGGTAGCTTGGAGCATTTTTGGTGCAGCATGGAGCATAAAGCTGGAGGGTCCTGTATAAATAGTTATCTATTTCCATTTCCATTATATCATATATAAGTATCTACTAGCACCTGTAGAGATAAACAGTTATAACTGTCCCTAGCTAGGTTAGTACTTGCGATGACGCTAATATCTCATTTTGAGAGTGATTGTATGTACTATCTATATGTTGCTATCTCATTTCATTTCTTATTGAAATTCATCGATTCTTTTTTTGTTTGAAAGATAAAGTTTTCTACTATGTGTATACAAATTTTCTGCTCAATCTGCGATAATTTGATCCTCTATTTCATGCTTGGAATTTGAACCCGAGATGGTTTTCAGGCCTATGCATTTTGGTTAACTGTTGCAAACATGGTCTTATTCCATCTTTGAGACAGTGTAACTTTTTCATTTCTGGTCTAAATTCATTGATTCCTTTTTCTTTTGAACAATAATGTTTTCTACTATATGCATATTAATTTTCAGCTCAATATGAGGTGGTTTGGTACTTTGTTTCATACCTGAAAGTTGAACCCGAGATGGTTTTCGAGAATTTGAACTCTTGGGAGTTCTATTTTTGAGATTTGAGTTGCCTACACTAGCGTTATATGAGATTTTCCTTTTGACGTTTACTTGAGTTTTATTCCCCTCTTTGTAGATATATTTGTCTTATGGCGTGTTTGAGATGGGATCTCTTTATGCATGTTTTGGGTTTGCCAAGATGGCGGGTTTAGGTTTTCCCCTAAACCATATTTGATGTTTTATGAATGTCGATGATATGAGGCTCACTACTTTTAGCGCTTTATGGGTATTTTATCTCCTTTGAGATTATACGTTTGTGTAGTGATACCATATTATCATTTGATGTAATCATACACTTTAGATTGTTTCTTCCCATTCGAAAATACTATCACATTATCCTTATGCTCATATTATAGCTTATCCTTGTAAAATGATTTTTTCAGTTAGATTTTGTGAGTTATTCAACTCACCTTGCCGTAGTTGTGCAAAATCTCGGATTAGAGCTGAAAAATTGAAGCTTTGGCTTGATTTCAGCCTTCAAGCACCCATAGAAGAAGAAAATGATGCATGCAAAGAAGAAATTTTACTGTAATTAGAAAACCCTCTCCTCAAACAAATTTTTTGATGAAGTAGTGATGTTTTGAAGTTGATTACCTTTTTATTTTGCTCTAGATTGAAAAAGATCTCGGTTTGATGAAAAAGTGGAGTTTGGTTTTCTTTCAGCAGAAGAGGAAGGAGATGATGTTTGAACGTACTGTAATTTGTTTTCTTACTTTCTCTTAACTGGTTAAGAGCAATAATAGGCTTTGAACTCATTATTTAAAAGAAAATTTAATGGCCTAAGTAATTGTTTCACACTTAAACTAGAATGTTCATTTCTAGTTTATATATTTACACGGTATAATAAAAACAAAGTCATTTTACTTTCAAATTTTAAACTAAAATTGTTTAAAAGGATTAATTTTAGTTTTAAAACATTTTACTATTAAAAGCCTCTATTTTTACATAAATACACTATTTACACCAAATAAATTCATAAAAGCACATTTTTAACTTCTAAAATTCAACAAAAATTATTTTCTTACTTAGAAAAATATAACAAACCATTTTAAACTCAATTTTATAATTGATACTCATTTTTAAACCAAATTCCAACTTTTTATTTAATTAAAAACCCTTTAAAAATCAAATACTTCATTCAAAAATTATTAAAAGAAGTAATTGCCAATAATTAATAAAATCATTGCATTTTCTCTAAATAAAGATCATTTTCCATTCCTTCTTAACCCAAATAAATAAAATAAAGCTTTTAAACTTCATTTTCTCATTTTATTCCCAAAATTTCATTGTTTATTCCTAATAAACAATTTTCAATTTTCAATTTTATTTTAATTCATAATGTTAAATCATAGCTACCATTATAATTTAATATTTACAGATAATCTCCAAAACCAGGGTTGTTACAGACTTTCCCCTTAGCAAAATTGCATCCTCGTAATATCTAGAGAAGAGTTTATATTCAACTCATTTATTTCATCAATCAAAAGAAAGATAGACAAGCTCGAGTTTAAAAAAAATTCCTCTCAACTCAAAATGATGGAAGACCAAGATAAAATTGCTCGATAAATTCTATAATTTCCCGAATATATTCGTCAGGTTTAGCGGACTATAGAATTTGTATGAGTAATACCTCATGATTTCGAAGGCTTCTCACCTTCGAAACAAGAACACAACAGAATGCTACCCAAAGGATCAATCAAATGAGATTGGGAATGAGTAAGTATGTAATGATATGTATATCTGCTGCAAAAATATGCAATGATATTGTTTCTTTGAATCAAACCAAGCGGATTCTTTTGGTTAGGGTCCTATGGTTTTTTTTTTGACATTTATAATAAACCTAAAATCTAGGTTTGCTATTCAATCGGATAATTATTAGTTTGATATAGTACGGGGGAATCACGTTCCAAGTATAGGTGAGTTGAGTTGAGCATAAACTCATCTTGCTATTTTTATATGTTTAAGATAATATATTATTCATACCGGACTTTATGTTTAATCCAAGTTTCTATTCTTGTTTTCTTTATTAACTCATGTGTACTTATTCGAGTAAGTCGAGTTTATGCTCCTAGACAGGTAGCTTTTGGGGGAAGCTAAACAACGCAAGCCGAAGACGAAACATGAGACTTGAGTGTTATATTTCTATTGTTTCAACCCCATTGTATCTAATGTTCACAATCACATCTTTACATGTGGTGCAAGACACTAATAGTATGTTGTGCTATATTTTTGACCCCACATAGGGACGACTTTGTGATGCAAGTATTATTGAAATGAATCTGTAACGATATGCATGTTCTAGTTATATCTGCTTTGTTTACTTAGAATTGTATCATAAAATTGAACCCATCTTTATTGCCAAAAAATAATTCTAAGGCAATTACAGCAGATTGGGGTTCATCTTTGGGTTTTGTAATAAGGAATGGTACAAAAAGTATTCAATCTATCGTGGTTACGAATTTGTTCATAGGCGTGAGTAATGAATCGTATCAAAAAATATTTGCCCCTAAATGTTCACTACAACAAAATACCCATTTCGCAATTGACAATGTCAGTTACAATAGACCTATTACAACTAATATGCGATATTGCAATAAAATGATTCTATTTTACAACTATTTATGCTACTTGCAAGTGACCGTTGTAGTAGTATTTTTTTTACAACGGTTCTAAAGAGTAGCAATAGATTTTTTACAACTGAAAATGTCAATTGTCATTTGATCTTTTGAAACTATTTTTGACAGTTGCAAAGTAAATGCCAAAAAATGAAAATGAACAATTAACCACATCGTATATATTATAATACACAATTATCAGTATTTAATAATTTAGTGATTGAAACAAATATTATCATAAAACAACAAAAAACATACATTTCAACAAGCTAAATAAAATTATATTCACATATTTCTAACATATATTTCAAAGGGCCAGATAAAGTTACATTCACAAAGTTCTAATACAACACAACACATAATTCATAAATATAGTGTAGCACATAACCCATAAGCCAAAATGCACCAGCAATCTTGATCATTTTTATGCACAATTAATCAACCATAGTGGACAAAAAATACTAGGCAGTTAGCAACTTCACCAAAAATATAGCAAAAAAAAAGCACCAGAAAGCCTGATTCTCACATACCACTGTTTGCCACATAGCGTTCCCTATTGGACAACTGATCCCGAATGCCGTTCTGCTACAGGGTTATTGGATGCGATCAGGTTACTAGCTATAGCTTGCCGGAGTTGCAGTTGTTCGAAGAAGAGGACTTAGAGTACTGCACGAAGAGGCAGCTGTTCGTTTTGGGTTGCGAGTGTACAGGCCTCCGGTATTAGTTTTCTACAGTCCATTATGCTGCATATTTTGTCCCTTTCTTCTTGTGATATATTTGGGTGTTCCTGTTAATAAAATATACCCCTGATTAGCAGAATTTTACAAGATAAATTTTAACTTTGTGGAAAAAAGCAGAATTCGTTAGTTAAAGAACATAGAAAATTAATAGCAAAAATACTTTCATTTGATGCCATTTATATACTTAAGGACCCTTGTAACCTCCTACGGAACTTTTTAATCTTTAAATATACAAATTAAGGGGTGTAAAATTAAAGTGCACAAGTAAACAAGCTAACAAATCCCTAATCACTAATCTTTCTTTTAACAAACTCTACTGACGGGTATTGATAGGTCATAATCTGCTACAATTATATACATGTGTTACTTACTGTTAAAACAAACTAATCCGAAAGATGAATTTAATAGCATACCAAATGTTGATAGATTTAGTACTAGACAAGGATCAAACATGTGTGCATATAGACAAGCTACATTAAAACTGAAATATGGATCAAACTATAGAATTGACAGCTTATGTTAACCAACTTATTTTATTCCCTCTTAAATGCACGCACCCAAATCACAACAACAATTACTTGTCTATGATGCATCTATATTGATATTAAAACACATTATTGTTAAGAAAATACTCATGTTGATTTTGGTCAAGCACAAGTTGTAAATAGAAAGGTGCAAAACTGCACAAAATACACTCTTTGAAATACCCAAAAATGGGTTAACATCAACAACAACAACAAAACAAAAAAAAATCCAACCTTCATCACCGTTGCATTTGCTCTTGTTGATATTGATATTGATATTGTTTCAGGTCAACAAACTCTAACAGCTCTTCAACATCAACCACTTAATCATCCACACTTAACAGAGGAATATCAATATCAACAAGAGCAAAGGCAGATACCTAACTGCTTTAGGTTTGTTACCGATCGTATTCAATCTCCAACAATGCAACCCTCAAGTCAGCTCCAAGCTCCCACGACGGTTCAACACACCTCAGAAATTAATGAAGATACTGAAGAAGGGGGTAGGCTTTCACCAAAGCCAGAGTTGCTTCCCCTCTCCTTGAATAGATGCCACTTTCGATTTAGGCGACGTGCGAACAAGTGGCGAACTTCTGGTTTGCAATCTCCACTCCATAAGATAGTAATAACAAGTCGACATCATCAACAACTCATACACATCACGAGTTGCCTGGCAGCACACATCTAATTCAGGCAAAGAGGTCCAATCACAGATGTCTGGACTTTGGCCGTTCATTCGAAATCAAGTAACAGACTTGAGCCGTCCAGTATCATAGCAGTGGCTTCAAATTCGTTTCTAACGGAAATGCGAGATGGAGGAAATTCGGTGCCAAAGCTTTGTTGGATGATGGAGGTGGTTGCGATTCAAAGTGTGGGCTTAGATCTGGAGTTTCTGTTTAGATCTGGGGTGCGTGGGGATTTGGATCTGGGTTATCGAAGGTGGTGGTGGGTGTAAGGCCGGACGTGGTGCAGGTTTTGCAGTTCACGAGGTGGGTTCAGGGTGTTGTGCGATGATGCGGGGATGGGCAACTTTCTGGTGGAGGATGGTTGTTGCGATGGTGGTGGGACAGGCTGAGGGTGGATTGGAATTTGGAGAGGTGATCGAAGTTCTCGGACTGGTGCTGCAATGATGGAGGGTGGATCGAAATTCCTTTTAGGATTACACCGAGAAGGACACGAATTTCAAAAGCTTTAGCCTCGTTTGGCTTGTCATTTCTAATTTTGTGTTTTCATATATACAAAAGCGCGTCAGTTGTATGTATTGTTGAAAAACAAACAATTTTGAAAATGAAATTAACATGTAAAATAGAAAACAAGTTTATTTTGTTTTTCGTGTTTGAAAGAAGACAAAAGCACGGAGAACAATCTAACTCCTTCGTTCGTCGCAATGACTAAGAATTATAAATCTTCTTTTATTTTTTGCTATTTCTTAGTGCAAATTGTAAACACAAAACTCAAAATACAAAATGAAACCAAACAGACCCGTCAATTTTGCTTTGGAGCCAAAATTAGGGTTAAAAATTTGGTTTGAAACCAAAATTTTGAGTTTGAAGACAAAGCATGTTTATTGCAACTGATACGAAAACGTAGTTGTTAAAAATATGTTTATTGCAATTGATACAAAACACGGATGTTAAAATTATGTTTATAGAAACTGAAAGAGTAACGTAATTGTTAAAAATATGCTTATTGCAACTGGCAGAAGGAAAATGTAGTTGTTAAAAAGGTTAATTTTTTTTAAAAATTAACTATTAAATAAAATTATTAATTATAATTATAAAATATTAAATGTTGCTTCTTAATTATTAATATTGCTTATTTATTATGAATTATTAAATGTTTGTCTTAATTATTGATTATTATTAATTTTTGATTTTTAATGGCCATTATTAATTAATGATTATTTAAAATTAATTATTAAATACTAAATATCACTTCATAATTAGTAAATTTTATTTATTAAATATTATTCTTCATTATTATATAATTATTTATTTATAATAATTTTTAGCAAAGCTAGCCGGCTTCGTAGTGGGTTATGCCACTGTATATATAATGAAAAATTGGTGTTCTATACAAGCACAGAAAAGTTAAATGGGAAGAGCCAATACAACAAAAGAAAATAAAGCACAAGAAATAGACAAAAGAAGCCTATACTACTTAACAAATATGACTACGCGCCCTCCAAAGAGCCACTGCCAACATCAAACGACGGGCCAATAACATGAACATACCTAGAGAAAAGAGCAGGCAGATTCGGATCATAACCTACAGATGAATGAGGGTAAATAAATTTTCTATCTCAACTGACGTCATAAAATTTACTTTTATTCTCCTCGCCTATCTCACCAACCATAGCAAGAGACAGACATCTCCGTCAATATGATATATAAGACAACGACTCTCACCCTCAATACTACTGATAAAAGCATATTAGGTGTCAGTCTCAGGCGAGAACCGCATTTTCGATGGAACATGAATCCAGGCCCGCTCCTTAGAATTCCAAATGATAGAATCAGTCAAAATAGAAGTAGCAATCACAGGCTGGGCCGTACTAACAGGAGCAACTACAAAAGAAGCAACACCAGCAGAAGCTACAACTGGAGGGGAAATAGAAGGGGGGAGGAGCAACCTTCGGGACCCACTTTCTGACAAGAGGACGAGGAAGTGGAACTCGATCAGATAAAGGAACAAGGACAACAGAGGCAGATCTAGTACAAGAATCCGATAGGTGCCCAAAGGACTGACAGAACGAACAGATATCCAGTTTTCAACTGTAGCGTACTCTGACCTTGACAAAATGGCCCTCATCGAGGCTGACTTTCAATACACAAGGAAAAGGTTTGACAGGTGTTCAATCAGGGCTTTAGCATAAACTAATCTCTTGTTGGCTATAGTGTTAGCATCATAACATATCACCTTACCAACAAAGCCTGCAAGCCAATCAATCCCGATCAGGGGTTAAGAACAGATGGGATGTGAGAAAAGTAGGCCTAGACAAGAATAGATTATCCATGATCATTCGCCCTAATTAATTTATAGTAATTATTAAATATTACTTGTTAATTATTAAACACTACTTATTAATTAAATATAAAATTTCAAACATTAGTTATTAAATAATAATAATTAATTATTTAATATCAATTATTAATTATATTTATTAATTACTAAATAAAATTAACAAACATTAACTATGGTTTACTACTTATTAATAATTAGCTATAATAAGTTATTAAACGTTAAAAAAAAAATATTGTTAATAATAATAAGTAATTATAAATTATTTATTGATAATCATTGATATAATAAATTTTAAATAAGGACATACATAAGCTATCATTTATAATTATTAATTATAAATTGATATTTACAAATTATAAAGTAAGTATTAATTATTTGTTATTGATTAAAATATCCAAGCGAAAACCTTTGTGTTCACTCGGATTATTGTTTCTAATTAACAATGTTTACTTAAAAGTGGTTGCAATAAAGACTTATGATTAGGACAATGGTTATAAATAAATATTTACGATGGTCAAAATTAATTAGTTATTATAGATCTCTATTACAACTGGTTAAAAGAAATAGTTAAAATATATTGCAACTGGCAAAAAAAAAGCAGTTGTTAAAAATATGTTTACTGCAACTAGTAGCAAAACGCAGTTGTTAAAAATATGTTTGTTGGAACTAGCAGAAAAAAGCGGTTGTTAAAAATATATTCAACTAGCAGGAAAACACATTTGTTAAAAATATATTTATTGCAATTGTCGAGAAATGTCAGTTGTTAAAGATCATTTATTGCAACTTTCATATGGCGCAATTGTAAATAACTGGTTGCAATATGGTAATTTTCTTTTAGCGTACCCAAGTTCAAACTTCAGTGCAATATTGCTAATAATCAACTCATATATAATAATACAATCCACTTTAAAGGATATAAGCTCATTTATTCAACAATACATGTGACAGCTCTATGCAGCAAATACACGATACAGTAACATAGTTCAAGCCAAACCATGTTTTAGACGCAATATATCAGTGCACCCAGGAAAAAAATGCACTAAGGCACAATGGAATAACATGGTTTAGATTTATTGAACCAAGATCAGACGTACAAAACACAAGCAGAAGCATGGTGCTTTCAAGCATCATGCACACATCAAGATGGATACATGAATACCACTATGAAAAGTGCTCACACACTCAATCAAGAAGGCAATATATCAACGGCAGAGATGCACACAACCGCAAGTTCATCACACACTCAACCATACAATCAACTAACAAGTGGATGTGTGAAATATTAATACAAAAGCTTAAGGATACGGTATATCAGAATGGACAGTTCAGGCAAACCCCTAACTACAGCAAGCAAGGGAACAAGCAGGTTCAGACTCATATGCAAGGTTAGAGTATGCACAAGGATATACACAGAGACACACATGAACAAGTCGAGCTTAACTCCAGCAAATGGAATCAAAAACAATCAAAAAACAATTTGAAGTCAACAAGCATCGACATATCACTAGCTAATGCAATCAGAAAAACTAGAGTCAAGGAAGAAATGAAAATCAAAACCAGGTCAAAGTATATGAGAATATATTTCACTATCAAGCTTTCATGCATATTTACCAGTTACCAGCGTACATTCAGCAGTTTAGGCCTCGTCTTGTACACATGATCTACAGTGCACCTGCACCTTTTTACCTTGTATACAAGCATCCAACATATATAGGCCTCGTCACAGGTTATCTTGCCACACACTCTTGCATCAAGCACATTTACGCTAGCCCATCCAATCCATTTAGCATCAACCTCTTTGACATCTACAAACATAAGAAATGACCATAACAAGTAATAAAATGCAACAGCATAATAATCATAAACACAGCAAAGCAAAGACATTAATAGCACTCACCAAGCGACCAAACCACTTACACTAATATCTAAAGACCAAGAATCGGCACTTTTTCTAACTGTAGAAACAGGCATTCCATTGGCCGCCAAGAAATCTTTGCTTCATCGGATTCCCCTCTACGACACCACATCCAAAATCTTTCCCGAAAATACCGTTGCTAGCAGATAACATGGACCCAGCTATCACCTCACCAATTTCTTTACCCATCTCATTTTCTAGAAGCAGTTCGATCTCACCATCCCTACCACTATCGATATTGTTGCAACTATTAGTTGTATTATTACCTGTTTCGGATACATTGAAAGTTATGTTGAACTTTCTAAAATCTCTTTCTCTTAGAAGCCTTTCTACTTTTATTATCTCAGCGATTTGCAATCTGGTTGGGTCTACGAAATGAGATAGAGGAGGCTCAGGTGGAGATTTGAGTAGATTTGGCGTTGGAGATCAGGTTTGTGACTAAAAAGGATAGGTGCGATGCCAAAATTTAGGGATTTGGAAGTTGCGAATTTGGATTTGAGATCGAATTCGTGTTTGCTGTTGTAATGTTCCAGAAGGAGGCAATATGAACATGGGGCTTCCGATAGGATCTAGTTTATTATGAGGCCTTGAGATAGGCGACAACGTTTGTTGTTGAGGGAGGTTGCGAAGAATTGGGTTGGAGTTGGAATTCAGAGGGGATGGTAAGAAAGAATTCTGTTCCAAGGAGTTAATAGCTGAAAATTGGGGCAGAAGCCAAAATATGCATTTGGAGCAAAAAATTTGGAGTTGAAGCCAAACATTTAGATTTAGTGTCAAAAGATAATTTATATATCAAAAAATCTTACAAAATACAATATCTACATACATATGGAAGTACTACTTTTTATCATGCGCAAATTGCAACGTAATATTTATATTTTCAAATTTTGTATCTTTTAACATTTTTGAATTTTTCGAATTTTGAATGTTTATAAAATTTTAATTTTATTCAAAATTTTAATTTTCTGATTTTTGAACTTCATGAAAAATTCATAATTTTATTTTTAGATTTTATAAATATGTTTAAATTTCTTTTAGAAAATTTCAAAATTTTAAATATCTTGAAATATTTAATATTATTATGAATTATAATTATTAAACATCAAATACTAAATATTTGTTCTTAATTATTTAATAATATTAGTTAATTATTAAATGTTAGTCTTAATTAATAATCATTAATTATAAATTTTCATTTATAAATTATTGAGTATATATTATTATTTATTAAATAAAAATTACTAATAATTAATAGTTAACTTTTAATAATTAATGTTTAATGTTTAATATAAGCTGTCATTGTCTTGTTGAAAACCGGCCTCTATTACAACAGATAAGACAAAACCATTGTAATAGGTTTCTATTACAATGGGCTTTTTTGGACCGTTGTATTGTGTCATTGAAAATTAGGGTCTATTACAAAAGATGGAACGAAACCGTTGTAATATATACCTATTAAGACGGGCTTTATCAAACCATTGTATTGTTTGTTGAAAACTAGCGTCTATTACAACAAACTAGAAGAAACAGTTGTGATAGGTATCTATTACAACGGGCTTTTTTGGACTGTTGTATTGTGTTGTTGAAAACTGACGTCTATTACAGCAGACGAAATAAAACCGCTATAATAAATATCTACTACAACGGGCTTTATTGGACTGTTGTTTTATGTTGTTGAAAACTGGCATCTATTATTACAGACCAGAAGAAACCGTTGTAATAGTTATCTATTACAGCGGGCTTATTTGGACCGTTGTAAAAGCGCTATTGTAATAGATTATTTTTGTTGTAGTGAAAAAAAAAGAATGATTTAAGAGCAATAGGAGCAATCTCATCTCCATCTCCGAACCTTAATCGGATCCGAGTTGATGCCTCTGGGTGGAAACCCACCGGATGCACAATTTTCCCCATTAGCTACTATATTCAGAAGACATCTACTGACTGGCTTAAGCACTGCATCATTGGTTGCATCCGAGGCCAATTTCAAAGGCACTATAAGCTCCATTCTCATTTTTACTTCTGAATTCACATGTGAGCTCTAGCTTGATGTTCTGTATCCTATTCAGGGATTCACTAGATGCATCGATCTTTATAATGGCTTTGGATAGTCAATTCTACATCTTTGTTCATGTTGTCTATCTTGATTGGTTATTGCTGTTGAAATTAGTCCTCTGATAATAATAATAATAATAATAATAATAATAATAATAATAATAATATACATATGGCAGAGTTCATAATTCATATATCCAGCTTCTTGGGTTGGAGACCTGACATTACTGTATAGAGCAGCTGAAAATTCTGAATCACAAAGATCACTGGATCCACCGCCATTGAAAAGCAGGCCGAAACCATGCAGCAGTGTGAATGAACCTGCAGTTGCTTTTGGTCCTCCTGGATCAAATGGCGAATTCAACGTCAATGTCATTGTATCCAAAGTTCCTCCTGATTTCTCGTCAATACCAGTCAACTTATAACCACTGGGTAGTGGATATCAACAGTGTCGGTTTGGTTGACAAAAAATTTTCCCTATTTGTTACCAAGATTGGAAAAAAATAAATCAATGAAACATTCGGAACCGGCTACTTATTCCTTAAACCAAACTGACATTATCCATAAAAAGTTGCAATACTGAAAGCACTAGTCAAAAGCCATTCGAATTGACCTACGTTGACAATTCTTAGTGTATGTGCAGGATTGCAGCATTTGGAGATTCTCGAGACATTGGAGAAACTATACTGAAGAAAATAGCAGGTTAAAGAAATGGAGCAGAAATTACAGCTACTTTAATAGATGCAAGTTTAAGAGAAAAATGTTATTCGGTAACATCATAAAAGCGTCGTGAAACTGTATACAAAAATTGTTAACAGTAACGTTACAAAAGTATTACAATTATATTGCAAATTGCAAAAACAACAAACTGTCACAAGCACGTCACAAGAATATTACAAGTAGAACTGTACATTTAACAAATAAAGCAGTAAATGGAGTACCGATTAGATTATCCGAGTCTAGCATTTGTGTAATATCCCGGAATTTCGGAGAATTTAAAATGAGATAATCTCTTAATTAAATCATTTAAAATTTGATAAAATTGTTATCTTCGAATATACATAACCAAAATAAAAATTTATGTGATGTTTTTAAATTTAGAGATAAATTGATTTTAAATGGAATAATTATTTAATTTGTGTTATTTTATAAACTTGATTTTTAATAGGCTTAACATTTTAATTTAAATAAGTGTTGTTTAAATATATGTTTATTTAAAAATCAACTTTAAAGTTAGAATTTTATAATTCTTAATTTAATAGTGTGTTTGTTTAATTTAAATATAGATGTATTTGATTTGATTTTAAATTGAAGTTTAAATTGAATTTGGATTTAAAATTTGAAATTTGGATTGAAATTTAAAATTTAAAATTTAAAAAGAATTTATATCTTGAAATAATTTTGGTTATAAAAAGGATTTATTAATTAATCCAATTAAAATTAATAAAAACTTTATTAATAAATCCTTTTTATATCCAAAATTATTTCAAGATATAATTCTTTTTAAATTTCAAATTTCAATCCAAATTTCAAATTTTAAATTCAAATTCAATTTAAACTTCAATTTAAAATCAAATCAAAAACAACTATATTTAAATTAAACAAACACACTATTAAATTAAGAAATATTAAATTCTAACTTTAAAGTTGATTTTTAAATAAACATATATTTAAACAACACTTATTAAATTAAAATGTTAAGCCTATTAAAAATCAAATTTATAAAATAACACAAATTAAATAATTATTCCATTTAAAATCAATTTATCTCTAAATTTAAAAACATCACATAAATTTTTATTTTTATTATTTATATTCGAAGATAACAATTTTATCAATTTTTAAATGATTTAATTAAGAGATTATCACATTTTAAATTCTCCGAAATTCCGAGATATTACAATTTGAATGTTGTTTCCTTAAAACAATATTGTTCCCTCTACGACGCTTAAAAATATCGAGCAACTGCTTCCCAAGATGAAATGGACATTCTCTATACTATGCAACAATCGCAGAGCAATGACGAACTCAAGAGAGTATATTTGATAACAGAATGATGTGAGGAGAAAGAAAATGCAGAAAAACTTGATTGAATGTTTATTGTTTTCTTTCTGCCTATATATAGGCATGGAGAGGTGCACCTATTCGTAATAGGTGTCTGTTTAAACGGATGTGATTGTTGGAAATGTTGCGACCCTTTAGCAGGTGGTGCGACCGTTTGAGTTTGAACAGACAAAATAAAAACTATTTGGTCTGAACAGCCATGTCAAGCCAATTGCCAACTGAAAAGTGCTAAGTGTCTCTGATATGCCTCAAGTCTATAAAGTTAGCATCAAAACTTATCCTCTTTTCCGACGAGTAGTGCATTGACTTATCTTAGGAATTGTTTGAACATTTACAGTGCTATCAAGTCTATCTAAACTTAGTTGTCCCTTTGAACCTATATCTTAGGATCTCCGGTCAGCTAGGTGGGGTTTCCATTTAAAGAAAATTTTAGTTATGGGCCTTAATCTAACCTTCTCTCAAGGTAAACCTTTTGTTAGTGAATCTGCAATGTTATCATTTGATCTTACATAGTCAATTGTGATAACCCTATTGGAGAGAAATTGTCTTAACGGTTCTATGTCTATGACAAATATGTCTAGACTTACCATTATAAATCTTACTATTGGCCCTTCCAATAGCCGATTTTCCGTGGCAATGTATGTTTATTGGAGGTACATCCCATTTCGGAATACCTCCTAGGAAACCTCGAAGCTAATCTGCTTCTTCTACGGTTTTGTCTAAGTCAATAAATTCTGATTCTATGGTTGATCTTGCTATACAAATTTGTTTAGAGGATCTTCAAGATATTACCCCACTAGCTAAGGTAAACACATATCGACTGGTGGATTTTATATCTGATGAACCAGTTATCTGGTTTGCATCACAATACCCTTCTATTACAGATGGGTACAAATCATAATGTAATCCATGACTTTGTGTATACCTTAAGTATCTTAGTACTCGAATTATAGCTTTCTAGTTATTCTTTCCCAGATTGCTAGTATATCTGCTGAGTTTACTAATAACATATGGTATATCAGGCCTAGTGCAGTTCTTTACGTACATAATGTTGCTTAGTGTACGAGAGTACTCAAGTTGATAAATACTATCATCGCTATCTTTAACCCAGTTTTGGTTCAAATCTACGGATGATTTTGCTGATATTATGTTGTGTTGTTTAAACTTTTCAAGTATTTTCTCAATGTAGCGTGATTGGGACAACACATATCCTTGGTTGGTTTTATGTATTTATACATCGAGTATCACAACGGCGATTCTTAGATCTTTTATATCAAATCTGACGGAGAGCATATCTTTTGTAGATTTTATTATCTCCTTATTGCTTCCAAATATTAGTAGATCATCCACATATATACATACAATGATATATCTCATATTTGTATGTTTAAAATAGATACATTTGTCACATTCATTTATATGAAATCCATTTAATATCATATTTCCATCAAAATTTTCATGCTATTATTTAGGCGCTTGTTTAAACCCAAACATTGATTTTCTTAGTCTACAAACCTTGCTTTCATTTTCAATTTTTAGGAAAACTTCAAGTTTTTTCATGTATATTTTTTCTTCCAGTTCTCCATTTAAAAATGCTATCTTTACATCCATTTGATGTATTTCTAAATTGAATGTAAATGCGATTGCTATTAGCATTCTATTGATGTTAATCTAGTTACTGGAGAATATATATCAAATAGTCCAGGTCTTTCTTTTGTCTGAAACCTTGAACCACAAGTCGAGCTTTATACTTGTCTATTGAACCATCAGGTTTCAATTTCTTCTTAAATATCTATTTATTAACCAAAGTCTTGCATCCTTGAGATAAATCAATCGATTTCCATGTATGATTTGCCATAATGGATTAAATTTCATTGTTAATAGCCTCCTTCCAATAAGAAGCATCGGTGGAGGGCATAGCCTGTTTGTATGTTAACGGATCGTCTTCTAACATAAATGTGTAAAAGTCCGAACCAAACACTACAACAAACAGACCTTTTTACAGCGTTTAAAAACCGCCGTTAAAGCCTTATATAGCGTTTCTATAAACGTCATAGATCAACAAGTTGTAATAAGTCTAATAGATACAATAGCGTTTCAAAATTGCAATGAAAAACGAACTTTTAACGGCGTTTTTGTTGCAATCTTAGACAGACCGTATTGGTACAACTACTTTTCTATAGCGTTTGGAATCTTGCTTTAGAACTTTTACATATTTGTGTTTTGTGATACTAAAAATTATGAGGTCATTTAATTGCTATAATATGTTGACATGTCATATTATTATAGCATCTAAAAACGCTATGGAAATATTATGTCAATCTTTTGTTAAGCATTGAAGCGCTATAGAAAATTCGTTAATTTATATTGTAGCATTGTTTTTTGCTACGATAACTGTTTAATCCTTGCAAAATATCTTGTACAGCACTAGCATAATGCTATAGTATAACAAAGCTATAACAATTTTTCTTTTCAGCATAGTTAAATCGCTCTAAAAAATTCCATTGCATTTTTTATTGTCACATACATTCAAACTTACAATTTTCAATTCTACTAATATATAATAACAATTTTAAAAACCACAATATCACATTGCAAAAACAAATGGAGCCATAAGCCAAACTATAAAATATATATATTCATAATATTTCATACATGGAGAATTAAGCATGTAAATATTAGTGACAAAAATTAACAATACGTACAACTGTAGCTAACCAAAATGATACATACTAAAAATAAAGACGTATGAACGTCGATAGACACTACATTAATGCAAGCATGACCGATTTGAAGGAGAAAGAATGCGATATCATGTAGCAATCTCAAAAGCATCATACAACCCCTTCCAAAATGAAGCACAAACGTGCGAATGTTAGTCATAAATATAGAAATGTATAAGTTACGAATTACACATCTACAGTCAAAAAGAAGCACGTACTCCCAGTATGTATAACTACCCTCGGCATATATATTACACTTCTAAAGTCAAAAAGAAGCTCATACTTTCAGCATGCTCACCATTTTAGTGTACTGTATTGAACATGACTTGTCTTAGATGTGCTTCAATTTCATATACTTGGGGCATAGCCATGTTCTACTAAATTTACTTTAGCTTCAATTTCATATAATTGTCTCAGGTGTCTCAGGTGCCAGAAATATAACTCAAAATAAATTTACTTTAGCTTTAGTTTATGTTGTACCACAGGCTTTAGTTCTACAGGCCAACAATACTACTTGTCTCAGACGCTCAGTTATAAATTATGAGTACATGACATTAGTTCTACATGACAGCAATGCTACAGGTTACAAAAGTTTGCTTCTATTCACAAAGATTTCAGAATAGAGAACATGATTTTTATAAAATTAAATTAATTTTCATAAACATTAGTTAATTTATTTAAAAAATAAATAAATTTTGTTGATCTTTGTAAAACTCAATTAATTTAGTTAATTTTTGTATAACTTGGTTAATTTTTATATCCTTTAGTTAATTTTTTAATTAATTTTTATAAAACTCATTTAATTAACTTTGTTAAGCATTCATAAGACATAGTTTATAAATTAGTTAAATAATTTTAGTTAAATTTTATATAACTTAATTAAATTTTATAAGAATTAGTTCAATTTTATAAACTTTTAGTTAATCCAGTTAAATTTGTATATAAGTTATGAATTACACATCTACAGTCAAAAAGAAGCACGTACTCCCAGTATGTATAACTACCCTCCGCATGTATATTACACTTCTAAAGTCAAAAAGAAGCTCATACTTTCAGCATGCTCACCATCTTAGTATACTGTATTGAACATGACTTGTCTTAGATGTGCTTCAATTTCATATACTTGGGGCATAGCTATGTTCTACTAAATTTACTTCAGCTTCAATTTCATATACTTGTCTCAGGTGTCTCGGGTGCCAGAAATATAACTCAAAATAAATTTACTTTAGCTTTAGTTTATGCTGTACCACAGGCTTTAGTTCTACAGGCCAACAATACTACATGTCTCAGGCGCTCAATTATAAATTATGAGTACATGACTTTAGTTCTACTTGACAGCAATACTACAGGTTACAAAAGTTTGCTTCTATTCACAAAGATTTCAGAATAGAGAACATGATTTTTATAAAATTAAATTAATTTTCATAAACATTAGTTAATTTATTCAAAAAATAAATAAATTTTGTTGGTCTTTGTAAAACTCAATTAATTTAGTTAATTTTTGTATAACTTAGTTAATTTTTATATCCTTTAGTTAATTTTTTAATTAATTTTTATAAAACTCATTTAGATAAGTATTCATAAGACTTAGTTTATAAATTAGTTAAATAATTTTAGTTAATTTTTATATAACTTAGTTAAATTTTATAAGAATTAGTTCGTTTTTATAAATTTTTAGTTAATCCAGTTAAATTTGTATAAAACTTGGTTACGTAGTTAACTTTAATAAAATTTAGTTAACTTTTATAAATTTAGTAAATTTTTAATTTTTAATTATTTTTTATATAACTTAGTTATCTTAGTTAAATTTTTATACTTAGTTAATTTTCATAAATTTATTTAAATTTTATAAATTTTTATTAATATTTAGATATTAATTCAATTTTATAAAACTTAGTTAATTTTTAGAAAATTATTTAATTTTTATAAAACTTGGTTAACTTAGTTAATTATTATAAACTTTGTTGGTTTTTATAAACTTATTGGATTTCATGAATTTTCGACAACGCCTCCTTCGCACGATTAGTGCTTTCCCGCACACTCTA
This sequence comes from Allium cepa, assembly GCA_030765085.1. NCBI lineage: Eukaryota > Viridiplantae > Streptophyta > Magnoliopsida > Asparagales > Amaryllidaceae > Allium > Allium cepa. The sequence goes on along the minus strand of CM060944.1, from coordinate 109,600,470 downwards.
ATTCAATATACATTTACACGATTAAAACAAGATCGAACTTATATCACATATATACTTCATAATAGTGTACATATTCATATGCATAAAAACATACCTTTTATTAGCAATTTTAGCTAGCAATCTTCCATATAGCAAAGGAATGTTTTGTATACCTATATAGCAAAGTAAAGAGAATGATTAGGATGCAAATCTACAAAAGAGTTATGTAATTATGCAAAATAGTGTGAATGCCAATATATCAAGTAAATGTCTCTATTTTGCGGAGGTTAAACAAAGATTTCAAAATAGAGAACGCTATTTTTATAAAACTTAAGTTTAGATAACTTAGTTAATTTTTAAAAACTTAGTTAATTTTAATTATAATAAAACTTAGTTTATTTTAATTATCATAAAACTTGGTTAATTTTAATTATAATAAAACTAAGTTAATTTATATAAACTTATTGATTTTTTGTAAAATTTAGTTAGTTTAATTATTATTTTATAAAACTTAAGTTAATTTAATTAATTTTTATAAGACTCGATTTTTATGAACATAGTTAATATTCATAAACTTTGGTTAACTTAATTAATATTTTATAAATTTAGTTGATTTTTATAAAAATTAATTAACTTAGTTAATTTTTATATAATATAGTTAATTTTCTTAAAACTTATTTAACTTAGTCAAACTTAATATGAGCAATTAATATCCACTGTTTGTTCACTTTTTGAATATCATAAATTAAGTTTCAAAATCATGCAAAGGTTTGCTAGTTTATTGGATTATTATATTACATGGAGGTATCTTAATAGGTTCGAAAGATAAAGCGAATCAATTTAAAGGACAAAAATTCATATATTTTTAGCCTCAAGGACACGACCTCAATATTTTAACCACAACGACAAACATTCTTCTAAAAATTAGTTAAAAGGACAAACATTCTTTCAAAATTATTCATAAGGACAAACATTCTTTCAAAACTGCTACCGAACTAAAAACTGATACCTAAAAACTGCTAGCGATAACTACAAACTCATACCTAAGAAATACTATCAATAACTAAAAACTGATACCTAAAGAAAGTTGTCCTTCAAGCTAAAATACTAAAGGTCTATCCTTCAGGCTAAAATGCTGAAAATTTTTGTCTTTCACAACAATTTCATGCAAAAGATACTAGTGTAGTTTACATTAGTACTAAAAATGTACGTGATACATAACTAATAAGTATATACCATTCACTGAAAATAATTAGCTGCATTTGAGAAATTCATGGATTGTTCAACTTACATATCAACTGCCTTCGGAAGTGTGACAGCTTGTATTATGCACTTTAAATTTTTAGAAAGACAAAACAATGAAATATATAAAATCAATTTGAAAATAAAAGAATTTATTTCTCTTAATAACAACATACTTTGCTTGAGTTTTTGATTTTGAGAGGACTGTATGGTCAACTTTGGCCTTTACTTTCCAAGCTTCATTAATTTCAAACTTTAAATGTTAATAAACAAAACCGATCATCGCACAAGTAAAGTTAATATACATGATTCGATAACACAATGTTGTCAATATCTAGATTAAAGTAAAATAAAACTAAGCAATAAAATGGAAGCTTACCGGAGAGCACTGCAGAGGTAAGATGATGAAAATCTCATTAAAGCGAATTAATACCGAGCTAATTTATATCCCAGTTTAGCCAAATTTTCTTACAACTTGACACAGCCAAAAGTATAAAGACAACATCAATTAGAAAGACATGTTACCATAAAATCTCCAAAAGCAAAACTGGTAATTTGAAAAACGAGTATATATGACTACATATCAAGAGTGCTTTACGGATTTGTTTCAGCAACATTCAGGTCATCAAGGATACTTGTCCTAGCTTCTTCAGAGAGTGTTGCAAAAGGGCGAGCTTTTGAATAGAAGCTAGGCAAGGATCTTATTGCTCTCTCTATTGTAGCATAGGACTCCTAAGATAACATATATAAAATATTGAATTATTTGATGTTACTGAGAAAACAATGTATTTACACACTCAAACCCTAGTCTGCCAACCCAATTTAAATATTGATTCGATATAAAGATCGTTCCTTGTTACTGCTATCAATCAAAATTCATTTATCATATGATGAAAGTAAATCATAGGATATATGCCATATATGTCAAATGATGCATGTTTTTTTAAAGCACTACCAGCTTGGGTCTGTGCCCTGCAGCACAGACCCCAATGGTAGGTTCATGCACCATTAAATAGGAGTTAAATGTAAAATTTATGTTTCTCTTTATTTTTGATTTCGGGTGTTATGTTTTTAGCTGGACTAAAAAGATGATTATCTGCAACTCAGTTTTGCAAACTGAGTTGCATTTCAGTTTACAAAACCGAGTTGCAATTTGCAACTCAGTTTGCAATTGAGTTGCAACAAACTGAGTCGCAAATTGCAACTCGGTTTGCAAACTGAAATGCAACTTAGTTTGCAAAACTGAGTTTTCAGTTTTGCAATTGAGTTAGTTTTGCAGCCGAGTTCTGTTTTGCAGTTGAGTTAGTTTTGCAGCAGAGTTCTGTTTTGCAACTTAGTTGCAAAATTGAATTGCATTTTGCTGTTCAGTTGAAGAACTGTTATAAAACTAAAATAAAATTCAATTTCTTTGGAAAAATAATCATATACTCTACATGACAGAATGATGCAATCTTTAATGTAAAATGAAGGATTGTCATTTCAATTGACCCGCATTTAATGTATGCCAATGTTTCAAATTCTTCCCAGTTACACATGCAAGTGCCTAAAATATGTAGATGCTATTACAATCTCATTCCTACGTCTACCTTGGTTCATGTACACTAGTGATCTGAATAAAGAATAACTATAGTTCAAGTTCCTTAATAAAAATATATACAAAGAAAAACAACCAACACATGGAATATTTTAAATGATGAAGTATTAAAATGAAAGAAGATTAAAAAATATATACATGCACATTGCATTCTTCGGCAACTTCGAAATAATTCCTGAATCAAAATCATTAGCGTCTACATAGGCACAACATGCGTCCTAGTGGATTCCCACCTTCCATCTGCCTGTCACATCCTAGTCACCATCGCTGCAGTCTCATCCTAATTCCAGTGGTAAAACATTGTATGGCCTAGAACAATAAACAATCAATGTATATGTTTTTGGATAACATACAAAATTACAGTGATAAATATATTTATATAAGTCACTGATAATAAATCAAAAAACAGTAGAGCGGGTAATAAAATGCTTGGAAATTTTTATAGGACTGATAGATTTTATAATTTTTTTTGATGGCATAACATATGTTGAATTAAGTTGGTGTTTGTGTCAAAATTGAGCACAACACTCTTCGGGAGTCGTTGAAGAGATAATAACGAAGAATGTAAATTCAAAACAGATATTATCTAACAAAAACTCCAATCAACAGCAGAGAAAATGCGTAGACAAGCGATTTATAGTGGTTCGGCGTGTTGCCTACGTCCACTGTGAAGTGTTTTGATGTTTTATTGCTTTTCTTTCATGATTACAAGTTGTTGCAGCAATCAACAGTGGATTACAGCTAGGAATTCGAATTTAACAGCAAGATTATGATGTAGGATGATGGAGATCTCGATCCGGTAGAGTCTGGGCGCTTCAGTGTCGAAAGATCCCTTTTTCGTTGGCCCTGAGGCTCTATTTATAGGCGTAGGCTGCTGATATTTCGCTGAAAACTCGGGAGACCACTTCTGGCACGTGAGGGGGCCCACACGCACGGTCTGAGGAAGTTTGGGCCCACTTTGGCATCGGTTCGAACCACATTCGAACCGATCAAGAATTCATCCAATCGAGGTAAAATTTGGCGTGGACACTCTTCGACATGATTGTAAGCTTCTGTGAAAATTTCGTTGCATTTGGATCAGTGGATTGAAAGATATGATGGGTTCGAAATGGGGTCCATTGCATGGCTGTTTGGTTCGAAACCATGCTTTCGAATTCGAATCCATCATGGCACGCGTCTTCGTGGTGACGTGGAGCGCAAACTTCGAATCGATACGGTCTTCACTCCGAGTTGTCCGCCTTGACTCCATATATCTCGGCGAATTCGAACCGATGGAAGACACGTCATCATGGTTGGTTGACCCAGTGGGTTCGAATGAGGCTACACAGGATGGGTTCGAACATGGCATCACGGATGGGTTCGAACACGATTTCATGGATGGGTTCGAACGAGGTTCCATGTTTGGGTTCGAGCAATGCCCAATGATGGATTCGAACAAGGATTCTTGTTTGGAGTCGAACAAGGCATTGTGGTGGGTTCGAAGCATGGCTTCTGCGATGGATACGAGTTGTGTCACTTCTCCATGGATACGAGGCCCATCGATTCGAACACGATGGATTCGAAGGTGATGGAGCTGAAGGTGATGGAGTCGAACCCGTGGTGGTTTGATGGATTCGAAACTTATGGATTCGAAAGCGATCGTTTCGAACCGTTGGTCAACGAGGGGTTCGAAACCTAAGCCTCCCCCTTCAAATTGAATCGATCATAACTCGAGCGTATGAACTCGGATTGACTTGAAACTTGAGATGTTGACTCCTATGGTCTTTCCTGCCGTGTCCTACCAATTGTGGCTCAATCTGGGCTCGGACAAAATTCAGTGGTATCCATAGCGAAACGAAGTATGACCAACCTCTGAGACGAACTGTCCTTCGTTTTCGATCGATCTTTTGGTATCGCGGCTTTGCCAAAAAGCGGGATAACATTTTGCCCCCCAAAGTACGTCTTGTGGGAACATGACGTGCTTTGAATAGCTGTCATTTCTTTCTGAACAATCATTGCTCTTTTTTTTGTTGAAACTCGTATGTTGTATTGCTGTAACCTTGTGTTGATATGATTGACTGCTGAATAATAGTGCTTAGCCGTTGGCTGTTGCATTTGTAACAAGATGAGTGTTTGATCCCTGTAAATGTTTAAAATCGAATGTTAGTTCGACATATATGCACATATGTTAGTTTGAACCTTGTTAACGTCGTGCGTCCACGAGTCGTTGTCAGTTCGGTTTGCTATAGAATTTCATATCGATTCTCTCCTGAACCGATTTGGAAATTTGAGTTGAGACAACGCTTGATGGTTGTTTTGAAAAGTCCCTTCGTATCGATCCTCTCCTGAACCGATATTGAAGGCTGAAGGAATTGAATTTGTATTGCGTGAGTGTAATGTTTACGAACCGATGAGTTAGAGCATCGATGAATTCGAAATCTACGTTTGTTATGGACGCGGTACGCTTGCGCTATGATGGATTCGAAGTGGACATTCGAACCGATATGAAGAATGGATACGAAGTAGTTGTTCGAATCGATTCGAATTTTGAAGCTGATGGATACGAAGTCATCCTTCGTATCGATAGGAAATGATGGATACGAAATCATCATTCGTATCGGTAGTTTGCGGATGGAGTTGTGAACAGGGGCTTCGAGTTGACGCGCCCACCGCTTTGTTTTGCATCGATGCAATTCGCTGCCTTGTTGTGCGCTTCGTACCGATGACACGCGGGGGTAACTTCGAACCGACAGGGTCCTAGGCCGATGGTTTCGAAAGGAGGTTTCGAATCGAACTACGCTTCGACTGGTTGCGACCGGTCAAGATTACCGGAAGAGCAATCGTCTCGGTTGCTCTCAACGTGCCATATAAATAGCAGAGGATTTCACTTTTTCCATTTTTTACTTTTTACTCTCGCCTTGGTTTTCCTGTGCTCCGCATCGTCTCGAAGCTTCAAAGGAGAAAACACTGCGTCACGCACTCGAACCAATCCAGATCCAAAACCTTGACTCCTCGAATCCATTGCATAAACTAGGTAATTAGCTTCGAATCCAAACGGCAAATTTACCTCGAAACCGCGTCTTCTTCATCGATTGCTCAGTTCAGTGATTGGCAAAACCAGATCTGGTTTGAGAAGGCTTCGAACCGATGCGTGGATTCGAGTTCGAACCGATGATGAGTGTGCCATTCGCCGTTGGATTTCGCATCGATCCATGGAATGGTTCGATGGGGCGACGCAGTTCGCACCGACTGATGGATTCGATGGATCCATTCGAATCCATCGGCTATCGATTCGAAGTTCGCAGCTTTATGTCGATTCGAATAGGATCGATTCGAATGATATCGATGTCTAGTTGGGAGTTCCTGATCGGTTCGAACTTGCCAAACAAGGATCGATTCGAAATCAACCATTTCCGATCGATTCGAACTCGACACATGTTCATCGTTTCGAAGCAAGCTTTCCAGCCATCGATTCGAAGTGATGTTAGGGTGATTTCGAACGAGGTGCCTGTGATCGGTTCGAACCCTCTATGATGGATTCCAAAATTTGACATTTTCTGAGCATAACTCCGGCGAGCTTCATCCTTGCATATTTGGACATATTAAATTGCATAATTGACCACCTTTCGAAGCTCGTCGATGGAACAATAACGATTTCTATTCAAATCAAATTTCCATCATACAAGCGGTTCAACGATGACGGTCAGCGATGACGGTCATTGTAAGTGGACTCTGTAGCTTTGTCGTTTGCATATTTTCTTTAACTCTGCGATATTCATTCAAGTAATGCATGGCACTGCACAACATACATTCATACACTTTACACTGGGGAACGCACGGGTCCTTTGTCGTCTAACGATGGTTTCTCATGAGTTAGCTAGTTATGGAACCGTCAAGTTCGCAACAGCAGGAGGTTCAAAGCACAAGTGCTTCGAGACTAGAGGTTCCAGATATTGAACCTGAGATCATTGGTCCGGCCTCGAACGAACTTCCCAATGCGTCTTTCATTGCTAATCCGTCGGATTCCGTCCCGTCGAACATTTCTGAAGACATGTTAGGGAGAATATGCTTGAGGCACGGCCTGTCACTGGATGACGTGTTATTGCCAGGGCCGAATGATAGACCGCACAATCCACCGGAAGGGTATACTGCATTCAACCGCCACGCGTGTGCGGCCGGGACACTTCCTCCGTTCAACGAGTATATAAGGGAAGTATTGTCGTTTTTGAGGATCGCCCCATCTCAGCTGCACCCAAACGAATATGCGTCGATCAATAGCTTGTTCATTACATTTATGGAATATCTCCATCGACCACCACTCCCGATTGAGATCAGATACTTGTTAAATTTCAAAACTCGGGGTAATTATCCTTCCTTCACATTTCTGTAAGCGGTGAGGAACTGCCAAGTGGTTACCGGGTCCTGGACCAGGTTGAGCTACTATAGGACGGAATGGTTCTATGTCAGGTGTCCTCCGGGGTTTGCCCGGTGATGGTTATTCAGACGTGAGTGTAGCTGAGTTATCAAGTAATTTCTAAGGCAAATGCGGTCAAAGTGAAACTTATGTTTTTCCTTTTCTTCACAGCGACGATTCAGCGACCTGAGGGTGAGCGCTTTAAGGAGATAGTGCGGGTACTTCGAGAAGTCCCGAGTGGAGATAGGGATATTGAGCTGCTCTTGACGGATATGAATCTCCGAACTTACGGATTGATTGAACGAGGACAGAGCATACTGTTTGAGGGGGCATTAAATGCCGTTTTGAAAAAACGAGTCAAGCACAAGAAGCCTAAAGTCATTATAGCCGGGGGGGCAGACTCTGAGAGAACTCCTACTGACGACGAGCAGTTGTTGGAGCCTACGGACGTGGCTCAGGATGTTGAAGATCAAAGAAAAGGCAAGGCAGCCGTCGTCACGTCAACTAAGAAGGGGAGATGGAAGTCGGTTGTCACGGCCCGATCCTCTCCCGGAGTTAGAATTTTCGAGATGTCTCCTCCGCGAACCGAAAGTCTTTACGAATGGCTTACCGACCTTCCAATCCCGGATGATGTGCCTTTTCAGCATGACGCCGGGTTGGAGGAGTTTTATTGTACTCTAGAATTGAGCGAGCCTTTTATTACTAGCTCAGTCGACACTTCTGGTTGGTCGGGGGGAATACATATTCATACACATTTCACGACACCACATAGTCACGAGTCTTAGGTTATCGGTTTCGAGAAGCCACTAACTTTATTTTCATTTCGTTTTGCAGATATCATGACTGGACGTGGTTCAATGCTAGGGAGCCTACGACACGCTCGCAAATCTTCCTCATACTACGAGTCACAACGGAGAGAAGGAGACAGGGGTTACGATCGCAGGTATTCCGGGTATTCTAGCCAAGAACGGAGAGATAGGGATTACAGACATCGGTCTCGATCGCGCACCCCTCCTCCAAGAGCTCCTATACAGCCTCTTGTCCATGTTCCTCGTCCTTCTGATTCCTCGTACCACCAGTCGACCTCTCAATCTTCTAGGCATGAACCTCGCCATCCCAGATCTGAGGCAATGCCTCCAGTAGTTGCGGAACAACCTCCCACTGAAATTTCGGGAGAAGGAGCAATCAGTCTTGCTCAGCTGAAGGACTTTCCGAATATTTGCTTTGACAACTATATTTTTCCTCTTCACTTGAAAAGAATTCCGCCGGAGGCCGAGCAGACGGCGCACGATTATGTGCACGATTTTTATGCCCAATACAGGGCGTGGTACAAGGCGGCCGAGAAGGCGTCGTCACTGGCCTTTGAGCGTGGGGCCACCATTGAGAAAATGCAGGCTGAGTTGGCCTAAAAGAGCCGTATTATCGATGTGCTGAACACTGAGGCTGAGTCTTCTCGGAAATCCGAAATGGAGGCTATCAAAAAAGCCGATGAAGCCCAAGCAACAATGGATAGGATGAAACGTGAGCATTATGCCACGGTAGAGGACATGAGCCATCGAAACACCATGGTTACTGCCGAGAAGGACGCAGCCCTAAAGGAGTTAAACGAGCTTAAGTCAAAGTTCGCCGAAATCGCCAAGGATAGGGATGATGCGAACAATGCAGCTCAGGAGGCGTGTGAACAAGCCGTGATTCTCCGGACTGAACGGGATGCGGTAGTAGCCAAGGTCCAGACGGTTGAAATGGAGGTTGAAGAGAAAGTTCATCAAGCGGAGGCCAGGCTGGAGGCCGATATCGAAGACTTGCTTATCACTTACAATGCCAACGTGTTGAGACATCGAAATTTGGCCTGGCTCCAAAATTACCCGATGCACCTCCGCAATGCTTGGGATCGATTGGTTGAGGAAGAAGAGGAAGCACACCCGGACGAATCGGTCGACCGATTTGAACTTGAAAACCGGTTGCTGACTGATGATGAGAAGAAGGTTCTCCACGATGCTATTATTGCTCAAGAAAAGGAGATGATCAGTGGCCGATCTCTGGAGGTTGGAGAGGGATCAGGCGTTGAGCACCATCTTGCGGTCACCGAAGTCACCGCGCCATCTTCGTCAGTGCCTGTATCTGCGGTTGGCTCGCAATCTGTTCCTGCTTACGACCCGGAACAACCGCGGTTATCTCCTATTCATGAGCATACTTCCAAGGCCGCTCAGTCGTCCGCAAGCCAAACTGGGGAAGGTATTCCGGATTTATCTCAAGTGTTTTCTAAATAGAGAGTTTGTTCTGAAGCAGTTACTGATAACTTCTTCTTATCTTTGTTTAGTGACTGGAGCTACTTCGATTGCCGCGATCCAAGAATCAAGCAAAGGAAATAAGGCCATCACCACCGAGACTACTGTTGTGACCACAGTATCAACCGAGGTGGCGTAGGGGAGGTCCCTATCTTTTGACGAACAAATGGTGAGTGAGCTGCTTGGCCAATAGGGTGGCTCTTTCACTGACTTGCCATTTATCATTAGTGACCTTCCGCCGACCTCCGGCTCTTCAATGCAGACTGCGGATGCCCCCAGCCAGGCCCAGACGATTCGTGATGAAGAGATCCTGGCCGAGATTCAAGCTGAATTAGAAGCTGCGGGGCAAAGTGGTAGTGTCGGCGGTGGCACGGCGGCTCAGAGCCCAGCACCTGCGAGGATAGTATCGTCGGGTGGCACTATCCCATCTTCCGTTGCGGGTCCGGTCCCTCCTACTCCTCCAGCGGGGAGCCTTCATTTAGATTCAAGTTCCGAGGAGGACGTAGATATTATGCCCCCGGCCGAAGAGCAACCACCGGAGAGGAGGTCGTCCAAGCGAAGGATTTCCGTTCCTAGCGATTCTGATGACGAACCGCTGATAAGGAAGCCAAGAAAGAAAGAGTAATTCGGCCTCCCAAGCAGATATTTTGGTACATAGGAACTTGTTTTCGTTTTTTTGTTAGTAAGCCGTGTATAGATGCAGGTTCGGCCCCTGCTAGTAGGCATTCTTTTTTGGAAGAACTTATTTGTGTGTAAGTCCTTGTCTTCAGTTAGTTGAAATAAAATTTAGTTTCTTTGTTCCAACACTCATTTCTTTTGTGCTTAAGTGTTTGTAGCGTTATGTTTTTAGTCCGGTGCACTTGTGGTGTTTTTACCGTCAAGTAGAGTTTGTTTTATTTGCCAAGTCTGAAAATCTTGGTCACAAGTTATAATCGATGAATAATCGAACTTCGGACATTGTATCACTTTGATTAGCGATTAACACTTAGCTTTTTTGCCCCCTAGTCTCGGGGAATAGCATTTGTGTTTTGATGGTTGAGTGCGTTATTGCAAACCTTAAGCACATGTCCACATTCTGAGAACTTAGGATAATTTGTAATCTAACTTGGTTCGCACTATGGGAATTTGAGAGTTATCGACGTTTGTAGTATGGTTCGCGCTACGGAAACCTGGAATTGATGTTTACACTCCACTTCACGCTCTGGGAAACTGGAGTTAGCGTGGATGCTTCGGTTCGCGCTCCGGGAACCTGTAATTTATGTTTATACTCCAATTCATGCTTTGGGAACTTGGAGTTAGCACGGATGCTTCGGTTCGCGCTCCGGGAACCTGTAACTTATGTTCATATTCCAATTCATGCTTTGGGAACTTGGAGTTAGCACGGATGCTTCGGTTCGCGCCCTGGGAACCTGGAATAGACGTTTATACTCCAGTTCGCACTCTGGAAAGTTGGAGTCAGCCGATAGATGGTCAGTCATACCCATTTGGGCTTTTTAGGAATTCGTTCACACTCTGAGAACGATGGATTTGATGTTTATACTCCAATTCACACTCTGGGAAGTTGGAGTTCGTTCGCACAGTGGGAACGAATTATGGGATGTTTATACTCCAATTCGCGCTCTGGGAAGTTGGAGTCCGTTCGCGCAGTGGGAACGAATTGTTGAATGTTTATACTCCAATTCGCGCTCTGGGAAGTTGGAGTCCGTTCACCACGCTCTGGGAACGAATTGTTGAATGTTTATACTCCAATTCGCGCTCTGGGAAGTTGGAGTCCGTTCGCACAGTGGGAACGAATTATGGAATGTTTAATGGAACTTAGCTCTTCGTATGTCGTGATTGTTGAACGTTGTATTCGGTGAATCACAGCTTTAGCTTGAAGATGTAGCATTTTATTTGCTGAAATAAGAAAATGTGGCAAAGTCAGTGCCTTATTACAAATTCAAATTTCAGAACGTAAAAGAAACTGCAAAGTATTCATAGATTGAAGGAGTCTGTCATGTGTGACAGTGACGAGGTTCTTCGTCGTTCCAGGCTCCTGAGTAAGTAGGCCCGCCACTGACGGCGTTTATCACCAATCTTCCACAGGGACAAGTCGAGTCCTCCTGTCTCGGTCGATTGGGTTCATTGATTGGATTGGATGGGCCCGCTTCTCTGGGCTGCGGTGTCCGCACAAACTGTTCCAGCTTCCTTTCTCTGATCAGTTTTTCAACATGTAAGTGACGACACTCGTTCGTATCGTGCCCGTAGCATTCATGAAACCTGCAAAACTTTCCAGTTCGGATTTGTCTTTCTGACGACGGTCTTGGAGCAGGTTTTTCATATTGAATTGTATTACGGGTCTGCAAATACAAGTCCTCCAGTGAAGTATTCAAAGGAGTATAACTGTCGAACATCGGATTTTTGCGTTGCGGGCCACGATTTTGATCTTGTTTTTTAAGTTGATTCACGCTCTCTCTTCGCCGAGCTTGTTTATTTTTAATGTTCAACTGAACTTTTCCGGAGCTCTCACCGGACTGTTTTATTGTAACATTGTTGTGGGTCCCTTCCGCATTTGGCCCTGCGTCAGTTTGCTTCCTAGACTGTTTCGCGTCTTCCCGTCTCAGGAATTGAGCTGCTTTGGCATGGAAACGGTCCAATGACGCAGGTGGTTTCCCAGCTAGCCAATTGCCGAATTCGGAATCGGGATCGATCCCCTTAGTCAGCGCCATAAGGATGGAGTTATCGTTTGGATTATTAATCTCCGCGCATGCAGTATGGAATCTCTCTAAGTAGTGCCTGAGCGTCTCTCCGGGAGCTTGCGTGACACTAGATAGAGTGTCCTTTGGCCTTGCGACGTGCATGCGAAATTGCTCAACGAATTTTGTGGCTAACTATTCGAAGGAAGAGATGGTTCGAGGTGGCAATCGGGTGAACCACATGGTGGCGATACCCCCAAGGATATGGGGAAACTACGACACTTTACTGCATCGTCGGCTCTGGCAGCGGTCATCGACCATTCATACTTTAGAATATGTTGGTTGGGGTCGGAGTTTCCCTCATACATGGGTAGAGTGGGCATTCGGAATCGCCGTGGGGGTTCAGCAGTAAGAATATCGTCCGTAAAGAGAGTGTGACTTTGGGAAACTCCCCAATCGTCGTTTGTGAATCCCTGACTCTCACGGATCATCCGACGTATCATAGTTGAAAGATCCGGCATTTGTGTCGGAGTATGATCACGTTCCATACTTCGGGCTTGAACCGGATATCGTCGACGGTCCAAGTCTCGCCTTCTTTGCTCATAGTCCTCTGGGACGTACGGTTCAGGAGTACGACCGCTATGACGACGGTCCAGATCCGACTGATCTTGAACGTCGACCCCTGGTTCAGCCGCAACGCTAGTGGTGCGGTATTATGTGGCGTGGTGGGGAACGGCACCTCCTCGGGAGAAGGGTCCGGTTTGGAAACTGGCAGACGGACCAACTCTTATTTGTCCAACGGTCAATGTCGGTTGGTTTTCAACGGGTGGCATACGACTCCCATCTAACCGGGGTCGTGGAGGCTGGTTATGATAATCAGAAGATGAACTTTCGCCGGAGGAGCGAAAAGCATGATCTCTCATGGATCTCTTTCGTTTCTGGCGATCCAGCTTGTTGATGAGCTCAGCGTTAGCGCGTAGCTGTTCTTCTAGTTGTCGCCGACTCTGGGTCAGCTCTTGGAGTAGCAACTGCAACTCTTGTCGGGTTACCGGTCCCGACGGTTCCGATTGCCCAGCGGCATCTTGATTAGATGAAGGTAGAGGGGCAGGATTCTGTCTATCCTATTCTTCTTGATTGACAGCGTTTGAGGTGGTTCTTGTGCTAACCATAATGAGAATTGAATTCCTTTCCTAGACTTTATGCAAATCTGAATAGAAGGGAAGGAAGTCGGATTCAATGATCTGGATCTCTCTCTTAGATTTATTCAATCCGGTATCGATGACAGATCCAACGAGCAGGAGAAAAGCTGGGTTTTCTCAGTGAAAGCACCAAAGTGTTTGTGTCAAAATTGGACACAACACTCTTCGGGAGTCGTTGAAGAGATAATACCGAAGAATGTAAATTCAAAACAGATATTATCTAACAAAAACTCCAATCAACAGCAAAGAAAATGCGTGGAAAGCGATTTATAGTGGTTCGGCGTGTTGCCTACGTCCACTGTGAAGTGTTTTGATGTTTTATTGCTTTTCTTTCAATGATTACAAGTTGTTGCAGCAATCAACAGTGGATTACAGCTAGGAATTCGAATTTAACAGCAAGATTATGATGTACGATGATGGAGATCTCGATCCGGCAGAGTCTGGACGCTTCAGTGTTGAAAGATCCCTTTTTCGTTGGCCCTGGGGCTCTATTTATAGGCGTAGGTTGCTGATATTTCGCTGAAAACTCGGAAAACCACTTCTGGCACGTGAGGGGGGCCACACGCACGGTCTCAGGAAGTTTGGGCCCACTTTGGCATCGGTTCGAACTCCATTCGAACCGATCAAGAATTCATCCAATCGAGGTAAAATTTGACGTGGACACTCTTCGACATGATTGTAAGCTTCTGTGAAAATTTCGTTACATTTGGATCAGTGGATTGGAAGATATGATGGGTTCGAAATGGGGTCCATTGCATGGCTGTTTGGTTCGAAACCATGCTTTCGAACCGATGGTTTCGAATCCATCATGGTACGCGTCTTCGTGGTGACGTGGAACGCAAACTTCGAATCGATCTGGTCTTCACTCCGAGTTGTCCGCTTTGACTCCATATATCTCGGCGAATTCGAACCGATGGAAGACACGTCGTCATGGTTGGTTGACCCAGTGGGTTCGAATGAGGCTACACAGGATGGGTTCGAACATGGCATCATGGATGGGTTCGAACACGACTTCATGGATGGGTTCGAACGAGGTTCCATGTTTGGGTTCGAGGAATGCCCAATGATGGATTCGAACAAGGATTCTTGTTTGGAGTCGAACAAGGCATTGTGGTGGGTTCGAAGCATGGCTTCTGCGATGGATACGAGCTGTGTCACTTCTCCATGGATACGAGGCCCATCGATTCGAACACGATGGATTCGAAGGTGATGGAGCTGAAGGTGATGGAGTCGAACCCGTGGTGGTTCGATGGATTCGAAAGCGATCGTTTCGAACCGTTGGTCAACGATGGGTTCGAAACCTAAGCCTCCCCCTTCAAATTGAATCGATCATAACTCGAGCGTATGAACTCGGATTGACTTGAAACTTGAGATGCTGACTCCTATGGTCTTTCATGCCGTGTCCTACCAATTGTGGCTCAATCTGGGCTCGGACAAAATTCAGTGGTATCCATAGCGAAACGAAGTATGACCAACCTCTGAGACGAACTGTCCTTCGTTTTCGATCGATCTTTTGGTATCGCGGCTTTGCCAAAAAGCGGAATAACAGTTGGCATATTAGGCTGAATTTAGAGAGAAATCTGAAGGTTGAATTGCTGCTGCTACTAGTAATTTTTATAAACTTATTTAAATTTTATAAAACTTAATTAATTTTAATAAAACTTGTGCAACTTTTAGAAATTTAGTTAAACATTTGTAAAACTTGGTTAACTTTTAGAAACTTAGTTAATTCATTGACTTTTTATAAAATACAGTTAGTTTCCATGAACTTAGTTTTTATAATACTTGGTTAGCTTATTCAATTTTAATAAAAATTAGTTAAATTAGTTAATTTTTATGAAACATTGTTAACTTAGTTAATTTTTACAAACTTAGCTAACTTTTATAAAATGTAGTTAAATTTTAAAGACTTATCTACTTTTTGTTAAAATTAGTTAACTTGGTTAATTTTTATAAAACTTGATCAAAATTTCAAAAAATAGTTATTTTTTACAAACTTGTTCAACTTAGTTAAATTTTTGCAAAACTTAACTAATTTTTATAAACTTAATTATTTTTCATAAAACTTCGTTAAAAAACTATAAAACTTAGTTTATTAATTAATTTGTTTAATTTTCATAAGACTTGGCTAACATTTTAGGTTTTTTGTACAAATCAGTTAACTTTCATAAAACATCGTCAACTTAGTTATATCCTTATGGAAATTAGTTAATATTTACTAAATTATTTAGTTTTATAAAACTAGGTTAGCATTTTATTTATTTCACACAAATTGATTCAAAAACATTTGGCATTCAGAATTATGGAGCACAAATTTTAATCAGAGGTTTTCGTAAAAAAAATTACAACTCTTAAATATCCTAAACGTATAAAAAACAAAGTTAAATGCCAATTTTAAACCCTTTAATCATGGTTCAAACTATTGACAATAAACTATTCGTGGTGTACTTAGTAGAAGGGAAAAAATGTCAATAGTATATTAAAATTAACTACAATTGAATACATTTCAGTACAAGTCCGAGTATTTTAGTAGATAGTTTAAGTATGAATGTTCAGTCGATAGTTTGAGGTAATTAATCATTAATCTCATTTCAAAATACGTTATAAATTTGTTCTCTCATCACTAACATATTTTTTAAATAATGGTAATTACAAACTAACACATTTGAAGATATAGTTATACATGTCCAATACATAACACTTCAAATCCATAAGCATTTAATTACTTTGAAAAGTAATCATTAACTCTGCATAATAGAATGAAATAGCTTTTAATTAAAAATGAAGGATTGTCAATTTCATTTGATTCACATTTGGTGTATGCAAAAGTTTCAAACCATTTTACCCAATTACATATGCAAGTTCCTAAACAATTTTCCTACTGTGATTAATAAAAAGTGGAGAGCTTGAGTTAAGACAATTATGAGTAAACATGGAAAACTGTAGAACAAGGTACTAGCCTGCATGAATGTGAGAAGTTTGCTGTAAAACATATAATGCTCGAGAAGCATAGTATGGATCTGGTGAATTTGTGGGCATAAGAATAGACAAAGACTTCACTTGAATGCAAGCATGAATCATAGTTAGCACGTTGAGGTAATTCAAGAGCTTCAGGTTGAGTAAATTTAAGAATAGTGAATCTAAAGTGTTGTAGCAAAATTGTAGCAAAAATGATAGCCAGATAACACCTACTTCATATTGCTCCAATTAAGTCTAGCTTATTGAATAACTCGACCATTGTTTGCAATCTATTAATATCAGCAAGATAATGTATAGAGCAATCACTTATAGATGAATATGGCTAAAATTTCCAAAACAGGATGATAAATTCTAGGTTTCAGATAAAACTAGTATACCAGCCTTATGTTGTTGAATCTTGAAAATGCATAGAGTTAGGATACAGCCAGGTGCTTGAGCAAGATTATTAAGTCAACATAGAGCAATATGTTTTGTTTACTGAATACTACCTATCAATAATTTATGACAAAAAAATGTAGTTAATTTGTGTGCAAATTTACAGATATAAAAAGGTTCGTTTAAATGAGGACAATAATGATCTAAACATACTAAAAAGCAACGAGAGGGGAATAAAATGTTTTGCAGCTTAAGTTATTTTTATTGGTGGAATTCAATACGACAGCGTAAGTACGTTGTTTATTTAAAACCCTAATCATGAAATATAGCAAGATGGGTTCCAACGCTCTTGCCACTTGCCATTAAAAGCTAATTTTGTTGTAGTGTAAGGGACTTAAGGGAAGAACATGTCTGCCTAGTCAAAGTAAAATTATCAACTTGTCATGCTTATGTTGTGTTTTAAACTGAAAACTGCAGTGAGGGTTTTCCAAGTAAGGGTTTTTTTATTTCTATCTATAAATTTTACTTCAAACAAAAAATGTCTACATCCTGGATATACAAAAGTCATATAGCAAAAATGATATTTCAGCATGATCAATCCTAATTTATGATTGCTTTGACAGTTCCATGACTTGTACAGAAATATAAAAATATCAAAGATAAGAAAAGAATGATATATAGTAGATGGGAAATTTAGATGACAAGTTTACACTTTACAGTACAAAAAAGTTAATACTGTGCCTCTATACCAGACTGGTTCAAATCATGGTTCAAACTTCCAGCCGGAATGTCGGATTCCCGGTGCTCCTGTTCCGGTTCTGGCGTCGACCGGACCGGAATAAGAGGAAATCCCGATTTTGAATCTTGGGTTAATAGAAATAAAAATTACTGAGTATGAAGTGGTAACAAGTTGAAGTAGGAACTATCGAACTACAAAGCAATGCAATTTAGCAGCCATCGCCATTTTTCTTTTTGGGTTCATCAACTGGACAAATTTAGGGCACGAGCAAAATAGAAAGAGAAGAAAGGGAACACATTGTTGTTGGGAGTTTAAATCGGACTGGACTGCAAATATACTATAAAATAAAAGTAAATTAGGTAGTTGATGGGCCAGACTGCTTAATATTTAGTACATAGCTTGTTTAAATAATTTGGAAATAGTTAATTGATGGATTGGGCTGGCTATATAATTTTAAACTATTTAAATTAAATGTATTTAAATAAATTTAGCTTATAAAATTTGTATAAACATTATCAAAAGTTATTTATAACTTCAGGTAGTTGATTATGACAAATTGTAATATTGTTTGGAACTACTGTAAAACATTCAGTGTTGAATGCTTTGTATCTTGTATATAATTTGAAGAATGTACTATGAATTTATATTAGTATTGAATATTTACAACAATAGCACCGGAATTCGCTAGCCGGAATTAAACTGGAATCTCCGGAATTTGCAGAACGGAAACGAAATTTTAAAATTATCAGATGACCGGAACGAAAACGGAATTTTGAAACTTGGTTTAAATAATAAATTGGATGTAATATGTGTGTATGCGAGCAAAAATATCATCGTTATCCAAAACATGTAGCATAATAAAAGAAAGTACTCGTGTGAGTTAGGCATACGGGCCATTTGACCCAAAAATGGTTAAAGAAATTTGGAGAGGATGGAATGAAGGAGAAGGACAAGCGTACATAATTAATTGACAGGCAATTCTTTTATTGCTTCATAAGATTTCAAACCTTGAGGAGGATTGAAATATGAAATTAGCTACTCCTATCAAGTATTAAACATTTTTAAGTTTTCGGAAACAAATGGAAAATCACTTTTTTTATGCATTTTCTTGGAAACCATACCTTCTGAACATGTGCTAGAAGATGGGTCAGACTGCTCTTCAAGCTACGTACTCTCTTAAGGTTTTTGGTGTGAACTTTCATAGCTAGCTCACCCAGTACAGGATATGTCTCTCTCTCCAACTCAGAAACATTTGAATCCCAGTAGGAACATACCACTTCAAGTACAATCTCTAACACCTGAAACTCAAATGGGAGCTCATTTTCACCATCACGTTCTTCATTGACATTGATTTCATATGGACTCTTGTGAGCAAGTTTCCGCCTAAGTTGATCGAAAAAAGGAAGAACTTCTTGACAAAGAGGATCAAGAAGCAGAATTTCCTCGGCAGTGACTATTGCCTTTATAAATCCCAAGTCGATTAGGATAGCTCTCCCTCTTGCTGAAATCAATAGCCAAGAGCAAATTAGAAGTAAAAAATTTAGAAACAAAGAGTGTATTTATGAATATCAGCCCCATGCACTATACTTGATCCAAGAGAGAAAAAAAATGTAAACCCAAGGTGGTTTCTACCAAATTATACATAAATGATATTACAACTTATATTTCAAAGGGGATTGAAAAACAACTTGGATGATAAAATATAAACCAACTTGACAACATCAACCAAATAAAGGTACGAGTATTTATTTTCCAAAAAACCGGCAGATGAAGAGCTTAATATTTATATGAAGGTCTGTTATCTATTTGTTAGCATGGGACTTTACGGTGCTGAAACTAAGCTCAAGTGTCTAACACAAGGTCAACCATAGCGTTTAGGTTATTCCTACATGCTGAATCACTGCTTTGGGAAATGCTAAGCGCGCGTGTGCGTAGGTATGCTCAAGGTCTCCCTCCCCCTCCTCCCTCTCTCCCCCCTCCCTCTCATTGAGAGAATAAGACATAATGCAGATGAAAATTGTTATAGTCTTTGCATATGACAACTGTAAAAGAAAACAAAAATTAAAAGTAATTAAATTCACCAAATCAAATTTGTTCATTCTGAAACATTCCTAATCCTGAATCGGAGTACATTTTGCACCTTGTGCACTGACCATGGCACAATGATACGTACAGTATGTTTTTTGTTTTGTAACCATTTAATGCATTGCTGCATTGCACTACAGCTTTAGAAATATTTGTATAAAACGTATAAATTGGTGCAATTATTTGAATCTGGGTTCTAGTTTTGAAGTATGCATGTTCAGATGTTCCAAGGTTTGAACATGAATTTCCACATGGTTATTTTAGTAGAGGACTTATATGCTCATATCTGCACTGTACTTGTGGGCAAATCATGTGAAACATGCAAATTTGCAATAGAACTGTTTTGTAATTGATTTTAGTAGTATCAAATCATGGATGTTTGACACTGACATCATGAATTACATTTGGTCATTATACTCTTGAAGCTGACAGCGAGTGCACACCGTATACACTGTGTTTATATTGGTGTATATATATTTTACTTGATGTGTAAAACACTATGAACTGATATTGTTTGTCCTTTCATTGTTTATACACGGCAATAAAATAAACACTACGAAAGTATATCTTCTAACTTCTAAGGTCTTGCATGTTTCACTTGTACCCTTTTATAGCAGTACCATTCCTCCTAAATATGATTCTACTAACCTTTAATTAACTTAAATTTATAATATAAAAAAAACATCGTCAATGAGATGATTATTAGAAAATAAGAACTACAAATAGTTATAAAGATAGTGATAATATGAGACCACAAATACTCAAATCTCAAAGGATTGAGCATCTGCAAATTATAAAATGCATTTAAAGAATAATATTGTCTCCATTGATCAACCTGTATTCATATCTTTGGATTTCTTTTATCTATTAAAAGAAACAAGTAAAAAGTTGTTTGTTGTATAGTTTTACTTCCACATAACTCACCTCAAAGTTCAATCCTGCCAACATTCGCTTAATATAATAAATATTCATTCCATTGTGGACCAAAAATAAATGATAATAAATACTAATTTTACCGATAATATTAGATGACTGTGAAAAAAGTGGTCCAAGAATTCTCAAATCTCGGGGAGGTATCGAATATCAGTGAGCGATGAAAATGGGGAGTTTCCCATGGAAACATGTTATACTATAATCAAACACAGATCATCATACCATCAAACATCATAGATTTTTAATCAAAATCCTAGTTAATAAAATCGATTAACAAAAGACCGTGGATGTTTAATGTAAATTAACATCGATTGAAATTAAACAAAACTATTATACCTGGAAGAGCGGCAGAACTCGAAACGATAGAGAGAGGCGACTTCGGAGTGTAGGATTCTAAAGATGCGATAATATAGAAAGACATATTCGAACGCGTTAGGGTATTGATGAGCGATGAAAATTGGGAGTTTTCCGTGATTTAGGGTTTTGGACTTAGCAGTGAAAATGAAATTTCGTGGTAACAAAAATAGGAGGGAGGGAAATAATAGGAACCGCCTATTTTTTTTGTTTTGATGCAAGAAACTTTAACAGCGTGGATAATGCATTGTATTCAAAGCTAAGCAACTAATAATTAAACAAAGACAGCAATATATATTCCAATGCTATCCATTCTTGCAATAAATATACCATTTTCTTGTGGTGAAAGGTTTTTGATGTCCTTATCTTTTACTTCTTGGTTTCTCCTCTTGTTAATCAGTTTTGTTCATCATTATCAACATTTTGTTCAGTATTCTCAAGAGAATTGGATATTTCAGTTTTCCTTATCTCTTTAAGGATAAATTTCAGACCCCGTTTTAAAAGATATACATGTTCAAAAAATCTAGCATTTCTCGACTCAATGATGGTATTTA
The DNA here is from genome assembly GCA_030765085.1 of Allium cepa. Taxonomy (NCBI): domain Eukaryota; kingdom Viridiplantae; phylum Streptophyta; class Magnoliopsida; order Asparagales; family Amaryllidaceae; genus Allium; species Allium cepa. Next base: position 109,579,081 of record CM060944.1, on the reverse strand, counting down.
CGTGAATATCATCAATTTCGGATTTGTGTACCAAAAACCGATAAACAGCGCTGTTTTGTGCATATTCAATGAATACACGATCAATTGTTTTTGGTCCTTTTTTGACTTTCTTTGGTTTAGGTGTCTTTACTTTCACAAGACACCTTCACACTTTTAAGTATTTGTATGATGGTGGTCTACTTTTTCAAAGTTCGTGGGGGAGATATGGATGTTTTCTTTCGTGATATCTTATTAAAAATATGATTGTGAAAAGAATTGCTTCTCCTCGAAAGTTATCCGGCAAGCCAGAACTAATAAGTAGGGCATTCATCATTTCTTTAAGATTTATATTTTTCTGTTCGGCTATACCGTAGGATTAAGGTGAAATGGGGCTGTACTTTGGTGTATAATACCATGTTCGGTGTAGAATTTCTCAAAGGGAAATTCATATTCTCCTCCTCTATCACTTCTTAAAGCTTTTATTTTCTTTTTGAGTTGATTTTCAACTTATGCTTTATACTGTTTGAACATGTCGAATGCTTTGTCCTTATTTCTAAGGAGATATACGTAACAATACCTTGTACAATCATTAATGAAGGTAATGAAATACATTTTTCCACTCTAGTTTGACACATTTTTATGTCACATACATCTGTGTATATTAGGTCTAGAGGTTCAGTTTCTCGTTCAACATGATGAATTGAGGCCCTTGTCAATTTTGCTTTTGCACAGACTTGACATTTGTACTTGGAATCTATGTTGCATTTTAGTATAAAGTCTACATTAATCAATTTTCATAAGGTATCCAAATTTACATGGCCTAATCTAGAATGTCATATGTTAGAGGAATCAACAATATAAACAGAAGATTCAGTTTTATTCATATCATTGTTTGGTATAATAATGGTTACATTTGCCTTAAATGAACCATCACAAACATATCCACTTTCTACATACACTCCATTCTTTGGCAACACAAACTTATGAGACACAAAAGTGAGTTTGAAACCATGTTTGCTAAGCAACGATTCGGAAATCAGGTTCTTGCGTATCTTTGGAACATAAAGAACATCTGCCAAAATTAATTCTATTTCAGAAGTCATTTTCAGTACAATCGTTCATTTGCCTTCGGCTTTTGATGCAGATGAATTACCCACAAAAAGTCATTCGCCTTCGGTAGAAGTTTTGTAGGTTGTAACATCCACTTATTTGCACATATTTGTCATGTGGCTCCTGTGTCTACAAATCATCATTCGAGTCACCAACAAGGTTGCATTCGAATATTACTGCACATATGTCCATATCAAACATACCTTCTGAGATGTTAGCCATGTTTGCTTCTGATTTCTTTTTCGTGGGTGCGCGACATTCGGCGGCTTTATTTCCTTTCTTTCCACAATTATGGCATGAACCCTGAAATTTCTTTTATTTTCTAGGAGCATGCTCACGTTTCCTTTTGTTGGGTTTCTCTGACTCGACTACATTTGCCTTGGCAATCATGGTATGCAATGTCTTCTTCTCAAATTTTATGTTATCTTTCTCAATTGGATTACAAGTTCCTCCATTATCATCTCCTTGCGCTTGTGTTTAAGATAGTTTTTGTAAAAACCCGCATATTTATCGATTTTATATTTAAATATTTTATCGCTAATCGGATTATAGTCCGAAAAGCTACTTTTTGCATACGTTCAAATTAGGACTCGAGACCACTTCCATTGAGTTCGAAACGCCATTTGCAACTTTTTTAAATATAAGCATTGATACGTTTGGAGTTTGTGGAATTTCACCACTTTTTCACTTGAGACCAATAGTTGGGCTTTTAACCTATTAAACCCAAACTCCACCCTCCCCTCTTCATAACTTTCTAATTGCTTTAAACCTTCAAGCTTCTTTAAAAATGGTAGTAGGAATGGGAAATTAAAACTCCAAGCTCAAATTCAACTTCAAACCCATCCTTCAACTCCAAATTCAACAAGAAGACATTGGATTCAAGCTTCTTTGCATTGGGATTGAAGAGGGATAGATTCTTGCTTGCTTTATTCTTCATTTTCATTCGTTTTTGGTGCAAAGGTGAGATTTTTATCTCACATTCTTGTCTATAACTATCACGGATGTTTGAGAATGATTTTCTATCACTTTAGCATGTACATTTGCATTTGGTTTGGATTGGCGAAAAACTCCAATTTTTAGCGTTTTGGTGAATTTTCTGCATTTAGGTCGTTCTGGCCATTTGTGCGTGTTCGGAGTTAGGTCGCTCGCGAGCTAACGCCTTAGGTCGCTCGCGTGTTAACGCCTTAGGTCGCACTGCCTTGAACCCTCGGCCTGCATATTTTCGTTCGCTCTTAGGTCGTTCGGAATTAGGTCGCTAAGTCGCTTGGTCGATAGGTCATAGGTCGTAGGTCGCTCTACCTCGAGGAGTCTCGGCCTGCATATTTGCGTTAACCCTTTAGGTCGTTCTGGCTTGAGTCGTTAGGTCGTTTGGCTTTTATATTGATTAGGTCGTTTAGCCTTGAGTCGCTAGGTCGCATGACCCCTCACTAGTTCGCACGGCTTTGTTAAGACGTTAGGTCGCTCAACCCTACTACAAGTATTAGGTCGTATGACCTTGTTCCACTAAGTCGCTCGACCCTTAGGTCGGTTACCTGGTTGAGTCGCACCTCACCTTAGCTCGGCCATGTTAGGTCGCTCGCCTCCCTTAGGTCACTTACCTGGTTGAGTCGCACCTCACCTTAGCTCGGCATTAAGCCGTTAGGTCGCGTGTCCAATTAGTCGCGCGCAACCACTAGGTCGCTTGACCAATTTAACTCGCTCTGCCTTGCTTACTTTTAGGTCGCACGACCATTCCATTTTAAGTCGCCTGAGCCCTTAGGTCGCGAGTACTTAAGTAGCTTCACCCAGGTTGTTAGGTCGCATGACCTTAATTTCTTTAGGTCGCATGACCTTAATTCCTTTAGGTCGTGACCCCTTTAGGTCGAAACCCTTTAAGTCGCTCGATCCTATCCTTCCTTGGGTCTTCACTAGGTCGTACCGTTTTGGACGGAGCGCTGCCCCGCACCGCGCCGGGGGCGCTGCCCCCGGGACCCCCGCGACCTGACCGGGCAGGTCGAACCCCGTAGCAGGGGCGTTGCCCCTGGACCCCCCTCCGTAGGGGATCTTATCTGAAAAACATTCAATAGAACTTGCTCTGTTGAGATGCTGAGTTGACCATTCTTCGAGACAAACTATCTTGGGCTTCTCGGTCGATTTTATGGATTTTTGAATGTCTATTTCGATGGATTCTTTATCGGTTTCTTTGGATTTTATTCACGTCTTCGTATGTGAATTTTTATGATTGATTGTTTCTACAACCACTTCTATGATTTGTCACTTTAAAATATGAAGGTTTCAATACTAGTAGTAAATATCAAAACTCTTTCAACAGAATGATTTCAACTCTATTTTCAATAACAAAGCCTTTTCTTAAATCATTTTCCAATCTACTAGTATATACAAACCTTTACCTCACTTGTATGAGAAATTGAATTAAACGGCTTAGTAAAACAAGTGGTATGAAACGCTTGCGTTTGCTTCGTCGGTTAACTCTTGGACTTGTTCGATTGAACCTTTTTGTGACAATTTTCTAGTGAAGATCTATAGTTTGTTCGTAAATATTTGAGTTAAGCAAGTGGTTATGGGACATGAAGCTAAACTTTTATATTTACTAGCTTAGTGTAATTGACACTTCTCGTTGATCATGATGATATTTTGTGATTTAGGCTAGCAATTGTGCGACATCTCTTTGTTTGCTTCCTGGTTAGGCTAGACACCATTTGTGTGATTCCATTCACACATACCTTTTTGCTTTTTGTTTAGCCTAGACACCATTTGTGTGATTCCACTCACACGTACCTTTTTGTTGCGAGGTCAGGCTAGACACCATTTGTGTGATTCCATTCACACATACCTTTTTTGCTTTTTGGTTAGCCTAGACCTCATCTGGGTGATTCCGACTCATCCATATGGGGTAGCTCCCCATGGTTTTCGGACCGTCATGTGATAGGCCTCTTTCCCTTTTTCTATGATTTCTGGATTTCCTGTGTTGATTTCTGGAATTTATGTCATTGACTTGTTATGAGTACAAGTTTAGGGTATGATGCCCTCTTTGGATCGTTGAGAAGATTCTTGTGATATTGATTTATCTCTTATTGATTGATCTTCTGTTGATCATCATTTTCATCCTTGTAGTAGTATGTCAGTATGGATATTTTATGTTATGCCCTATCTTTTATTTTATACCATGTCATCTGATATTTATAGCTAGACTGATCCGTTTATTATTTTCTTAAATAATACTCGGGTCAGACCGAGATGTTATATGTGCTTCCGCTTGACTTCTCCCCGGGGTTCGCTACTCTGACTTTTGGCTAACTATTTAGATTAACAGTTTTTGTTGTATACACTTGAGATATAGACTCATAGTTGTATTCTTTTGTATAGCACGCGTTGCTATTCTTTTGTATTATTATGGATCTTTTTTACCACTACTCTGATGTACACTTTCATGTGTTAGTTATATATCCATATCTTCTTCCGCCTTTGTGATATGAATGTCTATGACTGATTGTGTTATGCTTATTTCTATGTTTATTTCCGAAGATTATTTATAGCCACCGTGTGATAGCTTTGAGTTTGTATCGGTATGTCGGACTTCCTCCTTAAATGAAATGCATGCTATACTATCTGACATAACGGTGCTCGCACAAAGAAGTTACATGGATGGTCGCTCCTCAACAGCCTTATTCTCCGTGCTAGTTGACAGCACTACATCGTAGTGTTCTTGGCTAGCGCGGGTATAGAGGTGGGACGTCGCAGCTTGGTATCAGAGCCAAACTTCGGAACAATGTAGAATAACTTAACAAGGATCGTCGTCCTAAGTCCATCTTAGGAGTCCTACCTTAGGATTAATTCGAGTCTTCGTACCGATTCATCCTAATTTCTTTTGTGATTCCTTGTTCTATCTATCAAGATTGCTTGATATTCATTCTGAGAATAATCTTTTCCTTCTTCTTCCTTTCCTTCTTGAAGGAAGAAGAGATGGTTAGTTCTGGCAGTCCTAGCGCTGGTCAATCCAGTAGTCCTTCTCTGGATGGCGTATTCATGTCTGCCCAACAACTTTCGGATCTTGCTCAGAATCAAAGGTTTATCTGTGCTTTGAGTAAGAATTCCACAAAGATCTTACCTTTGAAACTAGAAGTTCCTTTCGACCAACTTGTAGATATCACTCTACAAGAAGAAGAGGCTGATAAAGGAATTGATAGTGATATTGGGATGTCCAAGAAGAGGCATATTAAGTTCAAAAGCCCTTATCTCGATAAGAAGGTGAAGCAACCTGCTTTTGTAGCAAAGACTCCAATCCTTCATCATGGACGATGCTACAATTGTGGTTATAGGGACCACTACTTTTGTCGTTATTGCAAAGATTCCAGTCATCATATTTCTGTCTGCCCCATACTTCTAAGCAAGAAGAGGGTGGAACCAGAAACTTTGGTAGCCAACCCACCTACCTCTAGTCGTAAACGATGTTACAATTGTGGTTCCACGGACCATTATGTAATTAAGTGCCCGGAACCTCTCTATTGCCGCTATTGCAAAGGCTCGGGCCATTTCTTGTCTACATGTCCCATGCGACCTAACAAAAGAGAAGGAAAGCTAAAAGCTTCTAACGAAACTCCTCTGGGTCAAGGTACTTCTTATTTAATCCTTGATTTCATTTGTTTACGATTATCCGATTCGAGTTCTTTTTGATATGGGTTCGTCTCATCATTTTTATATCAAAAGATCTTGTTGATTCTCTTTCTTTTATGTTTTGGGCTTGATGACTTCTTTGAGGATTGCGAATCCGGATTAGTGGATCTGCAACACTCTACTTCCTTTTTATTGATATCGAAAATTATTTCATGTGATTTTTCTTTCCAAACCAATTTGCATGTTATGCATTGCTTAGGTTTCGGAATTGATTTGCGTGAAAGGATTGGCTTATTGCAATGCCCATATCCAATTTTCCCGAAAGGACTATTTATTTTCGATATTTTCGATCTGTTAAGTAGATTCATATTTTTCCTTTGTGATTTCGATTTCAAATCGATGGCATCATTTTGCTCTTTTAGCTCACATGTTGAGTAAAGAGATATCTCTCTCATTCTTATCGGTTGAGAATTTTCCGGTATTTTTGAGTTTGTCTTAGGATTATCACCTAAGCAACCTTTTTGAGTGGTGTTAAGGTCTTTCCAGTTTGACCTTGCCACCGAATTTCAATCGCTACGAGTTGCGGAGGTTAGCCTTCCACATACCGCATTCCGCACTCGTTATGATTTATATGAATGACATATTGTGTCATTCAGTTTATCCAGTCTATTTCATCCCTTTTATAAATCGAGTATTCTATGAACATCTCAATAATTCCAATCTTGTATTTATTAATTTTGGATGAGAATAGAAATTTAAAATTTTCAAATCTTTCTAAGAAGATATTTTAAATTCCTATAAAAGGATAATTTTGTGTTGTATTGCCCATTTAGTGTTTTAAGAATTCTGGTCGATGCGCTTGATCAACGCTATCGATAGGGATTTCCAAAATGCTTTGATGAGACAATCAGACACAATAAATTGACTTGTAAAATATAAATATTTCTATGAAGGTAATTGTGATTTTTAAAGTTTTAGCTTTTTGGGAAAGAAGATTAAATTCCTTCTTTTCAATATTCTTATTCATGTGATTCCCGAAGGGAACCAAGACTTTAACTTTAGTACCAATGCTTATTGTATTGGTTTGGATGCCGTTCTCTTACGAAAGAGAACGTGCAATCACTTTTGCTTCTAAATTTTTAAAGCCGATCGAGACTAGGTATGCCACTTATGATCTGGTGCTCGCGGATATTGATTTTGCTTTCAATATTTGGCATCATCTTGGTGGAGAAATTTGTTCTCTACCTCGATAATAAATCATTGGGATATCTATTTTCTCATAAGAAACATAATTTGTGTCAATCACGTTGGCTCGAATTTCTTGCATCTTATGATCTTGATATTCTTTATACTCCCGGAAAGGGGAAAGCGTGTTGCCAATGCACTTAGTTGTAAGCAACAAGCAGTTGTTTTTATGATGATATCCGAATGGAACGATCTCGAGACTCTATCCCCTTGTGAGATTTGAGATCACAAAATCTGATTTATGTGCACCCCTTGTTTTATGTAGTCTAGAGGCTCAACCTTCTCTTTTAGACTGCATTCTTATAGCTCAAAAGGGGCTAAATCCCGAATTGGCTCTTCTTAGCCAAAGTTGTTGGGATGAAAAATTGATATTGAAGGTTTGAAATACTTTGATATCGATTCTTGTAGCGGCATTTGAAAATTTGTAAACTTATCATACCGATTATTAGTGATCTTCGTAAAAATATTTTAGAAGATTCTCATCGTTCCACAATTACCATTCATCCCAGTAGTAGTAAAATGTACGCAGATATGAAGCGACTTTATTATTGGGAGTGAATGAAATCTGTTATCGCTAACTTTGTTAAGTGTTGCATGACTTGCCAACTTATCAAGGCCGAACACCAAAGGCCTGATGGGTTATTGCAACCTTTAGAAATTCCAATTTGGAAGTGGGACCAAATCTCCATGCATTTTATAGATGGCATTTCCCGTTCTCATTCGTGTCATGGTAACTTATGGGTTATAGTAGATAGACTTACTAAATCAGCCCATTTTATTCCCGTCCGGTTTAACCAAATCGTTCCTCTTTTGGCCAGACTCTTTATTAAAAGAAATTGTTAAATTATATGGAGTTCCTACTTCTATTGATAGCGACAGTGATCCACTATTTACTAGTGGATTTTGGAAGTGTCTTCAAAAAGCTTTAGAAACGAAGCTTAATTTTAGCACCGCTTATTTCCCTAGTTCAATGGACAAACAGAGCGTGTGAACCAAACTCTTGAAGACCATCTTCGTGTTGTGTGCTTGATTTTTATTGAAGTTGGGAAAATCATAATTCTCTTGTTTAATTTTCCTATAATCATAGCTTCCAATCTAGTATTGGTATGGCATCTTTCGAGGCACTCTAGGAAAGGCTATGCCGATCTTCTTCTTGTTGGCTTAAGATTAGTAAGAAGCTGGTTTCAGGTCCAGATTTTATTCGTGTTTCACCTGTGTAAGGTGTTATATACGTTTCCGTCGATGGGAAAAATTAGCGCCACAATATATTGGGCCATTTCCTATCGCCGAACGTATTGGTTCTATGGCTTACCGCGTTACATTACCGGCTCAGTTTTCTGCTATGCATGACGTGTTTCATGTTTCTCAATTACGGAAATGCCTACGAGATTCCGATTCTATTCTTGAGTCTGGTGTTGTGGAAGGAATTGAAGTTTCGCCGAATTTAACTTTCGAGCAGCATCCTATTCGAATTATTGCTTCAGAGGTCAAACGACTTCGAAATAAAGATGTTCCGCTTGTGAAGGTTCAATGGTCCTCAAATCCTAAAGATTGCTTTTGGGAATCTAGAGAATTCATCGAGCGAACACATCCGGACTTACTTTCTAGTGCTCAATGAGGTGAACTTCTTATTTCAAATTTCTTTTGTGATAATATGCTTTTATGGTTGTTACTTTTTATTTCCATCTTATATATTGCGAGGACGCAATTTCGTTAAGGAGGGGAGTCTGTAACAACCCGCATATTTATCGATTTTATATTTAAATATTTTATTTAAATATTTTATCGTTAATCGGATTATAGTCCGAAAAGCTACTTTTTGCATACGTTCAAATTAAGACTCGAGACCACATCCATTGAGTTCGAAACGCCGTTTGCAACTTTTTTAAGTATAAGCATTGATATGTTTGGAGTTGGTGGAATTTCACCACTTTTTCACTTGAGACCAATGGTTGGGCTTTTAACCTATTAAACCCAAACTCCACCCTCCCCTCTTCATTACTTTCTAATTGCTTTAAACCTTCAAGCTTCTTCAAAAATGCTAGTAGGAATGGGAAATTAAAACTCCAAGCTCAAATTCAACTTCAAATCCATCATTCAACTCCAAATTCAACAAGGAGACATTGGATTCAAGCTTCTTACATTGGGATTGAAGAGGGATTGATTCTTGCTTGCTTTGTTCTTCATTTTCATTCGTTTTTGGTGCAAAGGTGAGATTTTTATCTCACATTCTTGTCTATAACTATCACGGATGTTTGGGAATGATTTTCTATCACTTTAGCATGTACATTTGCATTTGGTTTGGATTGGATTGGCGAAAAACTCCAATTTTTAGCGTTTTGGTGAATTTTCTGCATTTAGGTCGTTCTGGCCATTTGTGCGTGTTCAGAGTTAGGTTGCTCGCGAGCTAACGCCTTAGGTCGCTCGCGTGTTAACGCGTTAGGTCGCACTGCCTTGAACCCTCGGCCTGCATATTTTCGTTCGCTCTTAGGTCGTTCGGAATTAGGTCGCTAGGTCGCTTGGTCGATAGGTCGTAGGTCGTAGGTCACTCTGCCTCAACGAGTCTCGGCCTGCATATTTGTGTTAACCCTTTAGGTCGTTCTGGCTTGAGTCGTTAGGTCGTTTGGGTTTTATATTGATTAGGTCGTTTAGCCTTGAGTCGCTAGGTCGCATGACCCCTCACTAGTTCGCATGGCTTTGTTAAGACGTTAGGTCGCTCAACCCTACTACAAGTATTAGGTCGTATGACCTTGTTCCACTAAGTCGCTCGACCCCTAGGTCGCTTACCTGGTTGAGTCGCATCTCACCTTAGCTCGGCCATGTTAGGTCGCTCGCCTCCCTTAGGTCGCTTACCTGGTTGAGTCGCACCTCACCTCAGCTCGGCATTAAGCCATTAGGTCGCGTGTCCAATTAGGTTGCGCGCAACCACTAGGTCGCTTGACCAATTTAACTCGCTCTGCTTTGCTTGCTTTTAGGTCGCACGACCATTCCATTTTAAGTCGCCTGAGCCCTAAGGTCGCTAGTACTTAAGTAGCTTCACCCAGGTCGTTAGGTCGCATGACCTTAATTCCTTTAGGTCGCATGACCTTAATTCCTTTAGGTCGTGACCCCTTTAGGTCGAAACCCTTTAAGTCGCTCGATCCAATCCTCCCTTGGGTATTCACTAGGTCGTACCGTTTTGGACGGGGCGCTGCCCCCGAGACCCCCGCGACCTGACCGGGCAGGTCGAACCCCGTTGCAGGTGCGTTGCCCCGCACCCCCACCTTGGGGGGTTGCCACCCCCTGGACCCCACCTCCGTAGGGTATCTTATCTGAAAAACATTCAATAGAACTTGCTTTGTTGAGATGTTGAGTTGACTATTCTTCGAGACAAACTATCTTGGGCTTCTCGGTCGATTTTATGGATTTTTGAATATCTATTTCGATGGATTCTTTATCGGTTTCTTTGGATTTTATTCACGTCTTCGTATGTGAATTTTTATGATTGATTGTTTCTACAATCACTTCTATGATTTGTCACTTTAAAATATGAAGGTTTCAATACTAGTAGTAAATATCAAAACTCTTTCAACAAAATGATTTCAACTCTATTTTCAATAACAAAGCTCTTTTCTTAAACCATTTTCCAATCTACTAGTATATACAAACCTTTACCTCACTTGTATGAGAAATTGAATTAAACAGCTTAGTAAAACAAGTGGTATGAAACGCTTGCGTTTGCTTCGTCGGTTAACTCTTGGACTTGCTCGATTGAACCTTTTTGTGACAATTTTCTAGTGAAGATCTACAGTTTGTTCGTAAATATTTGAATTAAGCAAGTGGTTATGGGACATGAAGCTAAACTTTTATATTTACTAGCTTAGTGTAATTGACACTTCTCGTTGATCATGACGATATTTTGTGATTTAGGCTAGCAATTGTGTGATGTCTCTTTGTTTGCTTCCTGGTTAGGCTAGACACCATTTGTGTGATTCCATTCACACATACCTTTTTGCTTTTTGTTTAGCCTAGACACCATTTGTGTGATTCCACTCACACATACCTTTTTGTTGCGAGGTCAGGCTAGACACCATTTGTGTGATTCCATTCACACATACCTTTTTTGCTTTTTGGTTAGCCTAGACCTCATATGGGTGATTCCGACTCATCCATATGGAGTAGCTCCCCATGGTCTTCGGACCGTCATGTGATAGGACTCTTTCCCTTTTTCTATGATTTTCGAATTTCCTGTGTTGATTTCTGCAATTTATGTCATTGACTTGTTATGAGTACAAGTTTAGGGTATGATGCCCTCTTTGGATCGTTGAGAAGATTCTTGTGATATTGATTTATCTCTTATTGATTGATCTTCTGTTGATCATCATTTTCATCCTTGTAGTAGCATGTCAGTATGGATATTTTATGTTATGCCATATCTTTTATTTTATACCATGTCATCTGATATTTATAGCTAGACTGATCCGTTTATTATTTTCTTAAATAATACTCGGGTCAGACCGAGATGTTATAGGTGCTTCCGCTTGACTTCTCCCCGGGGTTCGCTACTCTGACTTTTGGCTAACTATTTAGATTAACAGTTTTTGTTGTATACACTTGAGATATAGACTCATAGTTGTATTCTTTTGTATAGCACGCGTTGCTATTCTTTTGTATTATTGTGGATCTTTTTTACCACTACTCTGATGTACACTTTCATGTGTTAGTTATATATCCATATCTTCTTCCGCCTTTGTGATATGAATGTCTATGACTGATTGTGTTATGCTTATTTCTACGTTTATTTCCGAAGATTATTTATAGCCACCGTGTGATAGCTTTGAGTTTGTATCGGTATGTCGGACTTCCTCCTTAAATGAAATGCATGCTATACTATCTGACATAATGGTGCTCGCACAAAGAAGTTACATGGATGGTTGCTCCTCAACGGTCTTATTCTCCGTGCTAGTTGACAGCACTACATCGTAGTGTTCTTGGCTAGCGCGGGTATAGAGGTGGGATGTCGCAGCTTGGTATCAGAGCCAAACTTCGGAACAATGTAGAATAACTTAACAAGGATCATCATCCTAAGTCCATCTTAGGAGTCCGCTCGTGAAGGTTTAATGGTCCTCAAATCCTAAAGATTGCTCTTGGGAATCTAGAGAATTCATCGAGCGAACACATCCGGACTTACTTTCTAGTGCTCAATGAGGTGAACTTCTTATTTCAAATTTCTTTTGTGATAATATGATTTTATGGTTGTTACTTTTTATTTCCATCTTATATATTGCGAGGACGCAATTTCTTTAAGGAGGGGAGTCTGTAACAACCCGCATATTTATCGATTTTATATTTAAATATTTTATCGTTAGTCGGATTGTAGTCCGAAAAGCTACTTTTTGCATACGTTCAATTTAGGACTCGTGACCACTTCCATTGAGTTCGAAACGCCGTTTGCAACTTTTTTAAGTATAAGCATTGATATGTTTGGAGTTGGTGGAATTTCACCACTTTTTCACTTGAGACCAATAGTTGGGATTTTAACCTATTAAACCCAAACTCCACCCTCCCCTCTTCATAACTTTCTAATTGCTTTAAACCTTCAAGCTTCTTCAAAAATGCTAGTAGGAATGAGAAATTAAAACTCCAAGCTCAAATTCAACTTCAAATCCATCATTCAACTCCAAATTCAACAAGGAGACATTGGATTCAAGCTTCTTGCATTGGGATTGAAGAGGGATTGATTCTTGCTTGCTTTGTTCTTCATTTTCATTCGTTTTTGGTGCAAAGGTGAGATTTTATCTCACATTCTTGTCTATAACTATCACGGATGTTTGGGAATGATTTTCTATCACTTTAGTATGTACATTTGCATTTGGTTTGGATTGAATTGGCGAAAAACACCAATTTTTAGCGTTTTGGTGAATTTTCTGCATTTAGCTCGTTCTGGCCATTTGTGCGTGTTCGGAGTTAGGTCGCTCGCGAGCTAACGCCTTAGGTCGCTCGCATGTTAACGCCTTAGGTCGTACTGCCTTGAACCCTCGGCCTGCATATTTTCGTTCGCTCTTAGGTCGTTCGGAATTAGGTCGCTAAGTCGCTTGGTCGATAGGTCGTAGGTCGTAGGTCGCTCTGCCTCGAGGAGTCTCGGCCTGCATATTTGCGTTAACCCTTTAGGTCGTTCTGGCTTGAGTCGTTAGGTCGTTTGGATTTTATATTGTATAGGTCGTTTAGCCTTGAGTCGCTAGGTCGCATGACCCCTCACTAGTTCGCACGGCTTTGTTAAGACGTTAGGTCGCTCAACCCTACTACAAGTATTAGGTCGTATGACCTTGTTCCACTAAGTCGCTCGACCCTTAGGTCGTTTACCTGGTTGAGTCGCACCTCACCTTAGCTCGGCCATGTTAGGTCGCTCGCCTCCCTTAGGTCGCTTACCTGGTTGAGTCGCACCTCACATCAGCTCGGCATTAAGCCGTTAGGTCGCGTGTCCAATTAGGTCGCGCGCAACCACTAGGTCGCTTGACCAATTTAACTCGCTCTGCCTTGCTTACTTTTAGGTCGCACGACCATTCCATTTTAAGTCGCCTGAGCCCTTAGGTCGCGAGTACTTAAGTAGCCTCACCCAGGTCGCATGACCTTAATTTCTTTAGGTCGCATGACCTTAATTCCTTTAGGTCCTGACCCCTTTAGGTCGAAACCCTTTAAGTCGCTCGATCCTATCCTTCCTTGGGTCTTCACTAGGTCATACCGTTTTGGACGGGGCGCTGCCCCCGGGACCCCCGCGACCTGACCGGGCAGGTCGAACCCCGTTGCAGGGGCGTTGCCCCCGCACCCCCACCTTGGGGGGTTTCCACCCCCTGGACCCCCCCTCCGTAGGGTATCTTATCTGAAAAACATTCAATAGAACTTGCTTTGTTGAGATGCTGAGTTGACCATTCTTCGAGACAAACTATCTTGGGCTTCTCGGTCGATTTTATGGATTTTTGAATATCTATTTCGATGGATTCTTTATCGGTTTCTTTGGATTTTATTCACGTCTTCGTATGTGAATTTTTATGATTGATTGTTTCTACAATCACTTCTATGATTTGTCACTTTAAAATATGAAGGTTTCAATACTAGTAGTAAATATCAAAACTCTTTCAACAAAATGATTTCAACTCTATTTTCAATAACAAAGCTCTTTTCTTAAACCATTTTTCAATCTACTAGTATATACAAACCTTTGCCTCACTCGTATGAGAAATTGAATTAAACGGCTTAGTAAAACAAGTGGTATGAAACGCTTGCGTTTGCTTCGTCGGTTAACTCTTGGACTTGTTCGATTGAACATTTTTGTGACAATTTTCTAGTGAAGATCTACAGTTTGTTCGTAAATATTTGAGTTAAGAAAGTGGTTATGGGACATGAAGCTAAACTTTTATATTTACTAGCTTAGTGTAATTGACACTTCTCGTTGATCATGACGATCATTTTGTGATTTAGGCTAGCAATTGTGCGATGTCTCTTTGTTTGCTTCCTGGTTAGGCTAGACACCATTTGTGTGATTCCATTCACACATACCTTTTTGCTTTTTCGTTAGCCTAGACACCATTTGTGTGATTCCACTCACACATACCTTTTTGTTGCGAGGTCAGGCTAGACACCATTTGTGTGATTCCATTCACACATACCTTTTTTGCTTTTTGGTTAGCCTAGACCTCATATGGGTGATTCCGACTCATCCATATGGAGTAGCTCCCCATGGTCTTCGGACCGTCATGTGATAGGACTCTTTCCCTTTTTCTATGATTTTCGAATTTCCTGTGTTGATTTCTGCAATTTATGTCATTGACTTGTTATGAGTACAAGTTTAGGGTATGATGCCCTCTTTGGATCTTTGAGAAGATTCTTGTGATATTGATTTATCTCTTATTGATTGATCTTCTGTTGATCATCATTTTCATACTTATAGTAGTATGTCGGTATGGATATTTTATGTTATGCCATATCTTTTATTTTATACCATGTCATCTGATATTTATAGCTAGACTGGTCCATTTATTATTTTCTTAAATAATACTCGGGTCAGACCGAGATGTTATAGGTGCTTCTGCTTGACTTCTCCCCGGGGTTTGCTACTTTGACTTTTGGCTAACTATTTAGATTATCAGTTTTTGTTGTATACACTTGAGATATAGACTCATAGTTGTATTCTTTTGTATAGCACGTGTTGCTATTCTTTTGTATTATTGTGGATCTTTTTGACCACTACTCTGATGTACACTTTCATGTGTTAGTTATATATCCATATCTTCTTCCGCCTTTGTGATATGGATGTCTGTGACTGATTGTGTTATGCTTATTTTTATGTTTGTTTCCGAAGATTATTTATAGCCACCGTGCGATAGCTTTGAGTTTGTATCGGTATGTCGGACTTCCTCCTTAAATGAAATGCATGCTATACTATTTGACATAACGGTGCTCGCACAAAGAAGTTACATGGATGGTCGCTCCTCAATAGCCTTATTCTCCGTGCTAGTTGACAGCACTACATCGTAGTGTTCTTGGCTAGCGCGGGTATAGAGGTGGGGCGTCACAGCTTTGAAAATCTTTCCATGATGGAGGAAGCTTATTAATTGCAGTGGCAACCTGAAAGGATTTGCTTAGAGTCATTCATTCATCGTGCATTTAGTGAATGATGAGTTATAACTCTTGAATCTGGTTGATAACGGTCTTTGCATCAATCATTTTGAAGTCAAGGAATTTTCCTGCTATGAATTTCTTCATGCCCTCATCTTTGGTTTTGTACTTTTTCTCTAATGCCGTTTTTTTTTTGCAAGTTCGAGTAGTACAGTTTACATTGTATAGGATGTTGTCGAGCCCATTTAATTTGTATTTTTTGCAAATAAAGTCAGAATTCTTCTAGATATTCAAGGCTTCAACTTTTGTTGCATCGGGTTCCAATTCTTCAACCACAGAAGCATCTTCTGTAAGAAACTTTGCAAGGCCCAAAGCCGTCAAGTAAAACATCGTCTTTTGCTACCAGCGTTTGAAGTTATAACGACCCGGTATTTTCAACCATTCGCATCCATTGTAAGTGTATAGATAGACACTCATGTCGGAATTGAATTGCTCAAAATACCGCGTTGTAAATAAAATTTTGGCAAACCTCAGAATATACAGTAAATAAAATCACAGATCACAGACACAGAGTATATAATAATGCAGCGGAAGTAAAAGAGATAGTAGTTCATGAAGCTACTAAAAAAATATAAGATACATCAGAGTTAAATGAGATACAACAGAAGAGTAACAAAATACATCATTGAAACACTGGATACTGAAACAAAATAGAAGGCTGGATCTTCAAGGAAAGCTCCAACTCCGAAGGTGAATCTTGAATGCTAACTCAATCAATCTGACCCGAGCGTAAAGCAAAACACAAAACCCTCGAGTCAGGACATAAATACTTATAAACTGTAAATCAACTCAAGTGAACAGTAACAAAATGCATCAATAACTTAAAGGATGCTTGGGACCGTCCATCCTCTAAGGATCCGTTAAACTATTTACTATACAATAATATACGCTATATACGGTAGTGTCTAATCAGTAAAGTATAATCATATAGAAAATAGCGTTAAGGGGATGGTGAACCTTAACGCGGTCGGATCTTTAAAACCAAAATCGTAGTGGGCTCGATATAAGGATATGACACGGCACGCGAGGCAATGCCAGGGTGGATACACCGTTTGCACTCCCGGACCGGTGGTGACGGCAAACCAGCAGCTTACGCCCACCTCGAATAATATCCCTGAATCAAAGTGGCGCCACCGAATCGAATCACAACAGTAATAGAATAGTTTCCGATGGAGCATGCTCGATGAAAGGGTGCGACCCTTTGTGTAGCCTGGTATAGCTCCTGTTTTAGTCATATATGCCAACTCACGGGAGTTGGGTCCACGTAACATACCTCGAGAACGTCACCACCATCCTACTTCATTCTGAAATCTCCACCGCGTACACAGTTGTTAAAGTGGTTTTCGGTATTGTCCGGCTATAAGACAATATCTGATCCCGGTCTCTTTAACAACCAATCGTTATTATAACCCATGGATATTTATTTCAAATAATTTATACTTTCAAGACCAAAATATCATACTCATTTCAAAACAATATCACAATTGTATCATTTCCATTTCAAAAATAATTCAATATTATATCATTCAAATAAAACCCAAATTTTCAAATCATTGAATATTTCTTTAAATTTATTAAACTTGAAATATTCCTTTAAATTATCATAGCATTTTGGAAATGTTACCTTAAGGAATCATAGTATTTTTGGAATGTACTACTTTCCACTTTACATTGTATATAATCAAAGTATTGATAAGCTTAAAATTTTAACATGTCAATTTATCATAGCCTTATAGTTAAATAAACTTTCTTACTGTAATATACAATTTAAACCGAAATTCTTATGTTAAGTTAAAAGCACCTTATTAACTTACATTATTATTACAGTAAGTAACATTTATCATTTTAATCAATTTAAAATACACCATTACATTGATTAAAATCTACGTGTCAAATGTACGTTTTAAATTTTATATTCCTATTACAATAATGAACATTTATTAATTAAATCAATACCACGCTACTTAAAACTTTACATGTTTCTTTCTTAATTAAACTTTACATGTTCTTGCATTAATTAAAACTTTCATGTTCTCTCATTAATTAGGACTTTACACGTTTCTTTCATTAATTAAAAACTTATATGTTTCTTTCATTAATTAAAACTTATACCATTCTTTCATTAATTAGGAACTTACATGTTCCTATCATTAATTAGAACACCATACGTTCTTTCATTAATTAAAACCTATACGTTTCTTTCATAAATTAAAACCTATACGTTTCTTTCATAAATTAAAACCTGTACGTTTCTTTCATAAATTAAAACCTATACGTTTCTTTCATAAATTAAAACCTATACGTTTCTTTCATAAATTAAAACTTAACATTTCAGATTTATATTACCTTTTCACAAATTTAACTAAACTTCCAGTTTATTTAATTAATTTAACATCTTTAGTTAAAACTCAAATTTCACATTTTCAAGTCAAGTTATATTTTAAAATTTCATTTTCAACAGTCATTTATTCAACCACTTAAATTTATAGAAAATCAATAATTCTTTAATAAATCACTTAAATTCAAATATAAATCAATTTATCATATTTACCATTTTCCAAATAAAATTAAAGTCCATTTTATTCATGTAACTTAAATATCATCTTTAGTCAAAATTCGAAATTTCAAACATAAGTTATATTTCAAAATCCAGTTAATCCATTCATAAATTACATTTTTAACACATAGAAAAATCAAAATTTATTTATTTTAAAACTTTTCAAAATCTATTTAAATCAAATTTCATAATTTTATATTTTTAAAATACTTAAAATATTCAAAGCACTTTATAGAATAACCACGGGTCTGTATATAGTTTTCTAACCTAGGTCAAGTGATACGGATATGTATCATTTCAATCCGCAGTTTTAAAAGGTAAAAATCCGGGTTCTATCATTTCAAACCCGCAATCCCAAGTATAGATAAATAAATAAAATAACTCAGGCTTATCATTTCAGCCCATAATGATTTTTATCCTAACAGGGAACTTGCAGTGTGATCATATACAGAAATAATATAAACAATGTCAATATCACAATATACAGTCATGTATCAGATGTCAGGTGAAAATTAACAGTTTTAACATGGTAATAACATGATAATAACACGACATAGCATATCATATGATCATCATTAACTTGTATAAACATTTTACATTACTAAACACTTGTCATCAATCCACTTTTCATAAGTATATATGTCAGAGTGAGAAAGACTCACCTTTTTCAAAGCTAGAGACCAAAACAACATACAAGCACGACTCCAAAGGCACGACAAGCATAATTTCACGACTTTTGATTTGAGTTGAAAGATAGCCAAGATATGATTTTGTATCACCAACCCAAAGCAAAACAATGAAAGGAGAACAAATGAAATAAAACAAGAGTGAAAAGAAGAAAGAAAGAAAAAAAGAGAAAAAAAATGAAAGAAAAAGCATGCGCCGGTTCATACCTTCAGGAGATGCTTACGCAAATTTTGATGGAAGCAAAATGAATAATTTATGGTATGGAACTTTTGAACGTGAAATATATATTAACATTTGCTCACTAATTTATGTAGAGGGCAGGCAAGAGAAAAATGCTTGAACGGTAGAGGCAATTAAGGCATTCAATTCTATCCAATAGGTGGAAACGTATGAGAGGCAAGAGAGAAAGAAATAATTCACACACGGAAATGATTTAAGGCAAGATTTGAGCAAGATTTTGGATTCTCAAAAGAGAATATACGGCTGAAAACTTTGCATTGTTAACGCAAGAAAATAAAATCAAATAGATAACGAAAAGGCAAGAGCAACAATTAAATATATGCCCAAAGTAACGTACAAATTATTTTGTTTCTCTTATTAAATAACGTACAAATTATTTTGTTTCTCTTATTAAATAAATTTAAAATACTAACGTTTCTATTAGGAAAATAAATCATCACTTTAAACCAAAATTTAATAGCTATTGTACCATAATTAATAACATTTGATTTAGCTTCATCCAATTGATTGTTAAATATAAAGTTAAGAAACAGATCTAAACATATGTAAAAGAAATGTAAAGTTTATTTCCTGTTTCACACTAATTATTACTAACTTTTTTTTTTTAAAGTATACAACAAATCTGACCAAAACAAAAGTGAAACAAATGTTACACAATTGTATACAGTTCAAGATGAAAATTTTGCCTTTAGAATTATAAAATTTAGAATTTCTATTAAAGTTATACTTTTTATCCAAATCAAATTTTCAGGCATTGTTTATTTTTATTTGGACAAATGATCAGAAATCATTTCAAGAAAATTTCCAAAATTAGATTTTTAAGAAAACAAAAGCCAAAGTTTTTAAATAAATGAAAAAAAATTAAAATTTAGGGAAAACAAGTAGAAAAGTAAGAAAAAGAAAGGGAAGCCATTACCAGATCTTTGAAGCCGTGAGAAACAAATGAAAATGATCTTTTTTTTCACGTGAAAACATAATGAGATGACGGCTACATTAGGGTTTTACATGGCTAAGGCAATTAATTGAGGAGTTTAAGGAAATGAAGGGTTTGGGCAAATAAAAGGGCTTACGTTTCAAAGTGATTTACAATCTTCCATATTCTTTTCCTTTTAAAACTTTACATAAACAAAATTTCAGGAGAAAATACTTTACAAACCGAAATCAATTAGAAATATGAGGTAACAAATAGTATAATTTGAAAAAAAAATAAAATAATGAAGAAAATGCCTTAAAAATACCAAACAGTGTTCTAAAATTGTGCATAAATCACTGTTAGTCTTGGAAAATTATACATTTCATTATAAAATTATTATGAAGTGGAAAGGAATGTTTTCATGTGAAAATGAGGTAAGAAATGCACAACTACAATAAAGAAAGGAACGGTCAAAGGAAATTAAATCTATTAATTGGAAAAGAAACGGAAGAAGAAACGTTAAAACGGTTTTACGTTTCTTTGCTTTCAAACCTTTTAAACTTCCTATATATATATTCATATACATCTAAATAACTGAAAATAATTAAAATCTCAGTTAAAATTCGAAAATATAACAGATAAACAAAATAGTAATAATTAAATATTAATTAGATATGATTAAAATAAGAAAATAGCATAGAAAATGAAAACTTGACTTAAGAATTAGAAATAACTTCAATACACTTTGAAAAAATTTACTTTAATTTAAATATATGTAAAATGAATAAAATAAAGTAAAACACAGCAAATAACAGTGAGTGCATAAAATAAATAAACATATTTTAATTATATATAACTAAATTAAGAAAATGACTTAAAATTGTAGACTAGGCTTTTAAAATTAGAAATAAATTCAAATGAACTTTAGAAAAATTATATTATCATTTTAAAAATACTTAAAAGTCAAAATATATATTATATAACATATTATCACATATTAAAATAAAATAAAACAAAGAAGAAGTAATTTATACAATTTAAAATAGTCATTGTTAAATAACCCTATATACGCACAATATTGTAAAGGGTATAACTTTCACAATTTACATCCAATTTCAACGAAACGAAAAGTGGTGTTCTTATAATTTTATGTACTTTCATAATAAAAGAAAAAATTTAAAATTTTAAACTTTTAAAATTTTAAGTTGAAAGTCACAGTTTGATTATTTTGACCAAAATCAGCATTTCAGGCAAATATTTCAACTTACACAAGTTTGGGATTATAACTCATAAAAATCAAGATTATATTTAAATAATAAATTTAATCATTTCAAATAAGTAAAAATAAAAGTTTTTTTTTTAAACCACAATTTTACATTAAAATAATTAAAATATACAATAAAATAATTACAAAATATAGGGTTATTACAGAAGTGCATTTCTGTGAACTTTTTAGGCCGTTCTCCATGAGACAACGCCACTGTTAAAACCATACTTGTAGACTGAGCAGTAATCACGGTCTGTATTGGTGCAGAATTGTTGCTTTCATGAGACATTTTCATCTACAAAAACAGCCAACAATAAATCAATATTGTTTCAAGATTGGTATTCAATAACATCAGAAAAGCGTCTACATACAAAGATTGTTAACAGTAACTTTACAATAGTTACGAAACTGTTACAATTATATTGCAAACTGCAACAACAACAAACTTTCACAAGCATGTCGCAAAAACGTTACGAGTAGAACTGTGCAGTTAACAAATAAAGCAATAAATAGAGTACCGATTAGATTGTCCAAGTCCAGCGTTTGAAAACTGTTTCCTTGAAACAATTTTTCTCCCTTTACGGTTCTTAAGGATATCAAATAATTATTTCCCAAGATGAAATGAACCTTTTCTACTATGCTGCAAAATATTCGCAAAGCAATGACGAACTCAAGGGAGTATATTTAAGAACAGAATGTTGTAAAGAGAAAAAACATGCAGAAAAACTTAATTGGATGTTTACAGTTTTCTTTCTGCCTATATATAGGTGTGGAGAGGTGCACCTATTCGGTAACAGGTGCACGTTCAAACGGATGCGATTGTTGGAATGTTGCGACCCTTTAACAGGCAGTCCGACCGTTTGAGTTTGAACGGACAAAAATAAAAACGGTTCGGTTTGAACAGCCATGCCAAGCCAACTGCAAAGTGCTAAGTACCTCTAATACGCCTCAAACTTCCATTTGTCTACGCCGCGGATGCGGGTGCGGCTCAGGCTCGGGCAAGGGCACGGGCGCACGCGTGCGGGGTGGTATGTTACACCACCTATCATGGCTTGTGTCTCTCATTGTCTATAGGAATTATCATAGTGCCTACGTCTTAGTATATAAACGCAAATATTTTATTTTTTTCTAAGACATGAGACTATTCATCTCCCAAAGCATTTAATGCCCTCACATTTTCCAATGCTACTCGTTCATTTCTAACAAAAAAGACGTTATCAATTATTACAAATTGGAGTTCAAATTAGAGAGTCCTATATTGAAATTTAGGGAAATCAAAAGCAATAAACTAGAAATCAAATCAAATCAGCTCGCCTAAATAAATAAAGTGATCGATAAATCAAATCAAATCGGCATAATGACAAAAGAAACTTGCTTAAATGGGAGCTTGATATTGAGAAGGAGTTCGTACGAGATAACTGATCGGAAAATTAGTTGAATTCAATTGGATGGAAGTACGCCATGGGGGAAATTGGTATAAAGTAAGTATTTTAAGACTGAAAATTATGTTTAGGAAGGGTAGAGCTTTTTTGTTCTTTTCACTGTGACCGAAAAATAGCTTATACCTATTATTTTGACTGAAAATAAATCATTTAGAAAAAAACCACTTAGGCATGTGCAGCTACAATAGTCACCTATTGCGGAGCTAGAAACATTAAAAAAGTGTTACAATCAAGAAATGCCATGCGTTTCAAATTTATCAATTTGATGCAGTGAAATATATCAAAGGTGAAAAATCGCAAAACCAAAGATCAAAGGAAATCAACAATTAAGATTAAACTGAAATATTCAAATTCAAAATATTCGAACTATATGGAATCAGAGAGGAAGATTTTTATTCAATAACATCTTATATAAGCTAAATCATCATCAACATTTCAAGTGTTGAGCTTGAAACAAATAAATAAAAAAAAAGTAAAGTCATACCAAATTATTCCAAATCATTACTTGAAGGAACTCGACTAAAGGAGCAATTGAAAACAGCAGAAAAAGCTCTCAATCGATTGATCAAGATGAGAAGGATTGAAGTGAACGTAAATCTATTTTTTTAGAGCTACATCTTTCGATCGAAAGTGGAAATCCTAAAAGGAGAATGAAGCAGTGAAAAGGATTTGTTTTTGGACAAACGAGCTAAAATAGTTTGAAGACCATATTTATGAATTGGGCCAAACTTCTCTTTTAATTTAATATCTTATAAATTAGAGTTTTCAATTTTTCATTTAATTGTATTTCACTTTCAAACTCTAGTTTGTAACTAGGGTTGAACTATAGGGTGTAATTTGGGAAATTCTCAACTCGGGGATAGAGTTGAGATAGGGTTTTGAGCTTAGGCTTAGAACAATCAAGTAAGCGATGGTCGTAAGTTTACAGGGTCTATAAGCGGTCAAATGTTTGATCGTAGTAGAAATCTTAGTGGCAGCATTAGGTAAGTATTACCGAAGCTGGGTGAATTTGCGTGTTGCTTTTATTTTTGCATTTACTATATTATTTTATATGCTGTAATTTTTATTATTTTATGAATTTATTATAAACCATGTTCATCTCCTTTTAGGGTTAATTCGATCCTACAAGTGGTTTCAGAACTCGATTGTAATAAAAATGTTTAACCCTAGTTGTTGATTTAACAAGAGTTAGTTCAGTGTTAGTCCGTCCATTTTTGATGGAACATATTTTTAAATTAGAAATCAAAAATGGAACTTTATTTAAAATCTATTTGGCATATTATTGAAAATGGATGTGATATTGTAGATAAGAAATCATCTTAATTAATGTTTATGCTATAAATATTCTCTACTCACTAATTAATAGGGCCAAATTTACCATATTTAGAACAATCTCGATGCAATTTACGACAGAAAGTCAACAACGGCAAGAAACTCCCAAAAATGATTCAATTATAGAATTGTTCTTGACAATATTTATAAAAATACTCTAGACAATGACAATAAAGATGGCAGTGATGAAGAAGACTCAACAGATGATGATGAGGTAAGCAATTTTTAATTCAAAGATTTAGTTTTCTTATGTCAAAAATCAAATAAAAAAATTGATGAACTTGAGACAAAAAATAACAAATTGAAAAGTGAAAAATCTAAACTGCCATAAAAAAATGATGAATTGGGAAATGAGCTTAAAAACATTAAGAAAATTAGAAATTCTGATTGTAAAAATTATTTGAATTCGAAAAAGAATTTACTCATTTTCATGAAAATTTGCAAAAGTTAGAAAAGGAAATTCTTATTTTGGCAAAAAAGAAATTGAATTAATGTTAAAACAACATTTTACAAAAGGAGTACGAAAGTTTAAAATGCCCAAAAATAGCAACAACGCAAATTTTGAAAGGAAATTAAATGAGGTCAAAGAAAATTTCAAAACCCTTGAAAATGAAAATGTGATTTTGAAAAAATAGCAAAACTGAAATTATTCGAATAATTCTAAAGTTTGAAAAGGTGATCGAAAAAATTAAAGATTTCGAAACACTTGAATTTAAAAAATACAAACTTTTTAAAACCGAGATGCTTGAAATTGAGACCAAAATAAAAGAGCTCGAAAATGAAAATACGGTCTTAAAAAGAAATTATGTTGAAAAGAGACAAAATATTAGTAGTTGTTATTCTATGCTAATAAAAGAAAATAAAATTTTAAAATCCAAAGTCAATAATCTAGAGTTAACTTTTCCAAAATTTTCCACTGGTGAAAAATCATTTGATATGTTATTAGGAAATCAACTCTTTGCAAACAATAAAAGAGGACATGGATTTGAAAAGGTTTTGATTTATAAATAAACAACTAGTAACGCCAATAAGGGAAGAAGTTGTTGGGGATGCGGATTAAGGATCTTAAGGCAGAAATAACACTAGAGGGGGGGGGGAGGGTGAATAGTGTTTTAAAGAATATATGAACTATATGACTAAATTAAAACTTTCAACACAAATCTAAACAGAATTCTAACACAGAATGATCACAGAACATATAACAAATGCAAATAGTAAAGTAAAGCAAGTAAAAGGAAAGAACACACCGAATTTTATACTGGTTCGGAATCCTCCTACATCCAGTCCTGCACCAAGGCAATATCCTTGTACAGATTTTTATAAGCCAATGTCCAAATTGCAACCCTCAATTTCTAAGGCCTTGAGGAACCCTCCTATCTCCGAGTCTGGGGTAAACTCTCTTGATTTACGGGACACAAGATCACCCTAATACTTCTTAATAACAATCCTTTTGAATGGATAGACTCTATGGACTTTTTGAATACAAATTAATCCTATAACTCTGAATAGCACTTTGATCTTTAGTAGAATGATGGAGAATCAAATAGAGAGAGTATCCAAATGATTTCCTATTGAGAATTTGGCAGAATGGTGGCACGATCTTGAAAATATGAAGTTTTATGGATATGGAATGGTGGAGAAGAAAGAGTGAAGAAAGTAAGAAAGTGGTTGTTAAAAAAATTCGTTTCAGAAGCCTTTATATAGATGCACAACAGTCATAACCATTGGCGAAAGGTTTTTGAACGAATGGACACTTCTTTTGAAAATTGAATTTTGAATCCAACTGTCACCATGTCGACATGGGGTATTCCCTTATGTCGACATCCCTTAGTTCAAAATTATAGAGATGTTGTTTTGTAAAGACAATTGAATTTAAAACAAGTTGAAACTTCTCTGAAGAAAAGTAAAGTGTTTAAACAATATTTTGAGATAGAGAATGAATATAAAACATTATTTTAAATATATATATATATATATAATTGATATAGACCGTCAATTATATAAGTAATATTTAAAATCAGAATAAATTTTGATGTTTTAAAAATAGAAGTTTTTAAAATCAGAATAAAGGAATATTTCAAGGCTAAAACAAAGTTTGAAAATCTTTTTGAAAACATGATTTTGAAAGCTAAAACATTTTGAAAACAGATTTAAAAACATTTTAAAAAAAATCTATTCAAACTGAAACTGCAAGAACCTTCCTACAGAGCTCCTCCATAGGACTCGAGAACTTGTACAAAGTAGTTTAAATGATTTTGATTTTCATAGGTTTGTAAGCCACTTGTCGTAGGTTTGTAAGCTACTTGTCGTGGGTTTGTAAGCCACTGGTTTCGATAGAAATTGGGTTCCATCCCAAAAGAAAATTGGAAGAAAGATAAGAGTGCTATTATGAAGTTTTAACAAAATACTAGACACTTATATTGAGATCTTGAAATCTTGATTCTCTAGAGTCTTGAATCTTGAACCTCTAATCTTCATCTTGATGCTTGAGTCTTTATACTGATCAGTCTTCGATGATACCTGCATATACTTCCTATATACATACATACATACATATATATATCTATATGGAAATGTTAGTATATATTTTATAAAGTAAAGTTTAATAACTATATAAGGTTGTTGTCATCAAAACATCATCAACTCAGTTCCTAACAGAAGTGTGATACCTAAATGCATAAAGTGTAGTAATATAAGATATAGTTATAATAATTGTCAAAATAGGAACAAACACAAAACCGTTAAACAAATCTGGACTTCAAAAGGTACAAATGTAAAAATTCTAAATTTCAAATAAATTTGGGCTGCTAAGGGTACAATTGTTAAAATTAATGGTTTGCCTAGTAAAAAAAAAATTTGGGTACTAAAGATTCCAAATGTAAACGAAAGTGGTTGACATAGGTGAATTTTAATCTCTAGATAGGTGAATTAAGAATTTTAATCTCTAGATAGGAAATTATATTTTATTATAATTCTATCCCCAAGTATTTACTCATTTAGAAGTCCTCACGGTTCTGCATAGGTGAATTTTAATCTGTAGATACATGATTTCATTCTCATTTAAAAGTCCTCGCGGTTATATTGGATGAAACACTTATACAAGAGAGGGATAAATATTCAAGTAGTTTCTGACCTCATTTAAAAGTCCTAACTGTTATGCATGGTTAGAAAATATTTGACATTTTTAAGTAACTACTAACCTCATTTAAAAGTCCTAACGGTTATGCATAGTTAGAAAGTGCTTAACATTTTTTTTATTTTTCAAAGAATAATTTATTTTAAAATTCCATTATTAAAAATACTTCACTACTATCACTATGTAAAATTCCTCTATATCATAACCCAATCGTCACTCTGAAGTGGAATTTGTATCTAATTAATAAAATATTATGATATTTGTTTGATTGATTGAAATTTTCAACATATATTTGTCTTTATATAATTTCTAGTTTTAATCAAGATACTTCATTATATCAACTATTATTAGTATTTTGATGGTAACAAAAGGGGAAGAAAGGTTAATTTTGATAGAAGAGTGATACCTTTACTGATATTTAAGAATTGGTTTCATTTTCTTTCAATAATTATTTTGACATCGATTTTTCTTTGGCATTTAGGATTTTCTTTTAATTGCATGCAACTGTGCAGGGAAAGTTTAGTTGTAGGGGAGTATGTAAATAGGGGAAGCTTGAACATGACACATCAAACACATTTCTTTGATGCGAAATCTTAATATATGTTTGTTATTATCAAAAAGGGAGATTGTAAAATATAATAGTTTATGATTTTTGTTTTATGATTATAGACGTATATGTATGTGTGTGTATTAAATATGTTTGATATTGTATATTGTAACATCGCAAAATGAAATAAAAAATTAAAATCCATTTCAACTAACATTTTATTTCAACACAATCACAATAGTACACACGATTACAGTAAAAGCTTCTACAATATTTTAAATACAATATTCATATGTAGTACATTTTTTTCTCTCACATACAACATCGTTTCAGATACAATAATTTTTTTTCACTGCATCTCTACTTGAATACAACGGTTATTTTCTTGCTGCATCTTTTCTTTGTCATCTGCTTTGCCTGTCAAATAATCACACAACCATGAAAGACGAGCATGTACACGAAACACATTTGCACCAACAAAACAATAAACTCAATTTCAGGCACAAATTAAGGTCAATCAGATCGGTACAGCAAGGTCATGATCAATACCTCAACACAAGTGCTCAAGGCTGAAACATAACAACAAAACAACACAATTCACATATGCATATGTGCACATAAAACCGAGGATAATATCAGTTCAAAAATGCACACAAGGTCATGCCCAAAGTTACATTTTTGTCTCAAAACAGGTCTGAAAGTGAAATGTACAAAACAAGTGAACATGGTACAAACAGGCAAAGTATACGTGCAACCAAATCAGCAAGGTCAAGCTCAAAGGCTCAACACCGTGCTTAGGAGAGAAACATGAAAAATGCATAGCAACAAACACACAACCAAGCTATAGCAGAAAGACATGCACCAGTAAGGGGAAGCATAAGCAGCACACAAAAAATACAAGTGCAACATACAAAAACCGGTGCAACAACGAGCAATGGGTTAAGAACATAAAGGTGCATCACAGAGCAACATAGTGTACAATAGAAAATGCAACAAGCTTCAAGTGCACAAACAGAATAGACCATAAAAATATACGTCACCAGATAATTTTCTCAAACACATACATGTATATACATACATAAGCGCACATACATATATACATTTATATTTGTGTGTGTATACATATATGTTGCATTTCTCAAAATCAGTTAGAAAAACATTTCAGGAATTAACACGTTTACGGGGCATGACCAAAGGGGTTCGAAATAACAAATAAAAAGATTTTCACAAGTTGATCAAGTCATAAATTTCGGACCAGAATCAAGAGATTTAACAAGTCAAAATTCGAAATCAGTGAAAACAACATAAGAAAATAAACAAAATCAAAGCAATTAAATATGTCCGTGTACTTCCAGCAGAAGCAATCAAATTTCAAGTTAAGCAAATCAAAATTCAGCTGAACAAATATATCAGAGAAGAACAAGCCAAAAGATCGCAAAACAAGAGATCAAAGGAAAACAATAGTCAAGATTAAACTGAAATATTCAAAGCCAAAATATTCGAAATATATAAAATCAAAGAGGAATATTTTTATCAAATCACTGCCTATATAAACCAAATCATCATCGACAATTCAAGTGTCAATTTTGAAACAAATAATCAAACAAAATAAAGTCATACCAAAATTTTCCAAATCATCACTTCATGGAACTTGTCCAAAGGAGAAATCAAAAACATCAGGAAAACTTCTCAATCGATCGATCAAGACGAGAAGGATTGAAATCAATGCAAATCTATTTTTTGGAGTAGCATTTTTTTATTGAAAGTGGGAACCCTAAAGGAAGCACGAAGTAGTGAAAAGGATCGGCTTTTGGACAAATGGGCTAAAACAATTTGAAGCCACATTTCTGAATTGGGCCAAACTTCTCTTTTAATTTAATATTTTATTAATTAAGGCTTTCTATGTTTTATTTAATTGTATTTTATTTTCAAACTTTAAAACTCTAGTTTGTAACTACGATTGAACTATAATAATGTAAGCAATAGTTACAAGTTTATTTGGTCTATAACTGGTTAAAATTTTAATTTTAATAGAAATCTTAAGGGTGACAGTAAACAAGTAGTGCTGAAGCTGGGTAAATTTGTATGTTGCTTTTACTTCTACATTTACCCTATTGTTATCTACGCTACAATTTTTATTATTTCATGAATTTATGACAAATCCTGTACACCCTCCTTCTAGGATTAATTCAATCTGACATATACATATATATAAAAAACATTATAAATATATTTTGATATCTGTAATCGTATTAGGAATTTACCATATAGCTAAAGCTCTTAAGCACACCTTGAAATGAAGATGTAAGCTCCTTGAAACAATTTCCAATCCAAAACGAGTGCTAGTACTTAAACTGTTAAGCATCGACTATCACATAGCAGTTGATTTGACTTGATTTGAGCTTAGAAAATCAGAAAGCTGGAAGAGGGAATTTTGGCCAAAGTAGAGGAAGACGAGGCTAAAAAAAGATCCCTAAATAGTGTGGTTAGAGATGCTAATATAGAGGAGAAGTTTGAGATATTTTAGGATCATATATTATATCATCTCCTACCAATTCTCTTCCATCTTAGCACTACAACAAACAGGACCTTTAACAGCGTTTCAAAAATACTATAAAAGCTACTAACAGCGTTTTTACGTACATTATATATCGACATGTAGTTATATGTCAGAGATATACAAAGACAATGAATAAAAGCTGTTAAATGACCTTTTTTTACAGAATTCCCCTAGTGTCATGAAATCATTTAACAGCGTTTGGTCTAATTTGGTAGATCTTTTTTTTACAACGTTTCAAAAACGCTGTTAAATGTCCATTTTTATAGCGTTTTTCATTGTTGTGATATTTATTTACAGCGTTTACCTATTGCAATAAATCGCGCTTTATGTTTTTAGATACAATTTAATGGCATTTTTAAAACACCGTTAAATTGTATACAAAGCTAAGTCAATTAGGCTTTTTCTACGTTTCTGCAAATTCCATTTTAGTTAACATCAGTCACAATGTGCATATATGCCACATTTCAAAATTAGCATATTATATCAATACCACATTTCAAAATCAACATATTATATCAGCACCACATTTTGGACACATATTTGATAACCAACGTATGAAATTTCATAATCAATACAATATTCTTACACCAAAGATAAATAGTTCGTCATCAATAGTTCATAAACAAAATACAGAACAAGTAGCAATAGCAAAAAAAAGCAAGTAGTGCATACGTTAAAACCAAAAAGTAGTTCTAGCAACAAAAATAACTTCGATTCATAACTCGTTGCAACCTTTTTTTACATCATAGTCATCTATCTACCTGTAAAGCAAAAGTAATGCTTGAGAATCAGTTCATCAAAAAAGTGGACATAAAGTTAAATCAGATTCATAATGCAAACACTAAATATTCATCACACTATTTCATTGGGCGATTGATTAATACAAAGTATACAACATGCCATAAAATCAAGTACCATTTACAAGTGAAGTAGAGTAATTTAAGAAGTACATCAATTTGTTCAAATCTGCAGAGTGGTTAAATTTCCTTTACTGATTTTTTTAATAATTAAAATACGGTGCAAACTTTGTAAATAAAAGAATAACAGCTTTGTAAATAGAACCAAGCATATATAAAAACCTATGTTACAGATAGACTCAATATGCAATTGTACTAGTCAAGGTTTGAAATTCCGTCCTTAGTTTCCATTCTGATCAGTGGAAAATTCCAAATTTTTTATGATAATACTCAACATGCTTTTACTTTTGTAATCCTTCATTTTTGATATTTTTATATTTCCTATCTTAATTTAATGGCTACTCTCAAAGATAATCATTATTTATGTTAGCAAGACTTTGTATATGTATGATAATCATATTAACATGTTAGTCATGTGATTGATTATACATATGGTTTAAAATTTAAATTTTTAGTTAACTAAACGGTTAAAATTTGAATTTTAAAATTTTTAGTTCATTGAAATAGTTAAATTAAAGTTTTACTAAATAAAGCAGTTTAAATTAAAAATTTAAACAGTTATATGAATTATAAAATTTATTTAAAATTTAACTAATAAATAGTTTAATAAAATATTCAAGTAGTTGAATGAATTATAAATAGTTAAAATTATAATTTTAGTTAATAAAATATTTAAATATTTATAAATAGTTGAATGGATTACAATTTTAGTTATAAAATAGTCAAATAAAATATTTAAATGGTTGAATGACTTATAAAGAGTTAAAATTAGGATTATAGTTAAATGGTTGAATTTAGAAGGTCAAGAAGATTAGATCAACAACGTCCACTATGCATTCTCATATATGATGTGACAATGGTTCACAAACAGTAATCATTTCATGCCGATGACAATACGTTTTTGACATTAAATTGAAGAGATAAGTATACGATTATAGTAATTGAAGCAAGATGTAAGAATGCATTGTACTATTTTCGGTTCTATTCTAATCCAATTTGAGTGTTAAGAACTGTTTTAAAAGTGTAGTTGGTAGCTATACAAAATAGATAGAGGGCATGATATATTTTATTACAACCCATTATTTTTCTAAGAAAGGACAACCGTGATCCTAATGGGTGATAGAAATGCATAATCACAAATTAAGGACATTTTTAACTTGTATATTATGATACGAACATTGTAATATTGATCAGGTAAAATAATATAGTCTGGAACTATAAATATAAATTATAAAATGCTTCGAAAAACCTATGAGTTCTTATCTCTAGCGCATCTTGGCTATGCATCATGCTTATTTCAGCATCATACTTATCTCTGGCTGCAATAAGCCTCACTTTTGCTGCATATCGTCTGCACTTTCAATTTTTAGTATTAGTTCAGCCGATTTTCTACTTTTCCAGCTTTCATAAGTAAAGAGTTGATGACTTACTTGTCTTTTAGAAGGGAGTAAATGAGGACAGGTCCTACAAATTCTTTTGGTAGAATACAAATCACAAATTCTTTTGGTAGAATACTAATTAGTAATAATTCTTTAAAGTCATTTATGCTTAATTTTGGCACAAATATATTTAACCAAAGGGTGTGGCACATCTAATAATCCTTTCTTTTTCAAACTAATTTCCTCCATCGTCACTCTATTCATAAAATCATAATATGATGCATCTGCACTATAAATTAGAGATGGCATGTAACTCATTATCTGCAAATTCCATCCACAACAAAAAACTTAACCAAAAAAATAATAATTAAATCATAAATAAATTCACTAAAGAACGAATGAAATTTCCAAAAAGCTATCAGTAAACTATGGTTATCACATTAGGCCATGTACCTAACTTCATTTCTTCCGTTGTTTCCATGCTCTACTCTCTATATAGTATGGTCTTCTATGCATTCAATTTAATAACACAGTCTAAATCAGTTCTATACAACATTAATGATTCGAAACTGAAACAAGTCTAACGCATTGGTTTCTTTTCCATGCAAGCGTGCTTTGACTGTTCGATGCCAGGCTGAGGTATATATATAGATATATTTTGAATTTTTAAATGGCAATATTATAGTGAGAGCTAATCATATATAGCGTTTGGTTGAAATTTATATGAAAAACAAACCCCAGAAGAGCAAACTTCAACATCAAGCACACCAACCACACACAAACATTATTGTTTGTCCCTGACGAAACATAACAATAAAAAGATATCTAATCAAACTCAGTAAAAGGAGTTATTTTAACCAATCAACTATCAAATTGCTAAATGTTGGCACCACTATGTGCAAACGCTTACATGAGTGTAAAGCTTGCATAAACAGTGGACAAATATACTGATGGTATCATCAAAATTATGTATTATTGAGTACTAGTTGAAATTGATAGCTCTTTCAACTACTCAAAGTATGTTCCTTTCTTAACTGAAACTGATCAACTTGTAACGCAAGAGGTAGAATACGAATGGAATCCCCATAAATGGTCTAATTATCAAAACTTTGGATATGGTGAAAGTTATTGTCAGTTCACCAAAAGTTTGGATCCCTAAACATAATAACCAAAGTCGAAAAACTGCCATCAATAAGATGGAAGTGGATACAGATCTAAATGGAGCTGAACAAACAATAAATAAGGCTATAAGTGAAAAAATCAATCAAATGAAGTAAATGCTTTAAATAATATGGCCCAACATACGTCTAATAATGCCAAACAAAAGAGCTTAGAGACTCGATGTGATTCAAGAAAACTATTTATAGTTTCAGATAAATAAAATATGAGTTCAAAGTCTATATCACAGCTAAATGAGGAAAATTTCGAGTTACAAACAGATTACGAGGCAGTATTGCTAACAATTCTGTTGCCAAATATGATGCAGCTTCGAATGTCTCTTAGATCGATGCTAATGTCTACACCATAGAAGCAAACAACGAGTCAACCCCTGATCGATCATCTACTGCTCAATATACAACCAAATCGAGGTCCATGAGAAAAAACCAGATCATATGAAATGCCCTTCGAGTTTAAAGCTTTAATGCCTTCAGATGTTATTGAAAACCTGGCTTGCAATAACATGGTTAATCAATTAAAAGCCAAAAAAATCAAAAAAATCAAAAAAATAAAATAAAAATAAATCAAAAAAACCAAAGACAAGTAGCAATGCTAATGTTGGTAGGTACATGAGTGCTAGTTTTCCAAACAGAAGGAAAACTAAATTAGTAGAGGATTCTAGATGTGCTTTCATTCATAGACGTTAAGGTATATCTTATGTTGTATGAAAAATATATATTTAAAAACCATTTTATATTACTAATGCAAATTTCTTACATAAAACTAATCAATGGACACATGTACTAAGGAGAGATAACGAGTGGAACAGTAGATTATTTCCCACAACCAGTGCATTACGTGCCCATATGCTAAGCCAGCTTCCAACCTAATGTGTTAGGAATACTATATGTCCTGAATAGCATCAACAACATATATTCCAGACATTAAGCATGGTATTTTAGGACCTTTCAAAAATAGTCTCGAAATCATGTTATATGTTGTCTTTATCAAAAAATAGAAAGGCAAATGTTACATCATTTCTGTCATAAACTAAGATTTCTGTATATACCAGCCTATATTATTTAATTAGACTTCAATAAAATAGAGGGATTACCATGTAGAGGCACAGAGTAAACTATATTGCAAATAGCACAGCAGGGGATATTCATCTTGGCTCTCCAAAGCACTTGACAAGTGTAGCGGAATTTGCACCTTAGTGGGGAAGTGGAGGTAAGTGACTAGTCGAAGACCGGTCGAGTATAGATGTGACGCCCCACCTCTATACCCACGCTAGCCAAGGACACTACGGTGTAATGCCGTCAACTAGCACGGAGAATAAGGCTGTTGAGGAGCGACCATCTGTATAATTGCTTTGTGAGAGTACCGATATGCCAGATAAGATGTAAGTTGCATTTCTTTTCAAGAGGACATCCGACATACCGACACAAACTCAAAGCTACTACACAGTGGCTATTATGTCTTCGAAAACAAATATAGAAATAAACATAAAACAAATCAATCACAGATAATTCATATCACAAAGGCGGAAATAGATATGAATATATATATAACATAAAAGTGTTCATCAGAGTAGTAGTCAAGAAGATCCACGATAATACAAAAGAATAGCAACACGTGCTATACAAAAGAATACAACTATGAGTCCATATCTCAAGTGTATACAAAAAAATAAACTACTAATCTAAGTAGTTAGCCAAAAGTCGAAGAAATCAATCCCAAGTGAGAAGTCAAGCTGGAGCACCTGTAACATCTCGGCCTGACCCGAGTATTATTTAATAAAAAAATAATAAACGGATCAGTCTAGCTATAAATATCAGATGAAACGATATAAAATAAGAGGTATGACTAAACGCATTATAATCACAATGCCAAGATGTGATAAATAAGTAATTGAAAATCAACAAGAGATTAATCAATATCACAAAAATCTATTCAAGGATCAAAAGGAATGTCATACTCTTTATTTTGTTCACCAAACCATAAATATTGACGATTATATCAATATCAATCACAAAAGTTAGTGACGCACAAATTCACCAATGCATAAATATTGATAAAACTTATCAATGTAAATCACAAAAATTGGTGAAGCACAAATTCTAGAAATCATCTCAAAAAACCCAGAAATCACAAAAGGGGGGAAAGGCCTATCACAAACGGGAGCATAAAGCTCACCAACACGTGTATCACAAACGGAACGCTAATTCCACGGTTGCTAACCATCACAAATTGAGCCGAAGCTCCACAAACGGCCCGAAGACCATGAGTTGCTACCCCACCAATTTGAGTCGAAACTCCACAAAACGGGATTTAGTCTCCCTCGCAGACAAAGAGGCATCGCACATCGCTAGTCTAAATCACAAAAATGATCGTCATGATCATCAAGAAGTGTCAATTACCCTAAGCTAGTAAATATATAAATTTAGCTTCATGTCCCATAACCACTAGCTTAACTTAAATATTTACGAACAAATTGTAGATCTCCACTAGAAAATTGTCACAAGGGATTCAATCGAACAAGTCCAAGAATTAACCGATGAAGTAAACGCAAGCATTTCATACCACTCGTTTTACTAGGTCGTTTAATTAGATTTCTCATACGAGTGAGGTAAAGGCTTGTTCATACTAATAGATAGGAAAACGGTTTAAGAAACGAGCTTTATAATAAAATAGTGTTGAAATCGTTTTGATGAAAGAATTTTTGATATTTACTACTAGTATAGAAACCTTTATATTTTTAAAGTGACAAATCACAAAGAAAGATTGTAGGAACAATCAATCACTAAAATTCACATTCGAAGACGTGAATAAAATCCAAAGAAATCGATACCGAATCCATCAAAAATAGATATTCCCAAAAATTCCCGAAGAAAAAAAGTCATCAAAGTCAATAACAAATGATAACAACAAATAGGGAAATAACACGAATCGATTAAATTTGGAAACCACGCAAAATAGGCGAAATAGGCAAAAAAGCATCAGGTCGGTCGGCCGGCAGCAGAGCTCGGTCGACCGGACCCTGTTCTGCAAAAATTCTCGGGAAGCAGGTCGGTCGGCTGAGCCCTGTAGCCAGTCGACCGGACCAGAGACAGAAAGGTGCTATGCCTTTTTAGTAGCAGGTCGGTCGACCGGCCCAGGGGTTCGGTCGGCCGAACCTGATGTTCTGCAAATTGAAACCTATTTCAAATGAGGTGCAAACTTCTTCAATTCGCAATCGGACAAGCACGGACGCTAGGGGATTACGCCCATCGGCTACCCGGTCCTATTGGCTCCTCGATGCATCACCAAAAACAGGTTCCAACATCCAAGTTATGATTTTTAAGGATTTGAACTCAAAACACTAAAAATTGGAATATTCACCAATCAATCCAAACCAAAAGCAATTACACAAGAATAAGTGCTAGGAATTCATACCTAACAATCGAAGATAATTATAAGCATAGATATGAGATAAAAATCTGACCTTTGAACCCAAATCAATGAAGAAGAAGCTTGAAAACAAAGGAGGATCAACCACTCTTCAATCCCAACTCAAGAAGCTTGATTCTAAGCTTAAAAAAGAAATATTTCCCAAATTAGGTTTAGAAAATTTCTGAAATTGGAGGGAGAATGAGTTGGAGAAGAAGAAGGAGATGCTTACCAATGGGTTCTCTTGAATTTGGAGCTAGAAGTTGGATTTGCAAAGAAAGATAGGGCTTAGGAATTTCCATTTCCAATCTCTTCCACCATTTTTTTTACTTTAGCTTGAAGTGTTAGGAATATGAAATGAAGTAATGAAGAGTTGGAGTGGAGCTAGAGTCTTAAGGTGGAACATTGGGCTGAAACACAAACTCAAATCCAAAGTGAAAAAGTAGCAAAACTCGACTAACTCCAAACATATCGAAGCTTATACTCAAAAAGGTTGCAAAGGGCATTTTGAACTCAATGGGAGGGGGCTCGAGTCCTAATTCGACTGTTTGCAAAAAGTAGGTTTTCGGACCAAAATCCGACGAGCGATGAAATATTTAAATAAAAATATTTAAATACACAATCAATAAATATGCGGGTTGTTACAGACTCCCCTCCTTAAAGAAATTGCGTCCTCGCAATAATTAAAAAGAAAATAAAGAGTAACAACCATAAGAGCGTATTCAACACAAAAGAAATCTGAAATAAAAGGTTCACCTTAAAGAGCGCGGGAAAGTAAGTCCGGATTTGTTCGCTCGATGAACTCTCTAGATTCCCAAGTACAATCCTTAGGATTCGAAGACCATTGAACTTTCACAAGCGGGACATCTTTATTTCGAAGGCGTTTGACCTCCGAAGCAATAATTAATAGGATGTTGCACATAAGTTAAATTAGGCGAAACTTCAATCTCTTCCATAACACCGGGCTCAAGAATAGAACCGGAATCTCAAAGACATTTCCGTAATTGAGAAACGTGAAACACGTCATGCATGGCAGAAAACTGAGTCGGTAATGATAGGCGATAAGCCACGGAACCAATACGTTTAGTGATAGGAAATGGCCCAATATATCGGGGTGCTAATTTTCCCGATCGACTGAAACGTACAACACCTTTCATAGGTGAAACACGAATAAAAACAGAATCTCCCACAGAAAATTCTAACTTCCTTCTTCAATTATCGGCATAAGATTTTTGTCTACTCTGGGCTTCCTTCATCCTATGTCGAATAAGTTCAATCTTCTCTATGGAATCACGAATAAAGTCTGGACCTAAAACCAGCTTCTCACCGGCCTCAAGCCAACAAGGAGATCGGCATGGCCTTCCATAGAGTGCCTCGAAAGGTGCCATACCAATACTAGATTGGAAGCTATTATTATAGGAAAATTCAACAAGTGAAATATGATCTTCCCAACTTCCACCAAAATCGAGCACACAAGCACGAAGAAGATCTTCAAGAGTTTGATTCACACGCTCGGTTTGTCCATCGGACTGGGGGTGATAAGCAGTGCTAAAATTAAGCTTCGTTCCTAAAGCTTTTTGAAGACTCTTTCAAAATCCACTAGTAAACAATGGATCACGATCACTAACTATAGAAGTAGGAACTCCATGTAATTTAACAATCTCTTTAACAAAGAGTTTGACCGAAAGAGGAACGGTTCGGTTAGACCGAACGGGAATAAAATGTGCGGATTTAGTAAGTCTATCAACTATCATCCATAAGCTATCATGACCAGAACGAGAACGGGGAAGGCCGTCAATAAAATCCATGAAAATTTGATCCCATTTCCAAATTGGAATTTCTAAAGGTTGCAATAACCCACCGGGCCTTTGATGTTCGGCCTTAATGAGTTGGCAAGTCATGCAACACTTAACAAAGTTAGCAATATCAGATTTCATTCCCTCCCAATAATAAAGCCGCTTCATATCCGCGTACATTTTACTACTACCGGGATGAATGGTAAATTTAGAATGATGAGAATCTTCTAAAATATCTTTACGAAGATCGCTAATATTTGGCATGATAAGTCTACCAAATTTCCGAATGTCGCCACGAGAATCGATATCAAAGTCTTTCAAACCTTCAATATCAATTTTATCCTTAATATTTTGACCAAGAAGAGCCAATTCGGGATCTAGCCTTTGAGCTTCAAGAATGCGGTCTAAAAGAGAAGGATGAGCCTCAAGGCTACATAAAACAAGAGATGAACATAAATCGGAAACACGGTCTCGAATTTCACAAGTGGATAAAACCTCGAGATCATTCCATTTGGATATCATCATGGAAACAACCGTTTGTTGCTTTCGACTAAGTGCATCGGCGACACGATTACCCTTACCGGGGGTATAAAGAATATCAAGATCATAAGGTGCAAGGAACTCAAGCCAACGCTGTTTTCGCAAATTAAGTTCCTTTTGAGAAAATAAATACTTCAAGGACTTATGATCGGTATAAAGAACAAATTTCTCTCCTAAAAGATAATGACGCCAAATACGAAGGGCGAAAACAATAGCCGCGAGCTCTAAATCATGAGTGGCATATCTAGTCTCAGCAGGCTTCTATTGCCTAGAAGCATAAGTAATAACACGTTCTCTTTGCATAAGAACGGCACCCAAACCAACGCGACTAGCATCGGTATAAACAACGAAATCTTGATTCCCCTCGGGAATAACAAGAATGGGAGCATCTGAAAGAAGTTCCTTTAGTTTCTGAAAAGAAGTTTCACATTGGTCCGACCAAATGTATTTAACACCTTTCTTCGTTAAGCTAGTGAGAGGCATGGCAATCTTAGAAAAGTCTTTGATAAAACGGCAGTAATAACCCGCCAATCCAAGAAAAATTCGAATCTCCGTCACACTCTCCGGTCTCTTCCAATCTTGAATCGCTTCAATCTTTGAAGGATCCACGGAAATTCCGGATTTGGAAATAATACGACCGAGAAACTTCATACGAGATTGCCAAAAGTGACATTTAGAAATTTTTTCCTTTAATTGATTACTCCTAAGAGTTTCCAATACAATCCGAAGATGCTTTTCATGTTCCTCCTCGGTTTTTGAGTACACAAGAATATCATCAATAAAGATGAGAACAAATCGATCGAGAAAATCTTTGAAAACTCGATTCATAAGGTTAACGAAATAAGGCGGAGCATTCGTTAAACCAAATGGCATAACAAGCCATTCATAAGATCCATATCGAGTACGGAACGATGTCAAAGGAATGCTATCCTCTGCAATACGAAGCTGATGAAAACCGGTTGCCAAGTCCAATTGTGAAAAGACTCTAGCACCACTAAGTTGATCGAATAGGTCATTTACCCGAGGTAAAGGATATTTATTTTTGATAGTAAGATCATTAAGCTTGCGGTAGTCAACGCAAAGCCTAAGCGTGCCATCGGATTTCTTCACAAAAATAGCTGAAGCTCCCCAAGGCGAGGAACTAAAGCGAATAAATTGCTTCGTCTCCAGTTCGGACAATTGTTTACGCATCTCCTCATTTTCTTTATTGGACATACGATAAGGAGGACGAGTAATAGGTTGAGCTCCAGGAATAAGATTAATTTTGAACTCAATTGCTCGCTTAGGTGGTAATCCTATAACGGGCTCAAATATGTCGGAAAATTCATGAACAACGTGAATAAGAGAAATAATATCTACCTCATCATCATTATCATCATCACAAGGATTTAAAGAATATAACGATGCAACCAAACTGGAATCCGAATCTTCAAGATTAATAGAAACCTGCTTAACAGATTGAGGATGTCGAAGATGAATAGTCCGCTCAGGACATAGGATTTGAGCTTCAAAACGGTTAAGCCAATCCATTCCCAAAATCATTCCAAAGCCTAAGTAGCGCATGACATGCAAATCGGCTCGGAAAGAAAAATCACACAAAATAATCTCGACATCATTACACAATAAACTGATTGTTGCGGATCCACCAACCGGATTCGTAATTCTCAGAGAAGTCATTAAACACATAACATCCAAAGAAAAGGTATCAACAAGTTCTTTTGATATAAAAGAATGGGATGCACCCGTATCAAAGAGAACTCTAATAGGTTGATCATGAAACAAAATAATACCATCAAGAATGGAATGAGAAATACCTTGGCCACGAGATGTGTTGCCAGGGGCTTGAGCCACGTTTAACTTTCCTTCCTTCTTGCCTTGAAGCTTGGGGCATGAACATATAACATGACCGGGACCTTTGCTGTAGCGACAAGAGAGAGACTTTGGGTACTTGTTCGCGTAATGGTCCTTCGAACCACAATTATAGCATTCTCCACGACCAAAGGGAGAAGTCTTTGCCACAGGGGTTGCTTGCTTCCCTTTCTTATTGGGATAAGGACCTTTGAATTTATTAGGCCTTTTCTTGTTGTTGTTGAAGCTTGGTTTGGAACCCACCACTTCAACATCATTCTCCCTATCCGCTTCTTCAAGACGAAGAGCGATATCAATGAGTTGGTCGAAGGGAACTTCTAATTTTAGAAGTAATGGCTTCTTGAGATTTTTATTTAAGCCATAAACAAATTTTTGGTTCTTCTTCAATGGGGTGTTGATGTATTCAATCCCATATTTGGAAAGTGACTCGACGGATGCAACATAATCAGTCACGGAGGCTTCACCTTGAACAAGGTCAATAAAACGGCGAGCCAAAGTCACCTTCTCAGCTTCTGGTACGAATTTTAACTCAAAGCGCTCTCGGAATTTCTCCCAAGTGATATTCGCTTCATTTATTTTAGAAATCAGAAGCTCGTAACACTCTAATGCTCTTTCTTGGAGCATACTAGAAGCCACCTGAACTCGATGAAGATCAGTGAGGT
The DNA here is from genome assembly GCA_030765085.1 of Allium cepa. NCBI lineage: Eukaryota > Viridiplantae > Streptophyta > Magnoliopsida > Asparagales > Amaryllidaceae > Allium > Allium cepa. Next base: position 109,537,047 of record CM060944.1, on the reverse strand, counting down.
TCATGCGAGAAAAGATTCGATCGCATGTCCTTAACCAAGCCTGGACTTCAATAATAGTTTCAGAACCTTTAAATGGCTTCCCACCCAGGTTGGTGTAATCATTGCAAAAACGTGCAAACCCAGATTTAGGATGAGTAGGTTCCGGATTAGAACCAGCTGCTTGAGCATTCGTGACAAGGTCAAGAAGTTGCTGGGTAGTCATAAAAACTTCATCTTGGGGAGTAGCACTATATTGACCGGCGGTGGGACGGCCAGGTCAAACCATTTCTCTTCCTTTAGAAAGAAATAAAGAAGAAGAAAAAAGTTATTGTCAAGATGAATATCAAGCAATCTTGATAGATAAAATAAGGAATCATAAAGAAAATATGATGAAGCGGTACGAAGACTCGAATTAAATCCTAAGGCACGACTCCTAAGAAGGACTTAGGACGATGATCCTTGTTAAATTATTCTACATTGTTTCGAAGTTTGGCTCTGATACCAAGCTGTGATGCCCCACCTCTATACCCATGCTAGCTAATGACACTACGGTGTAATGCCGTCAACTAGCACGGAGAATAGGGCTGTTGAGGAGCGACCATCTGTATAATTGCTTTGTGCGAGTACCGATATGCCAGATAAGATGTAACTTGCGTTTCTTTTCAAGAGGACATCCGACATACCGACACAAACTCAAAGCTACTACACAGTGGCTATTATGTCTTCGGAAACATATATAGAAATAAACATAACACAAATCAGTCACAGATAATTCATATCACAAAGGCGGAAATAGATATGAATATATATATAACATAAAAGTGTTCATCAGAGCAGTAGTCAAGAAGATCCACGATAATACAAAAGAATAGCAACATGTACTATACAAAAGAATACAACTATGAGTCCATATCTCAAGTGTATACAAAAAATAAACTACTAATCTAAGTAGTTAGCCAAAAGTCAGAGAAATCAATCCCAAGTGAGAAGTCAAGGTGGAGCACCTGTAACATCTCGGCCTGACCCGAGTATTATTTAATAAGAAAATAATAAACGGATCAGTCTAGCTATAAATATCAGATGAAACGATATAGAATAAGAGGTATGACTAAACGCATTATAATCACAATGCCAAGATGTGATAAATAAGTAATTGAAAATCAACAAGAGATTAATCAATGCCACAAAAATCTATTCAAGGATCAAAAGGAATGTCATACTCTTTATTTCGTTCACCAAACCATAAATATTGACGATTATATCAATATCAATCACAAAAGTCAGTGACGCACAAATTCACCAATGCATAAATATTGATAAAACTTATCAATGTAAATCACAAAAATTGGTGAAGCACAAATTCTAGAAATCATCTCAAGAAATTCAGAAATCACAAAAGGGGGGAAAGGCCTATCACAAATGGGAGCATAAAGCTCACCAACACGTGTAACGCTAATTCCATGGTTGCTAACCATCACAAATTGAGCCGAAGCTCCACAAACGGCCCGAAGACTATGGGTTGCTACCCCACCAATTTGAGTCGAAACTCCACAAAATGGGGTTTAGTATCACTCGCAGTCAAAGAGACATCGCACATCGCTAGTCTAAATCACAAAAATGATCGTCATGATCATCAAGAAATGTCAATTACCCTAAGCTAGTAAATATATAAATTTAGCTTCATGTCCCATAACCACTAGCTTAACTTAAATATTTACGAACAAATTGTAGATCTCCACTAGAAAATTGTCACAAGGGATTCAATCGAACAAGTCCAAGAATTAACCGACGAAGTAAACGCAAGCGTTTCATACCACTCGTTTTACTAGGTCGTTTAATTAGATTTCTCATACGAGTGAGGTAAAGGCTTGTTCATACTAATAGATAGGAAAACGGTTTAAAAAACGAGCTTTGTAATAAAATAGTGTTGAAATCGTTTTGATGAAAGAATTTTGATATTTACTACTAGTATAGAAACCTTTATATTTTTAAAGTGACAAATCACAAAGAAAGATTGTAGGAATAATCAATCACTAAAATTCACATTCGAAGACGTGAATAAAATCCAAAGAAATCGATACTGAATCCATCAAAAATAGATATTCCCAAAAATTCCCGAAGAAAAGAAGTCATCAAAGTCAATAACAAATGATAACAACAAATAGGGAAATAACACGAATCGATTAAATTTGGAAACCATGAAAATAGGCGAAATAGGGAAAAAAGCATCAGGTCGGTCGGCCGGCAACAGAGCTCGGTCGACCGGACCCTGTTCTGCAAAAATTCTCGGGAAGCAGGTCGGTTGGCTGAGCCCTATAGCCAGTCGACCGGACCAGAGACAGAAAGGTGCTATGCCTTTTTAGTAGCAGGTCAGTCGACTGGCCCAGGGGTTCGGTCGGCCGAACCTGATGTTCTGCAAATTGAAACCTATTTCAAATGAGGTGCAAACTTCTTCAATTCGCAATCGGACAAGCATGGATGCTGGGGGATTACGCCCATCGGCTACCCGGTCCTATTGGCTCCACGATGCATCACCAAAAACATGTTCCAACATCCAAGTTATGATTTTTAAGGATTTGAACTCAAAACACTAAAAATTAGAATATTCACCAAATCAATCCAAACCAAGAGCAATTGCACAAGAATAAGTGTTAGGACTTCATACCTAACAATCGAAGATAATTATAAGCATAGATGTGAGATAAAAATCTCACCTTTGAACCCAAATCAATGAAGAAGAAGCTTGAAAACAAAGAAGGATCAACCACTCTTCAATCCCAACTCAAGAAGCTTGATTCTAAGCTTAAAAGAGAAATATTTCCAAAATTAGGTTTAGGAAATTTCTGAAATTGGAGGGAGAATGAGTTGGAGAAGAAGAAGGAGATGCTTACCAATGGGTTCTCTTGAATTTGGAGCTAGAAGTTGGATTTGCAAAGAAAGCTAGGGCTTAGGAATTTCCATTTCCAATCTCTTCCACCATTTTTTTACTTTATCTTGAAGTGTTAGGAATATGAAATAAAGTAATGAAGAGTTGGAGTGGAGCTAGAGTCTTAAAGTGGAACATTGGGCTGAAACCCAAACTCAAACCCAAAGTGAAAAAGTAGCAAAACTCGACTAACTCTAAACATATCGAAGCTTATACTCAAAAAGGTTGCAAACGGCATTTTGAACTCAATGGGAGGGGTCTCGAGTCCTAATTCGACTGTTTGCAAAAAGTAGGTTTTCGGACCAAAATCCGACAAGCGATGAAATATTTAAATAAAAATATTTAAGCACACAATCAATAAATATGCGGGTTGTTACAATAAAACACGACAGCACATGACCTACAGCACTATCAAGCATTAGTGTTATGGAATATCACAAGAGATTAGCATTATCAAATTATTTATAAAAGAAATGACTGAAAATGCACAAAAATGATATTATTTTTTTGATATGTTTATAGTTTGTATAGTTCATTGTCCATCATTGTCTATAAAATAAATTTAGTCACGAGCCTTCCGCTTATGCTGTCTCAAACAACATGATTTAACAAAATCAAAGTCTGTTAATTTTTCATTTTTGATCTTTAAACACCAGACATCTACAAAATAACCATCCACTTGTTCCAACTCTAAAAAAAACAAAATTTCATGCACAATATTTAGAATTGAATTATTACATTGAACTTAAGAGATACTGGAGATGAGGCTAGAATGCACCCAGTTAATAATCGAAAGGGAAAAACATAACTAAACCATAAACTGTTATATATTAGTGAAATATAGTGTCGTTATTTGACTCAAAGCTGGTGAATACAGAAGAATAAGTTGATGACAACATAAAACACTTTATGAAACTTTTTAGCCTTTGAGCATTATTATGTTGCTAAACTTAAAGATAGTTAATCTCAATATACCAATCAAAACATTAAAACTAGTAACAAAATTGTGCATGTCAACAACAATAGATATCATGCTTAAGTAACGACAAATAATATCCTCTGAATGAAGAGGATTTAAGTAGATTCCCTCTGGAAAACAGAGGCTTAAATCTACCAACACCTCATTAACTTGTTAAATCATTATCAGCAACTAACCTTGAACAATTGTTAGATCCATCTTTAATCTTTTTTTAACGTTTGGAAGGTTGTAAACAATAACATGTAGTGTTACATCTATGAAAAAAGACATATCAGGAAATTCTTTTTTATATCTATGCACAAAAGTCATTTCGGGTTACATAGCCACATCATCTAAAGCATCAGCCTCGTTGAATACACTTCCTTGGGATGCGGAACATGAAACACATTATATTGTGTCTGCTAACTAAGAACTCAGTAGTTGAACTTTGAAAGGAAAAAAAAAACAAAATTCTATGACATGATCAAGGAGGGTACTTGGTATAATTTAACTCAGTTCTAGTTTAGTTAAAATTAGTCAACAGAACTTCTTTAAGTATACTTCATTCTTTCACACGTAGAGGAAATGCAGAGAACAACTCAGATAATAGACAAACAATTCACCTCGAAAGCAATGTTACTTTATGTTTGTCTATGAAAGATCTCGGTAACTCAATTCGATGTTTTTGAAAGGGGAAAAAAGAAACATAGTAAGTAAATTTTAATGTTGCCTGAAAATTACAAAAATGATAAATCATGATGAATTATAAAAAAAAATTATTGACCTGAAAATTGAGTACATCAGCATGGAGGAAAATAAACGACTGAACGATTCCATCCAGCAAGGAGGAGGAGGCTGAACGATTTCTTTAGGAGGCCAAACAATTGCTTGGAGGAAAGTTTTGACTGAGTGAGGAAATGGGTCCAACGCAGAGGATGAGGCCGAACGATTGCTTTTCAGTAGGTTGGCACCGACGAGAATCGTTCTAGGGTTTCGTTGCCACTTTGCTTTTGGAAATGAGAGGAAGAAGAGATAGTAGCAAAAAGATTTGGCCACAAAAATCAAAGGAAAGCCCACCCTATAAATTCATTACTCCGCCTTATAATTTTTCTTGATGCATCATACAATGTTTGGTTATGATTTTCTTTTCGTTTAAATCACTTTGACTGCATATGTGATTAGAACGCTGAGAACCATTGCCGTGAAAAGCAAATTTTGTTGTGGTGTAGCCCTCAATCTCAAAGATTTTGTTGCACCATCTTATGGCCGCACCTACCCCTTATCGTGGTCGAACAACTATTTAAAGCCCGAACAAATAATTTGCAATTAAATCTAATTTAATGCTTATCGATGTCGCATGTCGATTATTATATTTATGACTATTATAAATATATTTAATAATATTTGTTCATCAAATTAAAATAAAATTTTATAATTAGTATTTCATAAATATTAACTAATTTATAACAATTACAAATTAATTAAATTATTTGGTCAAAGGAGAATTCATCATGTTGGTTGTATGACTCGTTAGGTATAAATTTGGTCGTTGGTTAATATCGAACTATTCGAATATTAACGTTCACACATCACTTAGCGGGTAGTATGACATTTTGGCCTAATTAATGCTTACTTGGTTGTCAATAAAATCCATATTTACTTTGTTAAGTATTAACCAGTTGTGACTATTATTTACATAATTTCTCTTCATCAAAACTATATCACTTTGGACTTATAGAATTTGGTAATGGTCAAAATTCCAATATCGTCCATATTCAACTCTAAAGTCCAAACATAGAGTCCTTGGTTCAATAATAATAATTATTAACCGAAATGCTTTGGCCAGAGATGTTGAGTATGAGTTGACTTCAGCCGACTGTGATAATAACCCCATGTAATTGAGGAGACGAATCCCCTCTTGAATAGTGTTTCACTTCCAATACTTCTACTCGACCCAACAAATGTCACCCGACGAATGTCGTGCCATGGTTTGACTATAACCAAAGCAGAGCTTTCATGTTGAAGATTAACAGTATTCTCAAGTCGAGAGAACTGTGTAAATCAGTCACATCGATATTTTCTGTTTAACCTTGGTTAATAATCGATATTTTCTGTTTGACCTTGGTTAATAATCGATATTTTTTGTTTGACCTTAGTTATATTAACCAACAGAAAACTATTGAGTGAGTCATTCATGGTTATCCAGTAACTATCGGTATGTAACCTCTTGGTGCCTACAACAACTAAGAGTATTACACTGCCCAACATTTGGAGAGTGTTATGTACTCTAATCTCAATGAATGCATCGATGTCCAATCTCGATACATCTTGACAAGGAATATTTAAAATGGTATATTTATTTTTATTGTGACAAATTACTCATAGTCATAGCACTTTGTAACTACTATTACAAAGCATACCATTTATTGATTTTCGGTTACTTTTAATTAAATTAATTAGTTAATATAACACATTATATCAAGTTATAATAGAAAGCAAACACCTTTTATTTCCAATGAGATTGGTTACCGAGTTAGATGTGTAACAAATTACATAATTTGGCTTAGGACATACCACTAACTATATCAATCTCTGTCATGATGCACTTAACCTTTTCCTCTTTAAGATTCTAAACAAAATTAGACTACGCATATATGAGTGAAGCCGAACGAGAGGAGAACGTAGCCAAGGTCAATTTGGTTGAATTCGAGTCCAACATTTGCTCTTCAAGACAGTTAATTCGCTCAATGGCGGTACAACTCACACATTCAAAATCATCCAAGACCTTTGCTTTTATCTTTTTGGTCTTCTTTGAAAATAGGCTAAACAAATCATATGCAGATGAATTATCTCCACCGTCACCCTACCAGTTGAACCTTTCAACCACTCTTCTTAAACGGCTTTCAACTCATCAACTTTATTTTGGCAGTATATCATAAATTACTTCGTCAATTTTGAAGCCTTATCCTTATCCATACTTAGAGGAGAGGCAAAAGTCGTTTGAGAATGAAGAGTGTTAAGGTCGCCATCCTAAGTGTTGGAATTCCTAGTGTAAATGAAATACACTTGTCCCACATCGCCAAATTTGCAAAGCCATTCCAATATCTATACATGACTTTGCAATGAAGATGTTGGGGCCTAGGGGCATCCAAATGTATGCTTCGTTGTGAGGAGGGAGATCATGCATCTCCACCACACACGCGCGCGCGTCACCGCCGTCCGTCCGACCGACCGAACCAAACCGAACCGGGCCCGGGTCTAATATGATCCTAAAACCGGGCCGGGTTTTTTTATCAGTTACAGGCTACTGAACAGACACGACTGTTCATAAGCGGACGCGGGTTACTGAAGCGAGCGGGTGCGACCGGACTGAAGAAGCGCGGGCGAACAGAAGCGGGTGCGGCCCGACTAAGGAGGCGCGGCCGAATGGATACGAGCAGCAGGAGGGTGCGACCCGTTAACGAACAGCAGCGTTCAAAAGGCAGCGGGTGCGACCCGTCGAGCGGACGCGACTGTTTGAAGGGATACGGACAAAACTATAAATAGGACAGAATGCTGATCACATTCTCAATCCAATTCAGTATTGTTTTTCGTCTGCTTCTTTTCTCTACCGCTCTATATATATCACAGAGTTGACATACTCATTACTATCTCGTGTAGATTTCGTCTGTTGTATCTTGGGAGAATTTTGAAATAAAATTCTTAAGGAAATCGTTACGACGAGTCTCAGACATAATCCGGTTAGAATTCTAGTATGTTTCTATATTTATATACATTACTCTATATTCTATCCGTTATTCTGGCTACACTATTTATTCAAAATAGTATAACGCTGTTGTTGTAGCTTATTTACAACATTCATATTGTACAGAATTCCAGTATAGTGGAAATCTGAGTTATAAACTTGTGCGACGAGTTTATAATTGATTATTCTCTATTTTGGTATACTAGACGTATAACATCTTAAGAATTTTACTGTTTTCTTACTAAAACAGAGATGGCAAGGGATTGTTGGAATTCCTAGTGTAAATGAAATACACTTGTCCCACATCGCCAAATTTGCAAAGCCATTCCAATATATATATGGCTTTGCAATGAAGGTGTTGGGGCCTAGGGGCACCCAAATGTATGCTTCGTTGTGAGGAGGGAGATCATGCATCTCCACCACACACGCGCGCGCCGCCGGCGCCGACCGAACCGGACCTGGGTCTAATATGAACCTAATGCTGGGCCGGTTTTTTTTATCAGTTACAGGCTAATGAACAGACACTACTGTTCATAAGCGGACGCGGGTTACTGAAGCGAGCGGGTGCGACCAGACTGAAGAAGCGCGGGCGAACAGAAGTGGGTGCGGCCCGACTGAGGAGGCGCGGCCGAATGGATATGAGCAGTAGGCGGGTGCGACCCGTTAACGAACAGCAGCGTTCAAAAGACAGCGAGTGCGACCCGTCGAGCGGACGCGACTGTTTGAAGGGATGCAGACAAAGCTATAAATAGGACAGAATGCTAATCACATTCTCAATCCAATTCAGTATTGTTTTTCGTCTGCTTCTTTTCTCTACCGCTCTATATATGTCACAGAGTTGACATGCTCATTACTATCTCGTGCAGATTTCGTCTGTTGTATCTTGGGAGAATTTGGAAATAAAATTCTTAAGGAAATCGTTACGACGAGCCTCAGACATAATCCGAGATGGCAATAGTAGAATTTTCAAAGAACACTACTCACAACAGACCTGAACCGTTCAAGGGAGATGGTGATTATTTCTTGACATGGCAGAATCAGATATTGTTTTATCTCACCACACTCGGTCTGCAAAAGTACCTCGACGAGGAGGAACCGATTCCTGCACCAGGCAAGAAAGCAGAGGTGAATACGTGGAAGCATTCCGTTTTTTATGCAGAAACTATATTCTGAATTGTTTCGACAAGGTGCTATACAAAGTATATCAGCCTTCAAAGACATCAAAAGCATTCTGTAATGCACTTACCACAAAGTACAAGACATAGAATATCAGTCTTAAGAAATTCATTGTAGACAAATTCATGGACTACAAGATGGTTGACTCCAAACCGGTGACTGCTCAACTGCATGAACTGCAAATCATCATTCATGAACTCGAGACAGAAGGTCATAAGGTTGGAGAATAGTTTTTGGTTGAAGCCATCACGGAAAAACTGCCGCCGTCATGGAGAGATTACCGCAATTATCTAAAGCGTAAAAAGAAGGAAATCTCTTTACAGGATCTCATAATCTGATTGAAAATTGAGGCAGATAACCATGGAATAACAAAACAAAGCGAGGAGGCATTTGTGGCTGAAGGGTCAAAGACCAAAAACAAAATGAAGAATTTCCAGAAGAAAAGGAAAGCTCAAGACAACAAACCAAAAGACAACAAACGAACCAAGAAGTTTAATGGCGAATGTTGGGTTTGTGAAAAAGTTGGACATGCCGCTAAAGATTGCAGACACAAGAAGGAACACAATAAAGAGGCAAATATAGTGGATAACATGGAAGTATACGAGTCCAACTTCTCGACGGTGGTATCTGAATGCAATCTGGTTCAGAATCCTAAACAATGGTGGGTAGATACAGGCGCTACTCGTCATGTTTGTTCTGACAAATACATGTTTTCTACATATCAGAAATTCAATAACGAAGAAAAACTCTACATGGGTAATTCTGCAGTTTCCATGATCGAAGGCAGTGGCACAGTAATCCTCAAGTTTACTTCTGAAAAAATTGTCAAGTTGAATGATGTGCTTCACGTTCCAGACACACGCAAGAATCTCATCTCTGGTGCAGTATTATCAAAGAAAGGATTCAGAATGGTGTTCGAGTCAGACAAGATGGTTCTGTCCAAATCTGAAATGTATATCGGAAGGGGTTATTTATGTGATGACCTATTTAAGGCAAATGTAGCCGTTGTCGGCAAAAAAAATATGTATTTTGATTGCGCTATTAATTAAATTAAAGTTTCTTACTTGCTTGAGCATGAAATTTTACTATGGCATGATAAATTAGGACACATAAATTTTCGAAAAATGAAAATATTACCAAACTTGGGATTAATTCCGAAATTCCAAGTAGATAAGAACTACAAATGTGAGACATGTGTAGAAGCAAAAATGGTTAAAAAACCATTTCAATCTGTTGATAGAAGCACCGAACCACTAGGTTTGGTTCATACGGATTTATGTGATTTTAAATCATTACCTACAAGAGGTGGGAAAAAGTACTTTATCACTTTTATTGATGACTATACGCGATATTGCTATGTATATCTTTTGAATAGTAAAGATGAAGCAATTACATCATTTATAAAGTACAAAGATGAGGTAGAAAATCAGTTAAATAGAAAGATCAAGATATTGAGATCTGATCGAGGTGGAGAATATGAATCACCATTTGAACAGTTCTGTGCCGAAAATGGTATAATTCATCAAACAACAGCTCCATATTCACCACAACAAAATGGTGTAGCCGAGAGGAAGAACAGAAAGTTAAAAGACATGATTACTGCCATGCTTTTAACTTCTGGTCTATCAACGAACTTGTGGGGGGAAGCCTTAAATATGTCTAATCACATATTAAACAAAGTTCCTCACAATAAAACGGGAACAATTCCATACGAGATATGGAAAGGACACGAACCAAGCTTTAAATACCTCAAAGTGTAGGGGTGCTTGGCCAAAGTTCCAGTTCCGCCTCCCAAGAGAGTCAAACTTGGATCAAAAACAGTAGATTGTTATTATCTTGGGCCAGCCCAAAATAGTAGTGCCTACAGATTTTTGGTATTCAAGTCTGATATAACGGATATTCATGTAAATACAATCATGGAATCAAGAGATGCCTCATTCTTTGAAGATGTGTTTCCGCACAAAAGGAATGAAGGAAATAATATCCCAAAAAGGACAAGGGAAGAATTAAACGATTCACATGAAAATGAAACTCGTCATGAAATTGAGGATGCTGAACCAAGAAGAAGTGTAAGGGCTAGAACTTCCAAAACTTTTGGTTTGGACTTTTTTACATATGTATTAGAGCACGAACCTCAAACGTACAAGGAAGCAATGTCATCTTCTGAATCCTCATGTTGGAAAGAAGCAATTCAAAGTGAGATTGATTCAATTCTAAGTAACAAAACTTGGGAAATTGTTGATATTCCACCTGGGATAAAACCTATTGGCTGTAAATGGATTTTCATGAAGAAAATGAAAGCAAATGGCTCTATCGACAAATATAAAGCCAGATTAGTAGCCAAAGGATATCGTCAAAAAGAAGGAGTAGACTTATTTGATACATATTCGCCAGTAACACAAATAACCTCTATAAGAATGCTAATAGCAATTACATCGATCTATGATCTAGAAATTCATCAAATGGATGTAAAGACAGCATTCTTAAATGGAAATATCGATGAGGAGATCTACATGGAGCAACCTGAAGGTTTTGTTTCTAAAGGAAATGAAAATAAAGTCTGTAGATTAGTAAAATCATTATACGGACTAAAACAAGCTCCAAAACAATGACACGCAAAATTTGATAGTGTCATGATGAGAAATGGTTTTCATATAAATGAATGCGATAAATGTGTATATTATAAACAACTTGGGCAATCATATGTGATGATCTGTCTATATGTGAACAATATGCTAATATTCGGTCCAAATACTCAGGTGATCGAGACCATAAAGAAAATGTTGATCAACAATTTCGACATGAAAGACTTGGGTGTTGCAGATGTTATTTTGGGAATAAAAATAATAAGAACACCAAATAGAATTGAGTTATCTCAATCACATTATGTATAAAAAGTGATTGAAAGATTTCAAAATTTTCGAATTAAAGGAGTAAAAACACCTTTTAGTCCATCAGAAGTACTACATAAAAACACTAATGAGAGTGTAATGCAACTGAAATATTCTCGTGTAATAGGATGTCTCATGTATCTCATGAATTGCACAAGACCAGATATAGCTTATGCAGTAAGTTGACTGAGCAGGTATACAAACAATTCAGGAAAGGAACACTGGAAAGCACTAATGAGAGTGTTGGGATATTTAAAGAATACCACTAATTTTTCCTTACATTATGGAAAATATCCTGCCATCTTAGAAGGATATAGTGACGCAAACTGGATTGCAGATTCAGAGGAATCAAAATCAACAAGTGGTTATGTCTTTACCTTAGCAGGGGCAGCAGTGTCATGGAAATCTATTAAACAAACATGCATAGCTTGATCCACTATGGAATTAGAGTTCACCGCATTAGATAAAGCAGGCGAAGAAGCAGAATGGCTTCGTCATTTTTTAGAAGATATTCCATTTTGGCCTAAACCTGTACCGGCCATATGCATACACTGTGATAACCAAGTTGCGCTAAGAAGAGCGCACAACTTTGTGTATAATGGAAAGTCACGTCATATTCGTCGACGCCACAACACAGTTAGGCAGTTACTCTCAAATGGAACTATTTGCATAGATTATGTGAGAACAAATGATAATCTAGCGGATCCATTTACGAAAGGTTTATCAAGAGAGAAAATTGACCGTGCATCGAGGGGAATGGGTTTAAAAGCCTAAACCACAAAGGGTTATCTTATACGGAAACCTATCCTATCGACTGGAGATCCCACGGACTAGGATCAATAGGCAAACCAGTTCTGAATAACTCAAGACGTAATGCATTTGCATGGACATAGTCCAACTCCATTCCTATGGTGCACAACATAAATGCATGCCTACAGAAGTATTTAAAGGTTAAAACTATGTTTTTTAATGATGACCATATCTTGGAAATAACAAGTGGGGTATATGTAGGATACTCTTAATGGTTGTGATCACCTATGTTAGTGTGAGCTGGGTCGGCTCTATGAGAATATTAAAAGGCTTTTATTCTCTAAAACACTCGCAGAACCAAAAATTGTTCAGGACCAAAAGGAACACAACCAAGAGATTGGACGAGAAGGGAATCAATGCTTCGTAAAGCTTATTGTCTGGATATACAATAAAGGCCGACGGTTCAAGATGAAATAATTCACCGATTAGCCAAGTAGATCCGATAAGTTTTAAGTAGGGAAAGTTCAAAGTGAAATATCTACTTATCCACGATAAAGCATTATTCCATATGTACTCTGTGATATTTCGCTTTGTGTAGGGGAAAAGTATATTATCATTTATGTGCGGGATTGTTGGAATTCCTAGTGTAAATGAAATACAATTGCCCCACATCGCCAAATTTGCAAAGCCATTCCAATATATATATGGCTTTACAATGAAGGTGTTGGGGCCTAGAGGCATCCAAATGTATGCTTCGTTGTGAGGAGGGAGATCATGCATCTCCACCACACGCGCGCGCCGCCGCCGTCCGACCGACCGAACCGAACCGGGCCGGGCTCGGGTTTGGGTCTAATATGATCCTAAAACTGGGTCGGGTTTTTTATCAGTTACAGGCTAATGAACAGACACGACCGTTCATAAGCGGACGCGGGTTACTGAAGCGAGCGGGTGCGACCGGACTGAAGAAGCGCGGGCGAACAGAAGCGGGTGTGGCCCGACTGAGGAGGCACGGCCGAACGGATACGAGCAGCAGGCGGGTACGACCGGTTAACGAACAACAGCGTTCAAAAGGAAGCGGGTGCGACCCGTCGAGCGGACGCGACTGTTTGAAGGGATGCGGACAAAACTATAAATAGGACAGAATGCTGATCACATTCTCAATCCAATTCAGTATTGTTTTCCGTCTGCTTCTTTTCTCTACCGCTCTATATATATCACAGGGTTGACATACTCATTACTATCTCGTGTAGATTTCGTCTGTTGTATCTTGGGAGAATTTTGAAATAAAATTCTTAAGGAAATCGTTACGACGAGGCTCAGACATAATCCGGTTAGAATTCTAGTCTGTTTGTATATTTATATACATTATTCTATATTCTATCCGTTATTTTGGCTATACTATTTATTCAAAATAGTATAACGCTGTTGTTGTACCTTATTTACAACATTCATATTGTTATAATAATTATTACGGAATTCCAGTGTAGTGGAAATCTGAGTTATAAACTTGTGCGACGAGTTTATAATTGATTATTCTCTGTTTTGGTATACTAGACGTATAACACTTAGATACTTGGATAGCGACCTATTAGACAATTCATCATTTTCTTTCTTAGCCTTTCTGATATCATCTTCACAGATGACCCTATAACGACTCTCTGCATCTTTTAGCAACTTGTCCAGGCCAGTGATGCGACCTTGAGCAAACTTAAGCTTCTTCTCTAAATCTTTTATTTTCAAACTCTACATTATAATGTAATTATACTGCCGAATATTTGCTTGTTTCCACCCTTCAAGATGACGTATTTACTCCTTGTATTCACCGTGCAATTTTTCATGAGTTTCATCAGCAATCCATTCATTCTCTTTTGAGAGATGTGTGTTGGCACTCCCAATTAATCTAATCCGAGTCTCATAACTTTTAAAAACATTTGAAGAACCCGACCCTTACAAAGAATGTGAGTAGGAATATTTCCCTCATGAAGATCAACTGAAGCAGGCCCATTGGAGAAATAGGGACAGGCTTTGAACGTGAAATAATTATGTAAGGAATCCATGAATATTCAAATATAAAAACACATACAATAAGTGAAGAGATATTATCCAATTCTTTTAATAACACACACATGGAGAAATACTACTCCCGCTCATGACTAAGCTTATTTATGAATCATAATAAATAGGGGTGCCCTAGAGGGAGCAGCTATTTTTAATCAAGGGCCCCTATTTGTGCAATACTAGTCATAAAGTGCATTTCTGTTGTGAATAACTTGTGTAATCCGAAACGAAAGCTCTTAAGACTCTTTCCTTAGTCGTGCAATAGACCTTTCAAGTTCGGTTTTCCTCCTGTGCACAAAAGCAACTCTTATTGACAACCTTTCTGTTGGTCCAAGCGCTTTATGCGCTCCTTTAAATGTTGAACTAAATCGTTTTCCCAATAGGATACAATAGGTATTTCTTGACGCCCATTTTCCTTACCTAGGAAGGAAGGAAGAACGCTAATTCAAAATATGCTACTGCATTAAGTAAAAAGAGATGGAGCTAAAGAAAAATAGGAGGTAACTTTGCTTATAAGTCATTATATGTACTATAAGTGTCCAAAAGTATAGTTGAGAAAGGCAGTTCACAAATACGGCCGTGGCAAAACAAGCATGGTGAAAATCTAAAAAAAACAAAACTAATAAAAAGACTTAAAACTAAAGTAGTAGAAACTTTACTTCTGCCTTAATGGGGAATTTTAAAGGAACATTCTTGGGCTGCGCATCAGCATTAGACGTCTCTTCCCTTATGTCATCAGACGCATGCTCCACCTGCGTTTCTTTCAAATGGGAATCGGGAATCCCCTTTAACTCTTTCATCCACTTATCTCTACAGTACTCGAGAGCCTCCTTAATCAACTTAGGGTCCTTCAAGAATCCTGAATTAACCTCAGTGCTGACATCATTTAGTTTACCCAAGAAGAACTGCCTTTTAACTTGAGCATATATCTTATAAAGGACATTGGAGGTTGTAGAATTTAGTAGTTTCACTGTCTTGGCAAGCTCCCTCTCTAGCCTTTTCACCGCCCTTCTTAAACGCCCAGCTTCTTTCTAAGCCTTAAATGCATGCGAATCTACATCATCAAACTTCTTAGAAACCTCCACTAACTTTGATTGAATATCTTCTTCCTTTTATCCCTAGCCGCAATGTCAACTTTAAGTCGTGTATTGTCTTACGTTAATTGTGTGCACTTTGTTTGAACCCTGAACAACTTTGATTTGGAGAACCCAAGATGTCTATGAAGTTCCATTACAAAATCCTTACCCTAAGTATATGAATGTTATAACACACGGAAAGTAAGAGAGGGGTGAAGACAACAAGCCAAGGGAATGAACTAAAAGTTACTGAAAAGTTACCTGAAAAAGACTTCGATGAACGCTAGAATAGACATCCGCAGTAGACGATGGGGGAAGAGACAATAAAGTAGAGCCAGCGCCACAACATCATGATAAGCAAATGCCCCATTTGCTCCGAGAGATCAAAAACATCACCTTCTTTGGGAATAACTAAGAAGCGAGATGAATGTATAATTACATCGGACACTGGAAGGGCCCGGTTGATCACTGGTCTTGGTCATGGCAATTGATTGAGAAAACTGGAAATAATCGAGCTGCAGTTGGGGAAGAAGAAGTGTTCGACGAAATTGCAAAGGCGTTTGATGAATTGACTGGAAGAGGAAGATACAAATTACAGTGCACAGATATATTAGTGCACCCTAAGTGATAGTTTCTAGGATTTCTTGCAGTTCAAGCACACAAATTGATTCAAGAATTGTTTCAAATTTAGAGAGTTGGTAACAGACGTTTCACATAAGTTCAAAGAAAGTATTCATGGTCAAGATTCAAGAATTGATTCACACAAAAAATGACAGATGCCAAATTTCTTACAGCTATCACTTATGATTCAACAAATACTAATTGTCAACTGAAAACCGAAAGATAATGAGACAGATAAAAGTGTAGATTCAAAAACAGAAACACAAACATTCAAGAAATTAAGGCTGAATCAAGAACAAGAAACAAGAACCGGCAAAAAGTAGATGCTTAAGAAATGAATCAAAACAAAAACGAATCTAAGATACAAGATAACAAGTTGATGGAAAAGAAGAAACTTACAACTGAATAATGGTGGGCAGTAACTAACAGAAAAGAAGACAATATGAACAAACAAAGTAACAGGTAAAAATGAAAAGAGGAAAAATTACAAACTGAAGAGAAGGCATCTGCAACATAGTAGCAAATGAAAATATGATTTTATTATTTTGTTTCTTTACACTATTACAAACACTTATCATCAGTATTTATAGACATTTACAACACATAACTCGGCCCAATTACAATTCAAACACTTATGATACAAGCAACATAGTGATATGCCAAGCACAATGACAAACACACTCTGATATACTTATATCCTCTGTCCCAGATTCTTCATGCTTCCTCCTGATACAAGATTGCCACTTCTCGATGGTTGCTGCCTAACTCCAGTGAGCAGTGTTAAGTTGCAACAACTTCTTCTCTCTCAATCTTCTCACAGCAGCTTTGGTTTACTATAGTCATGGCTATCAAATTATGGTTGTTACATCTCCCTTCCCCTTCAGAAACGACCTTGTCCTCAAGGTCGAGTTGTAGAAAAGGAGGTGGCCATGGTGGCTTATATGAGCTCTCATTGAAAATGACATCTTCACTAACTAAAGAATTGCATCTATTAAATGGTTTTCTGAGAGTAGACTGGAAAGCAGCGATTGGTGTATCAACTGTTAAAACGGATGTTTGTGAATCAAAAACCTTATTAGTAGCTACATTCCAGCAGCGTTGATGCGTTGGTTCATTGTTACTTTTGAGCTCAGCTTGTTCTTCGGCTTTTCTTTTTTCTATCATACCAGTGGGTTTGGATTCTTTCTCGAAATTCAAATTTGAATGTTGTTCGATGCTAGACTCTGCATTTTGTTCAATGCCCACTTGACTATCAGGTGTATTGCCATTCCTTTTATCATCAATGGTGAGGTTTGAATCCTCAATCCTTACATCAGTTGCATCTTCATCAAGACTAAATTTAATATCAGTGCCACTTTCATAAATTGTATCAAAACTAGTTCCCAGTCTTTCTTTCTCCTCTTGATCAATATTATCAACTATGATAACATCATTTTGATCAGCCTTATCTTTAACATGGTTCATAACTCTACCAGCTTCGTCAGTCTCAACACTATTTTCAAATACAGTTTGTGGATATTGCTCAATATTAACTTGAACATCTTTGTTGCTATTTTTTACTTGTTCCGGTACATGGTGCTCTACATATACCTTGTCAGCTTTTATAGGTTCAACAGCTTTAACTGATCCACCTTCATCAATCTTGTCCGCTTCAGAATCGTTACAAGGATCTACTCCAACATCATTAGCTTCTTGGAATTGCTCAAATTTGCTAAGATACGCCTTGTCAGTGGAATTTTGCTTCAGACCTACTAATGTTTCACACGACCTCTCCATTTCTTCGGGATTAAACCGCACCATAATCTCCTCTCTAAATACCGGCCAGGCTCTATGATTGGGGACATTGTTTTTATACCTATGATACCACTCCAGTGCCTCTTTCTTGAGGGAAAGTGAACAAATATCCACCCTGTATCTCTCCTCTATGTGATGAAATCTGAAAATCTTTCCACTTGTCCCAACCAATCAACCACTCCTTCACCGGAAAAACTAGGAAAGTCTAACTTGTAAGAGGACATTGAGTTAGGGTAATTTATATTGGGGTAGTTTGGAATATGATAATTTAGGTTGGGGTAGTTTTGATAATGGTTTTTGGGTAATGATGGTAGCTCTGGATAAAGTGGAGGATTCATGATTTGTTTCAATTCTTGAATTAAAGTAATGAGTGTATTGCATATACTTGTATTGATAGGTGGGGCTGCTGGGATGGTAGTTAATGAATTTATGGTATATGGAGCAGGAAGGTGGGGTTCTTGATGGTGTACAGGGATACTCGGTTGAGGGTATGGTGCTGGTTGAGAAAATATTGGCATTTGCATAGAGTAGGGATTTGACGAATGAGGTACTTGATATGGGTAGCCAACTTCATTATGCCTTGTCCATTCTAGATCTTGATATGGAGGGAAGATTTGGGAATAAGTGCTGGTGAAGTATGGATCTGACTGGTTGTCATAGGTTGCCCCAATCATCAGCTCCGATACCAAATTGGAAGGGCCCGGTTGATCACTGGTCTTGGTCATGGCAATTGATTGAGAAAACTGGAAATAATCGAGCTGCAGTTAGGGAAGAAGAAGTGTTCGACGAAATTGCAAAGGTGTTTGATGAATTGACTGGAAGAGGAAGATAGAAATTACGGTGCACAGATATATTAGTGCACCCTGAGTGATAGTTTCTAGGATTTCTTACAGTTCAAGCACACAAATTGATTCAATAATTGTTTCAAATTTAGAGAGTTGGTAACAGACGTTTCACATAAGTTTAAAGAAAGTATTCATGGTCAAGATTCAAGAATTGATTCACACAAAAAATAACAGATGCCAAATTTCCTACAGCTATCACTTATGATTCAACAAACACTAATTGTCAACTGAAAACTAAAAGATAACGAGACAGATAAAAGTGTAGATTCAAAAACAGAAACACAAACATTCGAGAAATTAAGGCTAAATCAAGAACAAGAAACAAAAACTGGCAAAAAGTAGATGCTTAAGAAATGAATCAAAATAGAAACGAATCTAAGATACAAGATAACAAGTTGATGGCAAAGAAGAAACTTACAACTGAATAATGGTGGGCAGTAACTAACAGAAAAGAAGACAATATGAACAAACAAAGTAACAGGTAAAAATTAAAAGAGGAAAAATTATAAACTGAAGAGAAGGCATCTGCAACACAGTAGCAAATGAAAATACGATTTTATTACTTTGATTCTTCACACTATTACAAACACTTGTCATCAGTATTTATAGACATTTACAACACATAACTCGGCCCAATTACAATTCAAACACTTATGATACAAGCAACACAGTGATATGCCAAGCACAATGACAAACACACTTTGATATAATTATATCCTCTGTCCCAGATTCTTCATGCTTCCTCCTGATACAAGATTGCCACTTCTCGATGATTGCTGCCTAACTCCAGTGAGCAGTGTTAAGTTGCAACAACTTCTTCTCTCTCAATCTTCTCACAACAGCTTTGGTTCACTATAGTCATGGCTATCAAATTATGGTTGTTACAGACACCTTATAGTGTCACTAAGTCCTCCCTAACTATCTACTTCTCAAGTCTCTTCTTGGCAAAGGTGCTTACCAACCCTAACATAGTACCTACGCGGTCAAGGTAGCAGAACATTTAATACATAAAACAATCACGCAAATAAATCTAAAAGAAAGAAACGGGAGGGTGTAAACATCGAGTGCGTGTAACTAATATATACCATACCGCGTAGTCGCATCAAAATCATAGGCAAAAATAGAATGACAACAACGATGATGCGGACGTAGAAAATTATGTTTGCACGGCAGATATTCCATGAAGAGATACAAATATCTATGAACATCCACATCATAACTAAGTGTTATCATCCTACGAATGAGAAGAACTCTCGCTCGCCATAAGAAAAATCATGAAAATTAACTAAAAAGAACAGAAAATTTAAGTAAGTACAAAGCAAGAAGTCTCATGAGCCGTAAAAAATTTGGGGGGGGGGGTTAGGGCAGTAATAGGTTCCCCGAATAAGGAAATTATCATTCTGTTTTGAAATAAAAAAGAATTGATCTGCTCACCTATAAGTCTTGCGTGGAGTTTCTCAAATAAAGAGATTTCGCAGCTTGAATATAGCAAAACCCAACACATCAGAAGTTAGGCTCTTGCACATTAAATATAAAAAGGGCATTTCTCGAAAAGAGGGAGGATTTAAGTTTTCAGTGTATAGGATGTACGTACAAGCTAGAAGGTGGTAAGATATAGAGGTTGGCTGAATAGGGGATAAATCAGTGTTAGCCAAACATTCTTTAATGATGAGATGGAAAGGAAGATAAAGGCCACATCTAATATGCCCCAAGGTGAGAGAAATATACCCCTCTTGGGGTAGATGAATACACCTAGAGGGCTTAGAGACCCTCAGTTCTAAACCTAGCCAATATGCTCTCAACTTAGGTTTCCTCACGAACTACTGAGGATAACTCTAGAAAGGATAAATAATGGTCCGATGGACTAGGGATATTATCGAAGCCCATTGATAATTAAAAGAAAAGGAGTGAATTAAAATCAATTCATAAAGTCTGCATCAAATTAAACAACAAGAAAAGCAATAGCGATGAATTCGTGTAAAAAACACTTCAAATTAAAGACCAAAGCCAATTAGTTAAACAAAGATAATCAAGATTTCATTCAACAATTTAAAAAAATATACAGTTGCATAAGAAATTTAAAGATTAAATGATAAAAAAATAAAACCCTGAAAATGACACCCTAAAATTAATGGAAAATGTACCAATTTATACTGATAACTTCTCTAAACAAACTAATCAACCACATAAAACATGGAAAAGTAAGAAGAAAGAAGAAGCAAAATAAACAGCTTACAAATTAATGATGATCAAAGCGTGAAAAGAGGGAGTTGATGTAAAAAATGGTAAATTGCCCAAGATTTCTTTTCTGTTTTTTAAGAAAGTAAAAGTGAAATGAAAGAAGAAAGGAGAAATAAGTAAAGATTAATTTAGAGGATCGCAACCCTTGAATTCAAACGATGCTTTTAATCAAAACCATTAGACGGTAATGATGAGAAGGGATCTTCACGAAAAACTAAGCAATTTCTTGAATATCGAAGTGGCATGCCTTATCATGTATGAAGAACATGGCTGCTCATAAAAATGACATGTGTAAGGAGCATTAAATGTGAGGCGATTAATTGATTAGATAGAATGAAAAATGAGTGCAGTAAGTTACAAGTCCACACTAGCAAGCATTAGCACATATTTAGGGAGCAAATGTTACACTCATTTTCGATAACATTGTATGAAGCATAGTCTAATTGACAAAAGAACTATGAAGTATAGTGAAACGACCTAAAAAGCATGTAATGGACTAAACAGATCCTTAGAAAACCCTTCGTGTGAAGTCTAATAAAATGAAATAGCATGGAAAAAAAGTCAACCAAGTTCATAACGCAATTATCTCCTTGAACAGCAAGTGAGGCGTACCATGAAATGTACTGCATATATTCAAAGCAGTTAAAATAACTATAACACTATAATAAAACAGAAAAAATACACATATAAACTACGCTGCAATAAAGCAAATAAACACTCGAACTACCTGGAGTCAGCGCAATCCACTATCGGACTGCGCCCCATCTTCGATATACACCGTGTCGTCATACCTTCAGACGACGTCGTTATTTCCTAGGCCATAAATCGTCTCCAGAACCTGCACCACCATTTATAAAACTATCTTTACCATATAATAAAATCACAACTTAACACTAAAGCGGAACATGTTTCTATTACATACCACTATTCCATGATGCCAAAATAATTGTATAAGCAAAAGAAAACCCAACCAAACTTATCTACGCAATAAGGGGAAAAGTCATAAAGGCAACATCACAGCAAAATTACGATGCAGTATTTCTGCACTGCCCCCCTTATGAAGTCATTCCACCATATAAGGAAACTACACAGTAACGTTCACGCATATCAAACGACCTCATTAACTTATGAACATACCACGTCAGAATAAGTGTAATGTCTCCTATGATGCAAGACAGTGTTGGCATACCGCCATGAAACTTGTTTGATACGTTTGATTGTCCATACAAACAAAACTAAAACTACCAACACCGTTATGCTTCATGATCTATTTGATTGTCCAAATGCCCAGCGTAGATGCGGGTTATCTATATATAGATGGCGCAACATCAAGGTCAAACCACATGCCCAAACTGGAGTCAAGAAAAAGAAACTGCATTGGGTTCATGAACTGAATTGCTCACGTGCATCAATGACTCCAAAAATAGAAATCAATTCAACGTAGAAAGCTGTGCAGCTGTAATTCTGTCGAAACCTTGTTACCATAATTAGACCAGGAAGGCGTATCGCATTGCAATATCTTCAAAATGAAACTGTACCACCAAGAGAAAACCAGATCATATCGCCCAGACTCGACCCCAAGCACCACCACCACAACAATTACAGATTGTGCCGCCCTCTTATACTATAAAAAGGCCCAAATAGTCCAAGCACAAAGTAAAGCACTAACCCCTTAAGATGCATATGGCATCGAAGCAACCACAAACCTATCAATTCACCAATTTCAAACAACAACGTTTGAAATTCAAATCATTACGCCTAAATCAAATCTCCCTGCCAAAAGCAAACTTTCTTGCCTATGGTCACATCAACGATCTATGCACATTACAACAATTAGTAGTTGAAAGACACATGGCAACATCGAACGGTGGAGAAAGAATGTAGAGAAGTGGCATCAACAATCTTTGAAGTATTTCTGCTATAAATAGAAAAGTACAGTAGCAGAGAAAAAGACCTTTGATTAATTCTTGAAAAATAATCCTACATTCTTGTACTATTTTCTACTATTAAAATCATTGTATGAGAAAGAAGAAAGATAATAAAGGAATTGACTTGTGGACGTAAGATTTTCTAAAATCCAAACCACGTAAATTTCTATGCCCTTTACTTTACTACGCTTATTACTTTCTAGTTTTAGTATATTCTATTTCGTTTTTATTTTACTAAGTTTGGCACCTAAACCAACCTAGGCTATTTAACACACTTAAAGTGTCTTTTCATGATTGTGTAAGCAATCTGCAACAAATTCACTCACTAAAGGGAGGTTTAATACTACTTAAATTTGTTGATTCACAACTAATAGGATAATATGAGATCTAATCATTCTATTTTGAAATCTGGTGTTACGAGGCGAAAAATCTCACTAACAAACACCATTAATAATTACGATACATTCTACCTACTACCAACAAAAATAAAACAGGCATCCAACCATTAACCATTATTCTCATCTCGTTCATGCTTTCTTCTTCTACACTTGAAACCTACATATCTTTACTCAAATCCTCCATCTTCTTCTATGTCTTTGTTAATGAGGAAATGAGCGAAATCTTCAACTATGATACAAACTTACCGTTCGGCTACACTACAAGAACGCAGGGCTATTCCGATGGTAAATAGCCATCGGCGGCCATCGAAAACCAATGGTATATGTGACAACCCAGAATTTTTAGATAATTGAAATTGGAATATTTAATTTATTTTAAATATTTGAAAGTTGGTTTAACCTGAATTTCAAATATCATTATTATTTGGCAATTAAAATATTGAATTTAATATTTGGAAATTGGTTGAAATAGTGAAATTTGGGTTTTTAAGCTGGTTAAAAATATTTCAAAGGTTTATAAAATTTATATTAATAATTTTGAAGATAACGAAAGCTTTAGAATTGAATTTGGAAGTGTTAAGTTTTAAAAGTATATAGTTTAATTTGAATTTAAAAATAGCCGTCTGAGACACGGTCTCGGATTTCGACGAAACCAGTTCTATTGGATCCATAATAGCATGTTATTATCGTTTTCAATTTTTGTATCATTCGGAGTTGTCCTGTGATCGTACGATAGATAAACGCGCTGAAATTTATATCGAAAATTCAATAAAATAACTGAGTCCAAAAAGCTATCTTCTCCATATGATTAAATTAGGCCACGAAACTTTTTCCACCGCGTTCGAAATAGTGGTATAACCTTATGAACGCCTAGAGGCATGCCTCAATAAGAGTTCAGAATCTTAGAGTGTGCAAATCGAAACGATTTGAATTCGAATTATATATATATATATATATATATATATGTTCACATACAACACACAATTTGACACGTTTATAACCTTGGAACACGTGTTTGTTGTTTCTTTTAAAAATCGAACAGATGTCCTCTTCTTTTATATTTCTTTTTAGCCATAAAACAGAAATCAAATCGAAAAAAATCTTCGAGAGAAAAGAATGGTGGAGATTTATAAATCGAAAACCGGCGAATCAAAACATCCACCTCTCTAATTAAATGAGGTCGATCCTATAAAAATAGATGTCTGCTGATTCATCAAACGTGACTTAGTTGCGATGGTGCGGTGACGGGGGTCGTTACAGGAACAAACACGCGGGAGCGCGTTGGACAGCTGGTTGAGGTCGAGCTGTGTTGTGGGGGCGAAGGTCGAGAGCTTGGTGCAAGCGCTGGGAGGGTTTGGCATTTGAGGATATGGAGGAGCACGACGTGACTGGCAAAGTGGAAGTCGTGAGGTCGTTCTCTAGCTGGGATGAAGTTTCGATAGGGTGTTCGAAAGGGACTTCGATGGCGACATGAAGAAGAGGAGTTGCGATAGGGGATTCGGTAGTTCGACGCTGGAATCAAGGCATGGGCGAGCGGGTGGCCGTGTGGCGATTTTTGGTGGAAGGCTGCTCAATGTTATTGCTCTCGCGTTCGAGTAGGTAACATGATTTTTTTTAACTTTTTAATTTAAAAGCGACTTATGTTTAAAAAAAACGGTAAATTTAAGACAATTCGAATGCTTTAAAAACTTAAGTGAAGAAGCAGCTTATTACAGAAAATTAGATTAATTAAATTTATTATTATTGGGTATTACAGCAGCTTAATACCAAAAGTATTTATACCTGATATAAATTAGGTTGGTTAATTATTATTTAAAAATAGTTAATTAAGTTTATCAAATGGTAATTAATCGTTCGGTTATTCGGATATTAATAAACCATGTAAATATTTATACAAGGTCATCATCTGAAAAGAAGCAAGCCGGATTGGAAGTGGGTTGCAACAAAAATCAAAAGTTAGTTAATCTCACCCATTTGGATTCCATTTAAAATTTAAATAGTAAAATTTAAATCATTGGTAAATTGCTTGAATTGTCTAGATGTGATAGTATATATAGTAGTATATATTAGAGTGATTGATTTCCCGCATTATATAGCGGATGGGACCCTATGCGTCCCGCATAATAGCGAATGACCCTTTATACCGCGATATCCCGCCTTGAAGAGGATTGGTATTTTTAAATTAGTGTGCTAACATCTGTGGATGTAGGGAAATAGGTTGGAGGGATCCAACTAGATTTCTTAAATAACTGAATTTAGTTCATATGCTATGATACGATTATTTGATAAATTGTGATTGATTATATTGGTAAATGAATTATTGAATGCTATATTTGGCTGAGTACATTTTGGAATCTTAAGTTACCAAAAATATAAAGGCTAGATTTTGAAGAAGAAATAAAAAGAGTATTTTCAGGTAAATTAATTTTAGCTAATTTGAAATTGGGAAGGAATAAAGTTGATTTTTTTAAATTCCAGTGTGGAAAAAAATTTGAATAAATGAATTTTTAAGACTAGTAATATTATTTAAAGGAATAAAAAATTTATTTTTAAATTCAAAGTTTGAATTTGTTTGGAAAAGATAAAGAAGAAATTTGGAAAAGTATGAAATTGGCATTTTCAGTTTAAAAAAGATTTTAAATCATAATAAGGAAGTTAAATATGAGATTAATGGGTTTTGAAATAAAATTGAGAAAGTAAAGGAGTTTATTTTAAAATGGTGTAAATTTTGGAAATCAATTTGATAATTGATTAAGTGTTTGAAACTGGAATTTTAAAAGGAAGATAAGACAATGAAATTTATAACTAGGTTTATAAAGTGAAATTGATATCAATGGATATTTAGAAGTATAAATTCATAGTAGGAATTTATAAAGGAATGGGTAATTTTTAAAAATAAGTAGTGGTTTATTTTTAAAAGGTGTGAAGGAAAAGTGTATTTCCCTGAAAAGCCAAGTACGTTTTTAAAGCAAATTTTTAAGTATAAGTTAAAATGTTTTAAAGTTGTTTAAAGGAATATTTTTAAGAATTTTTTATTTAAGTTGTTAAAATTTTAAAGGTAAATATTTATTAAATTAGTTATAATAGTGATTATTTGAAAAGGTTAATTGGTACTATGTTTTAAAAAGATAATTATTAATATTTATATTTTATAAAATAGTTTTATTTTAAAAATAGTTTGGTTAAAGTTTTATTTAAAAACTTGTATAGAATTCGTAACTCTTATTTTAAAATTTAGTTTGGCTTAACTTTTATTTTAAAAATTAGTTTTATATTTTATAAAGTAGTTTTATTTTAAATATTTTTAAAGTATATATTTTTAAATAAAGTGTTTAAGTAGTTTAAATTTAAATGTTTTAAAGTATATTTTAGAATAAAGTGATTTAAATTATTTTAAAATCTAAAGTATTTGGACTTGGTGATTTTCAGTGGAAATAAACAATATTTAGGAAATTTGTTCCATGAGAGAAAGGTGGTTTGAAACTATTTTCAAAAGGTTGAAGTATGGAAAAATATCTTGCGAAGATATTTTGAAAATAAATAATTTGGAAAATTATTTAAAATCCGATGATTGTTGTGAATATTATTTGATACTTAAATAACCGACTATCAATATTGGACAATGTGTTGTTCGTTTCGAAGAGATCGGGATCAGAATTTATTTTCCGAAAACCACTTCGATCTGGTTTGAATGTTTTTAAAAGGAAGACAGAAGTTTGGAGTCGAAGATGGAGCAGTGAAGTGCAAGGGTTAATCGCTGCTAATTCGGAGGATGATTCCAAAATGGATGTAGTAGGAGTAGTGCCTTCGGTTCCATTCGGACCCAGAACAAAATTGTATGGACGAATGCTTTCGGAACATCGTTAGAAGGACGATGAGCATTCTAAGTGAATGTGTGCTAAAAAGGTAGCGCACAGCCTCGAGCCTCATCAACCGGGAATGGCTAAAATAGGGGAGATGCGCATAAGGCTAAGTGGCTAACAACCAATTAGGGTGAGATCACTCTGTCTAGATGTCTCTTTATTTCGATTGTGTGGACGATTGCTGATCCCAACCGTGGGGTGGACTTATTCGGACTACCCAGTATGGGGTAGCTCCGGTCTTGTGATGTAGGGGATCAGGGTGGATCCTCAGTACGATTATTTATACCACGTGCTGTGACGGACGGTACCCCAGTAGCCCTGCCATTGATGGAAATCCATTCTCTCTACGTGCCTTTACGGTTTTGTTTGTATGCCTATTAGCTAGAATTTAATAATGTACCAATTTCGGCTATTTGAATAAGTATTTGTATATAGATGCTACTATAATATCAGAGGTTGTTATGAAAAAATGTTTTGGTTATTATAAGGTAAAAACCCGGCATGTTTATTTGTGTCGTGGTCTTACCATATACCTTTGATTTCTAAGGATTTTGAAAATTTTAATAATCCAATTGAGTGCGTTTTCTCACGCTAGTTTTCCAGACCGATTCGGGTGTTATTTAACTATAATGCTCGGGTCAGACCGAGTATTATAGAATACAGATGCTGGATGAACTGCTGTGGAGCTCAGGAGACGAGCTGGATGATGAAGCATATTTTCGTAAATTCATATTTCCGTTGTGTAGTATAAGCTGTATATTCAGCTTTGGAAGGACGGGATATTATAACCATCCTGAATTGTGATGTTGATTGTATTGTACTCTGATGATGTAATATATAAAACAGATATAATTCTTTTATTTTAAAAGATTAGTCGTTTTTCTATTATATATTGTTCCGCTGCGTTTGTGAGATTTTGATGTTGTTTTATATTTCGTCTACCTCCTTCTTCTTTAACCCTAATGGTTCGGTTTTCCGGCATTCGATTATTCGACATTAATATAGTGGACGTATTGATGTCGATTTTTCGGACGTCGAAAAATCAGGTCTTCACAATATAGCCGTCGGAATAGCATCCATGGTTTCTATTGATTTTCGATGGAATCGACGATAATCTTCCAATGCGTTTTCACGACTTCTAACGAAGAAATAACGACAATGTTCGATGACCAACAAGGTACATCTGGATCCACACGTAACCAATAATCCATCGATAACCATCGGAAAATTATGTCTTCTAAGCCGTCGCTAGCCGTCGGAAATCTTGGTTTATATTTTTATTTCTGCACCTATTCTACTTTCACTAAATCTATATATATCTCAATATACTTCTCAACTCCATTCCCACAGATAATTCAGATATATATATATATATATATATATAACAACCAACATCACATATTATACCAACAACAATATTAACCATAATCTCCAATATATACAAAATCATAAACTCCAATATATACAAAGTTAAGATCATAAACTCCAAAATATACAAAAGCAACCATCCAACATCCTCAAACATTTAATAAAACACTGGCCAATCAAAGTCAAACATCAAACAACTCCATAAAATATATCGAATCAACACAACACATCCAATCTCATATCCTTGTGTATCAAACATACCAAAACAAATCATCCTCACCAATTTCAAGTCAACATATACAACATACAAGCACAAACACAGAAAACTGTACCTATCAAGAGTCATCCTCGCCTCTGAAAGCACCAGACGATAAAGGAAATAAACGATGTTGTTGCACGTACTTCGCCAAGCGCTAATTCAACTGCTCCATCTATATAGCGTGAAGATGGTACCTCCCCTGCAGCTGCTCGACCATGACTCTCAGTTGGTTTATCTCGGCTTTGTCTTGCTCTTTTTGGTACGCTTGAGATGCCCTAGCCTGCGAATAGAAAAAAATGTTCTAGAACTTTTCGATGACTTTTATAACAATTGTGTAACTTTTATAAGATAGTTAATTTTTATAAATTATCGCTTGGTTTCCATAACCAAAACTCTAATTACGCTACGCCGTATCCATGATGGAGGCAAAATAGCATCTTCCACCTCGTGGGTCAACTCACCGCAGTCCGATTCCTCTAGCATCTGTGCCGGTGCCTCTTGAAACTTTTCCTACAAAGCCAGAAAAACTACAGTTGAAATTAACACAACACTATTTTAATTCTTCAAAGCTAATTACTTAAACTAATTAATATTAATAACTTAAAATTCAAAATATGTATACATATGCAGCCTTCGCCTTATCATCATCTTCTCATGCATATGTAACGTTGCTAGCTTCGTCCGTTTGGTTTATGGCATGGGTATGAGCAAATACTTCCATGTATGAGACCGGACGTCGACACGCTCTTTCCTACAATAAATAATGTATATATATTACTGTTTATATTAACTTTTTATTAATAACTTATAACTTAAACTACATAAAAGTAATAACTATTTATAATCATAATTATTAAATTTACCAAATCCTCACGATGATGTTGGAATAACTTGGGACAGCCACGATGTGTTACAGAGTTCTTATTTCTATTCGTAGAGTTCCTCTATGACTCCGCCTACAAATTTAAATAATTGAACAGTATATTTAATAGCTATAAAACAAAGTAATAAGATATATATGATAGATTAATCACCTTGAACTCATCGTTGTTCCACCAAGCAACTCAAGCATCCCATACACTAGCACTCATCCAGTTCGGTTTCTTCCTAGCTCTTCTAATGCCCAACATCATGTTCGGATAATTCTTTACTATCTTAGAATTCCTGTGGCACTGCATAAGGGAAATGTTTGCTTCTCGCAGATTTATGGAACCCTGCACATTGAGAAAATTAAATATAAGTTGTACATTTTTAAGTAGTCAACAAATTGTAAAACTATTACAAATATGTAAATTTAAACTCACCAAAAGTCTTTCCAGATGCTCTCTCTGATCGGGTCAGGGATCTTACTCCATTGGGGCCAACAACCAGTCATCCTACTCATATATGCCAGCTTGGAAATACTAAGAACCACTCCCGATGGCTCTAGCTCAAATCCCTTGTGTTAAATTTGAAACACATCTTTAGACCATTATATATATCGTACAATAGATATTTCTAATGCCATGCTACTAATTTTAATACTTACGATCCATCGGCTTTGGGCTGTAAATACACTACAGGTCGTGCTGCTGGCTTCGAAGGGCCACTGTCATCGTCTCTATTCCCTCTTCGAGAAGAAGAGGAGGAACTCGAGTAGGAAGATCTACGCGTTCAGAAATAAGACATAATACCTGTTACGTACATATAAATTATTATGTTAGAACATATAATTCATAATAATTATGAGAAAAGATGTCATAATTAATGACACAAATGTAACATGAATAATCACATAAATTACCTTATATTAAATTGTATATTAGCAATCAGTCCTCGTCGTTTTCTGATTTGGACTCGGTTTCGTACTATATATCGTTTTCTTCTGTAGTTTCAAATGCTTCTACTAATACATTTGATTCATCATTTAGAGGTCCAAAATCCGTATAATCATCCATTATTGTTATTTCAACATTTTTCGCGATATCTGCTTGATAGGATTGTTCGTTTGGAATATTCTTTCCATCAAACATAAATCTTGCCTTCGTTTTAAAAATTACTGACCAGTTTGCTTTATCTCTTTTTAGAGATGGATAAGGAGTATAATAAACTTGTAAGGCTTGTTTGGCTAGTACAAAAGAATCATACTTTTGATAACGCGAGGTTTGTTTTATTTCTGTAAGATTATAATTTGGATGCACGATAACTCCAGAACCTGGAACATTGCTCAACAGTTACATCTAAATAAAAAACTTCCTCTACAGGTCTAGCGAAATATGTCAATTGCAAATCCCGGGTTAACACGATATAAAAATCATTTTTATGATGACTTGGAATTGTTAGTTAATTTTTCAGCACCATATTCTTTGGTATTGAATTTATATCCATTAATGAAGAATATTAGATTTGTCTTAACTTTTCTTTTTGGTTCCATCGCTAGATTTTTTTTAATCCCTCATTGACCACATAATTTATCAGGTTATAAACATAGTTCGAAAACCAAGTAGCAAAATCTTTGCATATATCGCAACTTGGATGTTGTGATTTATAAACACTGCAAACATAGATAATATATTGCGTTATAATTAATGTACACGTATAGTGTTAAATTAAATAAATATATCTAGATTTGTAATTTAATATTACCTAATAGATGGTGCAACTTTAGTACAATTAAGAGGAATACATGTGCATGCTATATGTTATTCTCTATCACCTAACCATACTTCTATACATTTTCCAACAGGTCGATCATGTTGTCAAAAAATAGATAACATTGCCTCAGAAGAACAATCTTGTTCAATGGCTTCATCATTACGCATAGCACTTTCAAATGATAAGTTCACATGATCACATTGGAAATTGAACCTTCAACTCGAGCTTTTTGTCTCACTTTTTTTTAAATGATTTAAGTACCCAAGAGAAAATATTTCAATTCAAAAATAACTTATATATATGTAATTAAAATAATATTTACCATACTAGATATTAATACAATACCTCTCGAATGGATACATCCATCCATATTGCACAGGACTTCGAAGACGTGCTTCATATGGAAGATGAACGGGTAAATGCTCCATTACATTAAAGAAACACAGAGGTAAATATTTTCTCCAATTCGTAAAGCTCTACAGGGATTTCTTCCTCATGTTTACGTAGACGATCAACTTTAAATGTAGTTAAACAAAGCTCCTTATAAAACAAACTAAGTTTCGTTGCAACCTTCTAAACTTACTCGGGCAACAGTTCTGTGAAAGTGACAGACAAATAAAATTCCATCATTATATGATAATCATGGCTTTTCATCCCACTTAGTCTCCCGTTCTTATAGTCGATACATCTAAGAAGATTAGAGGAAATTCCATCGGGAAATCGTAATCCCACCCATTTTAACAGTACTTTAACTTGGTTGTTGCCTAACTCATAACATGCTTTGGTTTTTCAGTGTCATTTGGCTTGATATGAAGCTCGGGACGGTTACAAATTTCTTCTATACTGCGTCTTGATTTCAAATTGTCCTTAGTTTTTCCCTTAACATTACGTCAAGATTATGAAGGATTAGGAGATTTTTCCAATAAGGCAACTCCCAAATATACTTTGTTTGCACCAATTATAAATCATCGATTTACCTTGAATTTCAATTTATTATCCGGTTTTATTCATCTTTGGATAATCCTTTACAACTTCATATATATCTTCACTCGACCAAATTGTTGGTGGTCGCAAAGTCTCATGTCTATTAGCTGTGAAGTTTTTTTATCTCTTCTAAAAGGATGATTAATATGGAGAAAACACCTATAACAATCAAACCATAAATTATTCTTCCCATTTGATAAAGAAAATTCTCGTGTTTCTTTCATACAATAAAGACACGCTAAACGACCGGCCGTACTCCAACCCGAAAGCATTGCATATGCTGAAAAATTGCTTATAGTCCACAACAAAGAGGGAGATATCTGATTTTTTTGAGACGTCGTATGTTTCAACTCATTCGTACCATAATGTTTTCAACTCTTCGATTAACGGTTGTAAGTAAACATCGATTCCCTGTGTCGGATCATCTGGACCAGGGACGACAATTATGAGAAACATATATGGGGTTTTCGTACACATCCACAGAGGTAGATTGTACGGTGTAACTGTGAGAAATGCGGATTACGGATCTTAAGGCTAGGATTAACTCTAGAGGGGGGGTGAATAGTGTTTATAAAGAATCACTAAATCTTTTCGATTTATGTTAATTTAAACACAGATGTGTGCAATATACAGACATAGATGTGTGCAATATACAGACACAGATATGATCACAGAAACGAACTTAGATGCAGAAATAAAATAAAAGGCAGTAAAGGAAAGAACACACCGGATTTTATACTGGTTCAGATTTACCTAGGGGTGTCAATGGGTCGGGTCGGGTCGGGTTTGGGTCGGGTCAAGTCGGGTTCGGGTTGATTTTAAACGGGTCGGGTCAACCCGTTTATTAAACGGGTCATAAAAACTCAACCCGAACCCGACCCGTTTATAAACGGGTTGACCCGACCCGACCCGTGTAACCCGTTTATAAACGGGTCGTGTCGGGTCGGGTCGTAAATGGGTCGGGTCAACCCGTATAAGGTGTAAACGGGTCGTAAACGGGTCGGGTCAACCCGTATAAGGTGTAAACGGGTCGTAAACGGGTCGGGTCAACCCGTATATGGTGTAAACGGGTCGTAAACGGGTCGGAACGGGTCGTAAACGGGTCGGGTCAACCCGTATAAGGTGTAAACGGGTCGTAAACGGGTCGGAACGGGTCGTAAACGGGTCGGGTCAACCCGTATAACCCGTATAAGTATAAACGGGTTGTTAACGGGTCAATTTCGGGTTAGCGGGTCAACCCGAAACCGACCCGTTTATAAACGGGTCAAATTCGGGTTGACCCGAAAATGACCCGCCAACTTATCGGGTCGGGTTAACCTGCTAATTTCCGTGCGGGTTTCGGGTCGTGTTTCGGGTCGTGTAGGAAATTGACAGCCCTAGATTTACCCTACATCCAGTCCCGCACACAAGTACGGATTTCCTCTCAAAAGCAATTGTACAATTACACCCTCGATTTCAAGGCTACGAAGTGCACACTCCAGAATCACAATCCTCTGGGTAGAGATACTTGATTTTTCGGGCAACAAGTTCACCCACTTGATTTTACGGGCAACAAGTTCACCCAATTGATTTTCCAAGGCTACAATCAGACCTTATCACGCTTGATTGATTTTCAAGGCTACAATCACACCTTTTCTCGCTAAGTTGATTACAAAAAGCCTATAACTTTGAATAGCACTGAGGATCTTATTGAGATAGTGATAGAGAATCAAACTACGAATGATCGAGTTCGATTCAATGTAGATTTCGGCAGAGTAATGGTAAGAATATGTATTAAGAAAATTTGAAGAAGAGGAGTGAAAAACCAAAAAATCTGATGTTAAAATTCGTTGAAACTGACCCCTATTTATAGAAGAACAACAGCCATGTCCATTCGTGAAGAGTTACGGCGAATAGATACTTCTTTTGAAATTGAAATTTTGAACTCAACTGACACCATATCAACATGGTCACCATGATTATATCGATATCCCAAAGCATTTTTTGATGATTTGATTTTCTTTGAAAATAACCTTTATCTTATATTAAAACTATTTTAAAATTTATTAAATATACTTGATTATAGTTAAAATTCATAAGTAAATATGGAGAATAATATATATAGAATTTAACTATAATTTTATATTTTAAATCTTAGTATAAATATTTAAAAGTTAAATATATTATATTAAAAGATAGTTTAAAATCAGGAGTAATTTGTCTTTGAAATTAAAGATGATTTTGATGCTAAAATTATTTAAAATCAGGATAGAGGTTTTTGAATCTTTTAAAAAGAAAGTTTTGAAATCATTTTGAAAACAAGATAATTTTTGTAAAATCACTTGAATATAAATTAGCGGATAGAAAACAATGTTCCACTAGATTTTTCGTAGGTTCCATCCTACTTAGGAAACCCATTTAACGGGATCGAAGTGGATTCCATTCCATGAATAAATTGGATTTTAAGATTCCAGTGCTTTTCTAGGAGTTTTAACAAAATTTTATAATTAAAGAATAAATTACTTGAATTCTTGAACTCTTGATAATCTTGAGTCTTCAATCTTGATATCTTGAATCTTTATACTGTACAGTCTTCATTCTTGGTACCTGTAGGGTTAAATCCTGCATATACATATATATCTAAACTTATAATGTTAGTATTATATTTTATAATTTGTTCTAAGGTTGTTGTCATCAAAACCATCATCTCACGGACTAACAATCTCCTCCTTTTTGATGATGACAACCTTTGTTTATAAAATATTACTTCTATCCTAATAAATCCTCCTTAATCTATGCCCTAATTACCCTATTTTATACTTCTCCCCCATTTGTCATCAACAAAAACAAACTCTAAACTTTATAACTCCAAACTATATAACTCCTCCTAAATCTAATACCCTATGATATGTGATTATAATGATAGTGTTATCATAAGTAATCAACACTTAGATCTAAAACTAAAACTTACCACTAACTATTCTAACTAAAATCCATGATAATACTTATAATTAAAACATATAAGAACACACATTACGTATAAAGTTGTATTTACATGAGCGTTTAGAGAACAT
The DNA here is from genome assembly GCA_030765085.1 of Allium cepa. NCBI lineage: Eukaryota > Viridiplantae > Streptophyta > Magnoliopsida > Asparagales > Amaryllidaceae > Allium > Allium cepa. Next base: position 109,501,500 of record CM060944.1, on the reverse strand, counting down.
AAAAAACACAATCAATGGAGAAGAAAGAAAAGAAACTAAATAGGAGATCTATGAATCAAACAATGCAGATAGTGGAAACAGAAATTTCCACGTTGTTCAACAAGATTCCCATCTTTATCAAAGCACACTTCTCCAACGCAAACGACTTTGTTGACATCTTCCACTTGTGCTTCTTCCATGGGTTCTTCTTCTTCTTCTTCGCTGGCCTCTTGTTCTTGATTGAGTGAAGATTCTTCATCAATCAAGATAGGGTTGGCTTGATTATCTATTAGAAATTTTTACAAATTCCTAAGAATCTTGCCTTTCCTCTCTTGTTCCTTTGCCATACGGAGTTGAATCACTTGAATTTCAGTCATCATTTGAAGTGCATCCTTCAGAGACTCCTCCATTTTTGTTACACGAGCGAGAGTAGTACGTTGAAATGGACCAGAAGTAGGAGAGGGAAACGAAAATGTTGAATTTATTTTTGATTTGGAAGATGATGCCATGATTTTATTTATTTCAGAAGATAGAATAGAAAGAGAACAGAGAGAATGTAACAACCCGGGGTTTCGTAACAATTATTTATCGTCAAATGACGATTTAATTTGGTTGCTAGTTGCTGTTGAATGTTTTAATTAGCTGAAATTCTTTTGAAAAGTGGATAGTGCTGTTTGGGCCTTCAATTGAATCTTGGCCGTCCCCTTTTTGATGAGATGGCGGCAAACCCGTTCCTTATTTATTTTTTCTTAATTACAAGCCCTAAACTAAACAAAGGCAAACCAGAATTTTCCCCCTCTGTATTTCATTTCACTTCGCAGCCCTAAAATTCGAAACAAAATAAATGATGGCGGCTAGGGTTCGATGTCGACTTTTCTCTTTTCTTCGATCGACTTCGAGATGCCGGCTTCATCTCTGAGTTGTTCGTATTTGCCTCGAACAAGGTGAGTGATTCTCTCACTCACATCTCAATTCATGCTTAGCATATTGTTTCGGTAGTTCAATTTGGTCTCGTTATTGATTCGAGATGAAAATTAATTTGGGGTTTTTCTTTTATGTTTTATTGCTTGTGTTCGAATCTGTGAATTTGCTAATCCCTTGACTTTCATTTGCATTGTTGGCTTCGGCCTTGCTTTCTCTGATGAACTGCGGGCATGTTGGTTTCGTAACCACGGCTGGCTTTGCATTGACTTCGGTCACTTGAAATATATATGTGATTTGGTGATTTCCATGGCTTTGAATTCTTTGATTTTCATTCATATACAAATGTTTGATGTTTCTCTGACTTTATCGAGTCGTATAAATTTATGAATTTACGGCTTGGATGATTTTTGAAATTGAATTTGACGATGTTGTTTTATTTGACTTTGGCCAAGGCTGCTACTTTGATTTCTCTGGCATGTTTTACTTTGTCTGTACTCAGTGCACTGTGCCTCGTTTGGATCATCTTGTAGTCTGTTCAGCTTGATCTTTGTTTGAAGTAGTTCGGCATTGTTGTGGCTATACAATTGTTGTCACTGCATGTTGTCTGATGTTGTTCTCTGGTTGGTCTGATCTGAGCTGATCAATGAAGTGCATTGCCTTGCCTTTGTACTTGGATGATTTGCAGTTACTCTTCATTTGATCTGAACTTGTTAGTCGAGTTTGCACTGCACAAATTGGTTTGTCATCTCGTTGCATTTGGAACGTTGAGCTGTTGTCCGCATTTGAGTTCACCCTCGTTTGCATTGTGTATTCCAGTGTTGTTCTCTGGACTGGTCGATAGTTTCATGTTGCCACCTCTGTTTGCTTTGGCTTCACTGCATAGCATATTGGTACATATTAATACTGTTGCATCATTGAGTTGCACTGTACATTTGTTGTTTGCATTAAGCATGTGTACATTACTTGTGCATGGCTTGAAGCCTGGTTGCTTCATATGCATGCTCTGTCCACTGCCTTTGTTCTCGAATCTGATACATCACATTGATGCTTTGTATTCATTTGCATTTGGTCACTATGCTTCACTGGTGACATTATTTCAAGTAAGGTTGTTCTACGTCTTTTTCTGTTGTGTGTTGTGGTGCCATATCCTTGGTGCTCTCACCTTCAGTTTGCCGTCTTTCTGTAGTTGTACCACTGTTGTCATCTTTTCTTGACATTTTGGAACTTGAACTGTGGCATTGATATTTGAATCTTCATTGATTTTGGTTCGTTGATCTTTTGTGTACATCATCACTGTAGTGGCAAGGCAGTGCACACAAGCGTGTGCTGCAGCCACACGGTATTGCTTTTATTGATATTCTAATTGCTTTTGATTTATGGACCTTTTGCGTATTTCCATATGCTGTAGTGGCGAGGCAGTACACGCGTGCGTGTACTGCAGCCCTACCCGTGTTGACCTTTTAATTGATATTTCAATTGTTTGAATTGTTTTGTGTGTCCAATTCAATAATTTGTATTTGTTGATTAACACCGTTATGTGTCATATTTACCGTTATCCGATTTCTTTATTAAAGAATCGGATAGATAAATTTATTTTGACTGTCGTCTAATTTTTTATTTATTATTATTGCTTCTGTGCATTAATAACCGAGTTTGAATTAGACTGACCCGTGTATTATTTTCTCTTGAATGTAATACTCGGGTCAGACCGAGTATTTACAGGTTGTTGATATCTTACTTTGGGTTGCTACTTGAGCTATGAAGTCACTTCATATCTTTTGAAGTAGTCGTCGTCATTTATAGTAGTCTTTTTATTTGTATAGGAAGATATGTATTCATGCATATTATATACGATAATGTACTTGTATATATAACTTCCAGAGTCGACAGTGTAGTTGTATCATATGTATTGTATCACATTTATTGTAACTGACATCAGGTATTATATATGAGACTTTTTGTTTAATCTGTGTTATTATTATATTTATTGTCCTAAACTATTATGAACCATCGTAATTCGTTTTATACAGGAATTGGGTATGTTGATGGGAGTAAATAAGAGATGAAAAATAAAAATATATACCCCTCCTATCGAAATAACCAATACTAGTGTAAGGCCTAACTACGGATGGCCGCTCCTATCCAGCCTTATTCTTCATGATAACAGACAGTATTTCTTTTAATACTCTTTGTTATTGTGAGCATAGAGGTAGGGCGTTACAGTTGGTATCAGAGCTTGGGGTTTACGGACATAATATAAAACATAACTTAGATGGAACATGTGTTACAACTATTAGTCGATGCTTTAGTTGTGTTTTGAGTCAAAACTAAAGTTTTGAAATTAAGATGAAATTTTTAAATTTCCTTATTTAAAAATAAAAGTGAATTTGTGTTTTGATGATTGATTGATTTGTGTTCTGTTTATCAGAGTGCGCAGCGGAAACAGCGAGACTGTCTTCGCTGAGTACAGCTGATATCCTTTTTGATTTAAAAATCAAAGTATGAAATTTAAATGAATTTCATTTGTTGTTTACATAACTGTGTTTAATTTGTTTTCTTTGAAAATTTCGAATCCGATTTGAGGATCCGAAGCGATTGCAGTTATATGAATTTGTTGAGATTTTGTTGTTCTGAATTATCTTCATTGAATTCGACTGATTTCTTTGTTCATTTTATAGTATACGTGCAAATTTAAGTTGCATGTTACTACATTATTTTTACGTTGAACCGATGTTTGGTTCTAAACGTATTTTGTTGCCGTTATTTTATAACGGGATTTTTACACCAATGCTAAATCTTTGAAGCACGGTGTTTTGTTGGCCTTTTTAATGAACGAAAATTCACTGGTGTTATATTTTGATGCAAATTATGTTCGTGAGATTTTGACGTTTAAAAATCACTGTCGCTTTGATTTCAATGACCGTCAAATTTTAAAGTGGATTTTCAAGCGCTTATCCCGCAATGCTGATTTTGAGATCCGTTTCTACGGTGTTTTGAGAAGTGCAATTTCCTTGTCGAAATTGTCACTAATATTGCTGTTTTTATCACGGATTTGCAAATCGTTTTAAAAATAAAATTGTTTCAATTTTTTTTATAGTTTACGCTTTCAAAAGAATGAGGAAGCGATTTAAACGATTCAGCAAAATCGAGGATTATGAACCCTTTCTTTTACTGATTCGCTTAATTCCGGACTTATCCGTTTGAGAATGTAAATTATTACTTTTTTTAAAATAAATGAAATTATTTTCAAAAGTTTTGCAGTTTGCGCTTTCAAAAGAATGAGGAAGCGATTTAAACGTTTTACAAAATCGAGGATTATGACCCCTTTCTTTTACTGATTCGCTTAATTCCGGACCTGTTCGTTTGAGAATGTAAAATGTTATTTTTGGAATACATAATTTTGCACTTTCAAGGAAACGATAAAGAGATTTAAACAATTTAGCAAAACACGTGGTTATGGGACATGTGCGTTTGCTATTTTGGTTAATTCCGGACTCGTTAATTGAAATATTTGATGTTTGATGATTTTACACTTTCAAGGAAACAATGAAGAGAATTAAACGATTTAGTAAAACTCGTGGTTATGGGACACGTGCATTTGCTATTTTGGTTAATTCCGGACTCGTTAATTGAAATATTTGATGATTTTCGTGTGCTTTCGAGCCAGTATGATGGACCTTCGGGTCATATGATGGACCTTCGGGTCAAATACCAGTACCAGACCTTCGGGTCATATGTTGGACCTTTGGGTCATATGATGGGCGCCAAAATTATTATGACGGTACTTGGTAGGCTTCGGCCATATGAGATGCACATGCGGCGTAGCTAAAACTCGCCATATGATGGGATCGATCCAACCTTTTATGTTGATTTTCTAGAAAATCTTAATTGATTTCAAGATATTTGTTGAATCTAATTATCTGCAGGTAATTAGATATTTGATGTTATGAGTTCTGATTATCGTTTTTGATAATCAGATATTTGTTGTTTCTGATTATCGCTTGTGATAATTAGATATTTGATGTTATGAGTTCTGATTATCGTTTTTGATAATCGAATATTTATTGATTTGAGATTTGATTATCGACTGTGATAATTAAATATTTGTTGATTTGAGATTTGATTATCGTTTTTGATAATCGAATATTTGTTGATTTGAGATTTGATTATCGTTTTTGATAATCGAATATTTGTTGATTTGATTATCGTTTTTGATAATCAAATATTTGTTGATTTGATTATCGTTTTTGATAATCGAATATTTATTGATTTGAGATTTGATTATCGATTGTGATAATTAAATATTTGTTGATTTGAGATTTGATTATCGTTTTTGATAATCGAATATTTTTTGATCTAAGATTTGATTATCGTTTTTGATAATCGAATATTTGTTGATTTGATTATCGTTTTTGATAATCGAATATTTGTTGATTTGAGATTTGATTATCGATTGTGATAATTAAATATTTGTTGATTTGAGATTTGATTATCGTTTTTGATAATCAAATATGTGTTGATTTGAGATTTGATTATCGTTTTTGATAATCGAATATTTGTTGATTTGAGATTTGATTATCGTTTTTGATAATCGAATATTTGTTGATTTGATTATCGTTTTTGATAATCGAATATTTATTGATTTGAGATTTGATTATCGATTGTGATAATTAAATATTTGTTGATTTGAGATTTGATTATCGTTTTTGATAATCGAATATTTATTGATTTGAGATTTGATTATCGTTTTTGATAATCGAATATTTGTTGATTTGATTATCATTTTTGATAATCGAATATTTATTGATTTGAGATTTGAGTATCGATTGTGATAATTAAATATTTGTTGATTTGAGATTTGATTATCGTTTTTGATAATCGAATATTTGTTGATTTGAGATTTGATTATCGTTTTTGATAATCGAATATTTATTGATTTGAGATTTGATTATCAATTGTGACAATTAAATATTTGTTGATTTGAAATTTGATTATCGATTGAGATAATTAAATATTTACTGATTTGAGATTTCTGATTATCGTTTTTGGTAACTAGATAATTGAAGTTTTGGCGATTTGTGATTTGTGTTTCCTAATTATCTTTGTTGATAATTAGATTTTGCTGTTTTCTAATTATCGTATCGATAATTAGATATTGCTGTTTTGTGATTTCTGTATTCTAATTATCTAATTGATAATTGAATATTGCTAATAATTGCATTTATTCAGTTTTGTTGTTTTCTGATTATCCACCTGATAATTAGATTTTGTTGAGAATTTGTGAATTTCTTTTATGAAATTAAAAGATTTCTTTAGTGTTTATGTTCTCGACCTTTAAATTTCTAGCTTAACCAGTTTATGTTAGAAAAATAATTGTTATTGACACCTTTAATTATGAAAATTGCGGGGATGCAATTTTTATAAAAAGGGGAGTCTATAACAACCCGGGGTTTCGTAACAATTATTTATCGTCAAATGACGATTTAATTTGGTTGCTAGTTGCCGTTGAATGTTTTTATTAGCTGAAATTCTTTTGAAAAGTGGATAGTGCTGTTTGGGCCTTCAATTGAATCTTGGTCGTCCCCTTTTTGATGAGATGGTGGCAAACCCGTTCCTTATTTTTTTTTATCAATTACAAGCCCTAAACTAAACAAAGGCAAACCAGAATTTCCCCCCTCTGTATTTCATTTCACTTCTCAGCCCTAAAATTCGAAAGAAAATAAATAATGGCGGCTAGGGTTCGATGTCGACTTTTCTCTTTTCTTCGATCGACTTCGAGATGCCGGCTTCATCTCTGAGTTGTTCGTATTTTCCTCGAACAAGGTGAGTGATTCTCTCACTCACATCTCAATTCATGCTTAGCATATTGTTTCGGTAGTTCAATTTGGTCTCGTTATTGATTCGAGATGAAAATTAATTTGGGGTTTTTCTTTTATGTTTCTTGCTTGTGTTCAAATCTGTGAATTTGCTAATCCCTTGCCTATCATTTGCATTGTTGGCTTCGGCCTTGCTTTCTCTGATGAAATGCGGGCATGTTGGTTTCGTAACCACGGCTGGCTTTGCATTGACTTCGGTCACTTGAAATATATATGTGATTTGGTGATTTCCATGGCTTTGAATTCTTTGATTTTCATTCATATACAAATGTTTGATGTTTCTCTGACTTTATCGAGTCGTATAAATTTATGAATTTACGGCTTGGATGATTTTTGAAATTGAATTTGACGATGTTGTTTTATTTGACTTTGGCCAAGGCTGCTACTTTGATTTCTCTGGCATGTTTTACTTTGTCTGTACTCAGTGCACTGTGCCTCGTTTGGATCATCTTGTAGTCTGTTCAGGTTGATCTTTGTTTGAAGTAGTTCGGCATTGTTGTGGCTATACAATTGTTGTCACTGCATGTTGTCTGATGTTGTTCTCTGGTTGGTCTGATCTTAGCTGATCAATGAAGTGCATTGCCTTGCCTTTGTACTTGGATGATTTGCAGTTACTCTTCATTTGATCTGAACTTGTTAGTCGAGTTTGCACTGCACAAATTGGTTTGTCATCTCGTTGCATTTGGAACGTTGAGCTGTTGTCCGCATTTGAGTTCACCCTCGTTTGCATTGTGTATTCCAGTGTTGTTCTCTGGACTGGTCGATAGTTTCATGTTGCCACCTCTGTTTGCTTTGGCTTCACTGCATAGCATATTGGTACATATTAATACTGTTGCATCATTGAGTTGCACTGTACATTTGTTGTTTGCATTAAGCATGTGTACATTACTTGTGCATGGCTTGAAGCCTGGTTGCTTCATATGCATGCTCTGTCCACTGCCTTTGTTCTCGAATCTGATACATCACATTGATGCTTTGTATTCATTTGCATTTGGTCACTATGCTTCACTGGTGACATTATTTCAAGTAAGGTTGTTCTACGTCTTTTTCTGTTGTGTGTTGTGGTGCCATATCCTTGGTGCTCTCACCTTCAGTTTGCCGTCTTTCTGTAGTTGTACCACTGTTGTCATCTTTTCTTGACATTTTGGAACTTGAACTGTGGCATTGATATTTGAATCTTCATTGATTTTGGTTCGTTGATCTTTTGTGTACATCATCACTGTAGTGGCAAGGCAGTGCACACAAGCGTGTGCTGCAGCCACACGGTATTGCTTTTATTGATATTCTAATTGCTTTTGATTTATGGATCTTTTGCGTATTTCCATATGCTGTAGTGGCGAGGCAGTACATGCGTGCGTGTACTGCAGCCCTACCCGTGTTGACCTTTTAATTGATGTTTCAATTGTTTGAATTGTTTCGTGTGTCCAATTCAATAATTTGTATTTGTTGATTAACACCGTTATGTGTCATATTTATCGTTATCCGATTTCTTTATTAAAGAATCGGATAGGTAAATTTATTTTGACTGTTGTCTAATCTGTTATTTATTATTATTGCTTCTATGCATTAATAACTGAGTTTGAATTAGCCTGACCCGTGTATTATTTTCTCTTGAATGTAATACTCGGGTCAGACCGAGTAATTACAGGTTGTTGATATCTTACTTTTGGTTGCTGCTTGAGCTATGAAGTCACTTCATATCTTTTGGAGTAGTCATCGTCATTTATAGTAGTCTGTTTATTTGTATAGGAAGATATGTATTCATGTATATTATATACGATAATGTACTTGTATATATAACTTCCAGAGTCGACAGTGTAGTTGTATCATATGTATTGTATCACTTGTATTGTAACTGACATCAGTTATTATATATATGAGACTTTTTGTTTAATCTATGTTATTATTATATTTATTGTCCTAAACTATTATGAACCATCGTAGTTCGTTTTATATTGGAATTGGGTATGTCGATGGGAGTAAATAAGAGATGAAAAATAAATATATATACCCCTCCTATCGAAATAACCAATACTAGTGTAAGGCCTAACTACGGATGGCCGCTCCTATCCAGCCTTATTCTTCGTGATAACAGATAGTATTTCTTTTAATACTCTTTGTTATTGTGGGCATAGAGGTGGGCGTTACAGAGAACGATCAGAAATTTGAAAATAAGAAGAATATATAACCAATTTTTTGAATTTGGTGGGAAATTTTTTTTTAAATAAAAAACGTTACATGTCGACATGGGTATATGGGGATGTCGACATGCTCCCTTATATTTTTACTATTTGATTTATTTTAGTATTAATTATTTATTATAATGGACATTTATATTTTATATTTCAGTTATCGAACAAATACCTAATTCTCTTCTTAATTTAGTAAATATTGATTCATTTAAGGGTTTTGTTAAAATATCAGCAATATGATTCTTAGAATTGATATAATAGAGAGTAACTACTTCCTTACTTATATTATCTCTGAGAAAATGATGTCTGATATCAATATGTTTAGTTCGAGCATGTTGAGTAGTATTTTTGGATAAATTTATTACACTAGTATTATCACAATAAATTGGTGATTTCGAGATATTTATACCATAATCTTTTAAAGTTTGTTGCATATATATTACTTGAGAACAAGCCAAAGCAGCAGAAATATACTCTGCTTCAGTTGTTGATAAAGAAACTGTGTTTTGCTTTTTACTAAACCAGGAAATCAGAGAATACCCCAAAAAGTGACAAGTCACACTTGTACTTTTTCAGTCTGATTTACAACCAGCATAATCAGCATCACAGTAAGATATTAAGTCAAAAAGAATCATTTTTAGGGTAAAATAAACCATAATCAGATGTGTGTTTAACATATCTTATGATACGTTTTACGGCTTTTAAGTGGGTCTCTTTAGGTTGGGATTGATATCTGGCGCGGAGACAAACACTATGCATGATATCAGGTCTACTAGCAGTAATATAGAGTAGTGATCCAATCATTCCTCTATATAATTTTTGACCTACATCTTTCGAGAGATCTTCTTTATTAAGGTACTCATGGTTGCCATGGGAGTGAGTTTTCCACTTGCAGTAGTCAAACCAAATTTACTAATTAGGTCTTTAGCATATTTTTCTTGACTAATAAAAATACCATTATCTGGTTGTTTTATTTGTAATCCTAAAAAAAATTTAATTCATTCATATGACTCATCTCAAACTCTTTTGTCATTATTTCAGAAATTTTTTTATTCATTTCAAAATTAGTTGATCCAAAAATGATATCATCTACGTAAACTTGTACTGGTTGAATATCATTTTTATTTCTTTTAATAAAAAGAGTATTATCTACTTTACTAATTTCAAAATTTAATTGTAATAAATAAGATCTTAGTCTATCATACCAGGCTCTTGGAGCTTGCTTTTACCATATAAAGATTTCTTAAGTTTGTAAACAGGATTTGATAATTTATCATTTTCAAAAAGTGGTGGTTGTTCAACATATACTTCTTCTTTTACAAATCTATTTAAAAAGGCACTTTTAAAATCCATTTGAAATAATTTGAAATTATTATGATTTGTGAAAGCAAGTAGAATCCTAATGACTTCTAATCTTGCTACGGGAGCAAAGGTTTCATCAAAATCTACTCCTTCTTCTTAACAATAACCTTGAGCGAATAATCGAGCTTTATTTCTAAATACCTCTCCTTGTTCATTCATTTTATTTTTATAAACCCATTTAGTTTCAATTATAGTTCTATTTTCAGGTCTAGGAACAAGTTTCCAAACATCATTTCTAGTAAATTGATTTAATTCTTCTTGCATAGCCAAAATCCATGAATCATAAGTTGATGCTTCTTTTGGATTTTTGGGTTCAATAGTTGATATAAAAGCTACATTACTCATTTGATTTAGTTGATTTCTAGTTTTAACAACAGATTGCATATCTCCCAGTATATTTTCTATAGGATGATCTTTTAAAAGTTTAATCCTTTTACTAGGATGATTAATTTCATTATTACTTTCAGTTGATTCTTGATTTTGAGTGATTAAATCCTCTTCATCATTTGTATCTCCAAATTTTTTGAAATTTTCATCAAATGAAACACGCATTGTTTCTTCGATGGTATTAGTTTTTAAATTAAACACTCTGTATGCTTTATTTCTATTAGAGTATCCGATAAAGATTCCTTTGTCGGATTTAGGATCAAATGTATCAAAATTATCTTTTGTATTTAAAATAAAGCATTTACTTCCAAAAATTCTGAAATAAGATACCTTAGGTTTATGTGAATAAAGAAATTCATAAGATGTCTTATCAGTTAAAGGTCTAATTAAAATTCTATTTAAAATATAACAGACAGTTGAAACTGCTTCTGTCCAAAAATTATTTGGTAAATTACTATCTGAAAGCATAGTTCTCGCACACTCTTGAATCATCCTATTTTTACGTTCTACTACTCCGTTTTGTTGTGGAGTTCTCGAAAATGAAAAATTGTGAGTTATTTCTTTTTTATTGCAGAATTCCTCAAACTTTTCATTTTCAAATTCACCACCATAATCACTACGAATAGTTATAATTTTTAAAGAAAACTGATTTTGAATTCTTTTTGAAAAATTCTTAAAACATTCAAAAGTATCACTTTTATGTTTCAAAAATATTGTCCATGTAAATCTAGAATAACCATCTACAATTACAAAGACATGTTTATTGTGATTTATTGATAGAATTTGAGATAGACCAAATAAATCAAGATGAAATAATTCAAGAGGTTTTGAAGAGAAATCGTATCTTTTAATTTAAAAGAACTTTTTCTAAGTTTTCCTAATTGACGAGCATCACATAGACTATCTACTTTGAAATTCATTTTAGAAAGCCCTCTTACTAGATATTGTTTTGACAGTCTAGATAGGAGTTTGAAATTTAAATGCCCAAATCTCTTATGCCAAATCCAAGGGTCACGTGTATTTGCCAACAGACATAGGTTATCATTTGAAACTTTCATACTAAGAATATAAGTATTCTTTTTCCTGACTCCCTCAAATATAACGGTTGAATTATTATCTTCAATGTGACATTTATCCTTTTCAAATTTAATTTTATATCCTTTATCGCATAGTTGACTTATACTTAGCAGATTATGTTTCAGATTCTTAACTAGCAAAACATTAGTAATAGTAGGAATTTTAGAATTACCGACTTTGCCGATGTCAATCACATATCCTTTTGAATTGTCTCAAAAATTAACCAGTCCTCCGTCTTTGTATATAATATCATTTAGTATATCTGGATTGCCAGTCATGTGTCTAGAACATCCACTATCAAGTATCCATTTGTTCTTTCTGATCTGCAAAATTTGTCCGTTGTGGATTGATTCCTCAACAGCCATAAAGCATGATTCTTGCACATCAAACAATTTTGGTAGATAACTTGAATTTGAATATTGATCATATGCACACTCATGAAACAATGAAGATTTGAATATTTCTAAACTAGTATTAACAAATATTGCCATTTTAAAAGCTTTTTCAAAAATCAGATTATGAAACTTTGAAAACCTTGCTCTGATACCAATTGTGAGAAATGCAGATTACAGATCTTAAGGCTAGGATTAGCACTAAGGGGGGAGGGGGGTGAATAGTGTTTATAAAGAATTACTAAATCTTTTGGATTTATGTTAATTTAAACACAGATGTGTGCAATATACAGACACACATATGATCACAGAAACAAACATAGATGTAGAAATAAAATAAAAAGCAGTAAAGGAAAGAACACACAGGATTTTATACTGGTTCAGAGTTACCCTACATCCAGTCCCGCACACAAGTACGGATTTCCTTTCAAAAGCAATTGTACAATTACACCCTCGATTTCAAGGCTACGAGGTACAACCTCCAGAATCACAATCCTCTGGGTAGAGATACTTGATTTTCCAGGCAATAAGTTCACCCATTTGATTTTACGGGCAACAAGTTCACCCAATTGATTTTCCCAAGGCTACAATCACACCTTATCACGATTGATTGATTTTCAAGGCTACAATCACACCTTTTCTCGCTAAGTTGATTACTAAAGGCCTATAACTCTGAACAACACTGAGGATCTTGTTGAGATAGTGATAGAGAATCAAATTACGAATGATCGAGTTTGATTCAATGTAGATTTTGGCAGAGTAATTGTAAGAATATGTATCAAGAAAAGTGGAAGAAGAAGAGGAGTGAAAAACCAGAAAATCTGATGTTAAAATTCATTGAAACTGGCCCTTATTTATAGAAGAACAACAAGCATGTCCATTCGTGAAGAGTTATGGCGAATAGACACTTATTTTGAAATTGAAATTTTGAACTCAACTGACACCATGTCGACATGGTCACCATGAGTATGTCGACATCCCAAAGCATTTTTTGATGATTTGATTTTCTTTTAAAATAACATTTATCTTATATTAAAACTATTTTAAACTTTATAAAATATACTTGACTATAGTTAAAATTCATAAGTAAATATAGAGAATAATATATATAGAATTTAACTATAATTTTATATTTTAAATCTAAGTATAAATATTTAAAAGTTAAATATATTCTATTAAAAGATAGTTTAAAATCAGGAGTAATTTGACTTTGAAATTAAAGATGATTTTGAGGCTAAAATTATTTAAAATCAGCATAGAGGTTTCTGAATCTTTTAAAAAGAAAGTTTTGAAACCATTTTGAATACAAGATAAATTTTGTAAAATCATTTGAATAAAAATTAGCGAATACAAAACAATGTTCCACTATATTTTTCGTAGGTTCCATCCTACTTAGGGTTCCATCCCTTTAACGGGCTCGAAGTGGATTCCGTTCCACGAATAAATTGGATTTTAAGATGCCAGTGCTTTTCTTGAAGTTTTAACCAAATTTTATAATTAAAGAATAAATTACTTGAATTCTTGAACTCTTGATAATCTTGATACTCATGAGTCTTCAATCTTGATATCTTGAATCTTTATACTTTACAGTCTTCATTCTTGGTACCTGCGTGGTTAAATCCTGCATATACATATATATCTAAACTTATAATGTTAGTATTTATATTTTATAATTTATTCTAAGGTTGTTGTCATCAAAATCATCATCTCACGGATTAACAGTAACGATTATAGGAAAAGATGAATATTTAGAATCAAACTGGAAAAATGGTGAAAATCCATCCATACATAAACCAAGCCTAACATTATGGCTCTCTACTGCGAAAGCTGGATATTTCTTATCAAAATGATTTCAAGCTTCTCCATCAGCTGGGTATGTTAGCGTACCTTCTTTCTGTGTTCTCACAATGTGTCATCTCATATGATGCGATGTTATAGATGATGCAATATAACCTTTGAAGTCTAGGAGTGATAGATAAGTAATACATACGCTTGTATGGAACTTCTTTTCCCTTTTTTTTTTCTAGGTGTATATCTTCTCTGGTTACATATTCTGCAATTCCTAAGATTGATGTCTTCTTTCCAAAGCAACATGCAATCATTTAAATAATTATCTATTTTTTGATACAGCACACCGAAAGCAAACATAAGTTTTTTTTATTTCTAATGATTTTCGCACATTAAATTATCAGGTGGCATATGTCGTTTAGCAGCATGTACAACAAATGTATATTCGACTTCTGTGAGGTTGTATTTTGATTTCGTCGCAATGTATTCTGCAGTTACTGATAATTGAGTGCCGCTTGTATAGCCATTCCATAAGTGTTTCTTAGCATCTTCCAATAAATCATATATTTTTTCTCTCTAACAGTTGGTTCCTCTTCCATGTTAACATCGTCATCATCAACCTCAACGGTATGGAACATTGATCGTGTTGCTGTTAGGAACTGAGTTGATGATGTTTTGATGACAACAACTTTATATAGTTATTATATTTTACTTTATAAAATATATACTAACATTTCCATATATATATATATATATATAGGAAGTATATGCAGGTATCATCGAAGACTGATCAGTATAAAGACTCAAGCATCAAGATGAAGATTAGAGATTCAAGATTCAAGACTCTAGAGAATCAAGATTTCAAGATCTCAAGATAAGTGTCTAGTATTTTGTTAAAACTTCATAATAGCACTCTCATCTTTCTTCCAATTTTCTTTTGGGATGGAACCCAATTTCTATCGAAACCAGTGGCTTACAAACCCACGACAAGTAGCTTACAAACCTACGGCAAGTGGCTTACACACCCACGAAAATCAAAATCATTTAAACTACTTTGTACAAGTTCTCGAGTCCTGTGGAGGAGCTCTGTAGGAAGGTTCTTGCAATTTCAGTTTGAATAGATTTTTCAAAATGTTTTTAAATCTTTTTTCAAAATGTTTTATCTTTCAAAATCATGTTTTCAAAAATATTTTCAAATTTTGTTTTAGCCTTGAAATATTCCTCTATTCTGATTTTAAAAACTTCTATTTTTAAAACATCAAAAATTATTCTAATTTTAAATATTACTTATATAATTGACGGTCTATATCAATTATATATACATATTTAAAATAATGTTTTATATTCATTCTCTATCTCAAAATATTGTTTAAACACTTTACTTTGCTTCAGAGAAGTTTCAACTTGTTTTAAATTCAATTGTCTTTACAAAACAACATCTCTATAATTTTGAACTAAGGGATGTCGACATAAGGGGATACCCCATGTCGACATGGTGACAGTTGGATTCAAAATTCAATTTTCAAAAGAAGTGTCCATTCGTCCGAAAACCTTTCGCCAATGGTTATGACTGTTGTGCATCTATATAAAGGCTTCCAAAACGAATTTTTTTAACAACTACTTTCTTATTTTCTTCACTCTTTCTTCTCCACCATTCCATATCCATAAAACTTCATATTTTCAAGATCGTGCCATCATTCTGCCAAATTCTCAATAGAAAATCATTTAGATACTCTCTCTATTTGATTCTCCATCATTCTACTAAAGATCAAAGTGCTATTCAGAGTTATAGGATCAATTTGTATTCAAAAAGTCCATGGAATCTATCCATTCAAAAGGATTGTTATTAGAAAGTATTAGGGTGATCTTGTGTCCCGTAAATCAAGAGAGTTTACCCCAGACTTAGAGATAGAAGGGTTCCTCAAGGCCTTAGAAATTGAGGGTTGTAATTTGGATATTGGGTTATAAAAATCTATACAAGGATATTGCCTTGGTGCAGGACTGGATGTGGGAGGATTCCGAACCAGTATAAAATCCGGTGTGTTCTTTCCTTTTACTTTCTTTACTTTACTATTTGCATTTGTTATATGTTCTGTGATCATTCTGTGTTATAATTCTGTTTAGATTTGTGTTGAAAGTTTTAATTTAGTCATATAGTTCATATATTCTTTAAAACACTATTCACCCCCCTCTAGTGTTATTTCTGCCTTAAGATCCTTAATCCGCATCCCTAACAATTGGTATCAGAGCATTGGTTTTCATTATTTTCATAATCTGAAATTTTGAAAAGTTTTAATGGCACAACACACTAATAATGTCACTCCTACTTCTGTCAACACAAGCACTAACACTAGTTCATTTGTAGAAGGTCAGTCTATTGTCAGACCACCACTTTTTTATGGCAGTAATTATGCATATTGGGCATGTAGGATGAAAATTTATTTACAATCCATAAGTTTAGATACTTGGAATATGACACAAATTGAATATGTTGAACCAACTACTAATTTTGCCCAGTGGACTACTGAGAAAAGACGGTTGCACAAAACAATTCTAAGGCTATGAATATACTATTTTGTTCACTAGATAGAAATGAGTTTAATAGAGTCTCTGTTTGTAAGTCTGCATTTGAAATCTGGAAAACTTTGCAAGTAACTCATGAAGGAACAAGCAAAGTTAAACAGACTAAATTTTCCATATTAACTAACCAGTTTCAATTGTTTAAAATGCATGAAAATGAGTCCATTTCCGACATGTATTGTTGATTTCAAGATATTGTACATTCATTGATTGCTTTGGGAAAGGGTTTCTCAGAAGAAGATCAA
The DNA here is from genome assembly GCA_030765085.1 of Allium cepa. NCBI lineage: Eukaryota > Viridiplantae > Streptophyta > Magnoliopsida > Asparagales > Amaryllidaceae > Allium > Allium cepa. Next base: position 109,484,698 of record CM060944.1, on the reverse strand, counting down.
GTCAGAAAAATACTCAATTCACTCACTCCAGAATGGGATCAAAAGACACTTACTATTAAAGAGGCAAATGATGTTAGTCAAATGAAGATCGAAGAGTTAATCGGTAATCTAATGTCTTATGAAGTTCAACTACAAGGGAGAAAAGAATCTAAGGCAACGGGAAAGAAATCGATCGCATTCAAAGCAACAACTGGAGATTCAAAACAAGATAGTGATGAAGAAATTGCTTTCATGGCCAGAAATTTCAGAAAGTTTCTGAAGTATAGAAAGATTAATAACTTTAAAAGAAATGATCAAAGGAATTCCAGAAATACTTCGGAGAACAACAACAATTACAACAACAACAACAATGGTGGTAGATGCTACAACTGCAACAAAACAGGGCACTACAAGATAGATTGTCCATATCCAGACAAACAGACATTTCAACCAAACAACGAGCAACTAAGGAAAAGAAAGAAGGCATATGCAGCAACTCTTAACGATTCAGATTCATCCAGTGATGACGAGAAGAAAACTGATAATTCAAATCTGTGCTTCACGGCTATTCTCGAATCAGAAGACGATCAAAGTTTGGATCTAAAAATAGGTACACATTTATTTTAATTTTATTGGATGCTTGTTTGTTTTGATTTTGTTTGCAATTCCTTGAATTTTTAAATTCAAAATCACTCTTTGAAATTTGAATTTTTAAATTCAAAATAATATTATTTTAATAATATTTTAAATATTAAAATATTTTAATATTATTATATTCAATATTATTACTGGAATTACATATAGATATAAAATATAGATTAGTTTTCTTAAGATTTTATGAATTTCTTAGATTTTAGAAAAAGACACCCTTTTTCAAATTCAACAGGCACATGTCGACATGGCAGGATACCTCATGTCGACATGTCTCTCAGAAATTTGATTTCAAAATTTGAATTCAAACTTTTGAATTTCCCTCCACCTTTTCACTTACTTCAAAATTCTGAAAAGATACCTCTTGACCAGAGAACATGACTTTAGAGAATTTATTTAATATACTTCTCTTATCATCTCTTTTCACTTTATTCTCATAATTCAAACTTTCTTCATTATCTTCTACTTCTCTCAAACACTCATCAATGCTTCCTCAAGTACCCCATCAACTATGAGGCTGACCAAATCCATCAAAAATGATCTTTTTAATGACCCGGAGGCTATCAAAGCTTACATAAGTTATGTAAACTATGGTAAAGTCAATACGGGAAAATTTGCTATTTTTGATGATTTTCCTTCTTATGAAATCGATCAACTTTTTGAAGAAAACTCCATTCTTAGCTTGTTTGATAACAAGCAAAATGATTTCGTTTGTTATCCAAACCTTGTCAAAATGTTTTATGCAAACCTAAACCATGAATTTTATAATGGAAATGAAGAACAAATTTGGAGTAGTGTTACAGGAACACTTATTGTTTTGGATTCCGATATTTTTGGTACTATTTTGGCTTGCAAATCTACCGGTATGAATCTCTCGCAACTTCAAATCAATGAAACCGATCGAGAGACTTTTCATCACATTTTTGAAAGCGTTGACCACATGGATTTTAAGAATCGCTTTTTCCGCCCAAAAGGAAGAATTGTCAAACTTCTTATTCAACACACCGTTATTCCTAGGTCGGGAAACTACAATAATCCCACATCAAAAGTGTGTAAAGCTCCTTTTGCTATATTTGGAAAATATGATATTAATTGGGTACAAACTATTTTGGATGAGTTAAGACCCAAAAATTTTACTATGGGAGAAAACACTCTTTATCATGGAATTTATCTTACTCGGATTTTCAATTATTTTGGTGTGGATGTTAAAAAGGAAGAGTTTGTAAGTAGGAAAATGTTCAATCATGGGAACATTTCCCTTATGAAAATCCCACTTATGTTTCAACCGTATGAAACACTTACCGAAAAGGAAGAGAGACTTGCTCATGAAGAGATGGAAGAAGAGGAAGAAGAAGAGGAAGAAGAAGGGGAAGGAATGGAAATTGAAGAAGAAGAGGAAGATGAAGAAAACTCTTTGGAAAGTATAGAGTATCCACATACACCCGCCAATCCGTCCAACAAAACCATACTCAAGAACCAAAAGATACTTGCTCAAAACCAAAAGGTTCTTAAGAGATCTATTAGCAAGAAAATGGATAAAATCTCTACCAAGATCGACAAGTTCTTTGGGAAGATAGGCAGGAAACTTGGCTTGTCCTCCTCATCATCTTCATCAAACTAATCCTAGCCACTATCTCTCTAGCTATCGTTTATCTATCTTTGTATTTTCTTTTTTTTGGGGTTAATATTATGTAATGTTAACTAATATAAGTAATGCTATCTTATTCTCTGTTTTCCAGCTTTTTATATCTCTGATAGTTATTTATTTTAAGTTTATATAGGTCCACTAGTATAAAAATAAACTTAGAAATCAAAAATAACTCAACTTGGTCATTCTGTCTAGACCATGTCGACATGCCCCATCCCCCCCATGTCGACATATAACAGTCAGAAAGTACTTACAATTTCTAACTTCAAATTCTTGTAACTACCAAGTGACAATTCATTTTGAACGGCCAATAACTCCTATAAATACCTATTTCTTCCAGAAAAACTTCTCTACCTCCATTTCTATTCATCTCCTCTCATACTTCAACTTATTTCTTAAATTATGGCTTCTCCAATAAAGAATTTAAGTGAAAATCTTGAAGAAACTCTTACTTCTTTCAAGAATATTCTCTCTTTTATACTTAGAAATCAAAGGCACTTAGAATTAAGCCAAAGGCAGATGATCAAAGAGCAAGAGAGACACTTCGACGCACTTCGTTAGATGATCTCAAGCCTTAGCAAAGACGAACCCGAAGCAAATCCACCGGTCACCCTCGACAAAGATAATTGGAATGTTATCAAAACTGATCCTATCTTTGGAGAAGATGGATGGGTGGAAGTCCCAAGGAATGTATGATCATTATGTATGTTTGTTTGTTTGATTTGATTTGATTTAGATTTGATTAGGATTTGATTGAATTGTTTACTTAAGTTTGATTTGGATTTGGTTTGTATATAACTTCATATACTATACATGATTGGTTTGCTATGTATGATATTGATTTGATTGTCAAGTTACACTTATATATATGCTCACACACTTGATCACTTACACGTTCACTTTACACTTTTATTCTATATATACTTGATTATCTTAAAAATAGGTAAATCTTTTATTCCTTTTTGCTGATGTCAAAGGGGGAGAAAGTTATAAAAATATATGTGCTTGGTGTACGAGGGAGTCATGGAGTAAGGGGGAGTTGTAGTTTTAAGAAGAAATCACGAAATAAGGGGAATTTATGGTATGGTAAGAATATTTTATAAATAAAGGTTGTCATCATTAAAAAAGGGGAGATTGTTAGGAACTGAGTTGATGATGTTTTGATGACAACAACCTTATATAGTTATTATACTTTACTTTATAAAATATATACTAACATTTCCATATATATATATATATATGTATGTATGTATGTATGTATATAGGAAGTATATGCAGGTATCATCGAAGACTGATCAGTATAAAGACTTAAGCATCAAGATGAAGATTAGAGATTCAAGATTCAAGACTCTAGAGAATCAAGATTTCAAGATCTCAAGATAAGTGTCTAGTATTTTGTTAAAACTTCATAATAGCACTCTCATCTTTCTTCCAATTTTCTTTTGGGATGGAACCCAATTTCTATCGAAACCAGTGGCTTACAAACCCACGACAAGTAGCTTACAAACCTACGACAAGTGGCTTACAGACCCACGAAAATCAAAATCATTTAAACTACTTTGTACAAGTTCTCGAGTCCTATGGAGGAGCTCTGTAGGAAGGTTCTTGCAATTTCAGTTTGAATAGATTTTTCAAAATATTTTTAAATCTGTTTTCAAAATGTTTTAGCTTTCAAAATCATGTTTTCAAAAATATTTTCAAACTTTGTTTTAGCCTTGAAATATTCCTCTATTCTGATTTTAAAAACTTCTATTTTTAAAACATCAAAACTTATTCTAATTTTAAATATTACTTATATAATTGACGGTCTATATCAATTATATATACATATTTAAAATAATGTTTTACATTCATTCTCTATCTCAAAATATTGTTTAAACACTTTACTTTGCTTCAGAGAAGTTTCAACTTGTTTTAAATTCAATTGTCTTTACAAAACAACATCTCTATAATTTTGAACTAAGGGATGTCGACATAAGGGGATACCCCATGTTGACATGGTAACAGTTGGATTCACAATTCAATTTTCAAAAGAAGTGTCCATTCGTTCGAAAACCTTTCGCCAATGGTTATGACTGTTGTGCATCTATATAAAGGCTTCCAAAACGAATTTTTTTAACAACTACTTTCTTATTTTCTTCACTCTTTCTTCTCCACCATTCCATATCAATAAAACTTCATATTTTCAAGATCGTGCCATCATTCTGCCAAATTCTCAATAGAAAATCATTTAGATACTCTCTCTATTTGATTCTCCATCATTCTACTAAATATCAAAGTGCTATTCAGAGTTATAGGATCAATTTGTATTCAAAAAGTCCATACAGTCTATCCATTCAAAAGGATTGTTATTAGAAAGTATTAGGGTGATCTTGTGTTCTGTAAATCAAGAGAGTTTACCCCAGATTCGGAGATAGGAGGGTTCCTCAAGGCCTTAGAAATTGAGGGTTGTAATTTGGATATTGGGTTATAAAAATCTATACAAGGATATTGCCTTGGTGCAGGACTGGATGTAGGAGGATTCCGAACCAGTATAAAATCCGGTGTGTTCTTTCCTTTTACTTACTTTACTTTACTATTTGCATTTGTTATATGTTCTGTGATCATTCTGTGTTAGAATTCTGTTTAGATTTGTGTTGAAAGTTTTAATTTAGTCATATAGTTCATATATTCTTTAAAACACTATTCACCCCCCCCTCTAGTGTTATTTCTGCTTTAAGATTCTTAATCCGCATCCTTAACAGTTGCATCTTCAACCATATGTTCTATAAGATTCGTCGTACAAATTTCATCACCAACCTCCTCCTCTGACTGTTCTTGATTAGATGCTACAATTTCTCTATGACTATCCCACGATAAATAATTCGGTACGAAACCGTATTGGCGCAAATGAACTCTAACCATATCCGGTATCAAATGCTTCAACAGTTTGCACATACTACACGGACAACGAATTTCTTCGTCGTTCCCATTGTTACTTAAAGCGAATTCAATAAACACATGTACCCAATTACAAAAACGTTCACTTATTGAGCCTTCCGTTTTCCTTCGTTGTTTATGCATCCAGCTCCGATCAGTAAAATAATTGGTCATTTTTTCTATTTTAAAACCTATGACAGATTAAAATTAGTATTAATCATTTAATTTTATGTATTGATATCTTATGTTTCTAATTAAAAGGTATTTATTTATAATGTTATTGAATTTGCTAATTTGCACCTTTGTGCGTCTTCTTGCACCTTTTTACACATTGACATTGCTTTGTGGCTTTTTGCGCTTTCTTGCACCTTGAATTGGTTTTACGCCTTGAAATAAATATAATATTAAATTTTTAGCTTCTACATTATTTTTTGCTTTGATGATCGGTCATCCTACTTTCCATTACAAACACAGTATTAATTATGTTTCATAAATCAATTCATTTTAAACGATTTCTAAAAATTTCGACAGCACTTCCAACATGTTCTCAGTATCGTACGCAAATGCGTGTACACAAGGAACGAAAAAGAAGTGCTGTCGAAATTTTGTGAACCGTTTAAAATGAAAAGATTTACGAAATGTAATTACTTTATAGTGTTTGTAAATTGTCCAATGCAGAGACAAATCCGACAAATACTGTATCAGATGAATATGCATGTCCGTTTTGTAATAAAAAACGAATATCCATATAACAATCATATACACAACTTGTCTGACGAGGCCAAAAACTCTCTAAGAGATTTATAAAAAACAAAACATATTATGCACGTCTAATTTGTTTATAGATTATCAATATTAGCATTATATATCAATATTATGCACGATGAGTTAATTATATAACATATATTAGTTTTTGTACAATAGTTTATTTGTATTTTACCGTTTTATTAAATATATACTATATTATATGATTTTTACTATTTCAAAAAATATATATTATTCATGTCTTCAAATTTATCGAATTACGTATATAGTATTATATTTTATTTAAAATAATATAAAACTACAGTACACACTAGTTTATATCATGATACACAATATTATACCAAACGTGATTTTATATAAAAGATCAAGGGTTTAACTATGATTAATATATTTTAATTATCGATTTCAGAATTTTACAAACCATAAACACAATCATTCACATCAATCCTAACTAACAAAATGCTAGCTCAAATGCGCATATACACTAAATAATTAATGTATACATACACTAATTGGTTAATGTAAATAAACTAACCAAATTATTGATTAGTTAGGGTTTAAGGTTTAGGAAATTACTAATTAGGATTTAGGGTTTATGTAAATAAATTAATCAAATTACCAATTAGTAATGTAAATAAACAATTAATCGGCTATTATAAACAACTAGAATTACAATTTAACCCAAAATTAAGAAATCAAAATCAATTAGGGTTTAGGAAAAACTTGATTTGAAGATTGATGCGGAGACCAGAGTTGTTGGTAGTGATGGTTAATGATGTTGGAGATGCTTCGAAAGACGTGGAGACTGGCTGTCGCGGGAGTAAGGTGGGGGAGTTGGGGATTTTGGTTGATTTGGGTGGAAGAATGAGAATGAAGCAATTATAGGCCAAACTGGCCTGTAATTACGTATACTTCCGACGGCGATCGACAGCCGACGGCGGCTGAGTTTGCATCAGTTTTCGACAGCTTGTAACGGGTATTGTATTTTAATTACCGAAATGACACGAAGATGAAGGGCCGTCGTTAGCTATCGGCGGCCGTCATAAACGTGTTATCGCTATATACTGTTGTTCTAGTAGTGCTATATGTTTAACTATGTGGTGGAACATCGCCGCGCTTAAATACATTGCTACGTTGAAATCGATTGCAGAAATCGTCTCATCTGATACCAATCCATTGTTCCATTGCTTTTACAACCAGACTGTGTTAAATCACCAAACTTAATACATTCGGACGGTGAAAAGCAATCGTGGAAATTAAATCGTCAGTTATAAAGTCGGTCAGGCTCCTGATAAACCGTGCAGTTCTACTATTGTTTAATATAAATGATCGGTGATTAATAACTGAGTGAGGAAAATAAAAGTGGTATTAAGTAGTATGTTAATTTATTAAGCTTGATTAAAAAAATTTATGATACTAGGCGCTACTTCTTTTGGGTTATTTTAGCAATACACTCGATCATTTTGGGAATATCATTCAATGTCAATTGGTATAATACGAGATTAATTGATAATTTGTATAATGAGATTAAATCAATTGGCTCACAACGTTAATATGGCGGGAAAAATCAATTGAAACCGTGATCTGATTTTCATATCTAACAAACACCACAAATTTCAAATCTGACAGGAGAAAAAACCGACCATTCTCCTCCTTCCACTTTGCCAACCATCATTCTCCATTATTCATCTCCCTCACCCCCCTTATTGCAAAATTACGCAAATACCCTGCCTGATCCAACGCTGCAACCATCTCCCACCCTGCCTCCATTACCCGATGGGCCGGCATTGCTCCGGCTCATCCTTCACCCAATCCGATTTCGACATCCAAGAGCCAATCACAACCCTTCAATGCCCCTTCGGCAAAATCGAAGCCCTGACCAAAGACGAGCTCCGTGAAACCGCCTACGAACTCTTCTTCACCTCATGCCGCTCCTCCCCGGGTTTTGGGGGCAAGCACCCGTTAACCTTCTATTCCTCCTCTGCCAACGCAAAGGGTCCCAGCGTAGGACCTGGCGGCTCAAACATGTCGGCCAACAGCAAGATAAAGAGAGCCCTAGGGCTCAGGCCCAGATCAAAACCCACCCCTCTTATGATGAAAGAAGCATCCAACGTGGGACCCACTTCCCCCGGTAGGGCAAAGCAAAGACCAATGACATCAGCGGAGATCATGCGTCAACAAATGGGCGTAACTGAACAGGGTGACAGCCGCCTCCGCAAAACCCTAATGCGGGCCTTCGTAGGGCAGACCGAGCGAAGGGCCGAAACCATAATCCTCCCTCTCGAGCTCCTTCGCCAGCTCAGAACTTCCGAATTCTCCGATCTCCATGAGTACCACCTATGGCAACGGCGCCAGCTCAAGATGCTGGAAACGGGTCTGGTTCTGCACCCATTAGTTCCTCTAGACCGCCCAAACCCATTGGCCATGCATCTCGTAGAAGTTGTTCGGTCGGGCGAGCACAGACCGATAGACACAGGCAAAAACTCCCTGGCCATGCGCACGCTTTGCAATGTAGCGCCTGGGCTGGCGTGGAGGGCTTCACACACCTTGCAGCATGGGCCGGATGTCTGCCACTGGGCCGATGGGTACCCGTTCAACATTCATCTGTATCTTTCTTTGCTGCACTCCATATTCGATCAGAAAGAAGAGACTGTGGTTTTGGACGAAGTTGACGAACTGATCGAGCTTGTAAAGAAGACATGGCCAGTACTAGGCATTGGTAGGATGACGCACAATGTGTGCCTCACTTGGGTTCTTTTTGAACAATACGTGGAGACTGACCAGGTTGAACCTGATCTGATATGCGCTGCTTCCACGATGCTTTCTGAGGTGGCTAACGATGCGAAGAAGGCGGATAAAGACCCGTGGTTCGTGAAAGCCGCTTCTAGTGCTTTGAGTTGCATGTTGAGTTGGGCGGATAAGAAGTTGCTGAATTATCATGAAGGGTTTGAGAATGAACAGGTTGGGATTATGGATACCGTGCTGAGGTTGGCTTTGTCCATAGGTAAGATTGCTGAAGACATTCCGAGTTTGAGAGAAGATCAAGATGTTACTGGAATTGGTAATCGAGTCGACTACTACATAAGATCTTCTTTGAGAAATGCCTTCAGTAAAGCTTATGAAAATGGCAATGGAGTTACTGAACCGAATGAGAGGTTAGTGCAACTGGCGAAGGAAACTGAACATTTGGCTATATATGAGAAGGAGAACTTCAGCCCGGTTTTGAAGAGATGGCATGGCGTACCAGCTGCAGTAGCGGTAGTGACATTGCACAGCTGCTTTGGTGGGATTCTGAAGCAGTATATGACGAAATTGTCGAACTTGTCTAATGAATCGATCGGTGTTTTGCAAACTGCAGGGAAGTTAGAGAAGGTTTTGGTGCAAATGGTGGTTGAGGATTCTGTAGAATGCGAGGATGGAGGAAAAGGAATTGTGAGAGAAATGGTTCCTTACGAGGTTGACACGATTATTATGAACATGATGAGAGATTGGATTAGTGATAGGTTGAGGAATGGAAAGGAGTGTCTGACCAGAATTAAAGAAACCGAGGTATGTTCATCTTCCTCCGACGGCCGATATGGTCACAGTTTTCTTGAATCTTCTAATATTTTCTTTACGTTCTTCTGACCCCTTCCTTCTGTTTGTATTGTGTATCACTGTGTTGTGTTCAATATGACGTGCACTTTTATTGTGTTTATTTCTCAGAGTTGGAACCCAAAGTCAAAATCAGAGCCGTACGCGGGATCCGCCGTGGAAATAATGAAACTGGCGAAGGCAACCGTAGACGATTTCTTCCAGATCCCAGTTTCAGACAGGGAAGAGTTAATACAAGATCTCGCGGATGGCCTAGAAAATCTATTTCAGGACTACACTTGTTTTGTTTCATCTTGTGGTAAATATATTTACCTTTTTACTTATTGGTTAGAGATGTACGTAATAAAAAAAACTACAAATGATTATGTACAGGTAGCAAGCAGAACTACGTCCCCGCTCTCCCTCCGTTAACAAGATGCAACCGAGAATCAACCATGGTGAAGTTCTGGCAAAAAGCTGCCGCCCCATGCACCTGCACAGGAGGCTTCGGCGACCACACTCCGACCATCATCGTCAGCTCGGAGCACAAGCCACGTCCGACCACCAGCCGAGGAACGCAGCGCCTGTACGTCCGTCTCAACACACTGCACTACCTCATGTCCATCATCCACTCCATCGACAAGTCCCTATCTCGTCCGCCCTCCACGCTTCCCCTGCCCTCACCGTCGCCCAGGCTTCGGGTCGCCCCGTCCCACTTCGACCTGGCTCGATCGTCCGTCCAGTCCGCCATCGTCCACGTTTCTGAGGTCGCAGCCTACAGACTGATCTTTGTGGACTCGGCTCACCAGTTCTACGACACACTGTACTCAAACGGAGTCAGCGGCGCCAGGCTGGAGCCACGGCTGCTAACGCTGAAGCAGAACCTGACGCTTCTGGTGGCGGTGCTGACGGACCGGGCGCAGGCGCTGGCGGTGCGGGAGGTGATGAAGGCGGCGTTCGAGGCGTTTTTGATGGTGCTGCTTGCGGGAGGGAGCAGGAGATGGTACAGTAGATCTGATTACGATATGGTGATGGAGGATTTAGGGAGGCTGAAGAGGGTGTTCTGTGCTGCAGGGGAAGGGCTGGTGGCGGAGGAGGTGGTGGAGAGGGAGGCGGAGGTGGTGGAGGGGGTTGTGGAGATGATGGGGGTGGAGACAGAGAGGTTGATCGAGGATTTTGTTACGGCGGCGTGTGAGGCAAGCGGGATCGGAGGAGGTGTTGTGGGTGGGATGCAGAAGGTGCCCATGCCGCCGACGACAGGGAGGTGGAGCAGGTCGGACCCGAATACGATTTTGAGGGTCTTGTGCCATAGGAATGACGAGGTGGCAAGTGGGTTTCTCAAGAAGGCATTTCAGCTGCCCAAAAGGAAGTAAGACACCTGGTGTTATGGAAACTGTATCAGTGTAGGCCTGCTGTACTGAAATGACGATCGCCACCTGCAGGTTGTGTGTAAAAAAAAATTGCTGTGCTGTGGTAACCAAGAATCTTTTCATAAAAATCATGCTAGAATGTTATAAATATATAATTTTGTAACGCTAGGTTTCGTCGTACACCAGTTTCTCTTTGCCTTTTTTTTTGTAACATAGTTGCATTTTGGAACAGAGAATGGTAATGTGTAATTTTCTGGATGTTAATTTTTTCCGACTAAAACACTCTAATTTACAGTTTTTATTAGCATAATATATATTCGTTCTTGTAGAGAATTAAAAAAATTACAAATATCATTACTGTAAAAAATACAAAATTTGTACAGGTTGCCAAGTTAGTTGATATTGTAATGGACAACATTAATAATTGTCGAAATCAATTTTGTATGTCAAAAATATTAAAATAATCTATAATTTTGTAGAAGTTTTGCAAAACAGTTAGAAATATAAGCAAAAATAAAATGGCCATGCAAATATTTGCAAAATATTTTCATAAATTCAATTCAGGAAATTATTGTCAAGGACAAAATTTCACAGCTTTTTAGCCTAAAGGACAGACCTTCAATATTTTATCCTGAAGCACAACTTTCTGTAGGTATCAGTTTTTAGTTATTGATAACAGTTTTTAGGTATCAGTTTGTAGTTATCGGTAGTAGTTTTTAGGTATCAGTTTTAGCTCGGTAGCAGTTTTGTTGTCCTTATGAATAATTTTGAAAAATATTTGTCCTTATGAATAATTTTTAGAAGAATGTTTGTCCTTGTGCTAAAAATATTGAGGTCGTGTCCTTGAGGCAAAAAATATACAAATCTTTGTCCTTTAAATTAATTCCCCCTTTATAAAAACTGTAAATGACAGTTAGTAACATTTGCAAAAATAAACTAAAGTAAATGAACACATCATTGCTAATAGTTGGATAAGGTAGCAATGTAATTTAACAAGTTCTAAAGAAGTTGCAACAGGAAACAACACATAATTGCAGTAGAAAAGGAAATAACAAGAATTTAAACTGATAATATTTACATCACGTAATGTCAACAATTGCAGTTTGAAATAAAAAGCATTATGAAACAGAAAATAGGGATTTTGTATCATGAAGTGCAACCAATTGCATATTAAAGATCAAATAATTGCTAACTATTGTGTAAAAATTTGCATTATGAAATCAAAATAAATGGCAATTAATGTACCAATAATTTTATTTTAAAGTTCAATTATTATGAAATGTAAAATAATTGCAGTTTAAAGTATTAATATTTACAACCGCAAAGTGCACATATTTACACTAAAAACTCAAACTTTTGCTGTTTATATTACAAAATATCTGCTCTATATACGGCAAATATTTACGAGGACTACAAAAATTATAGTGAAAAACGTAAATATTTGCAGCGAAAACTACAAATATTTACTGTTAAATTGCATATCTTATATCTCTACTACTAATAAAAATAATTCCTCGAACAATATTGTCTTTTTTAAGCATCAAATATACACTTTTCATTTACGTTCGCTGCTTCATTCTCATCCTAATTACTTCTTCTTAATCTCATTTTATTCCGCTTTCTTCACTAACCCTAACCACCATGGTGATTCAACACCATCAGAGTTCATGTAAAATGAATCAACACCATCTCCACAAAACCTACTCCTCGCCAAATCAAAGACACACAACTACCACCAACAAATTTGTCAACGCCTCTCATCACAAATCAATCAAAGCACAACTACGATCCCGAAATTTATCAGCACCTCTTATTACCGAATCAATCGATTTTATTGTTAATTATTTCCAAACCAAATGATGATGCTTCTTAACGACGTTGCCATCGCTATTGTCACCAATGTATGATGCACCACCTTTGGGAATGGTAAACTTAGCCCTAATTCCATTGGCATTTATATTTATGAATTTAAGCCAATCGATGTTAATTTTGTAACCTGGCGCAGCTGATATGTTTATTGTGTGCCTTAATCTAAGAATTCTACAACACTCTAGTTTTTAAACGTTAGTCCAGTTATTTAATTAAGAGATAATTAAATAAATAGTGTGGATGATTGTCATCTCTACTACTAACAATGATAATTCAATGAATACAAATCGACCGGTGTCTTTTCGAATTTCCCAAATTACCCTTGCCGCATTTTATCCTTGCTTTATCGCTTCTTCCTTCTTACACAAATCTAAAAACCCTAACTCCAGATCCAGCCAATTCCACACATTCCATCTTCTCCATCTCCAACAAACATGATACTTTAACGTGATTCCACATCTAAGGCGATTCCAGTCCTAACGTCTTCTTCAACGAATCACACAAACTAGGTCTGACTCGGCGCCATCCAGATCCAGCGCCTTCTCAACTTTGCCGTGCGATTGACTCTTACAGATTGATCGACTTCTGTTATTCCCTTTCTTATCCTTATTTTCGTAGTTACATTAGTGCTTGCATTTGTACTATTTTAATATATAATGGAAAATGGAAGTGTGTAATTGTAGTGATCTTTTAGGCATGGGTACTGAATTGAGAATTTTGCTATTTATTTTCAACCACAATGAAAAGTGTATGATCTCATGTTGAAAAAAGAAAATAAGAATTGGAATGATGGCAACATCTCATATTTTCAAATATTTCTAGAAATGGAGGCTGAACTAAAGAAAATGAATATGAAGCTATAGGAGAATATGAATCAACGAAAATGAATGATGGTACATGCAAATGAAAATGAACTAAATGAAGTTAAAGTGGTGGCACCGTTTTATAAATTGAGAGCAAACTAATGCTACAAGCAATAAGAGATGAAATTAATCTCATATTTACAATTGGTTCAAGGAAGTGAAGCTTGCACCCGAACGGAAAGAAGGTACAGAGGCAAGTATTAATAATAAAGTAATCAAAGCATATAGTAGAAATATTAGTACTTACATAGCATTTCATTGTAGCTAGAATTTTCAAAGGAGAACATGAATTAGTTTAAAGCTGAGCAATCTTTAGACAGAGTAAGCTTCCAAGCATGGCAATTTTTATATTACACGAGTGTTTTATCAAGCTGTTTCAAATTTTATATTTGTTATTACTCAAACATGTTTCTTGGCCTAGAGAATGACATTGTTATCTGTTTCCACTTGAGATGCTATAATTAACTATTGCACTTTGAAGGATATATGTATGCCATTTAAGGTTATAATGAAACACTTCTATGATGTTATTAGTAAAAAAGAATGTATATTTGCCTGGACCATGGTTCTATTTTGCATTCTTACACTGAAAAATTATACACTATTAATGTTATGTTTTGTCGTAACTTTTCGACTTTTGCTTATGCAGATTCTACTTTATAAAGGTAAAACTTACAGAATGTTTTTTCCTTTTACTGGTGGAGCTGAAATCAGAAAAATACTTCCAATTTTTGGAAGAGTAGGTTGCATGCTTTATGGTGTAACGTTGCATATACACTGTGGGCAATGGTTGGATGTTGGAATTGGCAATAAAGTGTATATACAGAAATTGTTGCTACATTGTTTCAAATGATGTCTCTACCATAGGAAAAACAATACTTTAAATTAACATTAGAGGTGAGAAGCATCATTACTATGCTTCCAAAAAATTTAATTACGGCAATAGTTTGATTTAGTGCAAAGGCATTTTGTTGTTGCAATATTTCAATAGTTCATCATGTGTAATTTTTTAATGAAATTTGTATTTTGAATTAGAGTTTGATCGTTCAGGGTATTATTTATAGTTTATCCAAATTAGACTTATATTCAGAAGTAATGCAAATGGAATCCCATTTGAAGGTTGATAATTATTATTAATACAACACAGTACTCATTATGTAATAGAGTGACTAACAATTATTTATCATCATGTTGCTGCTATAATAAATTTAATCGAACACTTGGTTAGGAACCTTTTAAGCTGGTAGAAAAATACCAACTATCCTATTTGAATTAACCAATAAAGATTTATATTTTTTGACTGTTCGTTGAAGGAAAGGACTAATATAATAAACGTTGAACACATGCATAATTTTTTTTATACTATAGTATAATAAGGGTTGATACAATAGAGAAAACATGGACAAAATAGTTTGATGTAAGTTCATGTAGAAAATAGTTTGACAACATAATTGGTTTAAATTAAAAGGGTATATAGAACATTATTGTTTATTTGTTACTGCATGGATCTTACTACTCATGTACACTGAATCAATTCATGAGGCAATTCAAAGATATTTTGGTTAAAATGTGTTGATGTGGAAAGTATTGATTTTATTATCATTGTATTTTAATAGCTATTGTATTTTAATAGCCATACTATGAAAATACGGCTCAACGGTCAAATGCAGGTCCACTTAGACGTGCATATATACTCGTGTTAATATGAATTTCAAACTTTAAATGGAGAATTGTTTATAGAAAAAGAAATTAAAGACATTAATTAAAGTAGAGAGAGATAAGAGTATATAATAAGACATTAAATCATTTCCCCTAACTCTCTCCTCCCTCTCTGAAATTTCAATCCTACTCATGACAATATAAAGGAAAACAAAACGTAAAAAACAAGAGCTTTCCATAAAACAAATTCAACAAAGAAGTAGAAGAGGAAAAAAAATCCAAGGAAGGAAACTAAGCCATTAATTATCTCTGTATACAACTAATCTAAGGTGAATAATATCTCCATCTCTATGTTTTTGATGTGTTTAATTTAGGTTTAAGGTTAGATCCGAATTTTAGTTGATATTTATCATGCATATGGATTAAATAATCATTTGTGTGAATTATGGTTAACGTTTAATAATTTTGTGGAATATCTCTATGGAGTTTTTGGTTTAATTTTTTTAATCCCTAAATGCTTTTATTGATATGGTGTTTTAAATAATATTTCGATGATGAGTTCTAGGTTTCATAATTTTCTGAATTATTATGAATTTGATATGAATTTTCTAATTTGAGAAAATAGATAATTTTAATTATTTGAAATATGAAAAATAATTATTTTTCTTCAAAAGTTTTACATGTTGCATAAGAGGTAAATTCTAAATTTTGAGAATTTTTTCGAAGAAGTTTCGAGCTACAATAAATTATTTTGTAAAAGAAATTTTTAATTGCACAAAGGTAATTAATGGCACAATCAATAGAAAAATAATATTTTGAAAAAGAAAAGAAATTTGCTCTTTCTTTACTCTAAAGGATTTCTGAAAAGATTTGATTATCTAACTGAATTTTAACAAAAAAAATGGGTTTGGAAAAAAGTTATTATTTCTGACAGAAATAAATCAGTTTTTCCATATATTTACAAAATGCCATTATAGAAACTCGATGGCTTTGAAATTCTGAACTTCGATGACTTTTAAAAGATTTAAGATGCGACGACATCATTTTTTATAATGCTCGATGGCTATGTACTACTTGACACTGGATAACTATAATTTGTTTTAGCACTCGATAGTTATGTATTGCTTGGCACTCGACAGTTATAAATCATTTAGCACTCAATAGCTATGTATTGCTTGGCACTTGATATCCATAATTTGTTTAACTCGATAGCTATTTTTCATTTAATACATGATAGTTATCTTTCATTTAATGCTCAACAGCTATGATTCAATTGATACTCTAAAACTATGATTTACTTGACACTCGATAGCTCGTAGACACTCCATGGCTTCATATAACTTAGGCATGCGGTAACCTATATTTTTATATGTGGTAGTATGCATTTTTGAAATGTGATAGCAAAAACGTTTGAAGTTCGATATCCCTATTTTAACATCCGATAACATGAGTTTTTAAGGTGCAATAGCACAAGGTTTTGAGAAATGGGATAGCCTATTTTTATAATATTAACTCTAAGTGGGGAAATGTTTTCCTTAAACAAAAATGTAGGCCCCATTTAGCTTGTTGTTTTTATTCATGTGTTTTTTGTCTAAACAAAAATATGAACGTTGTATGTATTGTTAGAAAATAAACAATTTGAAAAATGGAATTAATATGTAAAATAGAAGCAAGTTTATTTTATTTTTCGTATTTTGGGAATTAACAAAAGCGCGAAGAATAATTCAACTCCTCCGTTGTCCGTTGGTCATCGAAATGGCTAATAATTATAAATCATCTTCTCTTGTTTCTTATATTTTGTAGTAAAAGTTGAAAACACAAAGTCAAAACCCAATATGAAACCAAACGGAACCGTAGTTTCTGTTAAGTATTTTGACAAGGTTTTAAAAGAAAGGAAAATATATTTAGCCCATTTTCTAAAGAATTTTGTGAAGTAAAGTACTGCTTAAGTACCGGTAGTTTTAAGTGCATAAATGGCTATCATATGAACATATATTCATAATAAATGATGATATATTATATGTTTAATTTTGTACCTTGATCCGTTGTTATTGCATATGCTAAATTGGTTTACATGCTCACTTATATGTTATATGTTATCCCTTAACAATTATGACATTGGATATTGAGAATTCTTAGACCGTGTAAGGCTGTTCTAATAGTGGATATGATCAAACATAAACTCCTAAGTGAGTAGAATTGTATTTAGAATACGGGGAAGACCAAATTGTGTTAGGTTGTCTTGAACTGATCCAAAGACATGACTCATTGATATTTTAAAACCACATTTTGGATGGAGACCGGGGTAGGGTCATGCCCTATCCTCCAACCGTTAAGCCCCTTTTTGGTCGGGTTCACGATTCCATTGCATAAGGCTTTGTCGATGGACGGACTAAAATTTTGGAGTTACGCATTGAAAGGAACTCATAGCAATGATGATCACCATCATTTTTCTTCTTTCATGGAGCATCTTGGCACTCATATTAGAACGGAAGCCAGTGGTTGAACTATCTTATTATAGTTTTGATCTGCGTCGGCCCGATAGGTCTTAGTTGGCCTGGGAAAACTTAGTGTAGATTCATGTTGACCATGTGAAAACTATGTCACTAAATAGACTATTTATGGGATTAGGAAATTATGGGAATGTGTAATCCTTTCACCCAAGTGAATGATAGACTATTCATTGTAACTCATTCATGCATGATAATGAATTTATGTTATGATTATGTTCTAATCATTTTGGTTTTAGGATACTATGATCAATATATTGTTTGATAAGATATTAATGAGAGAATCTCGTTTCGCTCAACAGCATGGTCTCACTAAGTATCTAATTTTGGTTTTAGATGGGCTAATATTATTCACATCGGATTTTTTATCTGATCTGAAGTTTTTGATTTCCCCCTAAACTGTCTAGAACTCGATTAAAATTGTGTAGGCTAAGGGTATGGTGTTTCAGATATGGAGGAATAAGCTTTCGGAACCGTGAAGGAGGCATGCTACTGTTAAAAGTTTATTTCCACTATGAAATTTAACTATTTTTTGTTTTATTGTTGAATGTATTTAATGATGGGTACTATAACTGTCTAGTAGTCAAGTCCTTGATCATCCGATGGGGCATCTTCATATGTCAGCTTTAGAACTAAATTTGTGTTTATTATATTTTATCAGAATGATGGAATCGTGGGGATATGTAATGGGAATGTAATGAATTTGAAAAATCAATAAATGAAACTGTTTTGTTAATGTTTATAAATTATTATGCTCGTGGTATTGTGATGCAAAAACTATTCTCATTTTGTCAGTGGGAAATAATATTAAGGATGAATGCAGCATCAATAGTATCTATTTTCGAGTCTCAAAATGAATGATGTTATAGCTTCCTTCATACTTTATAAAATTGCAAAAGAGGCATATGCACCCGACTTGATGGCTGCCTATGATTGCATGCTTGGTAATAATTTTTGTAATATGTCCAAATAAATGAGAGTACATTCTACTAGAACAAAATATTGATTTCTTTCGAATTAGGAAAAATTGAATATGCTGGTTTTGCTTCCTTCGAGTTACCAAATGCTAAGGCCTTCATTCTCGCTTGACTTCCTAGGCATGAAAAAATGACTACGACCAAGGAAGGGGACAACCCCCATTTATGGATGGACTTCAATGAGTGAATTTTATTCCCATTCCTTACTTTGATCTAACCGGACCTTCTCTTATTCCCCGACCAGTTTGTTTGATAGAGGCAACATAGCTTCGAAAGGATAAAGATTGCACCGATCCATTATTGATTGCATCAGAGGCGCCCAAAAGAAGGACGAAGCATTGACCAATGTGACCAATTCGATACTAGGAATCCATATTTGGTGTTACTTTAAATAGTATCCGATACCTACTAGACTAAACGTTGTCAAGGTGAATTTCTCTTCCAGCTACTTCTGTAAGTATTTGTGCCATCGAGTCAAATTGATCATGTCATGTGCAATGTCCATCAATGATGGTTGATTAATGTCCATTGATTTAGACTCCTTCCCCCTTTCTGGCCAAAAAATAGTGATAGGTGGTCCCGTAGAACTTTCAGAGAAGGTAGCCTAGTGTGTAAGTACAGCAATAAACCGTGACGAATCCTCAAATAATTCATCTAAGAGTGGGGGGAGAATTGTGGTAGAGCTTCGCTGCCTTTGACTCTTCCACGAACTTTCGCATGTAATTCCGATAACCTAGCTCGGAATACTTTTATGGAAGCACTGACATACATGTTAACTTTTATGCGAAGATACTATTTATTTAAGAACCTTTTCTAAGAAATATGCTTGAGGTAGTTTATTGAGATTTAGTTCGAAATTTTTTTCCATTGTATTTGGCCAACGTATGGAACCTTGAACTTGACTTTTCAATCAATAACTGTATTATTAGGGTGGGGTTGAGATGATTAGAAGGAAACTGCCTCTTGGCCAAAAGACACCTTATTTTTCTTTATTCTAAATGTTGAATTATGTTTTCACCATGTTATAATGAATCCACTAAACCTAATTTAAGAATAAAACATATCATCTATAACCACAAGAATACCAGTAGTGCATTCTTTGCTCTTCTATTTTATTTTAACTTTTTAGGCAGTACCATGAAAATACATGTTTGATATCGTGAAAATATGTACTCTAGAACAAATAATTCTTAACACATTATAACTTTTAGTTATAACTAGGATAAACAGGATTAGAAATAATGCATAAAGTATTATAGAGACACTGCTAAACTTAAACATTTTGTAGCTAACGTGTGATAATTATTCATATTTGTCTGCGGGTTGTTGCCAACATACTATAGGATACAATAGTTGGAAAAAGTCACACGTCATATAAGTTATGTTGTATAAGTCAATGTAATTTGTGATGGAGTTGAGGTTGTGCTGTAGGTGATATTATCTGACTTGATTATATAACTTAACTCTTATAAAGAATCCTGTTCGAAATAAAGTATGCTTTTGGTTTATTTTCTTTTATATGTGATGTTATATACGATATATGTCATATTAATTAACTAATAACGTGTATAAGTAGAAAATTCTTAAGAGAAATGTTTCATTGATTGTGGTTATGAATGTGTTTGCAACTATGAGTATTTATCTGTGATAGTAAGAGCGCTACTTCATTTAAGAAAAACACTCTTTTTGTAACCATGAGTATTGAATTGATATTTAAATATTCAGTCCTCAAATGTTCCCAGTCAAGATATATCAAGAAGAGGATATTGATTCGTCTATTAAGACTAGTGTACGTAATACTCACCATATAATAGATGGTTTCTTATTCATATTCAGTGGGGGCACCAAGGGGTTACATACTTATGGTTGTTTGGTAGAGTCACACTCGACAAGAGCCTACGGTAAGTTATTACAACTAAGTCAAAATAGAAGATCTTGTAGTAATGATGCATGTTAGTCTTTAAATTTGACAGTACTATTGATCTCAAGTAGTTAGGTTGTGCTTTGATTATAGCAAGAACATTCTAACAACCCGTCCTTCATAATACCCATAATAAATATAAACGCAGAAAATCAGAGTATAATATCTAATACAACAAGTCTTATATGTAAATAACATGTCTGACATGTACATTACAATATCAATTAATATCCATAGTATCTACATCATGCCTCCAACATGCTTTAGCTATGCCACTCTAATAGCATAACCCTAAAAGCACCTAACTCCCAAACTACTCAATCGAGTACTTGAAATTTGTTAAGACAAAATAGACAAAGACAAAGTGCGGGTCAGACATAAAGCCTGATGTGTGGGAAACTATCTCAAAGCACCGTACATCAAAACTATGTACACATATACAATAGGAATTATTAAGGCACATCCGGTCCTCTCCACAAACGTGGCTTAGGAATAATTCGAGCTACCCATAAACAAGTAAAGTAAACTCATTTCAAAGGTAGGGAACCATACTATAACTTGCTCTTCTCATGTAAGCAACGAGTTAACATAACTAATATAATGTGACTATTATGTTACAGTATATCATGATGATGGTAACCCAATATACAAATGCATGGGTAATATATGTTAGTTTGTGGAAGATGGATCTTAAGGAACATTTAACATTGGAGGGGGTGAATAATGTTTTCTAATTTTTGTGAATCTTTTTTATTTCTTTTAAGATTATAATTAAACAATGCAGAATCAACAATCATCGATTTAAACATAGACAAATGTAAATGTAGTAAAAGTAAAGAGTTGGAAAGATCACACCAGGAATTTTCATACTGGTTCGGATTTACCCTGCAACTAGTCCCGTACAATTTCTTTTACAGCTTTATTTTCAAATATCAAAGTCAATAAAATCTTGATTTTAAGGCTACGAGACATACCCTTCAGATTTTTCGAGCATTGTATACACTCACTGGATTCGGAAGGGACACCAACACACCAACTTGGATTCAAATGGGACACTAAGTACACCCACTTGGTTCAGACGGGATGCAAGCATACCCACTTGGATTTCAGGGACACCAATCACACACAAAAGTATAAGAGCATGATTTGATAAAGTTTACAGACTCGGTTTTTTGATCTTGAGTATAAATAATCCTATAACCTCTTGAATAACACTTTGGTCTAGTTTTGAGTGATAGTGATCAGACAGTAATTGATAGAGAATCAAATCAATAGAGTTTGAACTTGAGAATATTTTTAGTAGATTTTCTTTTAGAAATTAAGGGAGTAAAAGTGGAGAGAAAGAATGAGAAATAAGTTAAATAAATTCACTGGAAAATCCTCATATTTATAGAGAAACAACGGTCATGTCCATTTACGAAAAGATATGAAGAAAACACTTCCATTCAAATTTGAATTTTGAAGTTCTCGGCCTATATATAGACATATGCATTAGGATTATGTCAACATGCCCTTTGTATTTTTGAAAATCACTTTATAAAAATTGTTTTGAAAATATTAAGCTTTGTAAAATATTTTTAAACTTTGTAAAATCATCTAAACATATTTTATACGTATTTTACTCGTATAAAAACTTAAGAAAACTTTATAAAATTATTTTGAAATATTTTTAAATATATAAAGGATTTAAATATGAATTTCTTTTGAAAATAATTTATATAAAGTATACGTGAATATATATTTAAAAATCAAAGTTATAATAAATGTTATAATATACTTATAAGCATTTAGAAAGCATATAACTAAAATTGTAATAAAGTATAATAGATTAAAAAGTATATTTAGAATATAAAATGCTTAAAACATAATCACTCAAAATATAATAAACTTGTAAATAAAATTAAAAATTAGAAATCATTTGAAGGCCATTTTGAAAGATCATTTTGAAAATAGGGATTCTTTAAAACTATTTTGAAATTCAAAATATTTGAAAACTATTTAAAATTAGGGAATATATTTTAAAACCTTTTTGAAAAATGAAATGAGAGATCAAAGTATTATCAGGGTTTTAACAATAATCTATGACTCTATAACTTATTTGGATATCTTGAATCTTCAATACTTATAAGACTTCAATCTCTAACTCTTGAATCTTTATATCAGTCTTTTGAATCTGCTCTTGATACTCTACAGTCTTCTTAATCAACACGTGCCTAATATCCTACACTATATACTATATATAACTTGATAAAAATATTAGTATCTATATTTTATATAATGTGATATGGCCGTTGTCATCAAAACTAATGCCTAAGGTACTAACAATCTCTCCTATTTTGATAATGACAACCATGTTTATAAAATATGATACAGCTCCCCCTAAGTTACAAAACTCCCACTTAATCTATACCAGGATATTTATACATTTCTCCTCCTTTTTCATCAGCAAAAATAAAATCAAAACTCCCCTTAACTAAGGTATTATAAGATATACATATACAAGAGCGATATGTAAATAGGAAGTAATAACATAACCTAATTTTATTAATCTCCCAAATCCATTACATACATATTGTTAATCCAAACCAAGTTCATTATAAATCAATCAATTCAAACAAATCAATCCAAGCAAATCAATCGGTCCAATAAGTTTATATACACCAATCCAAATTATTAATATATTTAATATACAAATTTAAATTAATCTTATATATATTAAAACTAAGAAATTAATATTTGATTTCCCTAGGAACATCTATCCAACCATCATAATCGAAAACTGGATCCGCTTTGATGGCATTCTAATCTTCATTGTCTTTATCGATGACACAATCGGGATTATTTGTTGGTCCTTCTTTGATAAGGGAGGAAATTATCTATCCAATGGCGACAAAATTCTTTTCTTCTTATTTTATCATCTGCATTTGACTCATTTCTAAGTGTCTTTTATTTCTAAGGATAAAAGTAAGGACATTCTTTAATAATTGTAGAGTTTGTTCAAGATTTTCACACAATTTTTAGTGTAGAGAAGCCATTTCTGAAAAGATAAGTTTTAAAAGTGAAAAGAGAAAGGAAAGATAATAGAAATGATGTTTTCTATAGTGAATAGGTTTATATAGGAGTGAGAAGTCATCTGAAATGAATAGGTATTTGGTATTTATTCTATTATTAATTTAAATTTTTTTGAATTCTGCCCGTTGTATGTCGACATATAGGGCAGACATATGTATCATAATTTTCAAAAACATCTTATTTTGCTATACTATTCCAATTGGCCTATACTATTGCGCATTTGTATGATTTTCTAGGAACTAATAACAATGCATAACAGCAATGAATAAGATTTCATTGATAATAAAGGAAGAGTACGTGGAATTCAAACATAAACGATACATAGATTAGAAACGAAAATAATCCAAACTAAAAGCAAGAAAAGCATAGAAATACAACTAGGAAGAAGTATACGAAGATGAACCTTTTCCACTAATCTTTCGAATGATCTTTCCAAAGGATTTGTCTACTTTGTTGGAAAGAGAAGTGAATTTCTTAGAAAATGATTCTTAAGCATCTTTTGCTTGAAAAAAAATCTTCTCATTATTTTTGAGAAGATCTTTGTTGGATGGATGAGATGCCATTTCAATACTTTCTAACGAAGTATCTTCCTCATCTTCTTATTCTTCTTTCTCCACTTCCATTTCTTCTCCTTCCTTTTCCTCTTCCTCCTCTTCTTCTCTAGTCTCACGCTTCTCCTCCCAAGCCAATCTTTCTTCCTTTTCCGCAAGTGTTTCATAAGACTCAAATATTGATGAAATTTGCATGAGAGAGATATTGGCCTATTTGAAAAGTTTTCGAGTAATGGTTTCCACTTATTTTACATCAACACCAACATATATGAATACTTTAGTAAGATAAACACCATGAAAGTGTGTATTCTAATGTCTAGAGAGGTTCTTAGGAAAGAATTCATCCAAAATAATTTATGACCAATTTATGTCGTAATGACCATAAATGGCAAAAGGTGATTTGAAAACTTTTTGAGTCAGATTATTATAATTTCCCTTCCTTGGAGTTATGCTTTGTTGTAAAAGAAGACTTAAAATTCTTGCTTTAAGATGCAAATTTTTGTTTTTGAATCCAAAATCATCATCAATTTCCAAAATATCATGAAGAACTTCATGATTTGGAATATTAATTTTAAAATTTGAAAGGTCCATTCCATTATATTTGCATCTAAGAATGTTATCTAAAATTTCACAATTTAAAACAATTTTGACACTTCTCCAAACTTCACCTCCATTCCCTTCATAAAACTTTCCTTTCAAATTCGCATAAATATTTTTTTACTAAATTTGGAAAATATACGAAATCATTTTGGAAAGCATCAATTAAACCAAGAATTCAATTTTGCTTACAAGGATTATAAGTGGGAAAGTAGTTGAAAATAGTGAATCTTCCAAGAGAGACATTTTCGAAAGACATATATTCCATACAGGCTTGTATAGCTTCTTTGTCATGAAAAAGATAGCCTTTTGTTTTCTTATAAAACCACATGTTAACGGAGTGTTGCTTGAGGAAGCCATCGAAGAATAGTTTAAAGAGATAAGAGAGATAATGGATTTTTGAATTTGAAATGAGAGTGAAATGAATGAATGAGGACAGTGTAATAAAATAGAGAATCAATGGATATGTTTTCTAGTCAAGGGACAGCTTTTAGGACATTGGGGTTGGTGAAAAGATGAAGGAAATTACAAATTTTGGATTTGAAATGGAAATTCAAATTCTGAGTGCGTATGTCGACATATGCATAATGTGTATGTCGACATACATGGCATGAATTTAAAAAAAGAATTGAACAAATTATTCTTATTTACCTATATATGTGAGTGTATATATGTAATTTTCTTATAAATATTAGTAATATGTATATATAAATTTAGTAAATACATTTTAAAAAATAGTTTTAGTGCAGCTTATATTATTTTTATTCAATATTATATTCTTATAAAAATATAAAATATTTAATGTTAATATATATAGACACACTATATTCATCCAATATTATTATTAATCTATAGGTTATTCCTAACAATCAAAAGCAATCAAAAATTCCATTCAACCATTCAAATTTTAAATTTTAAATGCGTACCTATTTTTGATCCATTTCTTCAGACTTTTCTGAATTTATTATTGTTGCGAAGCACATATTGGCATTTTCCATATCTGGTTCATTATCATTTAAGGAAATATCTGAATTATCTAGTGTTATGATATAAACCCTTCTTCGTTTTCTAGACAAACCAGTATTTGGTGACATCTAACAGCATTTTCACCTCCTTGATTTTTTTATCATTTCTCCTAAGATTATTCATCTTTCTGCATTTCATTTTTTTTGAATTTTCTCTTCATGAAGGCAATATACTCATCATCATCATTGTCAAAGTCCAAATCATATGTTGTAGCATTGAAAACAATGGATTTCTTCTCTATTGCCTCGCTTTCTCTCCTGTCCTGCATTTATGCTTCAAATGACGTTAAATAGCCAATTAACTCAATTTTCAGAGTACTAAATGTCATTAGCCTCTTCGATCGCAAGAGTCTTTTGGTCACATTCAGGAGTAAGTGAATTAAGAATTTTTCAAACATCTCAATCCTTTTAGAAATCTAGTGAGACCACGCCACTTAGCCGAACGGGTTTCCCCTCACTAGTATCCTAAAACCTTTATAAAACCAAATTCTATGCTCCTGCATCCACAATGGTGAAAAAATTACATTTCAAAACATTATGATGATATGCATACTTGAAAATAAATAAAATTTTTCCATTCCTAGTCTAATCTTACACATTGTCATTACTATAGTTTCTAGGGTCACTATTAAACTTTTTAATTTTCATGGATGTACTAATAACCTTGTTATAACTAATAGACACACTGTCATATTCATATTTTTCATGGGATCATTAAGAACCTATAGGCTCCTTCCAGTTAACTTAATTAATTCATGGGTCCTCCTGAACCTATTAGTCATTCCAATAACTCATCACCTTATCCTAGTTTTTATGGTTTTACTAGGAACCTATGAACTTATCCAGTAACTCACTGCACATCCTAGTTTTCATGGGTTGATTAGGAACCTACTGATACTTCCATTAGCCACATCCTTATCCTAGTTTTCATGGATTTACATGGAACCTATTGACCGATGTCAACTCTTAATTCGAATATAGTTTTCACGGGTTCACTACAAACCAATTAGCCCCTGCCAACTGTCCTTATGCATAGTTTTCATGGGTTAACTATGAACCTTTTGGTATGCACCAATAACTACCTTATCATAGATTTCATGGGTTTCCTACGAACCTGTTAGTATGCACTAATAACGACCTTATCCTAGTTTTCATGGGTTTACTGTGAACATTTTGGTATGCACCAATAACTACAAAGTTTATGCATCCTATATTTTTGATCACCCCGACTCCATGGATGCAATTCTACTCACCAGGAGTTTAAGTAATTTATGTTCACTATTTGAGTTAACCTACTGGTTCTTCTACCCATTTTCCCCCAGAAATACAATTATGGATTATCATGTGAATATATTTATATTTGAAGAAGTAAAACATTAATTAACAATACCACTTCTGTGGGGTTTAAGGTCCTTGAAATACATCTCATAAAACATTGTTAAAACCTTTCACTTATATTTTTATCAAGGCAATACTTCTTCAAAATTACATACTTAAAGCCCTTACAAAACTCTTTTATATAAGTCGTTGGTTTTCCTTTAAAAATTAGAGTATGGGTTTTCAAATCTTTTAAAACCAAACCTTTCGACCTTGTCGAAAGGTCTTCAAAACAACCTTTCGAATCAAACCTTTTGAAATCGTTAAAATCATTCAATAATTCAAACCTTTCAACTCTTAAAATATAAACCTTTTGAAGACTTACTAGGTTCAAGTTAAAATATATGGAAGGTCCTCTTTTAAAACCTTTCGACTACAATGGAAGAAACCTTTCGACCTAGTCGGAAGGTCTGCTTTGAAAGCTTTAAAACATTTCATTTAAAACAATAGACCTCTGCCTTTTTAAAGCAACTCCTTCAAAAGCTTGTGTTGCATTTCAATTATAAAATAATAGAAATCGTATAAGTCAAAGGCTTTGATACCTTTTGAAAGCTATGAGAAAAGAGGATGGTTTTTAAAACAAGTAAACCTTTCATTTTTGTCGAAAGCAACGACCTCGAAAGGTTGGAAAAAGTGGCTATAACCTTTTGACTATGTCGGAAGCTTCAAAACAAAACAACGATAAGTGGCAGTAACTTTTCGACTGTGTCGAAAGGTCTTTAAAACAAAATGGTGGTAAAGCAACAGTATCCTTTCGACTTTGTCGAAAGGTTTAAAATATTTCTTTTTAAACATTTGACCCGGTTGAAGGCAACCAAGTCAAAAGCTCTAATTCGAAAGCAAATCAGGCGAAAACTTTTGGTTTATAAAACAAACATACTCCAATCTCTTTGGCCATCAACCTTTCGACCATGAACCTTTCGATCTTGTCCAATTCACTAAGTAACTTGCCATATGCATTGGTTTGACCTTGTCGAAAGCCATGAACTGCTTGACCTTGTCGAAAGGTTTGGGTCGGAAGGTTTTTTACCGTAAAAGGCTGAAACATGCAAAAAATATGATTTCTTTGTTTTTTACTTAAATAGATTAACTTTTAAACTGTCATGCCTTTGTTGTCAAATCCTCACTGGTCAATAATTTCTTTTCAGAAAATGATGCCACTATTTTCAGATTTAAATAATAATTTTTGTTTTATAAAATGCCCATTCTCCGTACTTAAATATATAAAACATTTAAGTCTCATACCTTAAATTTTTCTATATATTCAACAATAAACTTAGGAAAAATCCTAAAAAATCTATTTAATATGTTTTCCAACATATAAAAATTCGAACCCAAATGATCTTTATTTTAGCCGTAACTATTTATAATCCAATAAATCATTTTCTTCACTAGAAAATTTATATAAAATCCAAATAAACTCAAACAATTATGTAAATTGAAATCCGTCTCCAAAATCATGTTTTCTATAACATAAAATTTTCCCATGACATTTAAAAATCATTTCATCTTGGTTTTTCCCCAAAACCGTG